>OX387192.1:26971776-27651564 GCA_947561395.2 Buxus sempervirens
AGAAAGATCTTATCCCATTCTGTAGTCACTGAAATACTCCACTCATAGAATTTTTCATTCCCCGGAACATCCGTCGGTCCAGTTCAATGATGGTTCTTCGATGAAGATCAATGAACCAACATTGGTTACTCATATTAAGAAATTATGGTACTTGCCATGTTTCTCTCTTGGATGAACTGGAGTATTGAAATCATGTGTCACCCCATTATGATTTTTAAAACTCCATTACATATCTCTTTTTTTTTTCTGCTTGTAAATTTCACACTAAGCATATATATACAAATGATAGAGCCCATCCGGTGTTTTCTAGTGTAGAAATTAAAACAATCCATGTATTGGAGTATTTGCTAACACAATATCCAAAATCCCTTTGATCTATTCACAACTTCTATGAAAGTGCTTGCCAAGTCAGATCACTCAGGTGTATAAAGAAGAAATTTTGCAGCAGACAAGTTACTTAACTTTTCATTGGAAAACTTCTTAGATATATGAGTTCAAACTGGTCATTACTTTATGGCTGAACAATTACCAAGTTCCCCAAATGAAGGGAAGTTTTCTTACCATGAAGAGGGAAAAAATGAAAAAAAAGAAAAGTGAGCTCTGTTGTCTCTAGCTGTTAGCATCTTACAAAGAAGGGTTTTTAGAACTATGCAAATAAATTAAATCAAACAAAACAATAAAAATATTCAGACAGCAATTAACATGAAGACAAGTTCACTACTCCATTAAGCAAAGAAGTAAGGCAATAACTACAACTCCGTACTTGGCTTGTTACAAAATCATTTAACAGATATGCAAAAAGGCCATATGGTTGGTGTGGATGTCAAATCCATATCATGTCCAGTTACTTGCATTTTGATGTAAGATCTTAACATTCAATCAATAGTTCAGGATCTAAATCTATTTTCTTCTTCTGTCACTTTACAGTAAACATTCTTGATTGAATATAGCTCGCGAACGGCATCCTGAATGTCCATCCGATCCCGAGGTGACTCCATGGAGCATGAAACTCCAATTCGAACAATGAACCAAGTAGTTTCTCTGTCCCTGACTGATATCAGTAAAACTTTCCATATTTGCTATAGCTTCATCCTATTCTCTTTCTTCATCTAGTATGACCATGTGCAAATCTATGATCTCCATTATATGCTCAGGCAAGGCCATCTTCGAGTATTCATGAAGGCATGAATCATTTATAAATATATCATCAATTGGTCTCTTTCCTATGAACATCTCAAGCAAGAGAATCCCAAAACCATAGACATCCCCTTTTGTGGATACTTTGCCACCCATTCCATATTCTGCAATTTATTAATTTGTTACTTTAGCAAAAAACTAATAGTATTAGTGAAAGAAGAATCGATTAAATCCTAAAGTGCAAGTATCATTTTTAAAATCAAACTTATCTTTAAGCATTCTATCACAATTTTCTCCAAATAAAATTGTAATGCATGGGTGAAGACCATTTATATGCCTTTGGGTGAGACTAGTGGGGTGGAGACAGTCTATAAAGACTATATGATTAGATTAGGCAAGATGGAGTTGCCTGGAGACTTGATTAGTCTAAATTTTAGTGGATATGATGTAATTTTGTGCATGGACTGGTTGTCAAGACATCATGTGATTATTGACTATCATAACAAGTCAATCATAGTCAGTAAACCAGATGGTCCAATCCATTGCTTCATGGGTCAAGGGTTGAACACCCACATTAGCTTGGTCGCTTCAGTTGAAATAGAACCAACAAAGGGCAAGGAGCTGAGTATTGAAGAAGTGCTAGTAGTCTGTGAGTTCGCAGAGGTATTTCTTGATGATTTACCTGGGTTGCCACTCCAGAAGGAGTTGTAATTCAAGATCCAACTTATGTCTAACACACATCCGGTTTCCAAACAACCATACAGAATGTCTAGACTAGAGTATGATAAGTTGAAGGTGCAGATTGATGATCTGTTGGCAAAGGGGTTTATTAGACATAGTGCATCGCCTTGGGGTGCACCGGTGTTATTTGTACAGAAGAAGGATGGCAACATGAGGTTGTACATTGACTACAGACAGTTGAATCAAGTCACTATCAAGAACAAGTATCTGTTGCTAAGGATAGATGATCTTTTTGATCAGTTGAAGGGAACCTCCTGGTTTTCTGAGATAGACGTGAGATTAGGTTATCACTAGTTGAGAGTAGCTCCAGAGGATGTGGAGAAGACGGCATTTCGTACGAGGTACGACCACTTTGAGTTTTTGGTGATGCCATTTGGGTTGACAAACGCCCCAGCAGTCTTTATGGACTTGATGAACCGGATCTTCCATGAGTACTTGGACCACTTTGTGGTTGTCTTTATAGATGATATCTTGGTCTATTCAAGGACAAGGGAAGAGCATAAAGGTCATCTTAAGATGGTTTTGCACACTTTACGCAGCCATCAGTTGTATGCCAAGTTTAGTAAGTGCCAATTCTGATTGAAGCAGATTTCCTTCCTTGGGCACATTATATCTAGAGATGGCATATCAGTGGATCCATCCATGGTGAAGGCAGTAGTAGACTAGCCTAGACCTACTACTGTTTCAGAGATCCGCAGTTTCTTAGGTATGGCTGGGTATTACCGTAGATTCATTGAGGGGTTTTCCAAGATTGCCTCCCTGTTATCCAACTTGACCAAGAAGTCTGTGATTTTTCAGTGGGATTAGAAGTGTGAAGATAGCTTTCAAGAGCTGAAAAGTAGATTGACATCAACCCCAGTTTTGGTTATAACGTCTGTGAATGAGGTTTTTGCAGTGTATTGTGATGCATCTAGCATAGGACTAGGCTGTGTATTGATGCAGAGTGGCAGGGTAGTGGAATATGCTTCACGACTTTTGAGGCCACATGAACGTAATTACCTTACACATGACCTTGAGCTTGCAGCTATAGTGTTTACCTTGAAGATTTGGTGACACTATCTCTTTGGTGCACAGTTTGTGATATACTCAGATCACAAAAGCTTAAGGTATATCTTTTCCCAAAAAGACTTAAACATGAGGAAGAGAAGGTGGTTAGACTTGTTGAAAGACTACATATTTAATATTCAGTACCACCCGGGGAAAGCTAATGTGGTAGCTGATGCATTGAGTCACAGTGGAGTTTCAGATGAGTCCATTGCTACCCTAGCGTCGTTTATGGCTAGCCAGTGCAGTCTTGTAGCTACAGTTAGAGATTGGCCTAGAGAGTTTCGACTCTTTAGCCAGGGGGTGAGTATGGCTCGTATGCAGATAGAGCCAGATCTTGTGCGCAGAATCAGAGAGAGGCAGTTATCAGATCCTGAATTGTAGAAAACAAGAGAGTTGATGAACATAGGTTCAAAGAAGACCAAGGACTTTAGTGTTAGTGATGGCATACTGAGAATCAGAGGTAAGGTCTGTGTACCCAATGATGATGACATCAAGGGGGTAATTCTGGAGGAAGGACACAGGTCAAGGTATGTTGTACACCCTGGAAGCACTAAAATGTACAGAAACCTTAGAGATATCTATTGGTGGTCTGGAATGAAAAGGGAAATTGTTGAGTATGTGTCGAAGTGCTTGGTGTGCCAGCAGGTGAAGGCTGAGGACAATACGCTACCTGGGTCATTGCAACTGCTTCCTATTCCTGAATGGAAGTGGGAGCATATAACCATGGATTTCGTTTCAGGCTTGCCTAAGACAGTGAAGCAGCAAGATTCCATTTGGGTTATTGTGGATAGATTGAATAAGTCTGCTCACTTCCTACCTGTTCGGAAGGATCAACCCCTACGATCACTTGCTGAGTTGTACGTACATGAGATCGTCAGATTGCATAGTGTTCCGGTATCCATTGTATCTGACCGCGATCCACGGTTCACTTCCAAGTTTTGGGAGAGTTTGCATGAGGCCTTAGGAACTTAGTTGAGGTTCAATACCAACTTCCATCCACAAACAGATGGGCAATCCGAGCATACTATCCAAACCCTAGAGGACATGCTGAGATGTTGTGTATTGGACTTTGGAGGTCATTAGAGTAAACATTTGGACTTGGTAGAATTTGTATACAACAATAGTTACCAAACAAGCATAAAGATGGCTCCATTTGAAGCCTTGTACGGGAGGACTTGTAGATCCCCATTATGTTGGGAAGAAGTGGGTGAAAAGACAGTCGACAGATTGTTCAAGACAGTGTGGACAAGGTGAGCTTGATTAGAAAGCGTTTGAAAACAGCCCAAAGTCGTCAAAAGAGCTACGCCGATGTAAGAAGGCAAGAGTTGAAGTTTGAAGTAGGGGATATGGTGTTTTTGAAGGTATCTCCCTACCGTGGCATATTGAGGTTCAGTAAGCGAGGGAAGCTGTCACCCAGATTCATTGGTCCATTCCGTATTATTAGGACAGTTGGGCCTGTAGCTTACAAATTGGAGTTACCATCTCAGCTAGACCGTGTACATGATGTATTCCACGTCTCCATGCCTCGTCGTTATGTACCGGATCCTAGCCACATCATTGATCTTGAGCCACTGGAGGTACGTGAGGATGCAACGTTTGAAGAGCATCCCATTCAAATCCTAGACAGAGGAGAACAAGTTCTTCGCACCAAGACTGTTCCATTGGAGAAAGTCTTGTGGCAGCATCACAATGTAGAAGAAGCTACATGGGAGAACAAAGCCGAGATGAAGAAGAAGCACCCTACACTTTTTGGTGAATCACAAGGTAAATTTCGATGACGAAATTTTCTTTTTAGGAGGGTAGAATGTGAAATGTAACGCCCCGGATCCTTATTATGTAGTGAAACCGTAACTCATCTCCGAAGGTTAATATATAACACAGGATCGCAATATCAGAGTGAAGGAAAAACATGAATAAATCAATAACTATATAATCAGAGTGCACTATAAACCCAAGCTCAAATATAAAATACCATAATCAAGTTTAACTCACATGAACCAAGCATATACCCGCTGGTGCCGTCCTTACCAGAAACTGAAAACAAAACAAAACAAAACGTAATGAGATACGAATATCCCAATAAGTAGCACATTCTAACTCGTTTTTTGATGTTTTATGAGGGTAGAATGTGAAACCCCTGATTCCTAGGTGATTAGCACACTTTAACCGGTATATATATTGTGTAGGTGAAGCTGGAGAAGTCCAAATCTGGAGTTAGCCAAATGGCTAAGTCCAAACTCGTCAGTAGTGTGTAAAACTAGAATTTACCTTGGAGCATTTGGAGGAAATCTACTAAGTATGGGAATGGGGGTTTTGACCCATTCGTATGAACCCAACCCCACTCCCATTCACTTCTCTTCATTTCCTCTCTTCTCCTCTTCTACTATCTACTCTCATCTTCTACTTCTTATTCTCTCATTAATCCTCTTGCTAGTTAAGTGAGAGAAGAATCCTTGCAAGAAAAGAGGAAGAACACAAAGGAGATTTTCATTTGGGTATCTTGGTGGGATAGTGAAGAAGCTTGGAGATTTGAGGAGGATCACTCAAGAAGCACAAAGAGGTGCTGTTCGTGGGTTGGTTTGTGAGCTAGGAGGCTTGCACACTTGCTTAGAAGAGGTAAGCAACACTACCCTCACCCAGATTTCATTTTTGTCCATTTTTGTATGCAACATGTGGAAGTTAGGGTTTGAGTGTAAAATTGTTTATTCTTGCAAATAAGAGAGGGATTTGTTGGGGGTTTAGTATGAAATAGGTAACTACACATGTTAGAGACAATTTAGAAACCAAAAACCTCAAAAACAAGCAAGATTTGAGAAAACCAAGAAAATTCACAAAGTTTAGCAATTCGCGATCTACAAAATTTCCAGGGCGCCCGAAATATCGCTCGAGTGTGATTTCGAGCGCCCATGTAGAGTTTAGGAGGTTGGTTGGACGCTCGAGCGTGAATGCGAGCGACCCGCCTATGTTTTCTAAAAACTCAGAAACCCGAGAGCTAGTTTTCCAGGCTAAGCCGAGCGCCCGAAGTAGTGCTCGAGCGCGCCTTTGAGCGCTCTGGACAAATTTTAGAGAATTTTGGATTCGAACACAAAACCAATGTCGGATCATTTTTATTTGAATCCAACCAATGTATAAGTAGGATTTAGGTGTCTAAAAAGTGTACAAACTGGAGTTATCTCAAAATTCCAAATAACAAGGATTTTGGGTACGTTTTACTAAAATGGGATTTCTAGAGAGTTTGTGTTCTAGAATTGTTTAGGAAAGAGGTAATTTGATTCCACCACCTAGAACACCTTCCAAATGACCATTGGAAGTAGAAAACAAGAACCAAAACCAAGTTGCACAGGTTTTTAAAGAGTTGAGGCCTGGGTTGCCCAAGTGAGGCATGAAATGCACATTGAATACTATGAACATGTCTTGTTGTATTTGATTTCTGTTATAAGCATGTGATTTATTTAGGGCAGTGGCCCATTTGTTTTACATGCCATATACTAATAGCATGATATGAAAGAGCCAGTGGCCGTTATTGATATGATTTGTATGGATGGCAGTGGCCTGGAATTCCATGATAAATGAAAGAGGGCTTGGCCCAAGAATGACTCGAGTAAGGCTGTGGGCTACCCTTGAGATTTTTCATGCATGAGTGCATTACATACTTGATGTGGAAATGATTGAACGAATATTTACATAATGAACCCTTAAGTTATGGATCCATAAACTTAAATAGGAGTGTTTGTATATATATGCCATTACCAAGTGCTATTGTTCCTATTCTACTTTGTTATATTATTCCGGCATCAGCAACATCGGTGGCCGATGCCCATTTGCTACGGGGAATCGGCAATGGATGCCTAGACGTCAAGGGTAATCGGAGTATGGATGCCCACGTCAATGGTAATCGGCGTGGATGCCTAGCCACTATGTGGAATCGGTGAAGCTAGATGGGGTTGTAAGACCCCGAATTTTTCCTAATTAATAAATTAAATTAATAAATAATATTCTTGTGGATTATATTTGATGGGAATAATTTATTATTGTAGGAGATGTCGTAATTAGTGGAGGTCAGGAGTTTGGCGCAGATCCGACCGTCTGATCATAAGATATCGAGGTATGATCAATATTTTAGTTCTAGTGTATTTTGATTAGGCGGTGTGCATCGAGTATTATGTAAGTGAGTTGCGTGGGATAGAAGGTATATAAATAAGTGGAATTAACCTAGTATAATACGGAGAGTATTCTAATCGTATTGTCTTCGAACTCAGCAGCCGCAAGAAAGAAAACGCACAACCGAGAGTGACCGGCGAAGGAAGGAGGAGGAGAGGAAGGAAATAAGAAGGAAAAGGGAGAGTTTTGCCTGAGTCTTCATCTCTAGATCTTTGCTTAATGTCGGTGTTGTTACTATTTAGAGAAGGATAGAATCACAGAACAAAGGTAGGTAGCACTGTTTTCACAATTGTTTTTGTATTCGTCGTTTGTTTAATCTCTATTACATGTTTATATGTTGTAGAAATATGAATTTAGCTTGATATCAACATTATATGTATCTTAGAAACGCTTTGAACATGAAAAATTGGATTTTTGATGATCGGTTTGACGTTTTTGGGAGACCGCCGACCTCTCTGTGCTCGGCGATCCTCGGTGCTAGTACAAATAATTTAGACCGCCGTCGACCGCTTACTGACAAGTAGTCAGCGATCAATTTATAACTACCGCTTACCCTAGACGGTCCAGGCGATCCTGAGCACTCTACACAAAAAAAACTCAAATTTTCATAATTTAGTTCCTATTTCAATTCCAAACTATTTTTAGCTAATTTTAATCTTTAATTAAAATGTTTTTAAGACCAAATTAACTTACCAAACACCTGGTTTGCAAAGAAATAAAAATACGAAGATATTTAGGGTATTAGTAGCCGAGTTTTGTAGTTAATTAGTGAAATTGTGTTTTCATGGCAAAAAGACCTATAAATTGAGATATTAAACTAAGGGACATCTTAAATTATAATATCAACCAGATTGTTACATAAAGGATTTTCCAGATTAGATTTTGAACCCAGTTAACCCGATATTGAGAGAAATTACAGATTTAACCTTTATATGCTGCTAGGCACTATTACTTACAGAAATATTAGTCCTTAGGGATTTTTGGTGTCTAGTGGGCGTAGCTAGTTATGGATCCATAGTTTTGGCTAGATAGCTAAAATATATGTCATTTGGGTTGAGTTACTCCTTTGTGCGAATGCGCTTCCTTTGCAAGTTGGGTTGCTCTGGAGGGTCCTATGTCTGGAGGGACACCCCGGTGCTCCGCTGGTGATTCTTTGTACATGTGGATAAGCGACCATCTCCATGTATTGATTTTGGTGCTGCATGCTGGTGGTTCATGCCAACTTTGTTGAGTCGTGTGCAATAAGTCAATGACTACGGCTCCTATCTAAGGTGATGTTCATGGGTTTGAGTATCATTAGTAGCGTCGCCCTTAAGCCGCACAGTGGTAATAGCATATGGTTGAGAGTCATCTCAAAGTTGTATTTTTCTTTGTGAGTCCTACAATGATACTGAGATCACAAACACTTATTTTTTATACTGTTCACATGCTGGACGCATGTATTGGATGCTATGGCTGGATGTGACTGTTTAGTTATCCCGGTTTTATATTGGATTCTGTTATTGATTTCTGAATCATGATCTTTGATATACATGATACTATTCACTGATACTTAAACTGTTTTATAAGTTGTTAGGTATTCCATAATCGTTATGAATGTTTATACAAGCCTATTTACTCGAGACTGCTTAATCATGCATGAACATCTACTTATGTATGTATGAACTGTTTATAGCATGCATGTGTTACCTAATAAGATATTCATATCTCACCCTACTTCCTTATCTTATTTTTCAGCTGATACGCGAGAGGGGGATCATATTGGGCATTTCTAGGCAGATTTGACTGATTTCTCGCCGGAGGAGTACTATTACCCAGATTTGATTTGAGGTTGAGGAGAGAGGATTTAATGAGATTATTTGACAGTTTATCCTATTTATATTGGTTTTGATGTATCTGAGAGATTGAGAGTTTTAGTACCCTTTGATACCAGACTTGATCCTATGGATTTCGATGGTTTTATTTTAGTTCATATTTATGAGGATGTTAGGCTACATTTCCGCATATTGATGTTTTCCGCACTCTGATAGTTATTAATAAATGGATTATTTAATTCTTCAGTCTAATTTATTATAATGATTGTTTTGATATGGGCCCAGTAGCATCTTGAATTTGGTTGTTGAGCTGGATTCAGGTTGTTACAGTAGCGAACCAAATTCGGGTAAGGTGCCGGTTTGCATTGACTTGGGTTTGGGGCGTTACAGAGGTGGTATCAAAGAAATGGTCCTAACCTTAAATAGTCAGCCTTAGGGGGATGGGATTGTGAGTACGCTAGATAGAACCCCTAGAAGTATTGGATTCTAACAAATGGAAATTGTATCTTGCAGATGGCTGGTAGATGAAGACGCGCACAAGCTGATACTACTGATGAGACAGTTGAGGCTAGGGAGCAACAGCAGGACGCTCCATTGCCACCACCTGGAGGAGATGTGTGGGATACTGTTGGTACCTTGGCAGAGCTTCTTGCCACGATGAGGGAGGAAAGGATGAGTCAAAACCTGAATGGGAATGGCGATGATGGACACAGGAATGCCCCTAGACATGAGAGGGAGATTCAGACAGCTCGAGACTTAGAGCAGTTCAGGTTGATACTAATTTGTTGTTACCCAAGTACAGTGCTTGTAGATTCTAAAGCTTCCTTGTGGAGAAGGGAATTGTACCTGTGAGTTGGTTGTTCTCGATGGCCAATAAATATAAGTTCACAAGATTTTCAATATTAGTAGGTATGCTTCCAAATAATCTATTTCCCCCTACATACAGTCTCTCTAACTTGTTTGAGAGATTGGCTATAGAATTTGGCAATTGACCTCCAAAATTATTGTATGTGAGCTCTAGAACTTTCAAATGGCTATAGTTTGTCCAAGAATTGAGAAAGATTAAATCATCAACCTCTCCAGTCCCTAGACTGTTGTTTCCAAAAGTTAGTACCTGAAGGCTTGCTACCGTTCCCAAATTGATAGGGACGGATCCGGAGAATTTGTTGCAACCATAAATGACATTGGAATGGCTCCACTAAATTGATTCCTGGAAATGTAGAAAAATTTAAGATTAGGAAGTTTCAATCCCAAGCCTTGTGGAAGGATGCCATAGATGGTTCATTGTCAGATGAAAGGTTGTAAAGAGATGGAGCAATAATACCTGAAAACTGATTTACACAAAGAGTAAGTGAATTTAAGCTTAATAGTTGGCCTAAAGAGTATGGAACATTACCCTCTAGTTTATTCGTTGCTAGAGAAAGAATTTCAAGCGAGGAAAGATTCCCAAGAGATCATGGAATTCCTCCTATTAAATTGTTGGAACGAAGGCCTAACATCACCAACTTTGATAGCAAGGCTCAAACAAGCCATTGAAACGTAAGTCCATGACCCTAAGATGGGAGCAGCTTGACAAATTGCTTGGAATCTTGCCATTAAAAGAATTGTTGTTCAGCTATAGTTGTTGTAACCAAAACAAATGGCCTATTCTGAAGGGATGTGACCAAAGAAACTGTTGTTTTCGAGATTGATGACTTTGAGGAAGGTGAGATTTCCTACGTGAGGAGATAGTCGTCGTGTGAGCTTTTGAGAATGTAGATCCAAGACTGTGATCCTTTGATGCCGATGACTACATGTGACACCATACCATTGACAAAAATGCAGAGAATCATTCCATGAACTTAGCGTTCCAAGTGGATCCTCAGCTATAAGACTCTTGAAATTGAGTAATGCGATTTGATCTGTCTTGTTTCCTGAAGCCAATGATGGAGTGTTGGGAAGAGAAATCATCTAGCTTATTTGCGGGTTCAAGCATAAAAGAATATTGCAAATCAAGAGAAGAGAACAAGATAGCGTTATAATTCTTGAACGTGTATTCTCCATAGGGGAAATGGTTGTGGTTGTTGTGAACTAATATTTGTGAACTCTTAAATCCTTGTGAATCGCAGACCATCACAGGAAAGGTCACAGTGTGAATCAAGATAAATATCTCGTCAAGAGCAAACTCCAATGGAAAACATGCCAGTCATGCATATCTACTTTGATTGCATGCATTGATTGTCCTTTGCTTTTCTGATGTACGTGAAGCTGTGCTTTTCCTGGAAAATGCGTAAAATAATTCACTAGCAATGTCATTACTTTCTTTAGTTAGTGTTCTAGTTGTATAATAGCTGTGCAAACAACCAAGTTTTCTTGATGGAGAACGTTATTGCTTACTAAATTTATTTCCTGATGCATGGCTTCTTCCATTTGATTTCCTTAAAGAAATAAACTATCAGGACGATTTGATCACCAGTTTTATATTTTTAACTTGGCAGAATGTTAGAAAGGGCTACTTAGTAGTGATTTGCTGTCCGTTTGCTTTGGTGATAATTAATATTTCGACATTTATAAGGCCCACAATCCTTCCATGTAGAGAATTTTCAGCCACCTGATGTCATTCTTAAAATAATAACTACTGATGAAAAAAAGTTTTTGATTTGTCTGTAACTATCTTGGGTGGTTATGAGTCATGTCGAGGTATGAATCAAGACGAATATCTATTCAGTTGTTTGGCCGTTCATATTAACACCACAAATTAAGGATCCATTACCGTATTTCATTATTGACTTTTGTAAGGTTGACTTTTGTAAGGTTGTCCGTTATCTTTGCTAATAAATATCCAAAGTTGGCGTAAAAATTGGTTGCAAATTGCTTTTTAGTGATACTTTTTCAACATAATTCAGATTCAGTCGCCAAATTCTAGATAATTGAGAATTAGTGATATTTTTAAAATAATTAAGAATCAGTGTCACTTTTAGTCAAGAATTTCTTCCGAATAACTTCAAAAGACTTTGAAAATCTTTTTAATATTTTTTGCAAGTGAAGTTGGCAAGTCTTTTGAGGGTATTCTTGGAAGAAATTTTTTATGGACAATAAAATTAAAATGACACTGATTGTCAATTATGTTAAAAAAGTAACACTAATCCTTAATTACCAAGAATTGAGTGACTAAGTCTAGGTTATCTTAAAAAAATATCACTAAACCCCAATTTTATTCTAAAAATAATTTTTCTAAAACATTTGAATGTTAATGTAATTGAATTTATTTTAACCTATTGTTTGCCTCTTTTGCGCGTATGTGTCCCTATAACTAAGTTGCCTATGACTTTATTTGTATGTATGTCCGTTCATGTCTTTAATTTGCTTGAAAACAAGTTTTGCCTTGCCAACTTTCCTCACTAAGAAATGTTATATGTGAGAGGATTTCGATCACCATCAACAATGAAGTAAAGTACAGATATTTTATCCACAAACAAAACTCTAAAAGTCCTTCATCAACAACTGAAATTTCTCGTAGTATTATCCTATAGTGAAAAGGTATACACAATGCGATTGACATCATGCATGTGGAGCTCCTATCTGCTCTTTTATATGGAGCTTCCACAAGATTGTGCCAAGTGTACTTAAAATAACTTTGTTAAACCACTCAAAGAGAAAAAAAAATTTTGCTTCCTTCGCAAGTTCGTTTTATATACACATGGCATGATACTATAAAATTAAATAATTTGACTACAATAACCCATAGCTTCGTTGCATATGACCTCTGGAATCTCCTTAGGATATGAATTGCCTTCAAACACCATATCACCATCTTCATGGGATCTCAAGTCTTGTACAAATTTAGAACATTGATTTAGCAATGTATGAGGGCAAACCTTGACACAACGGTTGCTCTGTTGCAACCTAAAGGTTACGGGTTCGTGTCACAGGAAATAAGGTTAAAGGTCGCGGCTTCCAGTCGCAAGATACAGCCTTTCCCCGAGGTGAGGCTACATATGTCAAACTAGGGCAATCAATGGGTCACCTGGATCCATATTCAAACAGATCACAAAACAGCCATTGTCAAATTCAAACCGATCCAATTCAACCGATCACTAAACAACCAATTTGACCGATCGTAAACCATATTCGAATTGGTTAGAAAAGTCGATATTAGAATTGGAATCCAACTTAGCTTGTTCAACATTTTTTAATTATTAAATTTATTTATTAAACCATGTGGTTTGGACACAGTTTATAGAAAATTAATGGCTTGGCTCGAATGGCTCGGTTCACTGTTGGTTTATGGATTTGGAAGGGACCGAATCCCCTTTATAGGCGCCACTATCTAGGAAGGAAGATCCATTCCAAGGCGATCGTCGTAATATTGCATGCAACGGTTATTGGGCCGTACATGGACGGGCCTTAGGTGGGTTGTTTCGAAACACGGCTCGGCCCATTTGACACGCCATGCCCTGCTTCCCTCGATTTGAAATTCCAAATTTCCGATTGAACCAGAGTAATGGGATCAACATCTTAACCGGTTCAATGCACGGTCCGCTCCCTTTCTTCTCTTAACAACTCCATCAAAGTGGGTCTACGAGCTGGTACATGATCTCCAACGATCGTTGGCGTTGGCGCTGTCTGAAATTTCAACGAGGTGGTTCATTGTCCGAAATGGTCGTTGGAGTTGGGATTATGAAGTTCATAAGCTTGATCGTGCATCTCCTTTCTAGTTGATATCATCCTCAAACGGGTTGGTGCCCTAGTCTGAAATTCTCGTTATTTAAGAGCTTTTTGATTTCTATTTCGATTCATATGATTCGGTTCCTAGTTCTTTTCACCTTAATAATGTCACGGTGATAATTTGATTTAGTTTATCGAGCATCTGTTTTTGCTTGCATTTGTTTCGAATCGATGATCTTATACTGTAAATTTACCAATTCCTGCCTGAATATTATTCGGCTATCTGAATAATGGATTTTGATTAGAATCCGATTTTTGAATCATCCGGGTATCATTATGTCTACATGCTTTGCTTTTGTTCTCTGCACCTCCGCTATTTGTAAGAATGTTTCATGCGGATAAGCTATAAATATTGCCTTGACCGCACAAGCTGATTATGGATGGGAGGAAAATACTCCTAATGGATGTATCGTTGGTCAGACAAAAGACAACCGTATTGACTGATTTTATGTTATTAGGAGTAACAATCTCAAGTAAAGAAGGCAATATGAGAGTGTGTGTGCAAGTGCATTGCAGGGCAAACTTGACACTGCAAAAGTGTCAAACCATGATTCTATTAGATGTCATGAGTTTGATCAATATAAGTACGGAAATAAGGCTCTGCTGATGAACTGCTCTGTATTATGGAGCATCATGTTCAAGGATATGGGAACAAAAAATCAAATTTCTGGGCTTTGAACTGCTATTATTATGCTTTTGTATGCTTTAAAAATATATGTAATTTAGTATTTAACAGGTCAGTATAAATAGCATCCATGAAGTGTATGATCAAATATATCTGTTAATTTCTATTTAACAGGTCAGTATAAATAGCATCCATGTGGTCTATAATGTCCTTATTTTATTTTTTTTTGTATTTGCTGTATTCTGGGTGATCCCATGGCTTGTGGGGTCCCCTTCTTTTGGGGATGATATCGTCTACCGCCCCCGTTGCTGCTGCTATTCATGCAGCAACCGTGAGATGCTGCCATATGTAGCATCCAGTGGCGGAACCAGGACTTCAAATCTGAGGGGGCAAAAAATTTTTTCAATGAACAATTATACATGAAATATAGAAATTTCATGGAGATAGAGGGGCAAACCAGAAATTTTAGGGGGGGCAAAACATAAATTTCAATTAAAATATATACTTTTAATTAAAAAATAAAAATTAGTGGGGGCAATTGTCCCCCCTAGACATAGCCTGGTTCCGCCACTGGTAGCATCTCACGGTTGGGTTTTTTCATCAAAAAGTTGTTTTGTCTTTATTTGAAAAAAGAAAAAGCTGCAACCATTGGATGTTACATATATCAACATCTGAATGATGCAGCTGGGTTAGCTGCAAACAATGGCGGTAGACAATTTCATCCCCTTCTTTTGATCCTAATCAAATCTTCATTAATCATTAAAAAAAAACAAAAAAAAAATTTATTTGTTAACATGGTATATAAAATCCCTTTGATCTATTTACAACTTCTATAAAAGTGCTTGCCAAGTCAGATCAGTTGGGTATACAAAGAAGTAATTTTGCAATAGAAAAGTAATTAACTTTGCATTGGACAACTTCTCAGATATATGAGTCAAAACTGATCCTTGAATCCAAGATGTTAAGAGATGATCGTGCAAGCAATTTAGGATTGAACAGTTACCAAATTCTTTAAATGAATTGAAGTTTTCTTACCTTGAAAA
Organism: Buxus sempervirens; assembly: GCA_947561395.2. Taxonomy (NCBI): domain Eukaryota; kingdom Viridiplantae; phylum Streptophyta; class Magnoliopsida; order Buxales; family Buxaceae; genus Buxus; species Buxus sempervirens. Next base: position 26,987,052 of record OX387192.1, read on the forward strand.
GAAAAAGAAAAAGAAAAAAAAACAAAAACAAAAACACAAAACACAAAACACAAAAAAACAAAAAGAAGGCTATGCCAATAAAGAAGGCCTTTTACAATGATGCTAAAAAGAAAATCAGACTAAACCATGAAAAATGCTCAAGTAACTTGAATACTAGTTTACTACTTAAGTAAACGAAGAAAGAAGGCAAGTCACCAAAATATAAAAATAAACCAAATGTATGGGATAGTGATTTGAATAAAATATGACTTGATATATAAATACATCTCATTGATTTTCTTGCTGCGAAATCATTTAACAGCTATGCAGAAGGCCATATTATGTGCCTGGATATTAACATCATACTATGTCCAATAAATCGCAATTTGCTCTAAGATCTTGTCTTATAATCAGCAGCTTATGATCTGATTCTATTTTCTTCTTCTGTCACTCTGTTGTAAACATTCTTGATCGACTTCAGCTTGCAAACGACATCCTGAATGTCCATCCGCTCCCGAGGTGACTCCAGGGAACATGCAACTCCAATTCGGACTATAGAAACCAAGCAATCTCTCCTTCCGTGACTGATGCCAGTTAAACTTTCTATATTCACTATAGCTTCATCCTGTTCTCTTTCCTCATCTGGCATGAGCATGTGTAGATCTATGATCTCCATTATATGCTCGGGCAAGGCCATCTTTGAGATTTCATGGAGACTCGAATCATTTTTGAATATATCATCGGTTGGTCTCTTTCCTGTGAACATCTCAAGCAAGAGAATCCCATAACTATAAACATCCCCTTTAGTGGATACTTCGCCACTCATTCCGTATTCTGCAATTTACGAATATGTTACTTTAGAAACAGATTAATAACATTAGTGAAAGAAGAATCGATTGAATCCTAAAGTGCAAGCATCGTTTCTACCAATCAACCATGTCGTTAAGCATCACCATCATAATTTTCTCAAAATAAAGTTTAGGGCATGGATAAATTTTCTCTTGTTGATGATAAAGTTGTCTTTATGGGCATGATCATTCTTGATAAACACATGTACTTTTAGAATGGAAAGCATATATTGTCTCGAAGCTCATAAAGAAAGGAAGAACATCCGCTTGTTTGATTATTCTAAATTTTATTTTTCTCAAAATAAGTACTAGTATTTTGGAATACATACAATGGAAAAAGATCATATTAAGATTAAATGGAATATAAGTGAAAGTGGGAACCAAAATTAAGATCCTTGCTAGTGGATTCATGTTTACTAAAAACTTCGAGCAAATCAACTTTTAAAAGCTAAATGCATGAAAAATATTTAATTTCCAACAAAACATAAACTTTTTTTTTCTTTTCTTGAATGAAAGAAATTACTTCAGTGATTTGTTTAAATCACACTTACACGTTTTGTAAGTGTTTGAGGAACAAATGGTGAAGAAGAAAAAAATGGTTTTTTTATGAGGGCTCATATAATGTTGAGATATTATCTTCCGTTATTATAATTACACAAATAATATAACATGGAAAATGTTAATGAATAGATTCAGTTTATGCAATTGCACTCACTTGATCAAACTGACAAAAGACAAAACCAACATGATTCAATGAATGTCACCATACGTCTTTGTTGTTTATTTGATGAGGTTAGAGGTGTTCTTCATTTGGAGTTTGATTTTACTTTTTTCATTGGATTGGATATATAGCTCCAAGACAAGAACTAGGCTTCATGTCCCCTCACAGTAAGGCTAATCAATTTTTGTATTAATTTCACATCCATCCATAACATGGTTAAGAATAGACTAAAATTGATAAAATTACGCTCAAAGACAAGGGTTTGAAGGTGTTGAGACAAGTTTGAAGGTGTCCGGTATCAATTTATGAGTACATACATTTTGATACGTGGCGAATTGCTTATATATTTTCCTAGTGTCATAGGGTCTTCGTGAGTGTTGATATCCTATTTGAAACCATGGTGAATATGTTAAGGAATGTTTTTGAAGATTAGATATTGTAGAATATATTACAAAATAAAAGATGGTCTACATACCTGGGGCAACATAGCCGATAGATCCCTTTACGACAACTGAGCTACTTATGTTGTTGCTGAAATTGCTGGAGGTTTTGGAAAGGAACTTGGCTAATCCAAAATCACTCACATGAGCAGTCATGTCTTCATCAAGCAAAACATTGCTTGGCTTTAGGTCACAATGAACAAGCGGTATTTCACAATGATTATGAAGATAATCCAATGCGGAAGCAATATCAATTGCTATATTCAGTCTTTGGTCTAGGTTCAACCTCCTTAATTGATTTTGTCCTTCTATGCTTGGGTGCAACCAGTTTTCTAGACTTCCGTTAGGCATGAACTCAAAAACTAGAGCTTTGAAATCATTACCTTTAAAGTCTATGCTTGAGCAAGAAGTTATGATCCGGACTAGATTTCGATGTCGAATTTTTTTCAATGCTTCACATTCGGCCATGAAGCTTTTGTTTGCTGCTTTATGTTGAAGATTCAATATCTTCACTGCAATAGGCTTCTTCTCTTGAGGCATAGTTCCTTTATACACTGCTCCAAAAGTACCCATACCTATCAAATTTTCAGATGCAAATCTAGCAGTTGCTTTAAGAAGCTCATTGTACGATAACCTAATATATGAATCTCCCAAGGAAGTTGTGGAAGGAACACATTTCCTTGACTTTCTTCGCCAATGAAGTATCACAAAACATGTTCCCAATGTTAAAAATATAACCACACTTGTTAATGTGATTAATACTTTGAAAGTATTGGATCTTCCATGTTTCCTGATGTCCTCTCTGTGGCATGCTGGCAACTTCAAATTTGGAATACCCCCACAAAGCTTGTGATTTCCAGTGACAAAAATAGTCCTTGAATTATTGAAGACTCCCCCAATAGGAACCATGCCCTCAAGATCATTGAATGACAGATTTAAGCTTTGTAGAAAGTGCAAATTACTTAGATCTTGTGGAATAGTTCCAGACAAGTTGTTGCTTGAAAGATCTAAATATTGAATACCTTTCAAAGATTCCATGGATGACGGAATGCTTCCATTAAAATAGTTGTTCTGCATAAAAAGCTTTTCTAAACCCAGACAATCACCAATTGCACTTGGAATTTCTCCGCATAATTTGTTATGAGAGATGTTCAATATCCCTAGACCTTTCAACTTGCCCAATTCTGATGGAAGTGAACCCGACAAGGAGTTATCAGATAAATCCATAGCAATGAGGGATGGGAGGGCAATGACTTCCGCTGGTATGTTTCCATCGAGTTCATTGTGACCAAGGTATAACTCTTGTAAATGTTGACAGTATTGAAGACTTGAAGGAATGCTTCCATTCAAATAGTTCATTCCTAGTTTGAGAAAAAATAATTGGGTGATATTGCCTATGGAGGACGGAATTTCTCCTGTTAATTTGTTGTTGTCCAAGCTCAGTGCTTGTAGATTCTGAAGCTTCCCTATGGAGGTGGGAATTTCTCCTGTTAATGTGTTGTTGGCCAAGTTCAATACACTTAGATTCTGAAGCTTCAGTATGGAGATAGGAATTGTACCTGTGAGTAGGTTGCCCTCCATGGCCAATAACTGTAAGTTGACAAGATTTTCAATATTAGTAGGCATGCTTCCAAATATTCGATTTCCTCCAGCATACAGTTTCTCTAACTTGTTTGAGAGATTGGCTATAGAACTTGGCAACTGACCTCCAAAATTATTGTATGCGATATCTAGACTTTTCAAATGGCTACAGTTTGTCAAAGAATTGAGAAAGCTTAAATCATCAAACTCCCCAGTCCTTAGGCTGTTGTTTGCAATACTTAGTACCTGAAGACTCTCTAACGCTCCAAAATTGATAGGGACAGATCCAGAGAATTTATTGTCGCACATTAGAAGCCTTATAAGTCCTGAAGCATTTGGAAACGACAATGGAATGGTTCCAGTAAATTGATTCCTTTCAATATAAAAATATTGGAGATTAGGAAGTTTGAGTCCCAAGTCTTGTGGAAGGATGCCGTAGAGTTGGTTCATTGTTAGAGAAAAGAAATTAAGAGATGAAAGATTGTAAAGAGATGAAGGAACAATACCCGAAAGCTGATTTGGACCAAGCCCAAGAAAATTTAAGCTTGAGAGTCGGCCTAAAGATTCTGGAACATTACCCCTCAGTTCATTCATTTCCAGAGAAAGAATTTCAAGCGAGGAAAGATTCCCAAGAGATGATGGAATTCCTCCTATTAAATAGTTGGAACGAAGGCCCAACTTCACCAACTTTGATAGCAACCCAAGGTTTGATGGAATTGCTCCAAACAAGTAATTGGAACCTAAGTTCATGTCCCTGAGGTTGGAGCAGCTTGATAAATTGCCTGGGATCTCACCTTCAAACAAATTGTTGCCTAGATGTAGTTGTTGTAACCGCAACAAATGGCCTAGTTCTGAAGGGATGTGACCGAAGAAACTGTTCTTTTCGAGATTGATGACTTTGAGGAAGGTGAGATTTCCTATGTGAGGAGATAGTTGTCCTCTAAGCTTCCGTGATTGTAGGTCCAAGACTGTGATTCTTTGATGCTGATGACTGCATGTGACACCATACCATTGACAGAAATGCAGAGAATCATTCCATGAACTCAACGTTCCAAGTGGATCCTCAGTTATAAGACTCTTGAAGCTGAGTAATGCGATTCGATCTGTCTTGTCTCTTGGATCTGATGATGGAGTGGTGGGAAGAGAAACCACCAAGCATATTGCTGGGTTCAAGCATAAAAGAATGTTGCAGATGATGAGAGCAAAGTAAGACACCATTATGATGCTGGATACTGAATTCTCTGTAGTATTAGTTGTGTGTGATTGTTGTGAACAAGCGTTTGTGAATGCTTAAATCCCTGTGAATCACTCCAATAATATTTGACCGTTTAAATATCATATGTGAACATGTAGAAGATCCCACATGCATTCCGTGTTGAAAAGTCTGAGCCATATCATGACTTGCTGGTCTTCATCTTGTCATGGTCGATGTCATTGCTTGGGTCAAGGATTTTACTAGAAAGAAATTTTTAGCTTTTGGAGACTTTTCTCTTTGAAAAGAAATGAGGGGGGTGGGGGTGGGGTGTGCGGGCGGCAGGCAGCGGGGTTGGGGTTGTGGACATATAGTGCTGAAGCATTTTCTGCATGGGTGGAATTTCTTTAACTCTCTTTGCTTTTACAATTTATCAAAGCAGAATTTGTTCCTAATGCATTTTACTCTTGAGTATAAGCTAAATAGCTAGATGATGACTCCTAATTCACAAAATGCTTTTGCTTTTTAAAAGTACCACACTAAATATTCAACTTTAATGTAAAAAAAATTCATTATTCTGTCTCTGTTGATGCATTGTGTCTAAGAACTTACATACTAAAAATTTCCAAGATTCTAAAACACAAAACTAAAATTTATTTCAATAAATAGTTCAGTCCTGAAATCTGGTTTATTTACGGTACAAGTTACCAACATAGCAGTATGTCATGCTGTAAATAAATCTTAAATGCATTTCCCTAAGGGAGAAAATGGCAGCCATTCATATTCTGTAGAAAAGGAATAAAAAATGGCTAGCCTAGAGCCTCATGGCTCCCACCACTGCATGGGGTCTGGGGAGGGTCTGATGTATGCAGTCTTACCTTCACAAGCGGGGAGGCTGTGGAGGTAAATAGATTTAGAAATAAAAGGAATACAGAAATTTAACAAACCGGTGAGTGTATGTGGATTTAGAAATAAAGAAACCACATAGAAAATTTTTCTTCCATTTGATTTCTTTCTCCAAGAGAATAAATTATAGTGAGGCTTTCAATCACTAATTTTATATTTTAAAACATCACAGATAAGTCTTAGATGAATATCAAGTCATTTGGCCATCCATAACAAGTTACATAATGGACCATTTACCAACTTTTTGTCTTATTATTAACAAGTCAAATGTCTCAACTACCGAGTTGCCGTATGACTTGGGTTTGTATGTTTGTTCATGACTTTGCTTGACTTGAGCATTTTGCTACAAATCTAAGTCTTGGCTTGTGCCGCCTTTAGTGGAATAATAACAATTTCATGTAGTATGTTTGTTCATGACTTTGCTTGACTTGAGCATTTTGCTACAAATCTAAGTCTTGGCTTGTGCCGCCTTTAGTAGAATAATAACAATTTCATGTGTTCCTACACCAAAAGTCATCGTATGATTTGATTTGTATGCTTGAGTCATTGGATTTTGCTAGCAAGCAAGTCTTCTCTTGTGTGGACTTTAGTGAACAACAGTAAGTTATGTGTTCATACTACCAACTTGCTACATGATTTGGATTTTATGATTTTATTTCTTCTTTGATTCAAAAATATTGCAACTATTGGCTTGTGCCAAATTTTCTCATTAAATTCAAATAAGTTAGGGTTGTTTGGCATTCATTTTGGGATCTAATCCCATGGCTTGGAATGAGTTCCAAGGCTTAGAATGAGTTCTTGTCACAAAATGGGTGTTTGGTTGTAATTTGAGAAAGATTTTTCCCAAATGAGTTTCAAAAAATGCACTGAAGAGAGGAATCACATAGACCCCATTTTTGGTTTTAGAAATCTCATTTTGCAAATGCATAATTTTCTGTTTCTTTTAAATGCAATGGAAAAATGAAATCATATTGGTCTTTTGAGCCTCATCCATATGTTTTTAGCGTGGCCAATATGTGTGATGTAGCCTGCAATTTGGCCCATTACTGTTTTATTGTAAATACATAGTGAGTGGGTGGAACCTTGACAGTGGTCTTCAAGTTCAACCATAAATACTTTTGACACTTAGAATTTGATTTTTTGCAGAGTACTCCCCTGTTCCTTGGACTTGTAATTGATTGATTACACCACTCTCTTCCAAAACTGAATGGGCTAACGAGTAAAGTTGGAGCTTCAAAAAAGGATGTTGCAGAACTACAAAACGAGCATTTGCAGCTCATGCGAAAGAAATCTGAAATTAAAAAACAATGATTTTAGAAAAATTATTTACAAACTAGCTTGAGCAAAGGAGTTTTTAATACTAGGTCTTGCCATCCAATTATAACATGTAAATTGCACCAATTGTACTTACGTTACCTAGTGAGACTTATAGATTCAACAGTTGAAGCACAACAATTCCGTCCATCCTACCCAAAAAAAAAATTTCCTTGTATCATTCCTTATGCCATCGCGACCACTTTAGGCCTTCCTCAAACCTTTTCATATATTGCATCATTTAATATTTTGAAATCATTCCAAATGTGGGTTGCACTACTAAATAGATTAAACATGGAGGATGAACAATTGCAATGAAGCTTTTGAAGCGTGAAGAAAAGGGTGGAAGTGAATGGTTTGGTTTTATTATCAAGGATTATTTAGAGGGTGTTTTGGTATAACTTTCATAAAAAAAAAACAAAGTCGAAAAGTTCAAAAATTTTATTTTGAAAAGTTATACCAAATAGCCTTTTAGTAAGTGGCTTGATCAAATTAACCGCTCATTTTCCTCCTGTATATAAAGTTTTGTAATTGAGAAAATTGGGTTAACTTTTTTTTTTTTAAAGAAAAAAAAATTGTGGGTTAGACAACTTGTAATTGAAGAATATGGTCAAAGTAAGTGGGACAAACCTATAACAATACCGTAATGTAGGTTTGCCTAGTCCCCAAAAGAATCAATAGAAATCGTCTATAGTGTGGGTGGTATACACCCCCACACATGAATGTGTGGGACCTCATAAAAATGAATGCTGGGTTCCACCATGATGTGGGGGATGTATACACCCATGTTGCAGAAGATGCGAATAGCAAAAGAATTATTAATGTTATCATACCTTGACATGGATATAGAGCTTAAATTATTTTTTTTTCCTTTCACATTTGTTAGCAAATAGCCAGTACATATATATATATATACACACCCATTTTACATTTACCTTCTTAGGGAGCGTGCCTTTAGCTGAGGTTGTAGGCCTAACACATGTTGGTAACTCGAGCAACACAAAATATCTTAGTAGGCAAACTTTTGAACACATGCTCCCTTTGAATTTGTTTATGACATACACCATTTCAATCCTAGTACCTTATGGCCTAAAGGCCTAAACCACAAAATTACATACACCATTTCAATCCTAGTACCTTATGGCCTAAACGACAAAATTACTAAAATTGGTATGTCGGGCGACAAGTAAATCCGGACCTTAATTAAAATTTGAGACAATAAGCCCGAATTCACTCATCTATGAACAGTACCAATCATCTAAACACAACAGATAATCCATGCTCAGCAAATATATTAGAGTGCAATAAATCAAATGATGATAAAGCGGAAGACTTAATAGAATATCTATTTCGAAATCATAATCTCAGAATATAAAATCACTGAAATGAAATACAATTAAGTACAATGAATAAAAATGATAACTACTATACCTCTAAATTTGGATCTACCCGAAACCAACTGCCAACACTCTGGAATCTGCACAGTCTATATATAATAAACTAAATGAGATCAGAGATCCCAGTGAGTCATCACATGATAAATTAAATACACATGCGGATATGTCACAAATCATAATACATTACAAGTAATCGAGTGCAAGTGAGACAATCCCGTATCCCACTAAATAATATGAATTCACAACAAGGTTCAGAAGAATTGCAATAATTATCAACTAGAATATATAAATCAATTTATAACTTAGAACCAAACCAATTCGATTAATCCGATAAACCATATCATATTATATCACAAGATATCATATTATATCACAAGACTAATCAAAGTAATGTCCAGCCGGAACTATAAACATCGGCCAAGACTAAAACTATAGTATTCAGACTGGGATGTACAATCCTTAGATCATAAGATCACCACACACAACACATTTAGAGTAAATCCCCTTTTACCGAGAAATACTAATCACATCTCTCACACTGCCAGGAGGAGCTACACTTCTTGATTGATTCTGCCAGGAGGAATCACACATCTCGACTGGCTCACATCACAAAATAAATAAAAACATGCTGGGAGGAATCCTCAACTCAACTAGCTTCGTCGTTGCAATCAATACGACTCCTTCTACTCCCATACTGAAGAGCCCTCACACACTCAAGTTTTAATTATCTTTTTAAACATCCACACAAACTACTGGATATCCAAAACATAATAAGGATCTCTCTTAATATCAAATAGTGAAATTCATTTGGCCCTTACTAACCAGTAAATTGCTAACCTACTATTGATAAGTTAAACTTATCGCAAGGTAAAACTAATTTAATAAAGGTGCAATATACACAATTCAAAACTAAGAATACTCAAGTATGTGTTAACCTAATCAAATATGCTTATTTTCCAAATATAAGATTTAATAGATATAAATGCAATTTGAAAACCATGCTAGTAGAATTCACATGAAATATTAAATAACAAGGATAAACATCATTGTTTGAAACTTACTATAGATATATAATCGATAAAACCTGACTTATGATTCTCTGGTGCAATTAAAGGAACTAATAAATCATCTTATGCATTCATCTTACGCATTTATATAAAAAGTTTCTTATTTTAGACCAATTTCCCAAAATCTAACAGCAGCTGAATGTAAGCCAATAGAAACCAAACCGAATGATAACTCTACCCTCTTTCAGACTTTTATTCTTAGCTCCTAGGCTTGAACAATCCCAAAATAACTTTCTCTCATGGCTGCTACAGAATGAAATGGCCGAGAGGAATGAAGGAGACGACTCGAAGGGAGGAAGAACACAGAGTTGGTTCCCTAGAGTCGGTTCTCTCGTCTTCTCAACTAATCTACAAACTTCTCCAACAATCCGGTGCTATGCCGCCCACCTAACCCCATGTACAACACCCTTATAAGCTGAATTTGATTCCATGTTTTGCCAAACACAAACATCCTATACCTCCTTAAGTATTCAATTATAAGAGTCTAGTGGACCAATTTTGTACCTACTTAACTACAATACCAAAAATTATAATTTTTATATTAATAATTAGCACAATAATAGCATAAAATAATTTAACACTTTTCATGCAATAAAATACCAACTTAGTCCCTAAATTGTCAACCACATGTATAATTGCAAAAATTAAGAAAAAAAAGTCTTGAGTTCAAATTAATGCCAATAAATCTTCAAATAAATACATGATAATTAATAAAAAATCATCAAAATTAGTATGAAATCTTACACTTAATCCACAACACCAAATTTGAAAATTTTGAGATGTTACATTGTTATGGTGGATTTTGAATTTGGTATGAACATAACAGGGTCTTAACTGTGGTTTGTTTATTCAAAATTTATTTCATCCAAAAAAATTTTTTTAAAAAAATGTTTCTTTTTTGAATTAGTTAAACTATCAACTAGATGGACCGGTGAAAATTAGGTTCTCGCTAGAAATCCAATCGATTGCATATATAAAAGTACGAACGGTTGTGTTTGTTATTAAAGAGAAGAGGAGAGAATATTCCCCTAGATTCTCGCCTTTTTTTTTCCAAACATTACCCTCCCCAAGGAAAACAATCCTTGCTATACTATAACTAGGGCTGGCAATGGGTCGGATATATATCCGAATTCGATCCGAATCCAATCCAAAATTGGCGAATTCGAATATAGGATTTAGATCCATGGTTCGAATACAGATCTGAAATCTAAGATCCGAAAAAATTTGGATTCGAATACGAATATACATATATCCGATCCGATAGGATCGGACCGAAATCATATATATCCTATGCATAAACCAAGAGCAGACATTGGTTAGACTGTAGACCATTTATAAACTACGGTTGAACCATCATAACTAAAACCAAAAACCTTTAGAGAACGATTTGCCTTAAATCTAAACTTTCTCTCCTCTTTGTCGCTGCCGCCCTCTGGCGATTGGTACCTGCAAACCCACTTAAAGAACCAATTCCAAAACCTCCTATTTTGGAACCTTCTTTGCTATGAAATTCCATTGTCCATAACATGCCAATCATTCTAAGTTCTGGGGTACGGTTTTTTTTGTCAGTCGCTCAATATCCATTGTTGCGTAGTGCTTCAAATTTGAAGTTCAAACCCATTTCTCATTTAAATCCTTCTTTGACTTTGATCTGAATCCGAAATTGGCAAATTCAAATATAGGATTTAGATCCATGGTTCAAATACGGATCTGAAATCTAAGATCCGAAAAAATTCAGATTCGAATACGAATATACATATATCCGATCCGTATTCGATCGATTGCCACCCCTAACTATAACTATCCGGTGTTTAACCAAATGGGCTTACGCTTTCTACGCGTGCAGCCTTACTAATTCACTCCTGTTGGGACCCTCAGCTCCTTTGTCAAGAAATCTTGTATTTCATCTTTAACTATCTTGTTTTTTATGTCACCCACTTCTCCCTTCTTCTTTTTTTTTGGTGAAATCACCCACTTCTCACTGATTTGAAATTCGGATTTAAACCAGATTAAATCCGACTGTTCAAAAGGACCGGAATCTTCCCTAGTTTCGAAATTTTTTGAAATTGGATTGAGCATACTCAGAAGCGACCCGAATTTCTCTCCCCCTCTCTCACTCTCTCTCTTAGAACCTACGTCACAGTGGAACTGCAGATGGCCATTGCAACAGGAACTCGAATTCGATGCTGTCTAAAGATTTTGGTGTGTTAAAATATTAATTCACGCTCTGAGAACTGTAGCTTCACCTTGCATCTCTTTATGGTATATAAAAGAGATCCTGTTATGGATCTTTCCGTTGTTCCAAAAGCCCTTACCCCATCCTCATTAGATTTTATGTGGTTTCTTAGATTTAATTGGCAAATTCTTCATCCTTTTTTCTGAGATCGTTATCAAGACATCAAATGTTTTTGCAGCTTGTACATGTTGTACTACAAATTGTTTCAATCTTTAGATAAATGCTAGAAGAATCTAAGTCCTCCAATTTAAAGTGAATGCGTATGTCTCTGTAATTTTAGTCACGTATGTTATAAATTTCTCATTTTTTCTTTAGTCTATTCCAACTTCAGTTGTCGTTACTTATTATTGTCAGAATGCATGTACCTGTAATATATTATGAACTTGTGATGGATAGGGTGAGCTGCTACTTTTTCCTTGTCAATTCGATTGCAGCTTGTACATGTTGTACACTTGTACTACAAATTGTTTCAATCGTTATCAAGACATCAAATGTGTATGTTGCAAATTTCTCATTTTTTCTTTAGTCTATTCCAACTTCAGTTGTCGTTACTCATTATTGTAAGAATGCATGTACCTGTAATATATTATGAACTTGTGACGGATATATAAGACCTTAGTTCTCACATTTTTCTAATGTTTATAAAGTATTTAGTTTTTTTTTTTTTTTTTTTTTAGGATTTGGTAGATAGGGTGAGCTGCTACTTTTTCCTTATCAATTCGATTAGTAGTCAAAATATTGGTGGCCATTTGTATTTTATATCACAAGCTAATTCACAAAAGACAAAATGGGTGCAACTAAAGTTTTTACCAAGTTCAATAATATTTCGGGTTCATAAACCTATCTGTAGCTGAGCAAATTCACAAGACTTGTTTTTTTTCACCTGTTAATGTCTATCCATCGGTCTTCAAGCAGTAAACTCAGAAAATAATGCCACTAAAAAAAGTTTGGGAAGGTAGCAATAATATTGAAGCAAAATTGCCAAAAATATCATTTAAAATAAAAAAGAAAAGACAAGGCCACCATTCATTTAAAATGGGAAAAAAGGGAGAAAGAAGAGGAAAAAGTGGCCCAAAATATCAAGAGAAATCAATAATTTGGGTAATGATCTGCACAGGGGTTGAGTTCAATTTTTTAGACACAAAATAATTATCAGAAAGCCATGTGCTGGTCTAGGTATCAAATTCTTGCTGCATCTAAATCATTCCAATAATTTACAGTAATCTTATGGCATTTATAACTAAGTACCACCTATTCCTGATTTCAGCACTTTTTCCTCTGCAGTAAATCCCTAATTAAATGCAGTTCACGAACAACATCTCCAATTTCCAATCGGTCAACTGGTGACTCCATGGAACAGAAAACTCCAATTTGTATAACAGAAACCAAGCACTCTATCCTTCCATGCCTACTGTCTCTCCCGTTCTCGTTATCCATGTGTATATGTGCTCCATTGCTTTCTTCTTCTTCTTCTCCATGGAGCAGGCATGAATCCACAATGTCCATCACGTGGTCTGGCAAGGCCATTCTAGCAAATTCATGAAGGCATAGACCATTTATGAATATATCATCAGTTGGTTTCTTTCCTATAAACATCTCCAGCAAGAGAATACCATAACTGTACACATCCACTTTTGTGGATATTTTGCCACCCATTCCGTACTCTGCAATTCATTCATAAGTTACTTTAGTAAAATATCAATAATAGCATTAGCAATATTAGAGGGCCTAGTAAAATGCTATAATGAAAGTAATATTTCTGAGGAAACAGTCTTGTCAGTAAGTGACATTACCATCATTTTCCTTGATTTAAAGAATTTCCAGGGCTTGGAAGAAATTTATCTTATTGATTTAAACATTACTTCATTTCATTGGATTGGATTTATAGCTTTGGAACAGGGTTTAGGCTTCATTTTTCCCTGTTTAGCATTAGGTCTTTTCAAATTTCAGTAAATTTAATATGATGATCCAAGGAATGTGTCAATAAATTTTTTAGTGCATAATTGACATACTGGAATAGATTTCGAAAATAAATAAATAAATTATTTTCATACCTGGAGCAATATAACCGATCGATCCCTTTATAGCAACTGAATTGCTTGCATTGTCACTGAAATTTCTAGTATTCCTTAAAAGGAACTTGGCTAATCCAAAATCACCCACATAGGCAATCATGCCATCATCAAGCAAAACATTACTTGGCTTTAGATCACAGTGGACAATGGGTACTTCACAAAGGTTATGAAGATAATGCAATGTAGAAGCTATGTCAATTGCGATGTCCAACCTTTGATTAAGGTTCAAACTCCTCGATTGATTCCTACTATCCGTGCTTGAATGCAACCAGTTTTCTAGACTTCCATTAGGCATGAACTCATAAATTAGAGCTTTGAAGTCATTCCCTTTAAAATCTATGCTTGAGCATGAAGTTATGATCTTCAATAGATTTCGGTGACGGATACTCTTAAGTGCATCACATTCAGCCATGAAGCTTTTTCCTGCTTCCTTGTTTTGAAGATTGAGCACCTTCACTGCAACAGGTTTGTCTTCTTGGGGTAGATATCCTCTGTACACTGCTCCAAATGCACCTTTCCCAATTAAATTTGCTATTGAAAATCCATCAGTCGCTTTAAGAATCTCATTATAAGATATTCTGATATACGTTTCCCCCAAGGATGTCAAGAGAGAAGGATCATTTCTTGACTTTTTTTTCCCGTAAAATATCAGGAAAGACATTATCATTGCTAAACATAGGAACACACTCACTACTGTGATTGTTACTTTGAAAATAAGAGACCTTCCATGACTTTTTGAATCTTCTGTGGTGCATGGTGGCAACTTTAGATTGGCAATACCTCCACAAAGCCTCTTGTTTCCAGTAACTAAAATCACGCTTGTGTTATCAAAGACACCCTTTGTGGGCACCTCTCCTTCAAGATCATTGAATGACAGATTCAAGCTCTGTAAAGTAACCAAGCTTTGTAGATCTTTTGGAATCATTCCGGACAAGTTGTTTCCAGAAAGATCTAAATATTGGATAGCTTTCAAAGATGCCAATGATGATGGAATACTTCCATGAAAGAAGTTTCTCTGCATATAAAGATATTCTAGACTTGAGCAATCGCCAACTGCAATTGGAATTTTTCCTGACAGTTTGTTATGAGAGACATCCAAGGTCCCCAGACTTTCCAAGTTGCCCACTTCTGATGGAAGCAAACCAGTCAACAAGTTACGAGATAAATTGAGGGAAATTGTCAGGGAAGAAAGAGCAATCACTTCTGGTGGTATGTTTCCTTCAAGTTTATTTTGAGAAAGGTCCATTATCTGTAAGTTCTGGCAGTACATGAGACTTGAAGGGATACTTCCATCCAAATAGTTCTGACCTAGACGGAGTTCAAATAATTGGGTGATGTTGCCTAGGGAGGATGGAATTTCTCCTGCTAACTTGTTTCCATCCAATTGCAGTGCTTGTAGCTTTTGAAGCTGTCCAATGGATACAGGGATTGAACCTGTGAGAAGGCTGAACTCCATGGCCAACAAATTTAAATTGATGAGATTTTTAATACTGGTAGGTATGCTCCCAGATATTTCATTTCCTCCCAGTTCTAGTATGGCTAATTGGGTTGACAAATTGGCTATAGAGTTAGGCAACTGTCCTCCAAAATGATTGTAGGATAGAATCAACTTTCTCAAATTGCTACAGTTTGTCAAAGAAATGAGAAAATTCAAGTCATCAACTTCACCAGTTCCAAGATAGTTAGTTCCAATATTAAGTATTTGAAGGCTTGCAATAGCTCCAAGGTTGAAAGGGACTGATCCGGAAAAATTGTTTTGAGCCACATCCAGTCTAAGAAGTCCTGTTGCATTTGAAAATGACACTGGAATGGTTCCACTAAATTGGTTCATAGCAATATCAAAATCTTGGAGATATGGAAGTTTGAGTCCCATGTCTTGTGGAAGAATGCCATAGAGTTCATTATCTACCATGGAAAATATATTGAGAGATGAGATATTATAAAGGGATGGAGGAATCATACCATGCAGTTTATTTTGTTTGAGTAAGAGAAATGTTAAGCTTGATAGTTGGCCCAAAGAATCTGGAATACTCCCCCCTAGATCATTCCTTTCTAGGTAGAGACTTTCAAGCCTGGAAAGATTCCCAAGAGAAGGTGGAATTCCTCCTATTAAGTTGTTCGCCGGAAGGGACAGAGTCACTAGCTTTAACAGTGAGCCAAGGTTGAATGGGATTGTTCCAAAGAGACCATTGAAACCTAAGCTGAGGTGCATGAGGTGGGAGCAGCTTGACAAATTGTCTGGAATCTCACCATCAAAAGAATTGTTCATGAGATTTAGTTCTTGTAGCCATCGCAGATTGCCTAGTTCCGGAGGAATGTGATTGATGAAGCTGTTGTTTTCAAGATTGATCACCTTGAGAAATGTGAGGTTTCCTATATAAGGTGACATTTCTCCTGTAAGCTTTCGAGATTTTAGGTCCAACACTGTGACTCTTTGATGCTGATTACAAGTAACCCCATACCACTGACAGAAATGGAAAGAAGTATTCCATAAACTCAGTGTTCCAAGTGGATCCTGAGTTATCTGACTGTTGAATCCAAGTAATGCTTGTCGATCTGTTTCATATCCACGAACTGTCTGTGAGGTGGTGGCTTGGGTGGATGGATAGATCACCAAGCTTATAGTGAGGTTAATGCATAACAGATAATTGGAGATGGAGAGAACTGAAAAAAGTACTCCTACTGTTGTAGGACAAGTTCTCTTCATCCTAAGTCCCGAATTGCTTGTTTGAAGGAGTGTGTGGACTGTAAATCCTGTTAAATACCCCCCAAGTTGGCAAGTAGTATTCACTGTTAGGCGGCCATGTGAAATCATTTGGTACCTATATATTAACTTTCAACTGTAGTAACAGTAGTAACATTAAATCCACATCATATGGAGACAACATAAGTCAAAACAAATACTTTATTTCTGGATAAATCCTTGGAATTATTTCATGACAGATTCCTTGAAACTTTATCATCTGAGGCATGTGATGACATCTTTTGAATTCTTGAACGCTTCAAAAGAATTTTGTGACGGCATTAATAACAGTAATAATCATAATCTTCATGTTGGATGGCTATGGTGAATTTGATGCGAGAATCAGGACTGCTAACTGGTCAACTTGAAAGTGATGAAAAAAAAAGATTCATCCCTGAAAGCTAGCTTGAAAAGGGTCAAATTGAATAAAAAATATTTGTTACTGACTGACCTCTTTATCTTTTTTTTTTTTTTTAAATAAATCACTGAAAGAAATGTTTACAAATGAAAAACATGTTTATCACAAAACATTGGGACTGTCTTTGCAGGATTGCAGGGGGTTTCTCCCAAATGTATTGTCCTTTAGCATTCTACATTGATATGGTTAATCCTGGAGGGAAATTATTTTCTGGATGTTCTGAAGACAGGATGGATAGAAGTATAGTCTGCAATATGGAGAAGCAGCAGAAACAAATTGAGCAGATAAAAGATAGTAAACAAGTGGTCTGCTGAAAAAGGAATCTAATGAACCCATGAGTACTTCATTTGAAGTTCAAAAGAAAGAAAGACAGGTAGAAGGAAAAGAAAAATGTTGAAATTCAGCTCTGATGTAAGATTTTTTGTTCATCTCCAAACAGCAGGCAACTTCGTCTTCCTGAATTTAACTGTTGCCAATAATATTGTTGGATGTTTGATCTTGTCTTTAGCAGTTGTACCTGCTCCTTGCTATTTGACTTGAACTAAATTTACTTCCGTTTGGACTATCTAAGATAAGTGAACGCTTTTCACCTAGCATTGTCTTTAGTCTGTATCCAAAATTTTCTGCAAGGGCAGTGAACGGGCAAGGGCAGGGGGCAGCAGGTGAACGGGCAAGGGCAGTGAGCTTAATAGATTTTTCCATTTTTTTTTTTTTTTTTTTGAGAAACTAAAAGAATTAGAAGCGGGCAGATAACTGCCACTAAGGGTCTATGTGACAGCTGCTACAAGTTTTAGCGACACGGGATTCAGGGGCGGGCCCCGACGGACCTGCAGCTTTTTAGCAGCGGTCCATGATCTTTTAGTGGCTGTTTTGGCCCGCCGGTAAATGTGCTAAATTTTGTTGTGTGTACAAGAGATTTCAGAAGTTTGTGGGTTCAGTATCAGATCTTACAAGAGGATAGGGCCCTTGAAAGAAAATTCCACAGGCAGTAGAGCAAGGGAACACAAGAATGGAAATGACTCAAAAGGACGTCTCCAATGCTGTTACTGAATTATGGGAGGATAGAATCCTTAATAATATAAAAGTGTGAATTCTAATGTAATCTCTTTTTCTTTTGCCAAATACTAGACCAGAATTCTATTCCACAAGCATTTTTCACATGGGTTTAACCTGGCATATAGCTATATTATGATGATTCCTACTTCTCAAAATGCTTCTGTCTTTTTAACGATGACACATTCAGTATTCAATGTAAATGTCAAATAAATTCATTATCTTGTCTCAGTTTATCCATTATGTATAAGAATTTACATACTAAAAATCGCAAAGATGAAAAAGGCACAAAACTACAATTCAGTCAATAAATAATGCAATCTAGAAATATATTTTCTTTGTTGCAAAATTTTCCAGCAGAGCTGCATATCATGCTGTCAATATAAATACAGGAATGATTTGATCTCGAATGTAAGAGATGGGTACAGTTGCCCAATTTGTACCCATGAGAGGTAGGTACTTAAGGATTGGACATGAGGGGTTCAAAATCTACATTCAATGGATACGTAATTTGGCCAATCTCGGCCTCGAACTTGAATAAATACAAAAGTGTTCCTTGCCTTTGTAGTTGATTCAAATGGCATAATACTGATAATCGTGTCTTTTTGTGGAATAAGAAATGAGAATTTGGGCAATGTAAGAAGTAGTTGTCTTATGGACTAACTAGTAAACTTGAGTAAGGATAAGCAAACAAATCCCACTGACAAAAATTGTTGGTCCTAGGCTGATATATGTGATGTGTTATCACCAATTCAAGAAAATTGAGTATTTTCTACAAATTCAATATAAATACCATAATCTGTAATAGTTTAAGATAAAAGAAATAATCCATACCATAAGCTAACTCAGATCTGTGATGCTAAAGAAAACTCAAATTTACTGCCTGTCCCTATGTTTGTCTGTTTCACTTGGCACTAAGGTGGGTTACCTTTCAATTGAAGTGTGTCATTTGACATGATCTCCGTGAAATATGGATGTTGAGAAGGTGTCGGGCCTTGGAGACTTGCTTTCTTTATGAAAACACCTTCGATTTATATGAGATTTCTGATAATTTAATTAGTTATTTTCTTGTATTAATTGTCTGAATATGGCATTTGCCTTGTTTTTTCGATGTATCCATTGCATTTGCTCTTAGATGTGATTAATCATGCTTTACAATAAAGGAATGAAGAGAATCATTCCATGAAATTAGTGTTCCAGGTGGATCCTGAGTTATAAGACTCTTGAAGCTGAGCAATGCAAGCCGATCTTTCACCTTTCCTGTAACTTTTAATGTTAATGGGGTGATAGGAAGAGAAACCACGGAGGTTATTGCTGGGTTCATGCATAACAGAATGTTGGAGATGAAAAGAACAGAGCAAGATACTGTTAATGCTTACATGTGTCTTCTCATCGCTGGAAGTGCTTTTGATTCTAGTCAATGAGCATATGCAGATTGTATATGCTTTTCAAGCGCCCCAAGTACTCTATGAAAGAAGAAGTCTTCGTTTAATTCATATGCTCCATTGATATTGTAGCAAGAACTCGAATTCGATGATGTTTGATAAACTATTAATGCAGTGCAGGCTTTTTTAATTTCTGCCTGATCGTGCACTCCTTCGTAATTGATCTAATCCTCAAAAAGGTTGGTGCCCTAATCTGAAACTCTTGTGAATTACAATATTTTTTATTTCTGTTCTGGATTCTAATGATTTGATTTGCACTGATTTTCACCTTAATAATGCAATGACCTCCCCCAGATTGCTTGGGGCCACGGTGATGACTGATCTTTTTAGATTTGGTTAAGAATTCAATAATGTATGTGGTCTGATTATCTTAGCCACTGATCCAATTAGATTAGACTTGGGGTGGGTTTGGTTGCATGTGATGTATCATCAATGCAGTCATTTGCTTCACATCAATGGTCTTAATTTGTAAATTTACCAATCCAGCACAAACATTAATTGCACTAGAATCCTGGGATTTTGATTATGAGCAGATTTTAGAATCAGATTCTTTAATAACCCTAGACTCTTTTATGTTTACGCGCTTTGATTTTGTTCTCTGCACATTTTCTGTTCATAAGAATGCTTAAGTGGATCGCTATGAGAATTGCTTTGCACTCACCCATGGGGTGCCATCTATTCTGGTGCCACCTAAAAGAGCTGATTATGGATTGGGTTCCTTTAATTTAATCAACTGATGTTGGCTAGTGAGTGGCTGGATGTCATCCATCTGGTGAACACACACATGTAAATAAGAACCTGATAGTCAACTGCTCTATATTATGGAGCTTCATGTTCAAGAATATAGAAACATAAATCAAACCTTTGGGTTTTGCACAAGCATTGCCATACATGAACATTCCCTCTAAGCCTGCAGTATTAAAGGCATGTTTGACCATTGCTTATGTATTTTGTACTAAGCCTGTATAAACAAAAAATAGAACCCACAATGTGTTTTTAAGTGTAGAGATTGACATATGAACAATTTTTGCAATGCAGTATTTGCTACCAGTTTCCAAATTCTGATCCATTCCCAACTTCTATAAACTTGCTTGTCAATTCTGAGTTATCCGGTGTACAGAGAGGCAAAAGCAGATAAGTTTGCATGAATCAGCTTGTTATGAATATGAATCAAAACTGATCGTTCTTTTATGTCTAAAGTGTTAAGAGATGATCATGTGGGTCGTTGTTAAGGATGAAAAATTACTTAGTTCCTGAAATGAGAGGAAGTTTTTTACCTTAAAAGGTAAATTGCTGTCTCTTGTTGTTGGCCTCTTACAAAGAGGGCCTTTGTAAACAATGCCAATAAACAAAGTCAGTAAAGATATAATTGTATAAAGACAAAACCAATGATATGAAAACAAGTTCAGTACTTTATAAAACAAAGATAGATGGCAATATCACCAAAATATCAAGACAAACCAACAATCTAGGTTACTGATTCATATAGCATAAGATCTGAAATATAAATACAACCCATTGCTTGTCTTGTTGCAAATTCATTTAGCAGCAATGCAAAAGGCCATATTGTGGGTGTGGATATCAAATCTAAAAATTGTCAAATTACTTGCATTTTGCTGTAAGATCTTAACATTTAATCAGTAGCTCAGGATCTGATCCTATTTTCTTCTTCTGCCACTCTATGGTAAGAATTCTTAATAAAAAATGCAGCTTGCAAACAACTTCTTCAATATCCATTCGGTCCTCAGGTGACTCCATGGAACAAACAACTCCAATTTGAATAATGGACACCAAGCAGTCTCTACTTCCATGACTGATGTCTGTAAAACTTTCCATATTTGATATACTTTCATCTTATTCTTTCTCCTCTTCATTTATGAGCATATGCAAATCTATGATCTCCATTATTTGCTCTGGTAAGGCTGTCTGAGAGAATTTATGAAGGCTTGAGCCATTTATAAATATATCATCAGTTGGTCTCTTTCCTGTGAACATCTCAAGAAAGAGAATCCCAAAGCTGTAAATATCCCCTTTGATGGATACTTCAACACCCATTCCGTATTCTGAAATTTATTAACCTATTACTTTAGCAACAAACTAGAATAACTAGTGAAAGAAGAGTTGATTTCATACCAAAGTGCAAGTACCGTTTCTACTAGTCGATATTCCCGTTGAGCATCACTATTATAACTTTCTCTGAATAAATTTTTAGAGCTTAGATGAAGTTTATGCTGTTGATGATAAAGTTGTCTTGATGGTAATGATTATGGTTTATAAAATATGTACACTCACGATAGGAAAGCTGATATTGTTTGCAAAATTAAATAGAAAGGAAGTAGAACAATTTGTTTGCTTATTATAAAAATTTTATTTTTTAATAGAATAATAATATTTTAGTATACATAATGGAAAATGATCATATCAGTTTTAAGAGGAATAGAAGTGAATTGGGCAGGAAAAGAGAAAAGGAAAAAAAGTGATCCATTTGAGTGGATTAATATTAGCTAAAAACTAAATATAGAATCCAGAAACTGAACTTCTAAAGCCTAATGCATGAAAAAAATTTCCAACAAAGCAGTATTTTCTTTTCTCTCTTAAATTTAAGAAACTAAATGCTATTTCAATGATTTGTATGCGCCACACTTGTTTTGTAAAGGATACATTGGGGGAATACGGGTTGAAAAGGAAAATTTATTAGGTCTCATATTAATGATGACTTTTTACCTTCTCTTATTATGATTATACAAGTAATTTGACATGACGAGTATTAATGAGAAGTTCAGTTTATACAACTGAATTCACTCGATCAAAATCAAAAAGAGAAACCAATCCGATTTAATAAATCGCAACATCAATCTTTGTTATTTATTGGCTTAGTGTAGTGGTGTTCTTGGTTTATAGTTGGGTTTCATTTAATCAATTGGGGTGGATGTATAGCACCAAGACTTGGATAGGCTTCATGTCCTCTTTTGTAAGCACTAGGGAATGTTGAAGTTAGAAAACCAAAATGTTAATTTTCTTTTAATTACCTAGAAAATAATAAAAAATTAAAAATAATTATCTCTTTCTTAGTGGAAGATGGCTGATCTCTATATAATAATTATTAGTTCACATAATTTCAATATATAAGAATTCTATTTGATATAAGAAACTAATAGGGTTTAAAATGGATAGTTATAACAAATTAAGGGAACCTGGTTCTTTCAGATAAGGATTAATATTGTGGGAACACGGCCTGTGGAGGTCGGTTCGGGTCAATGGAGTCGCCACCATCCATGGTTAAATTTTGGGTGTGGATGGACACCATAATTAATTAAGTGAGAATTTGTAATTTGGTCCAACCAGATTTTAGGTTAGGGGGTTCAATTAAGTGGTTGGGAAGGTGTTAGGCACGCAACCACCCCTAATTCAATGAACCAGTTACCTTATCTAGATTTCTCCCTAAAAATTTTTATTTATTTACAAATTTCTAAAATTCTAATAAAAAATATTTACAAATCCTAAAAAGTTTCTAAATTTCTAAGAGTTTCTAAATTTACTAATATACAAATCTAAAAGAAAATTTCTAGGTTTGTTAAATTTTATACAAGGAAATTATTTCTAAAATCCTGATATTTACAAATTTAATTTCTAAAAGAAAGTTTCTAAATTTACTAAAGGGAGAGTTTCTAAATTTTTAAATGTTCCTAAATTTGTTAATATATACAAATGAAACATTTCTAAGTTTATTGGATTTTATACAAGAAAATTATTTCTAAAAATATTTACAAATTTCTAAATATTAAAAGGGAGGTTTCTAAATTTACTAAAAAAGGAAAATTACTAATAAAGTATTTCCAAAATCCTAAAATGACAATTTCTAGAATAAAATATTAAATTTAGATTTTCTAAGATACAAGATTCTAATTAGTTTTTTTTATATTTTTTCATTTTCATTTTTTGTCATTATTTATTTATTTATTTATTTATTTATTTATTTTTTGTTTTGAGATTTCTAAGTAGATACCTAAACTTTAATGTGATGAAATAATATTTCAGTGATGGATGAGGGGGTAAGGCAGATAAATCACCTATAAAATAATGGAGTAAATAAACTACAAATCCTAACTAATGAACCTGAAAATAATTGTCATGGAATAATATCCATAAATACGTGACTGAAACCCATTGAAATTTGCATTTCACGATGACAATTATAAACATACTAACCCAAATGATGAAGGTGATGTAAATACCAGAAAAGTTTTAAAAAACAAATGACCAAGTTATCAAGCACACCCTAAAAACTGAACATAGATTCTATGTCATCCTAAAAATTGAAACACAAAATTGAGAATTTCTGAAAGAACAGTCCATAATGGCATTACTGAATTGAAACAAACTTTATTAGAATGAAAGCATTTAACAGGATAATTAAACCAAAACAACAACTCTCATAAAAATCCTTTCACAAACATTTTAACTAAATTAATCTAGAAAATAAGAAAGAACCAATCACCCAAGGCATCATAAAGAAAGTAATAACCAGAAGATTACTTGATTCTGGCAAGTAAGAAAGCCTATGACATTAATCACCTATGAAATTAATCCTTGCAACCTTTATTTGACTTTTTCTCGTTCGGAAGACAAAGATCAATTGTCGCAGAGAGAGAGAGAGAGAGCCTACTTAGAAGGTGTGATACTAATAAAAATGTTCATGCTGCTGCGGCTGGATGAAAGTATTTCAACAACGGGTATGGCAGCAATAGTTGTGAAACAAAGAGGTCAATAGTGAATGAGCGCCAGCCTGAGAACTCTCCTACGATGAAGAGAGACGACGAGAAAGGAAGCGGATCCAGTGAGAGAGTTGCGACAATGAGATGGTGAGCAAGAACAGGTGCGACAGAGAGGGGTTGGCGCCAGCAGGGAGATGCAACAGTGAGGGACGACTGAAAAGGGATTGATGCAGGTGGAGAGTTGCGAGAGAGAGAGAGAGAGAATAGAGGTGCGACTGCAAAAAAAAGGTAATCTGTTGTGGCAAAACAAATAGAGAGGAGCGACTGAGAATGGCAAAAAGATGGATTGCGAGATAAAGAAAGAGGTCTGATGGGTCTTTCCCTCAACCTTCTGCCGTCGATCCCTGCAGAAGAGTTCTCTTCTCCTTTTTTTAGATTGAAAGAAACTCCCATTTTAAAGGGATGGTTGCTCACGGAAGAGGGGGAGGGAGCTACACAATGGAAAGAGAAGAAAATTTTCTTATATTTTCTTGAAGCATCGGAATTACATCACTCAGACTTATTGGGTATCACTCATTTGTTCTATATATCATTTTGTCATTTAAATCTTTGGTATATTCTTGGAATTAGAATAAAGCATATGAATGGAGAACAAGTATGGTTGGATCAGCAAGATTGCAACACAACAGTATTGGATGTCAATTAATTATCAACTAATAAACACAAAACAGGCACAAACTCCACAACAGCAATATTCCAAAATCCAAACTCTGTGACAGCAATATATAATGACCATCAGCAAATCAAAGAGAAAAAATAAAATAACACACCTAGAAGATGAAATATGCCATTAAACATAATAGTGAGTGTTCTTGCACATAGGGGTTACACAAGACAATAAAATTCAGCTACAAACTATATATAAAAGGTTTTATGTACACATAAGAACTGGAATGAGAGTACAACTTAAAGAGAATGGTGAAATCTTTGGAGTTTTGCTTCTGAAATTCTATTGGTAAGGTCTCGTTAATTGATACGGTCTGATCGTTACTCATTAAGAAAATTCAAATCTGACATGTTGAAGCAGAAGGTAGAGTTTGGGTAGGACAATAATGACCTGGATTTTCAGGACAACCTCAACCCTCCTAAGAAGAAGAAAGTATTGAGTACAACCAAAGGGAAACTTTTGAATTTTGAATCACCCACTTGTATAGGCCTCTATACTACTTAAGGCGCAAAACAATAAAGTATTTACCAATTGGCAAGAATTAGGGTGTCTTTAAAGTTAAGGGAAGGTCTACACTTTAGGCTAAAAAATCTAAAATGGTTCTCATTATCTCACTTTCTTTCAAATCTTTTGTCTTTAAAAAAAATTGTTGAATAGTCCTTCCTTGTTCAAAAGATTAGAGTTCTAGGTATAAAATTTTATTTGATTAATATGAACTTGTACTGTACAGTCTTTTCAATAAGACCCATCATATAGAAACACGGAGGCCAAGTCCTTTTTTCACCCACTAGATTTTTTCCATATTTTTTCTCTCTTAACTTTATGGGAAAAGGTGATATTGTAACAGTGACTTACTCATTTGATTCTCCATTAATGACTTTCTAGTTGTGCTACAGAAAGATTGAGATGGCTTTAATTGGAAGTCCAATGTACACTATGTGAACCCTTTTTACCCCTAGATGCTTTTTAAAACCCAGCCCATTGCCTTCCCTAGGCTTATATATTAAAGAAGAGTCAAGGGTTTCAATCATCTTGTCCAACCCTAGCACATGCCTTTGCTTGATGTAGTGATTGAAAAGCAATTGACGGACAAGTGGGCAGAGCTGGAATTCATCCAGCACTCTTTCTTTCAGCTGAACTGTCAATTTTCACATTTAGGCAAACATTACAATAGCCTCCCATTTATTGAAGGTAAATTTCTTTAATCTAGTCAGGGTTTTTGGCAGACTTGTCTCGTTTAAATGCATTTTGAATCCCTCTAGAGAATAGAATAAGGCTTAAAAGAGGGAACTCAGGAGTCGTTTTTAGCATGAGTTCTCATCAAAACCCCTCTAATCTTGCAACCCTTACAAGTTCTTCAGATCTGGAAATGTAATGCATAATGTCTCTCCTCAAAACCCTAACCGAAACATCTTACATCACAGCAAGCTTTTATTCTGGCCATACCTCTCTTCTCCCTCTACCTCCTTACACCAAAATCATCAATCCAAAGGAGAAAGAGAGGTACTTGTAACCCACAACCCATAAAGAATGATGGAAATGGCAAGGACGCAAGAGAGAAATAGAAAGAGTGAGTACAGAGAGAAGAAAGAAAAGAGAGAATAGAGAGCATACCTGGTACAAGCTGTGGAAGGAAGAGCTTTGCTACGAAAGGAAGAGCAAACGAGGAAGGAGATGGCGCGAGAGAACGAGAGAGTTAGGCTCGTTCTAAAAACCCCCTAGAAACAAGATTGTTGGTTTTATCCTTTAAAAGCCTATAAAGGATCGCTTTTGGTTTTTGCTTGGTTTCTAACATTTGTTTTTAAAATTTATCTCTTAAAATCCCTACCAAACGGATGATTTGGGCTTTGGACTTGGATTCTATTTAGAATCCAAAATCCAAAAGCCCTACCAAACAACCCTGAGAGAAGAAAGCGATGGATAGTCAAAAGCCCAAAGAGATCTGTTTCCAAACGATTGTTAACAGTCATTTGGAAATTTCCCCAAATTTGAAACAAATTGCTAAATCCTTCTAGAAAACCTTCAAATCTTTTCTCAATCACTTTCTTTTAACTTGGGAATCATTTTAGAATGATTTCCCATTGATTTGGGTTGCAAAAATTGCAACCCATGAACACGCAAGCTCAAAATATGTTCGTTGGGAACCTAGGGTGTGTTTTTGTAAATATAAAAACCTTCATACCACTTCTGATATTTTGAAAAGTTTTGGGTCCA
Source organism: Buxus sempervirens (assembly GCA_947561395.2). Lineage (NCBI taxonomy): Eukaryota > Viridiplantae > Streptophyta > Magnoliopsida > Buxales > Buxaceae > Buxus > Buxus sempervirens. The sequence continues at coordinate 27,014,123 of OX387192.1, forward strand.
AAAATTAATTTCCAAATTTTCACTTTTCCCCTATTTTCCAAGTTTTATTTCAAAAAGTCTCTTTTTCTGTTTTTGCAATTTAAACCCCCAAAATTGGGATTTTGACATGTATAGCATGTCATTAACAAAATTTCTTATCTACAACATTAAAGTCAATTTAGAAAAAGCCGGGGGGCATGGAATGTTAGGCTCGAATCTTGCTAAGTTCCCTTTATATAATAGTGTAGATAATTGTTAACATTTCACAATGGGTGATAGTGATCAATTTTTGTATTATTTTCACATATGTGCACAACATGGTTAAAGAAAGAAACTGAAACCGATAAAATTATGCTGGTTACAGGTTTGAAGGTTTCCAATATCAGTCTGTTAGTACAGACATTTTGGAACTTGTTGATTTGCTTGTGTTTTCTAGTGGTATAGACACCCCCATTGTAGTTAATAGGCTAGAGGATGTTTCCAAGATTGGACATTGTAGAATTGATATCAAATTTAAGTTTTCTAGTGGTATAGACACCTCCCATTATGGTGAATAGGCTAGAGGATGTTTCCAAGATTGGACACTGTAGAATTGATTTCAAATTTAAAAAGAATGGCCCGCATGCCTGGGCCAATATAGCTGATAGATCCCATTATGGGAAGTGAACTACTTTTGTGGTTTCTGAAATTTCTGTTGCTTCTGGAAAGGAATTTAGATAATCCAAAATCAACCACATGGGTAGTCATGTTATCATCAAGCAAAACGTTGCTTGGATTTAGATAACAACGATAAGAAAACAATTTAATTTAGACTATTAAGTTGGTATGTTATACCTCACCTTCTCCCTTAGCCAAGTTGAAGTAGAGGTCTATGATGTTGGGGCAGTTCTCATAAGAGGCAGGAGCACAAAGCTTATCTGTGAATTGAAATATGGGAATATGGGATCAAATGCAGGCTGTGCATTTTCTTTCTGTACTTACCTTTTATATAATATCAATGCCAACAACTGAGTTTCAATGTGGAGACAATCAATAGCATCACCCTTCTTCATCCTTGACCCACAAATGAAAGAAGTGCTTTTTCAATAGCAGAAGCTGGCAAAACCTCAACAAGGGGACCAACATATCCTTTTCTTTACCATTTTATGCATCCTAAGCTACTTTTTATTTTTGATTCTTCCAGCTCTTAAGGGAATAAACTGTCATGATTGTCTCAATTACTTATTGAAACTTATTTCATCCTTCATATGGGAATGGACTATCTTTTGGTCTCAATCACCATATATTGTGACTTGCAGGGTCAATTTATTATCTCCTTATTGACTTGTTTACGGCCGTCCATTGGCTTTTCTTAATACTAAGTCGTGTTATTGCAGTATGATTTGATTGAATGTATTTGTTTATGTCTTTGCTTGACTTCGAGGATTTTGCAAGTAAACTCTTCTCTTTGAACTAGAAAAAAGTGATTAAATTATTTGAGAAAGGTTGGAGTAAGAGTCCAACTAAATTACTAATAGATCCATTTAGGCCTACTTTTAACATTTAAATTGCACCAAATGTAAACTCAAAACCTTGTAGCTAATGGATTGCATTGACTTGTAGAATTTGAAAACTGTGTAACTCAATCACAGACATCTGTTATAAGGCAGGAGTAACCTTTATATGTTTTCTACATCACTTCAGAATAGTAGATTTAGCATTTTAAAATGCTTGGCTTCATGCCTGTGTACGATTTATGGTGGTGTGTTTAGGTAGCTGACTTGTTCAAGAGTTTTGTAATAAGATTCTAATGATTAATAAATGCCAGGTTTAGATTGACAATGCCTTATTCCAATCTGTTGAGGCCAGCAGCACAAATCTTGTTCCAGCATTCCTACACGTTGTAAGCCTTATCTTTAGTTAGCTCAAGTACCCGTAGATCAAGCACGGAGGAGATGACTAGTGCAGTGTGGCTTTTGATGTGTGAAAAGAACAATGGAAGTGAATGATTCAGTTTTATCTTCAGGGATTATATATTGAGCGGCTCCAGCAATTTAACTGCTGCTTTACCTCTCTTGGATTTATAGTTTCGTAATTGGTGGGTTAAGCTACCTGCCTTGCAGGACCTGAAGGGTTAATCAAAGCCAGTGACTAAAGTGTTAGATTCAGGAGCTATATGTAGTGCTTTCTTCCTGTTGTTTGGAATACATTTTATGATTGGTGTCAAATTTGTTTCTTTCTGTTTCTTTTAAATGTAGTGATTGGCCTTGTGAGCCTCATCCCTAGAGTTCTAGTGGGACCTGTATGGTTGATGCATGTAGGCTGCAATTTGGCCCATTATCATTTTAGTAATTAATTATAGAAACCTAATGAATTGTTCGAACTTTGAACCTTGAGAGTTTCCTTTACACTCAAATAGTGAATACCTTGATACTTGAATTTGATTTTTGCAGAATACTCCCTATCCTTGGATTTTTAAAAGCTTCAAAAGTAGGATTTGCAGCTCAAACAGAAGGAAAGGAAGCATCCAAGGAAATAAGCATCCGAGAAGAAATCTCTAGTCTATTATTAAGGACAATCTGTTAATTGGCTTGAAGAATTTCACATTTGTTGATTGTAGAATCGTCCTCGCTTGGAATTGCTATATGGTTTGAATAGTGTGCACATTTGACAACATTTTTGAAGATCAATCAACCAGCATTGATTAGTCATATCAAGGAATCGCTACTTTTGAGAAATACTTACTGATTACTTGCTATGTTTCTCTCTTGGATTAACTGGAGTATTGAAACCTTGCGTCATCATTCATCATAGGTATCTACTTTATTAGTTGTGATCTCCATTAGATGTCTCCCTTTTTCTGCTTATGTATTTGGTATTAAGCTTGCATATAAAATGATAGAACTCACTATGTTTTCTGGTGTATAATCAACATACGAACAATCCAGGCATGGTAATATTTTGCTAAAAAAATATCCAAAATCCCACTGATCTATTCCCAACTTCTATCAAACTAACTTTGTATTAGACAACTTGGATAAGTAGTCAAAATTGATCCTTACTTTGTCGCCAAACGGTTTCCGAGTTCCCTAGATGAAAGGAAGTTTTCTTACCTTGAAAAGAAAAAGAAAAAAAAGAAAAAAAAAATAGAGGGCTTTGCTATCTCCAGCTGTTAGCATTTTACACAAACTGCCTTTTGCAACAAGGCCAATAAAGAAAAATAGACAATATTTCATAAAAAATAAGACAAAACAATTAACATGAATGCAAGTTTACTACTTAATTAAACAAACAAGGAGGGCAATGTCACTAACAAAAAAAGGGAAAAAACTGCTTGGGATAGCTAATTGCATAAAATATGATTTGATATATAATACAACTCATAGCTCTTCCTGTTGCAAAATCATTTAACAACCATGCTAAATACCATATAATGTGCTTGTATATTATAATCATATCATGTTCAATTACTTGCACTTTGTTATAGGATGTTAACTTTTAATCGGTAGCTTAAGATCTAATTCTACTTTCTTCTTGATTTGTCACTTTGAGGTAAACATTCTTGATTGAATGCAGCTTGTGAACGCCATCCTGAATGTCCATCCGGTCCCGAGGTGAGTTCATGGAACATGCAACTCCAATTCATATAATGGAAACCAAGCAATCTCTCCATCCATGACTGATGCCTGCAAAACTTTCCATGTTCTCTACAACTTCATCCTGTTCTCTTTCTTCATCTGGTATGAGCATGTGTAAATCTATGATCTCCATTAGATGCTCGAGCAAGGCCATCTTCAAGTATTCATAAAGGCTTGAATCATTTATAAACATAGCATCAGTTGGTCTCTTTCCTGTGAACATCTCACGCAAGAGAATCACATAACTATAAACATCCCCTTTTGTGGATGCTTCACCACCCATTCCATATTTTGTAATTTGTAAATCTTTTACTTTAGCAACAAACTAATAGTTTTAATGAAAGAACAATAGATTGAATCTAAAGTGAAAGTAATGTTTTGAAGATTCAACATTGTAGAATAGATTTCAAAATTTGAAAAAAAAAATGGTCTACACACCTGGAGCAATATAACCAATAGATCCCTTCATGGCAACTAAATTGCTTAAGTTATTGCTGAAACTACTATTGATTTTGGGAAGGAACTTGGCTAACCCAAATCAACCACATGGGCAGTCATGTCATCATCAAGCAAAACATTGTTTGGCTTTAAATCACGATGAACAAGCGGTGTTTCGCAATGATGATGAAGGTAATCCAATGCGGAAGCAATATCAATTGCTATGTTCAGCCTTTGGTCGAGGTTCAATCTCCTTAATTGATGCCATCCATCTATGCTTGGGTGCAACCAGTTTTCTAGACTTCCATTAGGCATGAACTCAAAAACTAGAGCTTTGAAATCATTACCTTTAAAGTCCACGCTTGAGCAAGAAGTTATGATCTTGATCAGATTTCGATCTCAAATTTTTTTCAATGCTTCACATTCAACCATGAAGCTTTTGTTGGCTGCTTTATGTTGAAGATTTAATATCTTCACTACAATAGGTTTATCTTCTTGAGGTAGAGTTCCTTTGTACACAACTTCAAAAGTACCCATGCCAATCAAATTTGCAGATTCAAATCCATCAGTTGCTTTAAGAAGGTCTTCATAGGATACCCTGATATATGCGCTTCTCCCAAGAAAGCGTTGGGAGGAGGATCTTTTCTGGACTTTTTTAGCCAATGAAATATCAAAAAACATGCTACCAATGTTGAAAATAAAGCCACACTAATTGATGTGACTATTACTTTAAAAGTTTTGGACCTTCCATGTTTCTATATGACTTCTTTAGGGCATGCTGACAACTTTAAACTTGGGAATACCCCTACAAAGCTTGATGTCTCCAATGACAAAAATACCGCTTGAATTACTGAAGACTCCTCTAATAGGAACCTTGCCCTCAAGATCATCGTATGACAAATTTAATTTTTGTATAAATCTCAAATCTTTTAGATCTTGTGGAATTTTTCCAGACAAGTTGTTGCTTGAAAGATCTGAATATTGAATACCTTTCAGAGATGCGATGGATGACAAAATGCTTCCATTGAAGTAGCTATTCTGCATAAAAAGCTCTTCAAGGCCTGCACAATCACCAATTGCACTCAGAATTTCTCCGAATAATTTGCTATATGAGATGTTCAATGTCCTAAGACTTCTCAACTTGCCCAACTTTGATGGAAGTGAACTCATCAAGGAGTTATGAGATAAATCCATGAAAATGAGGGATGGCAGGGAGATTAGTTCATTTTGAGCAAGGTCTAACCTCTGTAAATGTTCAGATTGTTGAAGATTTGAAGGAATACTTCCATTCAAGAGGTTCATTTCTAGATGGAGTACATATAATTGGGTGATGTTGCCTATGGAGGATGGAATTTCTCCTATTAATGTGTTGTTGGGTAAGTGTAGTAGTCGTAGATTCTGAAGCTTCCCTATGGAGATGGGAATTGTACCTGTGAGTTGGTTGTTCCTCATGGCCAATGAATATAAGTTCACAAGATTTCCCATACTAGTAGGTATGCTTCCAAATAATCTATTTGCTCCTACATACAATCCCTCTAACTTGTTTGAGAGATTGGCTATAGAATTTGGCAACTGACCTCCAAAATTATTGTCTTCAAGAGCTAGAATTCTCAAATGGCTAAAGTTTGTCAAAGAATTGAGAAAGCTTAAATCATCAACCTCTCCAGTCCCTAGATAGTTGTCTCCAAAAGTTAGTACTTGAAGGTGTAAATCCTATTATCTTAAGTATTTTTAATTAAGGGTAAATAGAGGTTAAGTGATTTAATTAGATTAATTAAATAAATCAATTTAGTAAATTCAACTCTTGATTAGAATAGAAAAGGTTGATATGGCTTAGATTTCAAAGGTTTACAAAAATCCAATGGTCAGAAGATATCGGATGCTAATGTTAAGTTATTGATGTAAGGATTTGGTAGTTGTAATTTAATTTGATGGGAGTGTATACATTGAATCAAATTTTAAAAGAAACACTTTTGGTTTGGTTTGCTTTGGGTTGGTTCATATTAAGTGGACCGGTTTAAATTGGTTTACGCTTAGTTATAAATCTTCATGAGGAAACCTGAACATTCCAGTCATGCGTAGAAAGAAGGAGAAGAGAAAATAGAAACAAGAAAAGGAGAGAAAAGGAAGAAGAAGAGAAGAGGCCAAATCTGTAAGTAGCACCTTTCTACTCTTAGATTGTATAGGAATTTTGGTTTTAACAGAGAATCACTGTTCGTGTTGTTTTAGACCAAATTTTTGTAGTTTAGATGTTTGAATTGAATCGGAGGATTTCATACTATGTAATTCAGGTTTTAAGTTGTTAGGTTTTGATTCTTGCATGCTTATGAATGTTTTCTAAGTGATTTAGATTGAATAAAACCAGTTTTGTAGTTTAGATTCAGAAAAAACAGAGGTTTCGAAAATGTGCAATTCTAGAGAATTTTTTGGTCGCTCAACATTTGGGGTCAAGCACCTAAATGTGGCCAAATATATAAGAGGCGCTCAACCCAAGTGCTCAAGCACCAAGGTCAAGCACCCATTCAAATTCACCATTAAAGGTGGGGCTCAACCCAAGCACTCAAGCAATGGGTCAAGCACCCATGTTAAACCAAGTTATAAGGGGCGCCCAACACCTTTGCTCAAGCAACGTATCAAGCGCCCATGTTAAAACCATTTAAAAGGAGCGCTTAACCCTTGTGCTCAAGCATAGGGTCAAGCGCCCAATATAGAAAAGTTGTTTTTGGACATTTTTGAGTAGATTTTAATTGTGGAATGTGTTCTTATCAAATGTAATTTATGTATGAATAAATTTTAGGTGTTTAGAAGGTACTTCTACTGAATGTATCTTAAAATTCAATATAACAAGATTTTTGGGTACGTTCTACTAATATTGGTTTTGATGTGGAAATTTTAAGGAAATTGTGTTCTTTCTTTTGATCTTAATTGAGTTAGATGATTTGGAAGTGGTTTTATCTATGAATTGTGCGAGTATAGTATATGGTATTTTATTATAATAAATAGGCACTTGAAAGGCCGATGGCCTATGGCATATTGATTCTGTGGGTAGTGGACTGCAGTTCACCCTTGTTGTTGAGAGCCTGCATCCACCAAAGACTTGGATATTTGTGGGTAGTGAACTGTTGTTCACCTTTGCTGTTAAGAGCCGGGGGTAGTGAACCTGCATCTACTACTAATTTTGATTCTAGTGAACTCAAGTTCACTACATGCCTTAAGGTATAGGTATTGTGGATAGTGAACCTAAATTCACCCCAGAAGCTCATAATTTTTAGATTGTTTATAATTGAGCATAAGAAAACAGTGGTTGGTTTTTATGGTCTAGTGGGCTTGTTTGTAGAGTTGGATCCATGTCTAAGTCAAATAGTGTATTAGAGTAACTTGTGCGAAATTAATGCTCTTGTCTAGCATGCGTAATACTGATTTGTGGGTAGTGGATGACCGTTCACCCTAACTATTGATGACCGGGGGCAGTGAACTTGCATCCACCACAATTTAGATGCCATCTTATGTGGGGGTGAGCTGTAGCAACCTGTTCCGCCATTGCCAACGGTGAGGGCAACTCGATGGTTTTGTATATATAAATATATAAAATCACTAACCCTTACTAACAGTTTGACTGGGTTGTACTTGCCAACTCATACGTGAGTACTCCGCTTAGGAATTAGATTCTAGTGTTAAATCACCCAACATATTCTAATTCACGAGTCCTACGTTGACATGTCATTGTAATTGGTTGTGGTTTACTAATATCATGGTTCGTATTGATTTTGATTACTTTTGGGAATTACTAAACTTCCAGATATTGTTTAAATAAGGATAAATTTTTACATTGTATTATAAACCTGCATCAATTGGGTTTAGCATGCATGTGTTACTTACGAGGAAGAAATTCTCATGCGTTTTGCTTTATCGATTTTGTTTTCAAAAAATCCTGCAAGGCGAGTACATACTGGGGTAGACAAAGATAGTGATTCAAATTTCTATCGTCCAGAGGATTATTATTTTCCCGACTACGATTGGATATTTTTCTTTTGTAGTTTTTCTGACTTTTTGGGACATGTAAATATTTTTCATAGAGAGAGTGTGTGAAACTTAGTGGAACTGTATTTGTGGACTTTTATTTTTGGATATGTATATATAGATTTATATTTTGTCAACACATACACCCACGCTTAATTTGTTAAATTTTAGTGCACTCTGATATTAACTGGTTAATCAGGTTTCGGAAGTGCCACTGAGACCTTACTTGATGTCTAGGAACCGGCATATAACTTTAATGAACATTTCCGGTTCCGGGGCATCACAAAAGGCTCGCTAACATTCCCAAATTGATAGGGACAGATCTAGAGAATTTGTTGCCAGCCATTTCAAGTTTTAAAAGTCCTGAAGCATTTGGAAATGACATTGGAATGGTTCCACTAAATTGATTCCCAGAAATGTAGAAAATTTGAAGACTAGGAAGTTTCAATCCTAAGTCTTGTGGAAGGATTCCATAGAGATGGTTCATTGTCGGACAAAAGAAACTAAGAGATGAAAGGTTGTAAAGAGATGGAGGAATAACACTCGAAAGCTGATTTGCACAAAGAGTAAGTGAATTTAAGCTTGAGAGTCGGCCTAAAAAGTCTGGAACATTACCCTCTAGTTTATTCAATGTTAGAGAAAGAATTTCAAGCGAGGAAAGATTCCCAAGAGATGATGGAATTCCACCTATTAAATTGTTGGAACTGAGGCCCAATGTCACCAACTTTGATAGCGAGCCAAGGTTCGATGGAATTGTTCCAAAGAAGCCATTGAAATAAAAGTTCATGACCCTGAGATGGGAGCAGCTTGACAAACTGCCTGGAATATTGCCATAAAAAGAATTGTTGTTCAGATGTAGTTGTTGTCACCAAAACAAATGACCTAGTTATGAAGGGATGTGACCGAAGAAACTGTTGTTTTTTAGATTGATGACTTTGAAGAAGGTGAGATTTCCAATGTGAGTAGATAGTTGTCCTGTGACCTTTTGAGAATGTAGGTCCAAGACTGTGATTCTTTGATGCCGATGACTACATGTGACACCATACCATTGACAAAAATGTATAAAATCATTCCATGAACTTAGCGTTCCAAGTGGATCCTCAATTATAAGACTCTTGAAGTTGAGTAATGCGATTCGATCTGTTTTGTTTCCTAGAGCTGATGATGGAGAGGTGGGAAGAGAAACCACCGAGCTTATTTGTGGGTTCAAGCATAAAAGAATACTGTAGATGAGGAGAAGAGAACAAGATAGTGTTATAATGCTTGAACGTCTACTCTCCATAGTATAAATGGTTGTGATTGTTGTGAACTAACACTTGTGAACTCTTAAAACCTTGTGAATCCTGGATCATCACAAGAAACGTCAAGGTGTGAGTTAATATAAATATCCTGTCAACAGCAAACTCCAGTGAAAAAATGCCAGCCATATATGCATATTATAAAGGGAACCCTAGGGAAATATTCCCCAGGATTCTGACCCACCCTTTTGGTTGCCATAAACAGTCTATCAAAATTCTCTAATATTCCCTCAGGATTCTGGCCCGTCCTTTTTTGTTAACCTAAATAGTCCATTGAAATTCTCTAATAGACTCAATTATCCTAGATAAAACTAGGAATACAAAATCAGAAATCTAACAAACCAGTGAGTTTATGTAAAGAAAATCTAGCGTTCATCTCTGATACAGCATTGCCTGTAAAGAAAATTTGACTAGTGTTTATGGGCAATATTGTATCAGAAATGAATGTCAAATTTTCTTTTTCTTCGGTTTCTTTACTTTTTCTATAGAAGTCTATTTATGCATCCTTCTCTATAGAACAAATGGCCTGTAAACACCAGTCTTTTCTTATGCATCTTTACATTGATGACATGCATTGATTGTCCTTGGCTTTCTGATGTCAAGCTGGGTTTTAACTTGAATGCATAAAATAATTCATTGGCAATGTCACTGCATTCTTTACTTAATGTTCAATGATAGGTATGCAACAAACAAGTTGAAGGAGAGGATTTAACCATCTGATTTCATTCTAAAAATAACTACGAATGAATGGTCTATAACCATCTTGGAAGGCTATGGGGTCATGTTAATGTATGAATGAAGATACATATCTAGTTAGTTGGCCGTTCAAATTAATATTACTGAAGTCACTGAAATTAAGGATCCATTACCAGCTTTGTGTTTCATTAGTGTCTTTGGTAATCATGTTATGTGTCCTTAATATCAAGTTGCCATATGATTTGGTTTGTATGTTCATATCTTTGCTTGACTAGAGGATTTTGCTGGAAAACAAGTCTTGACCTGTGCCAATTTAGTGAACAACGATAAGTCATGTGTCACTAGCTACAAACAAGTTACTATATATATGATTTGGGTTGTATGATTGTTCATGTCTTTGCTTGACTTGGAGGATTTTGCTAGAAAACAAGTCTTGGAACAACGATACGTCATGTGTCCCTATTACCAAGTTGTTTTATGACTTGGTTTGTATGTATGTTCACGTCTTTGCTTGACTTAGAAGGTTTTGCAATGGCTTTCTGATACTCCTCCATCTGAACTTGTGGATGTAATAAACTAAAACTAACATACCTCAACTCTTTATCAAATCCTAAAACTAACAATTTCTTTGTTCATCCAATTGAAAATGTCATGATTAAGTCTACATAAGTTAACTTGAAAGAGAAACACTAGCTGAACCATCTTTAAGAAACATCAGGCACTGTGTATTCAGAAGGCTAAGAATGTGACATGTTAGGCGGGAAGATGGTTTAATTGACCATTTATGTTTGTTGATTTGAACTCAGTTGATGCCATAAGTTCTTAACTCTTCAAATGAGATGCAGCCGCATTGGTTCAATTGACAGGCTAGGAGGCCTTTTGGTACCCTTTTTTTTTTCAAACAATTTGAATATGAAAAACTTTTCAAATTGTTTTTCCACTTTTAAAAACAGTTTAAGAGAAACCCATTTGGTTAAATTTAGCTCAAACCCAATTACAATTTTAAAATCTATAAAAATGCATTTGGTAAATAACTAAAAATTGATTTTGCATATATTAACTTAACAAGGACCTTACACAATGATGCGCGGTTTCGGATTTCATCGTACTTATTCATCGTTAACTTCATGCATCAATCATAATGGGGACATATTTGTAGTTGCCCCTTTCACGATTTCCTCTATGAAATATATTCATAAACACAATGTAGCAGCCCAAAACAGGATTAGTATGATAATACAATTGTACTGAACAAATAATTTGACTTGGTTAAGTGTTTTTTTCTTTTTCTTTTCTCTTTTACTTTTTTTGTCTGTTCGTTATAGGGAGTATATAGCCGTCCATTGGCTTTGGCTATAATTATGTTAACATTTATATGGCCCACAAGCCTTCTATGTAGAGAATTTTCATTCAAGTTGCTGTATGATTTGGTTTGTATGTTCACGTCTTTACTTGACTTTGAGGATTGTGCTAGAAAACGAAAGTCTTGGTTAATGGGTAGTGCCAAATTTAGTGAACAACATTAAGTTGTGTGTCACTACAAAGAAAGTCGCTATGTGATTTGGATTGTATAATTGTTCATTGGAGGATTTTTCTAGAAAACCAAGTCTTGAGTAGTGAACAATAGTAAGTCATGCAGTGGCGGAACCACCTTATGTTTAGTGGGGGCAATTGTCCCCACACCAACCCAAACCGTCCCCACACCAACCCAAACCACCACCCCCCCCCCCCCCCCTGCGCACGCACGCGGCTGAATTTATTATTTTTTAATTAAAAATACATTTTTTTATATATGTTTTAATTGAAATTTGTATTTTGCCCTCTCTGAAATTCCTAGTTTGTCCCTCCTAACTCATTGAAATTTCTATAGTTAATGAGAAGTGTTAATTGAAATTTCTATTTGGCCCCCAAACATTTGAAGTCCTGGTTCCGCCACTGGTCACGTGTCCCTATTACCAAGTTGCCGTATGACTTGGTTTGTATGTATGTTCACGTCTTTGCTTAACTTGGAAGATTTTGCTAGAAAACAAGTCTTGCCTTTCTAAGTAAGAAATGCTCATGAAGGAGAATAAATTATAAGGAACCTTTCAATCACCAAATTTATATTTTAAAATTTGATAGATAAGTCTTAGATGAATATCAAATATTTTTGCCATTCATAAGAAGTTACAAAAAGGACCCATTTCCAACTTTTTGTCTTATTATTGGGTTCGGTAAAGCCCATGACTTTGGCAATAACAAGTCATTTTTCCAATTACCAAGTTGCCGTATGACTTGAATTTTTGTGTTTGTTCATGAATTTGCTTGACTTGAGCATTTTGCTACAAATCTAAGTCTTGGTTTGTGCCTTCTATAGTGGAATAATAACAATTCATGTGTCCCTACACCAAAAGTTATACACATGATGATTTGATTTGTATGCTTGACTTATTGGATTTTGCTAGAAAACAAGTCTTCACTTGTGTAGAATTTAGTAAAGAATAGTAAGTCATGTGTCCCTACTACCAACTTGCTATATGATTTTGTTTATACGGTTAATTATATTTTTTTTCTTCACTCAAAATATCTTGCTAGAAAGCAAGCCTTGGCTTGTGCCAACTTTTCTTACTAAATTCAAATAAGTTAGTATTGTTTGGCATTCATTTTGGGAATTCTTTCCAAAGCTTGGAATGAGTTACAACTTCCAAGGGTTGGAATGAATTTTGGGGATTGAATGTGTGTTTGGTTCCAATTGGGGAATGAGTTTCAAAAAAATATATTACAATTCAGAATAACCCTAGACCAATTTCTAGATTTTCAAATGAGTTTTGCAAAATTACGGTGGCATACTTCTAATATTTGTAGATTCTAAAAGACATACATGAAAGTTGCTTTAAAGGCTCTTTTATATGACAAGGACAGACTTGTCATTTTAGAAAACTTCTTTTAAGTTAAAATAATGGCAAACTTCTAATATTTATAATCTCTACAAGAATCAATCCTCTTCCACCAAACATTAAACCCAACCTTTTTTTATTCCCATGGAACTCATTTGGGGATTCCCAACCCAAAATGAAACAACACCTGAATGTTTCATTCTAATTTTGGAATGATTTTTCCCAAATGCGTTTCACAAAATGCAATAACGTGAGAAATCACGCGTCGACCCTTTTTTGGTTTTTGAGGAATCATTTTGCAAATGCATAATTTTCTTTTTCTTTTAAATGCAATGGAATAAAATCTTATTGGTCTTTTGAACCTTATCCCTAGGTTCGTTAGATTTCGCCCATTGCTATTTTAGAAGAAATACATACCTTCTTATAGAGATATATGATGAACAATTGGAACCTTGATACTCGTCTTTAAGCTTAATCATAAATATTTTTCACGCCTGAATTTGATTTTTACAGAATACTCCCTATTCGTTGGACTTGAAATTGATTGCTTACACTACTCTCTTCCAAACACGAATGGGCGAGTGAAAGTTTAGCTTCAAAAAGGAAGTTTTGTAAATTGAGCATTTGCAGCTAATGCTGAAGAATGTGTCCAAGGAAATGAGCATGCTCCAGGAAGAAATCTATAGTTTTAAAACAATTATTTTATAAAGAATTCTTTATGAATTGGCTTGAGCAAAGGGGTTTTTAATACTAAGTCAAGCCATCCAATTATAAAATGTAAATTGCATCAACTATAATTATGTAATGGTGAAGCCAGCTGAAATTAAAAGGACTAGCATGGGTGCACGTGCAAGATTGCACGTGGAGAGAGGGAATAGATCGAGAGAGGAGAAGTGGGGAGAAAGAAAATGGAGGAGAAGTGGGGGCAGTTACAAACTAACTGTTTTTGTACAAAAATGGTGAATTGAGACGGGTATAACCCTGTATTATTGAAACCAAATTATGCAGGGGATTGGCATTTTGGGAAAGTTGTAAATTGTTTTGGGCATGTTTCCCAAAAGGGCGCCTCATGTTATATATAGTATAGATTATGGGTGAATAAAATATTATTTGGGGGAAGGAACCATATATTTACAAGTAATTACATGAGGTTTTGTAATTTCAGCTAACCTATATGTAGCTCTGCCCCTGATTATGTAACCTTATGGCCTGTGACTAATGAATTCCCCAACATGTACATGCACGTGCAAACACATATAGTACAAGAGTAATTATCTATACTATTATATAAAGCCAATCCACAACCTTCTTGTTAACATTCTATTCCCAAAAGGCCCTTCAATTTTTTTTTTCGATTTTATTATAATACCCAGATTTGTTACGGCCATGTTCATATCATGCATAACCAACTGCCCATGTCACATTTCTTTGTTTCTAATTCTTTTGCTATGTGCATAATGCATGCATTCCCATAGTATTAGTACAAGAGAATTATGGAGGAAACAGTTGCAGCACTCCAGTTCCATCCAGGCCATCTCATCTTAAATATCCTTGTATCATTCTTATGCCATCGCAGTCACTTTGGCCTTTCTCGAACCTTTTCATATATTGCATCATTTCCTATTTTGAAATCATTCAAAAACGCAGGTTGCACTACTAAATGGATTAAAAATTAAACATGGAGCAAAGCACAAGTGCAATGAAGCTTTCTAAATGTGGAGGAGAAAAGAGAAAGTGAATGATTTGGTTCTAATTATCAAGAATAATTTACTAAGTGGCTTCATCAAATTAACCGCTTCTTTTCCTCCTATAAACAAAGTTTCGTAATTGACAAAAGTGGGTTATTATTATTATTTTTGGTACATTTGTTAGTGTTGTGCACGTAATTTGAATTCAGTCGATATTTACATGAAGGGTATTTTTGTGACTCTTGGGTGTCTCTTATATAAAACCCAAATTTAGGGTTTTTTGGTTATCGTTGAAGATTATGTTGCTTTTGGCCACGAGAGGGTTGTGTTCTTGTAACCCTATTTTCACAGATTTAGTGAAGGAACCCTATCATCTGCCCTCATAGGCATCTTTGTTGAACGATGTAAATCACATCTTGTGGATATAAACCAGTGAGGTTATGTGGATTTAGATGTAAAGATGCCAAAAGAAGAGAAAATTTGACATTCAGCTCTATTGCAGTGACTCTTGCTGTGAATATTGACAAGTTAAGCACAAGAGCAAATGCCAGTCATGCATATGTTGTATATGTTATGTAAAAAAGGAATACAAATATAAAAAATTAATTTTTAGTGATACTTTTTGAAAATTATTAATATTCAATCAGCAAAGTATTGAGTTTTTTCTTTTAGTGTACCTTTATCAAAGTAATTAGTTTTTAACGAACATTTATCCGTAGGAAATTTTTTTTCTAAGAATGCCCTTATAACACTCTCTCACATGCTTGTACAAGTCAATAAAATAACTTGTACCTTTTAAAATGGCTTGTACAAGTCAATAAAATGACTTGTACCTTCCATTAACATTGCGTACTAACTTGTACAAGTGATTTTATTGACTTGTACAAGCCATTTGAGTAAGTGATGTAAGGGCATTCTTAGAGTAGTTCGTAATAGTGAAATGTTACTAAAAATTAATTAATTTGATAAAGATAGACTAAAAGTTAAAACTCAAAACTTTGTTGACTAAATTTTAATACTTTTCAAAAAGTATCACAAAAAATTAAATTTCCCATACAAATATCTCTAAATTCTAACTTATATTGTTATTGGGTATTTATTAGAGCCGGCAAAAATCGAACCGACCGACGGGTCAACTCGACTAACCCGATTATAAACGGGTTGGGTTGACCCGTTTATTAATTGGGTCGGGTGCGGGTTGGGGTTTTCCCACCCCAACCCGCCTGTAATCGGGTCAAACCCGATTATGACCCGCCAACCCAATTAAATAAAAAAAGTGCAAAATATGGCATGAATCAACCCGATTATGACCCGCCAACCCGATTATGACCCGAACCCGACCCAATTACCCCATAATCCTATTTTAATAATATTTTTTGAAAAAATAAAAATAATAATAAATATAATCGGGTTGGCGGGTTGGGTTCGGTTTGGGGTTTTCCCAACCCGCCATTAACTGGGCCAACCCGAACCCGACCCGTTTAACCCCAACCCGATTACGACCCGACCCATTGCCAGCTCTAGTATTTATCTTTTCTTTTTCTGCTTTACATTGATGACATGAATGCTTGTCATTCGCTTTCTAATGTGAGCTGGGATTTTCCTTGAATGCATAGAGATTAATTCACTAGTTATGTCACTCCTTTCTTTAGTTCATGTTCAATAATTTCTCTCTTGATGGCAAATGCTATTGCTTGTTAAATTTAGTTCCCGAGGCCTATACTAGTTAAGTCACTGAAAGCATCCATTACCAACTTTGTGCTTCATTATTGACTTTTGTAAGGCCGTTCATTATCTTTGGTAATAATGTCATGGGTCTCTACTGTCAAGTTGCCGTCTGATTTGGTTTGTATGTTCATGTCTTTGCTTGATTTGAGGATTTTGCTAGAACCAAGCTTTGGCTTGAGCCAACTTTAATGGATAATAACAAGTCATGTGTCTCTGTTATCAACAAGTTGCCGTGTTGATTTGCTTTGTATGTTCAGTTGTTCACATGTCTTTGTTTGACTTGAGGATTTCACTACAAAACAAGTCTTGGCTTGTGGCAATTTTAGTGAAAAACATTAAGTCATGTCACTACAAACAGTGGCAGAACTAGGACTCCAAATCTGAGGGGGCAAAAAAAATTTTCAATTAATACTTCTCATGAAATGTAGAAATTTCAACATGGTTCCGCCACTGACTACAAAGAAGTTGATTCGGAATCGTTGCTTGACTTGGAGCTAGAAAACAAGTCTTGACTTGCCAACTTTAGTGAACAATATTAAGTCATGTGTTCCTATGACCAAGCTATTGTATGACTTCGTTTGTATGTATGTACACTGTACACGTCTTTGCTTGACTTAAGCCAACTTTGCTAGAAAAGAAGTCTTGCCTTGCCAACTTTTATGGCTTGTATGTTCTAAAAAAAGCTACTTAAATCACTAAGGCTACTTTTGGGATTGCTCAATTTAGCACTTAATTTCAAATTTTGACTTATTATAGCATTTTTTTTAATATAAGAAACGGTTGTGTAGGGGATCCCAAACTATAGTTTAATTTGGAAGCTTGCATTTACAGGACAGAATACAATGAGAGGATTGATGCCAACATCAACAAACAAGTGCAGTACAAAGATATTTTCTCCATGAACAAAATCCCTAAAAAAGGAATACAATATGTGAAGATTGAGATTCAAAAAGAGCAATTGGTGCTCAAAAAATAATATTGCATTTAAAGGAAATAAGCATTCTTTGGGAAGAAATCTATAGTCTGAATACTCCGTCATAAAATTTATCCTCGCCCCGAACATCTGTTGGTCTGTTCAAAGATCTTAATCAAATATATAAGTCCAAACTTATCATTACTTTATGGCTGAACAATTACCACGTTCCCCAAATGAAAGTGAGTTTTCTTACCATGAACAAGGAAAAAAAAGGAAAAGGGAAAAGCAGGCTTTGTTGTCTCTAGCTCTCAGCATGTTACACGGAAGGGTTTTTACAACTATGCCAATAAAGGAAATCAAACAAAACTATAAAAATATTAAGACAACAATTAACATGAAGAAAAGTTAACTACTTCATCAAGCAAAGAAATAAGGCAACATCACCAAATTATAAAAATAAGCCAACAATCTCGGATAGCGATTTGGATAAGATATGATTTGATATATAAATACAACTCAGTACTTGATTATTGCAAAATCATTTAACAGATATGCGAAAGGCCATATGGTTGGAAAGGATATCAAATCCATATGGTATCTAGTTACTCGCATTTTGATGTAAGATCTAAACATTCAATAAGTAATTCAGGATCTGGCTCTATTTACTTCCTCTGTCACTTAAAAGTAAACATTCTTGATTGAATTTAGCTCACGAACGACATCCTGAATGTCCATCCGGTCTTGAGGTGACTCCATGGAGCATGAAACTCCAATTCGAACAATGGAAACCAAGCAGTCTCTCTGTCCCTGACTGATATTAATAAAACTTTCCATATTTGCTATAGCTTCATCCTGTTCTCTTTCTTCATCTGGTATGAGCATGTGCAAATCTATGATCTCCATTATATGCTCGGGCAAGGCCATCTTCGAGTATTCATGAAGGCATGAATCATTTATAAATATGTCATCAGTTGGTCTCTTTCCTGTGAACATCTCAAGCAAGAGAATCCCATAACTATAAACATCCCTTTTTGTGGATACTTCGCCACCCATTCCATATTCTGCAATTTATAAATCTGTTACTTTAGCAACAAATTAACTAATAGCATTAGTGAAAGAAGAATACATTGAATCCTAAAGTGCAAGTATCGATTCTAAACTCAATCTTGTCCTTGAGCATTCTATCACAATTTCCTCTAAATAAAATTGTAGTGCATGGGTAAAGTTTATCTTGTTGGTGATAAGGTAGTTTTTGTCAGCATTATCAGTATTGATAAAACATATACTTTCACAATGGAAATCTTATATTGTTTGCAAACTCATAAAGAAAGGAAGAACATCAATTTGTTTGATTATTCTGAATTTTATTTTTCTTAATGAAATATTAATATTTTAGTATACACAAAATGGAAGAAGTCATGTAAGGTTTAAATGGAATATAAACGAAATTGGGTAGCAAAAACAACATCCTTGCTAGTTGATTCCTATTTACTAAAAATTAAATGAAGAATCAAGGGATCCAACTTTTAAAAGCTAAATGCATAAAACATGTTTAGTTTCCTACAAAATAGAAACACTTTTATTTCTTAAATGTAACAAATTACTTCAGTGGTTTCAATGATTAAAATTTGCCACACTTTCTCTAAAGCAAAATTTGGGGAACAAATGGTTAAAAAAAAAAAGGAAAATGAATTTTGAGGTATCATATTATATTAATGTTTGAGATCTTATCTTCCTTTATTATAGCTTTACAAATAATATAAATTGAAATTATTAATAAATAAATTGAACTCACTTGATCAAATTGATTGAAGACAAAACAAAGATGATTCAATGAATGACATCATTCTTCTTTATAGTTTATTTGCTAAGGGTAGTCATGCCATTATCAAGCTTGAACATTGTATAATATATTTCAAAATAAAGAATGGTCTACATACCTGGGGCAATATAGCCAATGGATCCCTTTACGGCAATTGAGCTACTTATGCTGTTGCTGAAATTGATGGTGGTTTCGAAAAGGAACTTGGCTAATCCAAAATCACCCACACGAGCAGTCATGTCATCATCAAGCAAAACATTACTTGGCTTTAGATCACAATGAACAAGCGGTATTTCACAATGATGATGAAGATAATCCAATGCGGAAGCAATATCTATTGCTATGTTCAGCCTTTGGTTAAGGTTCAACCTCCTTAATTGATGCCGTCCTTCTATGCTTGGGTGCAACCAGTTTTCTAGACTTCCATTGGGCATGAACTCAAAAACTAGAGCCTTGAAATCATTACCTTTAAAATCTATGCTTGAGCAGGAAGTTATGATCTTGACCAGATTTCGATGTCGAGTTTTTTTCAATGCTTTGCATTCAGCCATGAAGCTTTTGTTGGCTGCTTTATGTTGAAGATTCAATATCTTCACTGCAACAAGTTTTTCTTCTTGAGGCAAAATTCCTTTATACACAGCTCCAAAAGTACCTGTACCAATCAAATTTTCTGGTGCAAATCCAGCAGTTGCTTTAAGAAGCTCATCATAGGACACTCTGATATATGAATCTCCCAAGGAAGCTGTGGGAGGGGGGTCTTTTCTAGACTTTCTTCGCCAATAAAATATCGCAAAACATGTTACCAATGTTAAAAATAAAACCACACCAACTAATGTGATTATTACTTTGAAAATATTGGATCTTCCATGTTTCTTTATGTCCTCTTTGGGGCATTCTGGCAACTTTAAACTTGGAATACCTCCACAAAGCTTCTTGTTTCCAATGACAAAAATAGCACTTGAATTATTGAAGACTCCTCCAACAGGAACCATGCCCTCAAGATAGTTGAATGACAGATTTAAGCTTTGGATAAAGGTCAATTTTTTTAGATCTTGTGGAACTTTTCCAGACAAATTGTTGCTTGAAAGATCTAAATATTGGATACCTTTCAGAGATGCGATGGATGATGGAATGCTTCCATTGAAGTAATTGTTCTGCATAAAAAGCTTTTCCAGACCTGCACAATCACCAATTGCACTCGGAATTTCTCCGAATAATTTGTTATGAGAGATGTTCAATGTACCAAGACTTTTCAACTTGCCCAACTCTGACGGAAGTGAACCTGTCATGGAGTTATGAGATAAATCCATGATAATGAGGGATGGGAGGGTGATTACTTCTGTTGGTATGTTTCCTTCAAGTTCATTTAGAGCAAGGTGTACCTCTTGTAGTTGTTGACAGTATTGAAGACTTGAAGGAATTCTTCCATTCAAATTGTTCATGTCTAGGTAGAGTTCATATAATTTCGTGATATTGCCTATGGAGGATGGAATTTCTCCTGTTAATGGGTTGTTAGACAAGCTTAGTACTCGTAGATTCTGCAGCTTCCCTATGGAGATTGGAATTGTACCTGTGAGTAGGTTGGACTCCATGGCCAACATATTTAAGTTGACAAGATTATCAATATTAGTAGGTATGCTTCCAAATATTCGATTTCCTCCTAGAAATAGTTTCTCTAATTGGTTTGAGAGATTGGCTACAGAGTTTGGCAACTGGCCTCCAAAGTTATTTTTCGCGAAAGAAAACTGTTTCAAATAGCTACAGTTTGTCAAAGAAATGAGAAATCTTAAATCATCAACCTCCCCTGTCCCTAGATTATTTTCGGCAAGACCAAGAAACTGAAGACTCGTTAACATTCCCCAATTTATAGGAACAGATCCAGAGAATATATTTCCTTCCAATTCAAGTTCTGAAAGTTGCGAAGCATTTGGAAATGACACTGGAATGGTTCCACTAAATTGATTCGTACCAATATATAGCATTTGGAGGTTTGGAAGTTTGAGTCCCATGTCTTGTGGAAGAATGCCGGAGAGTTGGTTGACTGTCAAAGAAATTATTTCGAGGGAAGAGAGGTTGTAGATGGATGGAGGAAAAATACCAGAAACCTTTGCTTGTTCAAGATCAAGCATTCTTAAGCTTGACAGTCTACCTAGAGAGTCTGGAACATTACCTCCCAGTTCATTCTCTGCAAGAGACAAAACTTCAAGCGAGGAAAGATTCCCAAGAGAGGGCGGGATACCTCCTATTAAATTGTTCCTCCAAAGGTGCAATATCACCAGCTTTGATAGCAAGCCAAGGTTTGATGGAATTGTTCCAAACAGATCATTGTGACTTAACAAGAGATCCGTGAGATGGGATAAACTTGTTAAATTGTTTGGAATCTCGCCATCAAAAGAATTGTTGTTCAAATACAATTCTTGCAGCCGGAACAAATGGCCTAGTTCTGAAGGGATGTGACCGATGAAACTGTTGTTTTGGAGATATAGGACTTTGAGGAAGGTGAGATTTGCAATATGAGGAGAAAGTTGTCCTGTAAGCTCCCGAGATTGTAGGTCCAAGACTGTGATTCTTTGATGCCTATGACTACACATGACCCCATACCATTCACAAAAATGTAGAGAATTGTTCCATGAACTAAGTGTTCCCAGTGGATCCTTAGTTATAAGACTCTTGAAATTGAGCAATGCAAGTCTATCTGTCTCGTTTCCTATAAATGTTGATGGAGTGGTGGGAAGAGAAACCACCAAGCTTCTTGCTAGGGTCAAGCAAACAAGAATGTTGTAGATGAAGAGAGCAGAGTAAGACACCATTACGATGCTGGACACTGAATTCTCCATGTTAGTAGTTGTTTGTGATTGTTGTGAACAAGTGTTTGTGAATGATTAAATCCTATGAGGCAGTCAAAGTAATCTTTGACTGTTTAAACATCATATGTGAACATGTAGAATATCCCACCTGCAGTCCTTGTTGAAAAGCCTGAGCCATATGATGACTTGCCGGTCTTCATCTTGTCATGGTTTATGTGATTGCTTGAGTCAAGGATTTTACTAGAAAGAAAGTTTTAGCTTGTGGGAATTCTCTTTGAAAAAAGGGGAAAAGAAATAAAGTGCTGAAGTATTATCTGCATGGGTGGAATTTGTTTAACTCTCTTTGCTTTTACAATTTACCAGAGCAGAATTTGTTCCTGATGCATTTTACACTTGGGTATAAGCTAAATAGCTAAATGATGACTCCTACTTCACAAAATGCCTTTGCTTTTTAAAACTACCACACTAATTATTTTAAATCCTTGTGAATCCTGGACCATCACAGGAAAGGTCAAGGTGTGAGTCAAGATAAATATCCCATCAATACCAAACTCCAGTGGAAAACATGCCAGCCATGCATATCTACTTTGATGGCAATGCATTGATTGTCCCTGGCTTTTCTGATGTACATGAAGCTGACAACCAAGTTTTCTTGATGGACAATGTTATTGCTTGCTAAATTTATTTCCTGATGCAAGGATTCTTCCATTTGATTTCCTTGAAAAAAATAAACTATCGTGATGATTTGATCACCTGTTTTATATTTTTAACTTGTCAGAATCTTAGAAAGGGCCACTTATTGACTTATTGTACCCTTATTGATTTGCTGTCCGTTTGCTTTGGTTATAATTAATATTTCGACATTTATAAGGCCCACAAGCCTTCCATGTAGAGAATTTTTAGCCGCATGATTTCATTCTTAAAATAATATCTACTGATAAAAAAAAAATTTATGATTTGTCTGTAACTATCTTGGGTGGTTATGACTTATGAGTCATGTCGAGGTATGAATCAAAATGAATATCTAGTCAGGTGGTTGGCCGTTCACATTAATACGACGGAAGACACTGAAATTAAGGATCCATTATCAATTTTGTATTTCATTATTGACTTTTGTAAGGCCGTCCATTATCTTTGATAATAAATGCCCCAAGTTGCCGTATAAATATGTTTGTATGTTCACATCTTTGCTTGACTTCAGGATTGTGCTCGAAAACCAAAGTCTTGACTAATGGCCAATGCCGAATTTAATGAACAACATTAAGTCTTGTGCTGCTACAAAGAAGTTGGTATATATATGATTTGGATGGTATGGGTGTTTTATGCCTTTGATTGACTTGAAAGATTTTGCTAGAAGACCAAGTACTCTTGAGTAGTGAACAACAGTAAGTCATGTGTCCCATGGATGGAGCCAAGGAAAGGGTCATGAGGGGGCAATCACCCTCTGAAATTTTTTCAAAAATTAAGTTTACTATTACTTAATAACTCCCTCAATAATTTTATAAAGTGGTAGATGCATGCAGGGAAGCTGGAGGGCAACAGATTGCAGCTTTATCCCAAATAAAGGGAAAAAGAAGAAGAAAATCGCATTTCAATGCGAGTTTTGGATCCAGATACATTTTATAATCTGATACCTTACTATTTTTATGTTCTGGACGTTGAGAGAATGTGGGAAAATGCAAGAAAAGTGAACTTTATTTCCTGTTTTGGATGTCGGGCCCACCCCTGTTAACTCTATTTCCTGTTGAGGAGTTACTATTTTTCCTGAGGAAGGGTGGGGCTCACTCTTTGCTTTCAGTTCTTCCCCGGTTATCTTGACATCCAAAAGCAGTTGCCTAGTTTAATTGGATGTGAATGGATAGAAACCAGATGTGTCAGTTTCAATCGGGTTCACTTATTGTATCAGAAAAAAAATAAAATAAAATACATGGTCAAGTACCCTACTATCTATGCATACAATAAGCCCTATTATTTGAATGGTCAAGATACGAAAATATTTGTGCTGACTTCAGGATGTATCAGTTTCAGTCAGGTTCAATGCATCTACTTTTATTATATTAAAGGAAATAAAAAAATTTCAAGAATACAACTTGGTCAAGCAGCCTACTCTCTATGCACATGCCCTACCATTTTCAATGGTCTTTGTTGACACCTTCCCACATGGTTGAGGGACACATGCTCCTTCACCACCGCCCATTATGGTAGCAAGAGTGCTGGCCTTTAATAAGATAGGTGTCAGGATTCAACTTTGAATTATCTATAATTCTTTAAAATACCCAAAAGATTTAAAATAATATTATATCCCTCTAATAATTATTCACAGAAAATTTAATTATCTATAATTCTTTAAAATACCCAAAAGATTTAAAATAACATTATATCCCTCAAATAATTATTCACAGAAAATTTCTAATAAATGTGCAGTATGCACGCGCACCCACTAGTTGCTGTTGAAATCAGTTATTAAGACTATACTTAGGCTTGGTTTCCTTCCAATATGCAATGTGATCTCTTATGAACGGAAGATCCTTCAGACCATGCTTGGAAGTAGAGTTGTAAATTTTTCCCGGACCGTCCGAAGCCCGCCCAACCCAACCCGAATAACAACTCGATTTAAGAAATAAGTTTGGGTTTGGGTTTGGGTCGGGTTCAATCTTGAGCCCGAAGTTGAGTTTGGGCTGGGCTTGGGCTCGCAAGGTATAGCCCGAAAAACCCGAAAAAACCCGAACTATATATATAACTAAAAACCTAACCTTTGTATCCTACAACCTCTATACGACTTTGTGTTTGCTTGTTGTCTTCTCCCATCTCTCTACTACAACAGAACAACTCGCCCCCCTCACTACCCCTCTCTTCTAGCCTCAGTGCCTCACAACTCAAAGACACAACCTAGCTAGAGAAATCCCCCAACAAAGGAGCTCGATCGGCAACAGCTAGCAAACTTGATTTCGCCTTCTCCATTCTTCTGCTAAGCACTCTTCTTGTTCGCCTTGTCCATTCGTCTTGCATACCAACTGCCACTTGACTACTCCAGCATCAAGTTCCAAATCTTACCCTAGCACAGACAGGTATGTGGAAACTTTCAACGATGATTTCTGATATCCCCTTCAATATGTTTGGCACTGAGCTAAGGTTCTGTTTTCATTGATAAAAATGAACTCACCACATACTAGAAAAGATGGAGGATTTTTCATGTACCTTATCGTTTTGGAGTTTTAGCCATTTAGCTAACAAGGGGGAGGGGCCTATTTGCTTGCAAGAAGAGATAACGACGCTTTAGCCAATTAACAAGCTAATATTGGAATGTTTGCTTACAAGAAAGAGGAGATAACATCATATCCAACTCAAAACTCAACTTTAAATATTTATTGCTACATAACAAGAAAAACGTCAAGTGGGACCCCATGAATGATCTTTACCTGAAAATCTGAACAAAGAAGCAAAGACCTGGGACCCTTAGATCAGAACCAAAACGTGAAGCAGCAAAGAACGAGTGGCCATTAATTTAGTTACTTTGTTTGAGATAAGGTTTTGTTTACGCATTTTTAACCCTTTGGATCCTTCTATTTTTTAATTTTCTTTCTACTTCTTTGAAACTATCAATCATATGAACACTCTTTGAGTTGAATTACCTTGCTTTAATATGTTCTAAAATTTCTATTTGTTTGAAAGTTGTTATTATGTTTCAATATCCTTGTTTTATTGTGCTACTTAGTTTCATAAGCTAGTTTATTTGATACCACAGGTCCACAACAAGCTCAAAAGTTTGGTGGACTTATAGGAATCATTTTTTAACCTAATACACAAACAAATCAATGTATGCAAATAAACTTTATTATATATATTGAAATTTTGTAGTCTTATATATGTGAATGTATCATTGTATCAAGTAGAAAAAAAAGTTTGGGTTGGCCCGAACCCAACCCGAACTCAAGAAATAATTTTAGGGTTGGGTTTGGGCTCAAAGAGTTTGGGTTTAGGGCGGGCCAAGGAGAGTTTGGGTTCACTAATTTTAGTTAGGGTTGAGCCCGAACTCATTGAAACCCAGCCCAGCCTGCCCTACTTACACTTCTACTTGGAAGTTACTTATGCTCTGTCTCCTCATCCATGGATGATAGCCAGAGAATTTAATACCATAATAGATTCAAAGGTAGAGGCAAAAAATTGAATAAATAAAAAACTTGTACCTTGTTGGATGATAATAATGGGGAGTTAGCAGCATCAGAACTTGCAATAAGACAAGGGATGAGGTATGGAACATGCCTCTCTTTTTATGAAGATTCCAGCCTCTGTGGAAATATGTCATTATAGCAGTTTCTAGCCCATCATTCCTAGAATTGACCAGTGCATCAACTATTATCAGCCTTCAATAACTTGTACAAGTTATAAATTAGAATTCCACAGAACATACCATTTTTACCTTTATAAAGACATTCAGGAAAATAAAGAATAATATATAAGAGGAAAATAGATGATGGACATAAATTTGTTGCAACAATTTAATAACTCATAAACTGCTGTTTCTCCGAAGTTATTCAAGTATGAAACTAAAGCTCAAAGGTGTACTGCAAAAGAACACAGAAGAAGAAGAAGACAATGATGGGATTTAATAATTGAATATTGTGGAAGAACAGAATGGTGATTTTATAGTCAGGAAGTGATAAGCCTTGACACAAAACCAGCCAAAGAAAAGGATGCTGCATGTGTTCCACTAGACCTGCCAATAGGTCAAAAACTGTTCCACTCTAGCTAGATTTATATTCAAACTGATTTTTCTTTTATTAAACTTCATATTTGAAATCTTTAAACATCAATATCCATGTCCAAATTCATCAAAATTGATCTAAAACAGAAACCTGAATAGATTTAATTATATTTTCAAACTTCAATTTCAAATCTTCAACAGAGATGAACCATCCAACCAACCAAGGTAAAGATAAAGGTGATTATATAGAGAAACAACTAAGAAGGATTTCCTTTCAATGCAATTTGGCTTTAGTCCCACATTAGGTTGAATTCCCTTTAACAGCCATAGTCTGCACATAACATTTAAACCCCACAGTCTCTGCTAATTTCATGGTGCCTATGTGAACAAGAGGTCATTCTTTAATTCAATACACTGATAAAGCAGCAGAGAATAGATTAATTGCATGTCAATCATCCATCTCTTGCTTGGTATGTGAGACAATTTTGACAGGACGGAGATAAAGGCCATATTAAGCATCAAGGCCCAGATCTCACTCACAACAAAAGAGCGTTTTATCATTAAAATACACCAAAGCTGATATGCGGAGAAATTAAGTGGCAGAGTCTGACATTGCCGTCTGTTGATGAGTTATAGCTCAATGATACAAACATATGAAATAGTCAGTTGCAGGCTCATTGGAAGTAAATTCACAAAGGTTCAAAAAAAATAAGAAGGTCAAGTTGTGTTTCTGCTTGACTGGATATAAACACTGGCTAATTGACTGGAATTTATGTTTTGGTTCTACTGTGACCCACTTGCATAGCTGCAAATTAGGTCATTCTCTCTTTCTGATCTTGTATTTTGAAACCAATGTGTACAGAGATTTCAGAAGTTTGTGGGTTCAGTATCAGATCTTACAAGAGGATAGAGCCCTTGAAAGAAAATTCCACAGGCAGTAGAGCAAGGGAACACTAGAATGGAAATGATTCAAAAGGACGTCTCCAATGCTGTTACAGAATTATGGGAGTGTGAATTCTAATGTAATATTCTCTTTTTCTTTTGCCAAATACTAGACCAGAATTCTGTTCCACAAGCATTTTCCACATGGGTTTAACCTGACATATAGCTATATTATGATGATTCCTACTTCTCAAAATGCTTCTGTTTTTATAACGATGATACATTCTGTATTCAATGTAAATGTCAAATAAATTCATTATCTTGTCTCAGTTTATCCACAAGAATTTACATACTAAAAATCTCAAAGATGAAAAAGACACAAAACTACAATTCAGTCAATAAATAATGCAATCTAGAAATATATTTTCTTTGCTGCAAAATTTTCCAGCAGAGCTGCATATCATGCTGTCAATATATTTTAAATGCATACCCCAAGGAAGCTGAGACATTGGTCATCTTCTTGTTGATATAAATACAGGAATGATTTGATCTTGATTGTAAAAGATGGGTAAAGTTCCCAATTTGTACCCATGAGAGGTAGGTACTTAAGGATTGAACATGAGGGGTTCCAAATCTACATTCAATGGATATGTAATTTGGCCAATCTCGGCCACGAACTTGAATAAATACAAAAGTGTTCCTTGCCTTTGTAGTTGATTCAAATGGCATAATACTGATAATCGTGTCTTTTTGTGGAATAAGAAATGAGAAGTTAGGCAATGTAAGAAGTAGTTTTTTTATGGACTAACTAGTAAACTTGAGTAAGGATAAGCAAACAAATCCCATTGACAAGAATTGTTGGTCCTAGGCAGATATATGTGATGTGTTATCACCAATTCAAAAAAATTGAGTATTTTCTACAAATTCAATGTAAATACCATAATCTGTAATAATTTAAGATAAAAGAAATAATCCATACCATAAGCTAACTCAGATCTGTGATGCTAAAGAAAACTTAAATTTACTGCCTGTCCCTGTGTTGGGGCCGGCAACACAAACTCCTAGGAATCACCTGTGAAGTCTAAAGGCCAAGGGTGTACATAATTTTTATTTGAAGGGGAAATTACAACCTATTAATCGGAAATAAGAAACTCAAAAAGCATTGTTGTTGGAAAGGGAAAAGCCCAAAATAAATTAACTAACTCATCTTGCTGATACACGCAATTACTATATCCTTTTTGGTCTGTGTGTGCGTGTGATGTGTGCTGTGTATAAGCCTCGTTCCTGGGTTTTCACCTTGGTCATATGGTTGGAATAATGGGCCAAATTTGAGGCTATTTCCAACCATATAACCAAGGTAGAAACCCAAGAATGAGGCTTATAAGCCCAATTTTTCTGTTTTTGTGTGTCTGTGTGTGTGTCTATATATGTACTAACGGGTTGGACATGTAGTACTGCACATATGCAAATAAAAAGTTCAGGAAGAAATTGTTAAATTGTATTTTCTGGAAAGTGAAAAATAAAAAAAGAGAACGCTACCCCCTGTTGATATATAAGATGATATGGCATTAAAGGATACTTTCGGAATACATGTATACATATATGCCATACATGCTTATTAGTAAAGCCAACAGGAGGGAATATTTCCCAGATTCTAGCCGTCCTTTATTTTTTTTTCCAAAGATTGCCTTCAACAAATAAAAGAATCCAAACTATAAGTTTACAACCACCGTATCTACCGTTCTTTCCACTTTCAAATTTAAACCCCAACCCTACTTCTATATTACAATTATTGGGTTCAAGATGTGCACTATGCATATGCCACACTAACTACATTTAAAAGCAACAAAAAAATTGCTAGCGATGAGACCAATCTTTGACGTATACTTTAAAGAAAAAGAAATTGTGTTATGCACTTACGATTCAATTTTAGTTAGAGGCGGCAATTTCTCACTGTTTGGGCATGCCTGATTTCAAATTAGTAAAGACTAAAACTGGACTTAGACTGAAATTTGAACTATCAAGGGGATGAAGAATTAGAAGTTAGGATTGAACCTATAAAAAACCTATATCGTATATATAAATTTGAATTTTCTCTGTAATTGTTTTAGTTAGGAGCCATCTATAATAATAAAAACTAGGGATGGCAATGGTTTACTACAAATTGGAATTGAATTACTAGTGCGTTGGTTTTTTCAGTATAAAACCTAAACCAAGTAATATAAACCCAAAACCAACCTTGTAATCTACAGTCCTGGTTTGACTTAAAACGTGTATAATATCAAAAAAACTGACCCTAATAGCCCTGGTTCGGTTCGATTTATCCATTTTAACTGGACAGTTGCCATCCCTAATAAAAACCATGGATTGCCGTTGTTATAATGTAGGTTGTGGTTGATTGCAGCTACTTTATACAAAAATATTGGAAGTTAAATATGTTACCAATCTACTTAAATTTAGTTATAGCTTTAATTTATTTCTCCTTTAACTAAATTTCGTGTATGATGTACCCCCGTTATTTTAATCTAAAATTCCAATTGAATCCGATTAAACCAGAGTATGCAATCGGATTAGTGTCTCCACCGGTTCAATGTATTGGTAGATCTTTTAAACATGGATGTCATCCGTTGTGGAGCTTTTTAAATGTGCTTGAATGTAGCCTACAACGGCTTGCCATGTCAACAAGCAGCTGAAACTATTTTTTCTTACTCCATTGTTGGAATCTAGAAATTTTTTTAACGAATGCGGGTATAGGGCAGGTCTGGGTGAGGCCAAACCCGCCCCTAAAGGAATTCATCCAATACAAAACCTTATCCCGTGCCCTATCGGGTTGGTGACATGTCAGAACAGGTCTGACCCGGTTAGAGTATAAAATGAAAAAAAGAAGTGTTTGTTTAAATAGAATATATACATTAATCACATATTTATTAATAAAATATATATTATTTATATATAATATATATATATGAATAATATTTAAAATATATAAAATAATAGTTTTTGAGGGTCTGCTTCGGGGCGAGGTCAGGCAGGTTGGGCTAAACACTAACCCACCCCTAACCTTATTTTAGGCATAACAAACCCTAACCCCTTAGGAGCGACGGGCGAGGCTTGGGTTACCTGTTTAACCCGCCTCATTACCATCCTTACTGTTGTTGCGAGGATTTGAATCGTTTAAACATGGGACTAAACCCTTCTAGAACCGGGTGGTCGGGTGTGCTATTGACCCGAAATCCGTCAATTCGCTCAAATCTGCCTGGGTTTAAAGGTTCAAGCTGATTTTTGGTCTGGCCATCACGGTGGAACTACGACGGGCGCTGGAGGAGGCATTATTACAAGCTTCGAGCTGAGGTGCTTCCTAATGGCCTTTGCAGCAAGAACTCGAATTCGATGATGTTTGAAGGTCTTGGTTTGATAAACTATTAATGCAGTGCAGGCTTTTGTAATTTCTGCCTGATCGTGCACTCCTTCCTAATTGATCTAATCGTCAAAAAGGTTGGTGCCCTAATCTGAAACTCTTGTCAATTAAAATATTTTTTATTTCTGTTCTTGATTCTAATGATTCGATTTGCGCTGATTTTCACCTTAATAATGCAATGACCTCCTCCAGATTGCTTGTGGCCACGGTGATGACTGATATTTTTAGATTTGGTTAAGCATTCAATAATGAATGTGGTCTGATTATCTTAGCGACGGATCCAATTAGATTAGACTTGGGGTGGGTTGGGTTGCATGTGATGTATCATCAATGCAGTCATTTGCTTCACATCAATGGTCTTAATTTGTATATTTACCAATCCAGCACAAACATTAATTGCACTAGAATCCTGGGATTTTGATTATGAGCTGCTTTTAGAATCAGATTCTTTAATAACCCTAGACTATTTTATGTTTACGCGCTTTGATTTTGTTCTCTGCACATTTTCTGTTCATAAGAATGCTTAAGTGGATCGCTACAAGAATTGCTTTGCACTCACCCATGGGGTACCATCTATTCTGGTGCCACTCAAAAGCTGATTATGGATTGAACACAATACTCTTAATGAATACATTTTTTTGTCTAACGCGGTACAAACATATCAACTGATGTTGGCAAGTGAGTGGCTGGATGTCATCCATCTGGTGAACACACACATGTAAATAAGAACCTGATAGTCAACTGCTCTATATTATGGAGCTTCATGTACAAGAATATAGAAACATAAATCAAACCTTTGGGTTTCGCACAAGCATTGCCATACATGAACATTCCCTCTAGGTTCAGATCTTACTAAGTAGACTTACCTTGAACGAACTGCAGTATTAAAGGCATGTTTGACCATTCATGGTAGGTAATATGTTATGAGTTGTAGACTTCATTATATGTCTTCTTTCTTTTTCTGCTTATGTATTTTGTACTAAGCCTGTATAAACAAATAATAGAACCCACAATGTGTTTTTAAATGTAGAGATTGACGTATGAACAATTTTTGCATTGCAGTATTTGCTCCCACAGTTTCCAAATTCTGATCCATTCCCAACTCCTATAAACGTGCTTGTCAATTCTGATTTATCCGGTGTTCAGAGAGGCAAAAGCAGATAATTTTCCATGAATCAGCTTCTTATGAATATGAATCAAAACTGATCGTTATTTTGTCTGAAGTGTTAAGAGATGATCATGTGGGTCGTTGTTAAGGATGAAAAATTACTTAGTTCCTGAAACGAGAGGAAGTTTTTTACCCTAAAAGGTAAATTGCTGTCTGTTGTTGTTGGCCTCTTACAAAGAGGGCCTTTGTAAACAATGCCAACAAACAAAATCATTAAAGATATAATTGTATAAAGACAAAACCAATGATATGAAAACAAGTTCAGTACTTTATAAAACAAAGATAGATGACAATATCCCCAAAATATCAAGACAAACTAACAATCTAGGTTAGTGATTCATACAGAATATGATCTGAAATATAAATACAACCCATTGCTTGTCTTGTTGCAAATTCATTTAGCGGCAATGCAAAAGGCCATATTGTGGGTGTGGATATCAAATCTAAAAATTGTCAAATTACTTGCAGTTTGCTGTAAGATCTTAACATTTAGTTAGTAGCTCAGGATCTGATCCTATTTTCTTCTTCTGTCACTTTATGGTAAGAATTCTTAATAAAAAATGCAGCTTGCAAACTTCTTCAATGTCCATTCGGCCCTTAGGTGACTCCATGGAATAGGCAACTCCAATTTGAATAATGGACACCAAGCAGTCTCTGCTTCGATGACTGATATCTGTAAAACTTTCCATATTTGATATAGTTTCATCTTGTTCTCTCTCCTCTTCATTTATGAGCATACACAAATCTATGATCTCCATTATATGCTCTGGTAAGGCTGTCTGAGAGAATTTATGAAGGCTTGAGCCATTTATAAATATATCATCAGTTGGTCTCTTTCCTGTGAACATCTCAAGAAAGAGAATCCCAAAGCTGTATATTATCCCCTTTGGTGGATACTTCAACGCCCATTCCGTATTCTGAAATTTATTAACCTATTACTTTAGAAACAAACTAGAATAACTAGTGAAAGAAGAGTTGATTTCATACCAAAGTGCAAGTACCATTTCTACTAGTCAACATTCCCGTTAAGCATCACCATTATCACTTTCTTTGAATAAATTTTTAGAGCTTAGATGAAGTTTATGCTGTTGATGATAAAGTTGTCTTGACGGTAATGATCATGGTTTATAAAATATGTACACTCACGATAGGAAAGCTGATATTGTTTGCAAAATTAAAAGGAAAGGGAGTAGAACAATCTGTCTGCTTATTATAAATTTTATTTTTTGATAGAATAATAATATTTTAGTGTACATAATGGAAAATGATCATATCAGTTTTAAGAGGAATAGAAGTGAAATTGGGCAGGAAAAGAGAAAAAGAAAAAAAGTGATCCATGTGAGTGGATTAATATTAGCTAAAAACTAAATATAGAATCCAGAAACTGAAGTTCTAAAGCCTAATGTATGAAAAAAATTTCCAACAAAGCAGTATTTTCTTTTTAAGAAACTAAATGCTATTTCAATGATTTGTATGCGCCACACTTGTTTTGTAAAGGATGCATTGGGGGAATAAGGGTTGAAAAGGAAAATTTATTAGGTCTCATATTAATGATAAATTTTTACCTTCTCTTATTATATTTATACAAGTAATTTGACATGATGAATATTAATAAGAAGTTCAGCTTATACAATTGAATTCACTTGATCTAAATGACAAAAGAGAAAACAAATGTGATTCAATAAATCGCAACATCAGTCTTTGTTATTATTGGCTTAGTGTAGTGGTGTTCTTGGTTTATAGTTGGGTTTCATTTAATCAATTGGAGTGGATATATACCACCAAGACTTAGATAGGATTCATGTCCTCTTTTGTAAGCACCAGAGGAAAGCACGCACTATGCGTGTCTTGAAGTTAGAAAACCAAAATGTTAATTTTCTTTTAATTTCCTAGAATATAATAAAAATTAAAATAATTATCTCTTTCTAAGTCGAAGATGGCTGATCTCTATATAATAATTATTAGTTCACATAATTTCAATATATAAGAATTCTATTTGATATAAGAAACTAACAGGGTTTAAAATGGATAGTTATAACTAATTAAGGGAACCTGGTTCTTTCAGATAAGGATTGGTATAGCATGTCATTACCAAAATTTCTTATCTACAACATTAAAGTCAATTTAGAAAAAGCCGAGGGGCATGGAATGTTAAGCTTGAATCTTGCTGAGTTCCCTTTATATAATAGTTTAGATAGTGTAGATAATTATTTACATTTCACAATGGGTGATAGTGATCAATTTTTGTATTATTTTCACATCTGTGCACAACATGGTTAAAGAAACAAACTGAAACCGATTAAATTATGCTGATTGATACAGGTTTAAAGGTTTCCAATATTATTCTGTTCGTAAGACATTTTGGAACTTGTTGATTTGCTTGTGTGTTTTCTAGTGGTATAGACACCCCCCATTGTGGTGAATAGGCAAGAGGATGTTTCCAAGATTGGAAATTATCGAATTGATTTCAAATTTAAGTTTTCCAGTGATATAGACACCCCCCATTGTGGTGAATAGGCTAGAGGATGTTTCTAAGATTGGACATTGTAGAATTGATTTCAAATTAAAAAGAATGGCCTGCATGCCTGGGGCAATATGGCTGATAGATCCTTTTATGCGAACTGAACTACTTTCATGGTTGCTGAAATTTCTGGTGCTTCTGGAAAGGAATTTAGATAATCCAAAATCAGCCACATGGGCAGTCATGTTATCTCGTCAAGCAAAACGTTGCTTGGATTTAGATCACAACAATAAGAAAACAACTTAATTTAGACTATTAGGTTGGTGTGTTTACCTCACCTTCTCCCTTAGCCACATTGAAGTAAAGGTCTATGATGTTGGGGCAGTCCTCATAATAAGCAGGAGCGCAAAGCTTAGTTGTGAATTGAAATATGAGGATATGGGATCAAATGCAGGCTGTGCATATTCTTTCTGTACTTACCTTTTATATAATATCAATGCCAACAAGCGAGTTATCAATGCCAACAAGCGAGTTTCTTTGTGGAGACAATCAATAGCATCACCCTTCTTCATCCTTAAACCACAAATGAAGAAGTGCTTTTTCAATAGCAAAAGCTGGGAAAACCTCAACAAGGGGACCAACTTATCCTTTTCTTTACCATTTTATGAGTCCTTAGCTACTTTTTCTTTTTGATTTCTCCAGCTCTTAAGGGAATAAACTATCATGACAGTCTCAATCACTTATTGAAACTTATTTCATCCTTCATATGGGAATGGACTATCTTTTGGTCTCAATCACCATATATTGTAACTTACAGGGTCAATTTACTAGTAAAGCCAACAGGAGGGAATATTTCCCAAATTCTGGCCCTCCCTTATTTTTTTTCCAAAGATTACCTTCCACAACCGAAAGAATCCCAAACTGTAAGTCTATAACTACCATATCCACTGCTCTTTCCACTTTCAAAATTAAACTCAATCCTATTTCTATGCTACAATTATTGAGTTCAGGACGTGCACTATGCATGTGCCACACTAGTTGTATTTAAAATAAACAAAAAAATTGCTAGCGAGGAGGCTGATATTTGACCTATACTTTAAAGAAAAAGAAATTGTGTTCTGCACTTACGATTCAATTATGGTTAGAGGCGGCAATTTCTAACTGTTTGGGCATGCCTGATTTCAAATTAGTAAAGACTAAAACTGGACTAGACTGAAATTTGAACTATCAAGGGGATGAAGAATTAGAAATTAGGATTGAACCTATAAAAAACCTATATCGTATATATAAATTTGAATCTTCTCTGTAAATTAAATATGTTACCAATCTACTTAAATTTAGTTATGGTTTTATGTATTTCTCCTTTAACTAAATTTCGTGTATGATGTACCCCGGTTATTTTGATCTAAAATTCCAATTGAATCGGATTAAACCAGAGTATGCAATTGGATTAGTGTCTCCACTGGTTCAATGTATTGGCAGATCTTTTAAACATGGATATCATCCATTGTGGAGCTTTGTAAAAGTGCTTGAATGTAGCCTATGACGGCTTGCCATGTAAACAAGCATCTTAAACTCTTTTTTCTTTCTTCATCGTTGGAATCTAGAAATATATATATATATATATTTTAAATGTGGTCAGCAGCGGTAGCTAGACTCGCTACTATCAAGTAGGGATGGCAACGAAATGGATTCAGGGCAGGTTTTGGTGAAGCCAAACTTGCCCCTAAAGGAGTTGATCCAATACAAAACCCTAACCCGTGCCCTATCGGGTCGGTGCCACTCAAAAGCTGACCTGGATTGAACACAATACTCTTAATGAATACATTTAAGATAGTCAACTGCTCTATATTATGGAGCTCCATGTTCAGGAATTGGCATACATGAACATTCCCTCTAAGTTTGCATTCTCCTATCGAAATGGGGTAATTAACTCCCGCGAATATCTAACTAAATAATAAATAAAACCTTCCTCAAATGGAGAACAACAAAAATAAAACAACAAAATCTAACAAACTCCTATCAATTAAAGTATGGATTGCATGTGTGTGTGACGTTACTGTTGCGACTGCCACGTTACTTCCATTTGAACATCCGATTGAACCATCTTTAACCAGACTGTGCCTCAGACCGGCATCTCGCAATTCTAACGCACGGTCAGATTTTTAAACATTGGCGTAAATCCAAGCTGAACCGGATGGATTCGGGCAGGCCAATGACCCAAAATACATCAATCCTCACTGGTTCAACACAGGCTCTGGGAAAGTGGGAATTGCAGCCCTAATCTGAAACTTTCCATGATTTTCAAATCCTTTTGATTCTGCTATGAACTTGTATGAATCACAATTTCCAGTTCATTCTTGGCCTTCTTCAAACCTTTTCATGGGTTGAATCATCTCACATCTTTCTTTAGTCATCGCTGCAAGGTGTAAGTTTGTACCTTCAAATGTGAATATGCCGTAATTGTAAATTAAATCTGTGACAAAAAGAGAAAGAAAATTGAAGATAGGAAACACTAACACAGTCAAAAGATTATACAACATTTTTGTTGAATTAAGAGAAATAAAAAAACCGATCAATCACACATATGAGAAAAGGGAAAAGCCACAAATATGTCAACTAATTCATCTTGTTGAGAGATGTAATTTCTATTTCCGCTCACCTTTGGATAAGATAGGATAAGATACTGGTCATAAGAACTTAGATTCATAAACTATATATAGTGTTTGTTTCATGTTGTCAGGAATACATTTTATGATTGGTGTCAAATATATTTCTTTCTGTTTCATGCCGTCAGGAATACATTTTTTGATTGTGTGCCTCATTCCTAGATTTCTAGCAGGACCTATATGGTTGATGCATGCTTGGGTGCAATTTGGCCCATTAACATTTAGGAGAAATACCTACTTATAGAAATCTAATGAACTGTTCTAACTTTGAACCTTGAGAGTTTCCTTTACACTCAATCCTTAATACCTTGGTACTTGAACTTAATATTTTGCATAATACTCCCTATCCCTTGGATTTTTTAATAGATCACTTACATCGCTATTATCACAAACTGAATGGGCTAAGGTGTACAGTTGTAACTTCAAAAAAAGGAAGTTCAAAAACTTCAAAAGCGGGATTAGCAACTCAAACAGAAGGAAAAGCAAGCATCCAAGGAAATAAAGATGTTCAGTGAAGAAATCTGTAGTCTATCAAGTAATTGACGACTTTGATTTGGTTTATTATCAAGGATCATTTATTAATTGGCTTGAACAATTTCACATTCGTTGCTTGTAAGAACGTGTAAGTTGGTTGCTGGAAAGATTGGTTATGCACTCACTCAGGGGTACCATCTACACTATTTCAATACCAAGCTGATTAGATTATCCAGGTCAATGATACTTCTTCAAATGAAGTTCAATCAAACAACATTGATTACTTATACTAAGGAATCCTAGTTTTGAGAAATACATATTGAGTACAAGTTATGTTTCTTTATCAAAAAAATAAAAGAAACTTTCTAGGCTTCTCTCTTTGATGAACTATAGTATTGAAATCATGCGTCATCGTTCATCATAGGTATCTAAATTATGAGTTGTGAGCTCCATTAGATGTCCCTTTTTTCTGCTTATGTATTTGTTATTAAGCTTGCATATACAAATGATAGAACCCATTGTGTTTTTCGGTGTAGAAATTGGCATATGAACAATCCATGCATTGTAATATTTGCTAACACAATATCCTAAATCCCTTTGATAGATTCCAAACTTCTGTAGAAGTCTTTGTCAAGTTAGATCAGTGGTTTAGAAAGATGTAATTTTGCAACAGCCAATTTAATTAACTTTGCATTAGACAACTTCTTAGACACGTGAGTAAAAAATGATCCTTACTTTATGGCTAAACAGTTTCCAAGTTCCACAAATGCAAGGAAGTTTATTACCTTGGAAAGAAAAAAAGAAAAAGAAAAAGAGGGCTTTGCTATCTCTACCTGTTAGCATCTTACAAAGAATGCCTTTTGAAACTATGACAATAAAGAAAATTAGACAAAACTATATCAAAATTAAGACCAAAAATTAACATGACTGCAAGTTTACTACTTAATTAAACAAATAAGGAAGGCAATGTCACCCACAAAAAAAAAATAATAATAAAAAGAAAAAAAACCCAACATTCTGGGATAGCTAATTGCATAAATTATGATTTGATATATAATACAACTCATGGCTCTTCTTGTTGCAAAATCATATCGCAACCATGCAAAAGCCCATATAATGTGCTTGTATATTAAATCATATCATGTTTAATTACTTGCAATTTGCTATAAGATGTTAAATTTTAATCAGGAGCTTAACATCTAATTCTACGTCCTTCTTGAGTTGTCACTTTCAGGTAAACATTCTTGATCGAATGCAGCTCGCGAACGACATCCTGAATGTCCATTCAGTCTCGTGGTGAGTCCATGGAATATGGAATTCCAATTCGGACAATAGAAACCAAGCAATTTCTCCTTCCTTGACTAATGCCTGTAAAACTTTCTATAGTCTCTATAGCTTCATCCTGTTCTCTTTCCTCATCTGGTACGAGCATGTGCAAATCTATGATCTCCATTATATACTCGGGCAAGGCCATCTTCGAGTATTCATGAAGACTTGAATCATTTATAAACATAGCATCAGTTGGTCTCTTTCCAATGAACATCTCAAGCAAGAGAATCCTATAACTATAAACATCCCCTTTTGTGGATGCTTCACCTCCCATTCCATATTCTGCAATTTGTAAATCTATAACTTTAGCAACAAACTAGTATCTTCGATGAAAGAACAATAGATTGAATCCTAAAGTGAAAGTAACGTTTTGAAGATTCGACATTGTAGAATAGATTTCAAAATAAAAAACAAAAAAATGGTCTACATACCTGGGGCAATATAGCCAATAGACCCCTTTGCGGCAATTGAACTACTTAAGTTGTTGCTGGTTTTGGGAAGGAACTTGGCTAATCCAAAATCACCCACATGGGCAGTCATGTCATCATCAAGCAAGACATTGTTTGGCTTTAAATCGCGATGAACAAGCGGTGTTTCACAATAATGATGAAGGTAATCCAATGCGGAAGCAATATCAATTGCTATGTTCAACCTTTGGTCGAGGTTCAATCTCCTTAATTGTTGCCGTTTATCTATGCTTGTGTGTAACTAGTTTTCTAGACTTCCATTAGGCATGAACTCAAAAACTAGAGCTTTGAAGTCATTACCTTTAAAGTCCACACTTGAGCAGGAAGTTATGATCTCGACCAGATTTCGATGTCGAATTTTTTTCAATGCTTCGCATTCAGTCATGAAGCTTTTGTTGGCTGCTTTATGTTGAAGATTTAATATTTTCACTACAACAGGTTTTTCTTCTTGAGGCAGAGTTCCTTTGTACACAGCTCCAAAGGTACCCATGCCAATCAAATTTGCATATGCAAATCCATCAGTTGCTTTAAGAAGGTCCTCATAGGATACCCTGATATATGATTCTTCCAAGAAAGCTATGGGAGGAGGATCTTTTCTGGACTTTCTTCACCAATGAAATATTAGAAAACATGCTACCAGAATTGAAATTGAAGCCATACAAATTAATGTAACTATTACTTTAAAAGTATTGGATCTTCCATGTTTCTTTATGACCTCTTTGGAGCATGGTGTGAACTTCAAAATTGGAATACCCCCACAAAGTTTGTTGTTTTCAGTGATAAAAATAGCGCTTGAATTATTGAAGACTCCTCCAATAGGAACCATACCCTCAAGATTGTTGAATGACAGATTTAAGCTTTGCATAAAGTTCATATTTTTTAGATCTTGTGGAATTTTTCCAGACAAGTTGTTGCTTGAAAGATCTAAATATTGAATACCTTTCAGAGATGAGATGGATGACGGAATGCTTCCATTAAAGTAGTTGTTCTGCATAAAAAAGCTCTTCCAGGCCTGCACAATCATCAATTGCACTCGGAATTTCTCTGAATAATTTGTTATGTGAGATGTTCAATGTCCCAAGACTTTTCAACTTGCCCAACTCTGATGGAAGTGATCCTGTCATGGAGTTATGAGATAAATCCATGAAAATGAGGGATGGGAGGGAGATTACTTTTGTTGGTATGTTTCCGTCGAGTTCATTTTGAGCAAGGTCTAACCTCAGTAAATGTTTGCATTGTTGAAGACTTGAAGGAATACTTCCAATCAAGTGGTTCATTCCTAGATGGAATTCATATAATTGGGTGATATTGCCTATGGAGGATGGAATTTCTCCTGCTAATTTGTTGTTTGTCAACTTTAGTACTTGTAGATTTTGAAGCTTCCCTATGGAGATGGGAATTGTACTTGCGAGTAGGTTGGACCCTATGGTCAATAAATTTAAGTTGACAAGATTCTCAATATTAGTAGGTATGCTGTCACGCCCCGGATCCAGGTTTGCCCCTCCAAGGCACAACCTGTCCTAGACCGTAGCGAGTGGATTATTCAACTTGATAAAATACAGAGGAATTAAAACCTTTTTCTAACAAGTGCAAGTGATAATACAATTCATGCTGTGCATATCAAAAGAGTGTTCTATATATAAAAGGAATGTAATAATACACGTGAGTTATTTACAAAAAGACGGGTTATTATATCACTCATTTCAAAGTACAAAGGCTACAATCCAAAACTATATATGTATTTCAAAATAAAAGCCTAAGGCCTACAGAAGTCCTCTCAATACCCAAAGGCTTTCTCTTTGCCTCTATCCTCAGCCCGGTCCTTCAAACCGGACGTCGATGGATCTGAAAATAAGAAGTAAAGCAACTGTGAGACGAATGTCTAAGTAAGCAACACATGCATGCACGAGAAAACACAGTTTAGGCATATATCAATCGCTTAAATCATGACGTGCTGTTTATTTGAAATCATAATCAATTATCACAGTTTAATGCCATACAAATTGGTGCATGCTTGTGTGTCAGTGTACAGTTTATGCATTTAATACAATCTTCCATCCGATCTCACAATTGATCATGCAGGTGATTTGGTATCTAACTATACATCATCAATATCCCTCGCCTAGCATCACCGATTACATGCGGTGGCTAGGCATCTACGCCGCTCTTATGTGACGTAGGCATCTAATACTCTAGTTACATATGTCGTATAAACATCCATAGATGATTACTCAATATTACTTGGAGTGGTATCACAATACCATCGAAAACATCAATCACAACACATACCCGTCTAGCTTCACCGTCTACACATGGCGGCTAGGCATCCAGCTTCACCGTCTACACATGGTGGTTAGGCATAAAATCACAACTATCCATCTAGCTTCACCGTCTACACATGGTTGCTAGGCATAAAATCACAACTATCCATCTAGCTTCACCGTTTACACATGGTGGCTAGGCATACATTATACCTCCATTGCTGATTACACATAGACAATGGGCATCGGCTACCGATTACACAGGGTGCCGGAATGATATTGTATAATGTAAACAATAGCAATGGCACTTGGCCATGGAGCATGTGTGTAAACGATGCTGCTTGTATAACATGGACAGTAGTAAGGTTACTTCCAGTATCATGTGGTTCATGCACTTAAGCATGCCAGATCTCAAGGGTAGCCTAAGGCCTTACCCGAGTCATTATTGGGCAAAGCCCTTATTCATTACTCATGGATTCTGGGCCACTGCCCTCCATTCACTAGTAATAGCTATGGGCCACTACCCTTCTCATCCATATTACAATCGACGGGCCAATGCACTCAATGAATCCTGTATTCTAGTGTGGCCAAAACCCTTCACACTATATCCTAATGCTAGGCCGAAGCCCTTCCTATCATGTGTGGTGTACTCACAACAATGCTCAACAATAAGGGTTAGCTTCTCAGGAATTTCCACTTTTCGGGTCTCACTTGGGCAACCTATGCCTCAATTCTTTGATACTTGTACAACTGGGTCTTGGGTCTTGATTTCTACTTCTAAAGGTCAATTGAAAGGTGCTCGAAGGGGTGGAATCAAGTTATCCTAATTCTGTAGTAATCTGGGACAACAATTCTTTGTAAAATCTCCCTTGGTAACACATACTCAAAGTCCTTGGTACTTGGAATTTCGAGATACTCCTAATTGGGACACTTCCTTGTCATGAAATTTTAGCTCATACATCTGTTGGATTTGAATAAAGACCTTCGGTGGTTCGATCTGGGCTAAAATCATATTTTTGGAACTTTTCTTGCATTTCATGACCCAGCTTGGCAATCTATGCCTCAATCCTTTTGGGCTTATGCAATTTGGGTTGTGTCCTTGTATTCAACTTCCATAGGTTATTTAGAAGGTAATGGAAGTGGTGGAATCACTCTATCCCACATCTATAAAGATCTGGAACACAACTCTCTCTATGAGACATTCTAGCAAAATGTACCCAAAATCTTTACCATTTGAAATTTGGTGACAACTCTTGTGGGAATACCTCCTAAACACCTAAGTCTCACTTTTACATGGGTTGGATTTGAGTGAAATCAAATTGTTGTTCAATCTGGGCTAAAACTCAAAATTTGGGAAAACAGGGTAGGGCGCTCGATGGGTCGCTCGAGCCTGCTTCGAGCAGCCAAGAATTAGCTCTCGGGTTTCTCTGTTAAGGCGATTTGCTAGAACAGTCGCTCGAGCGGCCATGACATAAATCACTACCTAAAGCCACCTAAACCTACCGCTTGATGCCGTGCTCAAGCGACTGCTTGGGCGGCTGGACTTTTTGACGGTTCGCGAAATCCGAACTTTTGGGATTTTAGGGTTTTCTCAAATCTCACTCGTTTTGGGTGTTTTTGGGCTCTAAATTGCTCCTAGCATCTGTAGTTATACACTACCAACAAAACCCACAAGAAAAATCCCTCCTATTTGTACACATGAAACATTTTATATCTCAACCCTAACACATACATTCCACATACGAAAATGGCCGAAATTGCAAAGATAGATTGGGGTGGTGTTGCTTACCTCTTGCAAACACTTGAGCAAGTTTTCTTGCTTCCTTTGAAACCCACGAACAGCACTCCTCATGCCTCTTGGTTGTTTTCTCCACCAAATCCAAGCAAATGCTCCCAAACGAAAATGGCACTCGGGTTCCTCCTTCTTTCTCTTACAAGGACTCTCTCTCTCCAAATGGGTTCGAAAATGAATGGAAAGGATGAGGGGTGAAGGTCAAGGAGAAGATGAAGAAGAACTGGGAATGGGAGAAGAGAATAGGGAAATGGAGAAGGGCAAAGAAAGGGGTCGGACGTGGGGTTCACGAATGGGGTATTTGGGGCTATATATATATATATATTTTCTTCCACTTAAACAACTTCCCACAACACATAAATTACAAGTTTGCCACTCTCCTCCTATTTGCACAATACCAACCAACACTTAGTCGTTTTTCGCACAACAGGAGATCTTATTTAACCAAATAGAAGTTGCTCACCTTCAGGGTCACTGACAAGCCGTGGCTTAGCCACTTTGGCTGGCTTCAGGCTTGAGCTTCTCCAGCTTCACCTATACATCAAACTTGTTGGTTAGGGTGTGCTAGGGATATTGGAACAGGGTTTCACATATGCTTCCAAATATTTGATTTCCAAATATTGCTTGTTGAATTTAGTTTCCGTTGCCTATACTAGTCAAGTCACTAAAAGCATCCATTACCAACTTTGTGCTTCGTTATTGACTTTTGCAAGGTCGTTCATTATCTTTGGTAATAATGTCATGGTCCCTACTATCAAGTTGCCGTATGATTTGGTTTGTATGTTGATGTCTTTGCTTGACTTGAGGATTTTGCTAGAACCAAGCTTTGGCTTGAGCAAACTTTAATGGATAATAACAAGTCACGTGTCTCTGTTATCAAG
This sequence comes from Buxus sempervirens, assembly GCA_947561395.2. Taxonomy (NCBI): domain Eukaryota; kingdom Viridiplantae; phylum Streptophyta; class Magnoliopsida; order Buxales; family Buxaceae; genus Buxus; species Buxus sempervirens. The sequence goes on from OX387192.1 coordinate 27,058,515, forward strand.
TTGCCGTGTGATTTGGTTTGTATGTTCAGTTGTTCACATGTCTTTGCTTGACTTGAGGATTTTGCAACTAAACAAGTCTTGGCTTGTGCCAATTTTAGTGAAAAACATTGTCACTACAAAGAAGTTGATTTGGAATCTTTCTTGACTTGGACATTTTGCTAGAAATCAAGTCTTGACTTGTGCTCACTTTAGTGAACAACATTAAGTCATGTGTTCCTATGACCAAGTTGTTGTAAGACTTGGTTTGTATATATACATTGTTCATGTCTTCGCTTGACTTAAGCCAACTTTGCTAGAAAAAAAGTCTTGCCTTGCCAACTTTTATGGATTATAATTTCTAAAAAAAAGTTACTTAAATCACTAACGCTGCTTTTGGGATTGCTCAATTTAGCACGTAATTTCAACTTTTGACTTATTAAATCATTTTTTAAATATAAGAAATGGTTGTGTAGGGGATCCCAAACTATAGTTTAGTTTGGAAGCTTGCATTTACGGGACGGAATACAATGAGAGGAATGATGTCAACATCAACAAACAAGTGCAGTACAAAGATATTTTCTCCATGAATAAAATCCTTAAAAAAGGAATAAAATATGTGAAGATGGAGATTCAAAAAGAGCATTTGGTGCTCAAAAAATAAGATTGCATTTAAAGGAAATAAGGATTCTCTGGGAAGAAATCTGTAGTCCGAATACTCTGTTATAAAATTTATCCTTGCCCCGAACATCTGTTGGTCCAGTCCAATGATCTTAATTAAATATATAAGTACAAACTGATAATTACTTTATGGCTGAACAATTACCAAGTTCCCCAAATAAAAGGAAGTTTTGTTACCATGAACAGGAAAAAAAAAAAAGGAAAAGGGAAAAGTGGGCTCTGTTTTCTCTAGCTCTCAGCATGTTACAAGGAAGGGTTTTTATAACAATGCCAATAAAGGAAATCAAACAAAACTATAAAAATATTAAGACAGCAATTAACATGAAGACAAGTTTACTACTTCATCAAGCAAAGAAATAAGGCAACATCACCAAACTATAAAAATAAACCAACAATCTCGGATAGCGATTTGGATAAGATGTGATTTGATATATAAATACAACTCAGTCCTTGTCTTATTGCAAAATCATTTAACAGATATGCAAAAGGCCATATGGTTGGTGTGGATGTCAAATCCATACTGTCTGGTTACTTGCATTTTGATGTAAGATCTAAACATTCAATCAGTAATTCAGGATCTGGCTCTGTTTACTTCCTCTGTCACTTTATAGTAAACATTCTTGATTGAATGTAGCTCATGAACGACATCCTGAATGTCCATCCGATCCAGAGGCGACTCCATGGAGCATAAAACTCCAATTCGAACAATGGAAACCAAGCAATCCCTCCTTCCATGACTGATGCCTGCAAAATTTTCCATATTTGCTATAGCTTCATCTTGTTCTCTTTCTTGATCTGGTATGAGCATGTGCAAATCTATGATCTCCATTATATGCTCGGGCAAGGCCATCTTTGAGTATTCATGAATGCATGAATCATTTATAAATATGTTATCAGTTGGTCTCTTTCCTGTGAACATCTCAAGCAAGAGAATCCCATAACTATAAACATCCCCTTTTGTGGATACTTCGCCACCCATTCCATATTCTGCAATTTATAAATCTACTACGTTAGCAACAAATTAACTAATAGCATTAGTGAAAGAAGAATTGATTGAATCCTAAAGTGCAAGTATTGATTCTAAACTCAACCTTGTCCTTGAGCATTCTATCACAATTTCCTCTAAATAAAATTGTAGTGCATGGGCAAAGTTTATCTTGTTGGTAATAAGGTATTTTTGGTCGGCATTATCAGTATTGATCAAACATATACTTTCACAATGGAAATTTTATATTGTTTGAAAACTCATAAAGAAAGGAAGAACATCAATTTGTTTGATTATTTTGAATTTTATTTTTCTTAATGAAATATTAATATTTGAGTATACACACAATGGAAGAAGTCATATAAGGATTAAATGGAATATAAACGAAAGTGGGTGGCAAAAATAACATCCTTGCTAGTGGATTCCTATTTACTAAAAATTAAATGTAGAATCAAGGGATTCAACTTTTAAAAGGTAAATGCGTAAAACATGTTTAGTTTCCTACAAAACAGAAACACTTTTATTTCTTAAATGTAAGAAATTACTTCAGTGGTTTCAATGATTACAATTTGCCACACTTATTCTAAAGCAAAATTTGGGGAGCAAATGGTAAAAAGAAAATTTTGACGTATCATTATATTAATGTTTGAGATCTTATTTTCCCTTATTATAGCTTTAAAAGTAATATAACATGGAAAATATTAATAAATAAATTGAACTCACTTGATCAAATTGATTGAAGACAAAACAAAGATAATTCAATGAATGACATCATTCTTCTTTATTGTTTATTTGCTGAGGGTAGTCATGCCATTATCAAGCTTGAACAGTGTATAATATATTTCAAAATAAAGAATGGTCTACATACCTGGGGCAATATAGCCAATAGATCCCTTTATGGCAACTGAGCTACTTATGTTGTTGTTGAAATTGATGGTGGTTTTGAAAAGGAACTTGGCTAATCCAAAATCACCCACATGAGCAGTCATGTCATCATCAAGCAAAACATTACTTGGCTTTAGATCACAATGAACAAGCGGTATTTCATAATGATGATGAAGATAATCCAATGCGGAAGCAATATCTATTGCTATGTTCAGCCTTTGGTTAAGGTTCAACCTCCTTAATTGATGCCGTCCTTCTATGCTTGGGTGCAACCAGTTTTCTAGACTTCCATTGGGCATGAACTCAAAAACTAGAGCCTTGAAATCATTACCTTTAAAATCTATGCTTGAGCAGGAAGTTATGATCTTCACCAGATTTCGATGTCGAATTTTTTTCAATGCTTCACATTCAGCCATGAAACTTTTGTTGGCTGATTCATGTTGAAGATTCAATATCTTCACTGCAACATGCTTTTCTTCTTGAGGCAAAATTCCTTTATACACAGCTCCAAAAGTACCTGTACCAATCAAATTTTCTTGTGCAAATCCAGCAGTTGCTTTAAGAAGCTCATCATAGGACACCCTGATATATGAATCTCCCAAGGAAGTTGTGGGAGGAGGGTCTTTTCTAGACTTTCTTCGCCAATAAAATATCGCAAAACATGTTACCAATGTTAAAAATAAAACCACACCAACTAATGTGATTATTACTTTGAAATTATTGGATCTTCCATGTTCCTTTATTTCCTCTTTGGAGCATGCTGGCAACTTCAAACTTGGAATGCCCCCACAAAGCTTCTCGTTTCCAGCGACAAAAATAGCGCTTGAATTATTGAAGACTCCTCCAACAGGAACCATGCCCTCAAGGTCATTGAATGACAGATTTAAGCTTTGTATAAAGCTCAAATTTTTTAGATCTTGTGGAATTTTCCAGACAAATTGTTGCTTGAAAGATCTAAATATTGAATACCTTTTAGAGATGCGATGGATAACGGAATGCTTCCATTGAAGTGGTTGTTTTGCATAAAAAGCTCTTCCAGACCTGAACAATCACCAATTGCACTCGGAATTTCTCCGAATAATTTGTTATGAGAGATGCTCAATGTACCAAGACTTTTCAACTTGCCCAACTCTGAGGGAAGTGAACCTGTCAAGAAGTTATGAGTTAAAGACATGAAAATGAGGGATGGGAGGGTTATTACTGCTGTTGGTATGTTTCCTTCAAGTTCATTTGCACCAAGGTATACCTCCTGTAGTTGTTGACAATATTGAAGACTTGAAGGAATTCTTCCATTCAAATTGTTATGTGATATGTAGAGGATATACAATTTCGTGATATTGCCTATGGAGGATGGAATTTCTCCTGTTAATGTGTTGTTAGATAAGCTCAGAAATCGTAGATACTGCAGCTTCCCTATGGAGATTGGAATTGTACCTGTGAGTTGGTTGGACTCCATGGACAATAGCTCTAAGTTGACAAGATTATCAATATTAGTAGGTATGCTTCCAAATATTCGATTTCCATCTAAATTCAGTTCCTCTAATTGGTTTGAGAGATTGGCTACAGAGTTTGGCAATTGGCCTCCAAAGTTATTTTCTGCGAAACCTAAATATTTCAAATAGCTACAATTTGTCAAAGAAATGAGAAATCTTAAATCTTCAACCTCCCCTGTCCCTAGATTGTTTTCAACAATACCAAGAAACTGAAGACTCGTTAACATTCCCCAATTTATAGGAACAGATCCAGAGAATCTATTTGCACCCAAATCAAGTCCTAAAAGTTGTGAAGCATTTGGAAATGACACTGGAATGGTTCCACTAAATTGATTCATACTAATATATAGATATTGGAGGTTTGGAAGTTTGAGTCCCAAGTCTTGTGGAAGAATGCCGGAGAGTTGGTTGTCTACCAAAGAAATGGATTTGAGGGAAGAGAGGTTGTACAGAGATGGAGGAAAAATACCAGAAACCTTAGTTTGATCAAGTCCAAGTCTTGTTAAGCTTGAGAGTCTGGAACATTACCCTGCAGTTCATTCCTTACTAGAGAAAGAACTTTAAGCGAGGAAATATTCCCAAGAGATGGCGGAATACCTCCTGTTAAATTGTTGACATGAAGGACCAATATCACCAGCTTTGATAGCAAGCCAAGGTTTGATGGAATTGTTCCAAACAGATCATTGAAACCTAACTGGAGATAAGTGAGATGGGAAAAACTTGTTAAATTGTTCGGAATCTCGCCATCAAAAGAATTGTTGTTCAGATGTAATTCTTGTAGCCGGAACAAATGGCCTAGTTCTGAAGGGATGTGACCGATGAAACTGTTGTTTTGGAGATTGAGGACTTTGAGGAAGGTGAGATTTGCAATATGAGGAGAAAGTTGTCCTGTAAGCTTCCGAGATCGTAGGTCCAAGACTGTGATTCTTTGATGCCTACGACTACACATGACCCCATACCAGTCACAGAAATGTAGAGAATTGTTCCATGAACTAAGTGTTCCCAGTGGATCCTCAATTATAAGACTCTTGAAGCTGAGCAATGCAAGTCGATCTGTCTCGTTTGCTATAACTGTTGATGGAGTGGTGGGAAGAGAAACCACCAAGCTTGTTGCTAGGTTTGAGCAAACAAGAATGTCGCAGATGAACAGAGCAGAGTAAGACACCATTATGATGCTGGATAGTGAATTCTCCATAGTAGTAGTTGTTTGTGATTGTTGTGAACAAGTGTCTGTGAATGATTAAATCCTGTGAGGCAGTCAAAGTAATCTTTGACTGTTTAAACATCATATGTGAACATGTAGAATATCCCACCTACATTCCGTGTTGAAAAGTCTGAGCCATATGATGACTTGTTGGTCCTCATCTTGTCATGGTTTATGTGATTGCTTGAGTCAAGGATTTTACTAGAAAGAAAGTATTAGTTTGTGGTAACTCTCTTTGAAAAAAAAGGGGAAAAAAATAGATTGCTGAAGCATTTTCCGCATGGGTGGAATTTCTTTAAATCTCTTTGCTTTTACAATTTACCAGAGCAGAATTTGTTCCTAATGCATTTTACACTTGGGTATAAGCTAAATAGCTAGATGATGAGTCCTAATTCACAAAATGCTTTTGCTTTTTAAAACTACCACACTAAATATTCATCTTTAATGCCAAAAAAATTTATTATTCTGTCTCTGTTTATGCATTGTGTCTAAGAACTTACATACTAAAAATTTCCAAGATTCTAAAACTCAAAACTAAATTTATTTCCATAAATAGTTCAGTCCTGAAATCTGGTGTTTTTACGGCACAAGTTATCAACATAGCAGTATGACATGCTGTAAATAAATCTTATATTGACGACATTAATTCCATGAATTCAATATTCCGAGAATGAGATAGTGTTATAATGCTTGAACATGTATTCTCTATAGTGGAGATGGTTGTGATTGTTGTGAAGAACTAATGTATGTCAACTCTTAAATTATGGTGAATCATGGACCATCTCAGGTAATGTTAGGGTGTTGAGTCAAAATGAATATCCATTCAGCATAGCACTTCAAATGGAAAATTTGCTCCCCATTAAAAAAAATAAGTGATTGTCTTTTTATATGGTTGAAAAGTGAGTTATTCCAAGCAAATGGAGGGAAAAAGAACATTTTAATTATGGGTGTATGACTTGAGGACTTTGCTAGAAGCAGGTCTTAGCTCTTGCCAACTTCTTGAAGAAAAACAAGTCTTGTGGCACTACTACCAAGTCTTAGCTCTTGCCAACTTTATGAACATTTTACTGTTTTAAATATTTATGGTTTTTGTATGCAGTTTGCATACCAAGTCTTAAATCTACAGTTCAAGAAGCTGGTGCTCCGAAATGAAACTCACATTCCATGAAATTTATTGTCAGATTGGTACTTTTTTTATTTTGATTTCCTTTAAGGGAAATAAACAATCATGGGGTCTCAATCGCTAATATTAAATTTACTTCTATATAGCTACTTCTTCCATTTGATTTGCCTTTTTAATGGAATAAACTATCATGAGGATCTCTATAGTTTTATATTTTATCTTGACAAAGACTTTGGAAGGGCTCTTATCAACTTATTATCTCCTTATCGACTTGTATATGGCCGTCTGTTGGCTTTAGCAATAATTAAGTTTCATGGTTGACATGTTTGTTCATGTCTTTGCTTGACTTGAGGATTTTTCTACAAATGAAATCTTGGCTTCTGTTTTATGTATCAAGTTGCCTTATGATTTGGTCGGTTTGTACGTTTGTTCAAAAGTTGTACATAAATAATCACTGGAAGAGTATTTCTAGTGAGTAATAATGTCTGGTTTTTGTAGGAAAATTCCTTGCTTATGTGACAATAGGCGAGTCACTACAGAACCAATCCGGCCGACCTCATTATACAAACCATTATATCATATTTTTTGCAGAACTTCAAATCTAATTTAGCTATTAAACAGTAGAGAAGCCAAACATCAGACCTAGATAAAAACTGACTTGGAAGTCGATGTGATGATTTCACTATCAACGACGCATATTAAATATAAAGAGGTTCCCTTCACAAACAAAATCCTCTCAAACGACAAATGAATACAAGAATCAAGATATCAGCAAAAGAATTTGGACACCATTGAAGTCAGTTTTGGCTATCCTCAAACCTTTTCGTAGCCTTGCATCAGCTTACGTCTTCCCTTAGGAGTCTCTGTGAATTGTAAGCATGTCCCTTGAAAGAAGACAATTAGAGGATTTCACTGTCAACAACATATATTAAATATAAAGATGTTCTCTTCAGAAACAAAATCCTCTCAACCCACAAAAGAACACAAGAATCAAGATAGCAGCAGAACAGCAAAATAATTTGGGTGCCATTGAAGTCATTTTTGGCTATCCTCAAAACCTTTTATTTACGGTACCAGTTATCAGCTTATCTATTTATCATGTTGTAAATCAATGTTAAATACATGCTTCTAAAGGAGCAAGTACCCACCATGAATACTCTAAAAGGAATACAATGATCTATTAAACCAGTGAGTGTATGTAAATTTAAATATAAGAAAACCAAAAGAAGAGAAAATTTGACATTCTGTTCTGATTCAGTATCTCCTGCAAATACCTGTCTTGGATTAATAGACTGTACTCTAGATTCCTACTAATATTGTCATTGAGGTAATTTTACTTTTCTTTTCTTTCCTTTTTGGTAGCTATATACATTGATGACATGGCCTGTCTATGGCTTTCTGATGTGAAGCTGGGTTTTTCCTTGAGTGCTTAAGACTGTTTGTTTACACTATTATAATTCGTTCTTTATTTAATTAACAGCAATGCAACAAAGAAGTTATCTTGGTGGAAAAAGCTATTGCTTGCTAACCCATATTTGCTCCTCCTGCACCAAATAAATCTCTTATGGTATCTATCTCAAACGAAAATTACCTTATATTGCTGGTAAGCAATAACATCATGCTCCTTACTGAATCCTTGGGCTAGATTTGTAGAGATGTTTCTTTAATATCAAAAGCTGGGAAAAATCTAAACAAGACGACTGACTGAGTTATTCATTTGTTTACTGTTTTAAAGATTTATGTTGTTTGTATACAGTTTACATACCAAGTCTTAAATCTACTGTTCAAGAAGCTGGTGCTCCAAAATGAAACTCACATTCCATGAAAGTTATTGTCAGATTGGTAATTTTTTTATCTTGATTTCCTTCTTTAAGGGAAATAAACAATCATGGGGTCTCTATCGCTAATATTAAATTTACTTCTAGATAGCTACTTCTTCCATTTGATTTGCCTCTTTAATGGAATAAACTATCATGAGGATCTCGATAGTTTTATATTTTATCTTGACAAAGACTTTGGAAGGGCTCTTATCAACTTATTATCTCCTTATCGACTAGTGTAGTATATGGCCGTCTGTTGGCTTTAGCAATAATTAAGTTTTCATGGTTTACATGTTTGTTCATGTCTTTGCTTGACTTGACAATTTTTCTACAAATGAAATCTTGGCTTCTGTTTTATATATCAAGTTGCCTTATGATTTGGTCGGTTTGTACGTTTGTTCAAAAGTTGTACATATATAATCACTAGAAGAGTATTTCTAGTGACTAATAGTGTCTGGTTTTTGTAGGAAAATTCCTTGCTTATGTGACAACAGGCGAGTCACTACAAAACCAATCGGGCTGACCTCATTATACAAACCATTATATCATATTTGTTGCAGAACTTCAAATCTAATTTAGCTATTAAACTGTAGAGAAGCCAAACATCAGACCTACATAAAAACTGACTTGGAAGTCGATGTGATGATTTCACTATCAACGACGTATATTAAATATAAAAACGTTCTCTCCACAAACAAAATCCTCCCAAACGACAAATAAATACAAGAATCAAGATATGAACAAAAGAATTTGGACACCATTGATGTCATTTTTGGCTATACTCAAACCTTTTCGTAGTCTTGCATCAGCTTACGTCTTTCCTTAGGAGCTTCTGTGAATTGTAAGCATGTCCCTTGAACTTTGAATAATTAAAGCATACAGTGTGTTTGAGCTCAAAATAAAAGAAAAAAGGGACTTTGCTATTGGCACAAGATACTGTCACGTGCAGCATCTCGAAGTTAGTGTTTTTTCAAGTATGGTTCATATGAAACATTCACAAAAAGAAAAGGACTCTGCAGTTGGTATGATATGTCACCATGTGAAGCATCGAACAATTAGTAATTTTTTTTATAAGTAGGTCTCATGTGAAACGTTCACAAATAAAAAGAAAAAATAAAAATAAAGAAGCACTAATTTGTGCAGAATCTAATGAGTGTTATGATGAACATTGTTGAAACAATTCTTAACATTAGGAGGTGGGGTTATCGAGCAATCTGCCATTTTTTATTATAGTAAAGTTAAGCAAGGTGAGTGGAACCCAAGCATTGCGTGCAACTGTAATAAGGCTTTGCCAATGAGGATGCATGTAAAAATGGGCGTCCATTTGACCCATTATTATTTATTAGGAGTACATTTAACATGGGCAAGTTCCATGGCCTTAATGATAGAAGTAAGTTTGAAGAACTTTAAATAGAGCACTTGGGAAGCGAAAGGATCCAAGCAATGCTCGTGTACCAAGTAAGTTACGCTTGCATGCTAATATCAAAAGTGACACTATTTTTTATTTTTTATTTTTTTATGGAAGAAATTTTGACCTCAAATTCTGATACAAGGTCTCTTGTTCATCTGTGGGAATGTGCAGTTCTCTAAACTATAACTAATTCAATAACTAGTATATTTTGTCTTTTCTTTATCAGCTTTCCGTTGATGTAAAGTCTGTCCGATGTTTTCAGGTGGCACTAAGTTTAATTTTTCTTTCTTTCCCCTTGACTCTCTCCCTCTTTCTCTACTCTCTTTTTCTAGGTGACTGCACTAATTTCCATTTGATTATTAAAAATAATAGCTGGTGTTTGCCCTCAACATATTATTTCATTCATTTCCCCATTATATTGATGCTGCATCCTCAATTAACATAAGAACTGAATTCTTTTTCTTTCCTGCAGAGTAGAAAAATGCGAAAGTGACTTTCATGCAAACAACACCTATTTGGAATGAAATTAGACCTATATAACCCTGTTTGATGGTAAGCAATAGCATCACCTTCTTAGTCCTTGGACCAAAAATTCAGAAATGCTTCTTCCATAACACAGAATACGAGAAAACCTCAACAAGAGTACCAAGTTATGCATGTTTTTAACCATTTTATCAGATGTCATTTTACAGCTTATATTCCTTCTTAAGTCCCATTTTCAAGATGTGGGTCTCTCAATTTGAAACTTATATTCCTGAAATTCATGGCCAAGGACACTTCCTTTCTTATCCCTTCTTAGAGGAATAAACTATCATGGGTCTCAATCACCAATTTTATACTGTAACTTAAACAGAGTTCAGTTGTTCTAGTTATTGACTTGTATATTGGCTTTGCTAACATTAAGTTATCCAAAAATAAAATACATGTCAAGATAATGTATTTGCAAAGTGGTTTTGGCTAACACAAAACTCGCACAATAATGTTTGGTTTAGAAAATGATGCCTTGTTCCATTTTCTGAGGCCGGCAACACAATTTTCACTTGAAGTTTGTCATTGGGCCGGCTAATATTTTAGTTCAAGAAAATTTATTAAGGTAAAAGTCTTCCTTACAAAAATTTAAAATACTTAGTGTAGATTTCAAATTCAAGATGGCCATTAAACAATAGAGAAGAGACGAAAGGCAAATGTAGACAAAAAGTCTTCCTTACAAAAAAATTAAAATACATAGTATAGATTCAAATTCGAGATGGCAATTAAACAATAGAGAAGAGACGAAAGGCAAATCCAGACAAGCACAAGAGCACAAAGTCCTTCTCTTCACAAACAAAACCCTTAATCCTCCAAAGAATACAAGATATCAACATAATTCATTCTTGGCTTTCCTCAAACTTTCTTTTGTAGCCTTAGCGAACCATGAAAGTGTAAGCAATTGCCTAGAAATGTAAATATGCTAACATGTATAGTTAGTTAAGGCTAAGCCAAAAAGAAAAGAGAAAAGAAATGCTGAAAACTTGCTTTATGTATGGATACCATGCAGTCCACTTGAAAAAGACCCAAATGAGCCATTCGGCGAGGGTTGAAATTGTATGCTGCTGGGTTGGTGTGGCAGACGATGCAGCACCATTGGATGTTGCCACATGTAGCATTCAATGGCAACTGCTGACTTCACATTTTTTAATGTGAAGTGACTTTTCACATTGAAGTAGTAGCTGTCGTTGGATGCTACACGTGGCAATATCCAACGATACTGTATCGTCTACTACACCAACCCAGCAGCAGATGATTTCATTTCATTGGACAATGTAGGTCATGGATTAAAAATTGTGGATATGGGTTTTTTTTTTTCCTAACTTTTTTTTTAATTATATGAAGTTGCTAGCTGGCCCAATTAGGGACAAACAACATGGTGGATTAAATGGGTAAACCATCCATCCCCAGTGGTTTGGGTGGTGTATTGTCAAAATTGGGTTAATGAGATGGAGAGACAAAATTCGCGTGTCGCCGACCTTACTTTGATAGAAACTATTATGATGATGATGATGATGCTTAAAATATTATATACATGTATAAAAATACATATTTAAATAACACATTTTATGCATTCCATAGTTTAATCGGGTTGACGGGGGCGGGTTAGGGGGTTAGTATTAGCTAAACCCTTATGTGGCAGGTTCACGTTTATCAAAACCCAGCCCGTTGCCATCCTAATCCCGAATTAAATTTCCAACTGAGCCAAATTAGTGGAATCGGACTTGAATCTTCCTGGCCCGATTCACGGGCGAATTTTTGGAAAATTAAATTAAATCCGTGCAGAACCGGGTGGGTTCGAGCGGGCTAACGACCTGGAATCCGTCAATCCCCACTTGTTCAGTGCTCGCTTTGCGAATTGCAGCTTGATTGTGCATCTCTTTTCTAATTGATATCTTCCTCAAACAGGTTGGTGCCCTAATCAGAAACTCCCCCTTGATTGAAAATCTTTTTGATTTCTGTTTTGAATTCGTATAATTCGGTTTGCAGTTATTTTTACCTGAATGGTACCATGTCCTCCTTCAGATTGCTTGGGGCCATGGGAATAAGGTATCGTAAGACATTTAGTTATAGGGGCTGAATGAGATTAGATTTGGGTTGGGTTGGGTTGGATGTGATATACGAATGGTGTTTGCTAGCATTTCCTTCAGATTGATGTTTTGCGAATTTACTAAGCCAGCACAAACATTGGCTGGATTGATTATCGTAACAATGAATCAATCGTTGCATAATCGCTGTTTGTAAGAATGTTTGAGTGGATAAGCTATAAAGATTGCTTTGCAGTCTCCCGCGTAGACAAGTTAGATCAGTTGGTTTACAAAGATGTAATTTTGCTGCTGACAAGTTAATTAACTTTGCATTAGACGAAACTGATCCTTACTTTGTCGCAAAATAGTTTCCAGGTTCCCTAGATGAAAGGAAGTTTTCTTACCTTGAAAAGAAAAATAAAATGGAAAAAAAGAAAAGAGGCTTTGCTATCTCTAGTTGTTCGCATTTTACAAAGAGTGCCTTTTGAAACTATGCCAAGAAAGAAAATATGACAAAACTATATCAAAATTAAGACAAAACAATTAACCTGAATGCAAGTTTACTACTTAAATAAACAAACAAGGCTATGTCACCCACAAAAATGCAAAAATAAAAAAATAGAAAAACCAACAATTTGGGATAGCTAATTGCATAAATATGATTCAACTCATGGCTTTTCTTGTTGCTAAATCATTTAACAACCATGCAAAGGCCATATGATGTGCTTGTAGATTACAATCATATCATTTTCAATTACTTGCAATTTGCTATAGGACGTTAACTTTTACTCGGTAGCTTAAGATCTAATTCTACTTTCTTCTTGATTTGTCACTTTGAGGTAAACATTCTTGATCAAATGTAGCTCACGAATGACATCCTGACTGTCCATCCGGTCTCGAGGTGAGTCCAGGGAACATGCTACTCCAATTCGGATAATGGAAACCAAGCAATCCCTCCTTCCATGACTAATGTCTGTAAAACTTTCCATATTCTCCGTAACTTCATCCCATTCTCTTTCCTCATCTGGTATGAGCATGTGCAAATCTATGATCTCCATGATATGCTCAGGCAAGGCCATCTTCGAGTACGCATGAAGACTCGAATCATTCATAAACATATCATCAGTTGGTCTCTTTCCTGTGAACATCTCAAGCAAGAGAATCCCATAACTATAAACATCCCCTTTTGTGGATACTTCACCACCCATTCCATATTCTGCAATTTGTAAATATGTTACTTTAGCAACAAACTAATCGCTTTAAGGAAAGAACAACAGATTGAATCCTAAAGTGAAAGTAATTTTTTGAAGATTCAACATTGTAGAATAGATTTCAAAATAAGAAAAAAAAATGGTCTACATACCTGGGGCAATATAGCCAATAGATCCATTCATGACAACGGAACTGCTTAAGTTATTGCTGAAACTGCTGCTAGTTTCGGGAAGGAACTTGGCCAACCCAAAATCACCCACATGGGCAGTCATGTCATCATCAAGCAAAACATTACTTGGCTTTAGATCACGATGAACAAGCGGTGTTTCACAATGATGATGTAGGTAATCCAATGCGGAAGCAATATCAATTGCTATGTTCAGCCTTTGGTTGAGGTTCAATCTCCTTAATTGATGTTGTCTATCTATGCTTGGGTGCAACAAGTTTTCTAGACTTCCATTAGGCATGAACTCAAAAACTAGAGCTTTGAAATCATTACCTTTAAAGTCTATGCTAGAGCAGGAGGTTATGATCTTGACCAGATTTCGATGTCGAATTTTTTTCAATGCTTCACATTCAGCCATGAAGCTTTTGTTGCCTGCTTTATGTTGAAGATTTAATATCTTCACTGCAATGGGTTTTTCCTCTTGAGGCAGAGTTCCTTTGTACACAGCTCCAAAAGTACCTGTACCAATCAAATTTTCTGGTGCAAACCCAGCAATTGCTTTAAGAAGCTCATCATAGGACACCCTGATATATGAATCTCCCAAGGAAGCTGTGGGAGGGGGGTCTTTTCTAGACTTTCTTCGCCAATAAAATATCGCAAAACATGTTACCAATGTTAAAAATAAAACCACACCAACTAATGTGATTATTACTTTGAAAGTATTGGATCTTCCATGTTTCTTTACGTCCTCTTTGGGGCATGCTGGCAAATTCAAACTTGGAATACCTCCACAAAGCTTGTTGTTTCCGCTGACAAAAATAGCGCTTGAATTATTGAAAACTCCTCCAATAGGAACCATGCCTTCAAGATCGTTGAATGACAGATTTAAGCTTTGTACAAAGATCAATTTTTCTAGATCTTGTGGAACTTTTCCAGACAAGTTGTTGCTTGAAAGATCTAAATATTGAATACCTTTCAGAGATGAGATGGATGACGGAATGCTTCCATTGAAGTAGTTGTTCTGCATAAGAAGGTCTTCCAGGCCTGCACAATCACCAATTGCACTTGGAATTTCTCCGAATAATTTGTTATATGATATGTTCAATGTCCCAAGACTTTTCAACTTGCCCAACTCTGATGGAAGTGAACCCGTCAAGGAGTTATGAGATAAATCCATGAAAATGAGGGATGGGAGGGAGATTACTTTTGTTGGTATGCTTCCGTCAAGTTCATTTTGTGAAAGGTTTAACTTTTGTAAATGTTCACAGTGTTGAAGACTTGAAGGAATACTTCCACTCAAGTAGTTCATTCTCAATTCGAGCACAGATAATTGGGTGGCATTGCCTATGGAGGATGGAATTTCTCCTGTTAATTTATTGTACGCCAAGCTCAGTATTTGTAGATACTGAAGCTTCCCTATTGAGATGGGAATTGTACCTGTGAGTAGGTTGGACTCCATGGTCAATAAATGTAAGTTGACGAGATTTTCAATATTAGAAGGTATACTTCCAAATATTCGATTTTCTCCTACGTACAGTTTCTGTAACTGGTTTGAGAGATTGGCTATAGAATTTGGCAACTGACCTCCAAAATTATTTTCTCCAAGATCTAAACTTCTCAAATGGCTACAGTTTGTCAAAGAATTGAGAAAGCTTAAATCATCAACCCCCCCAGTCCCTAGGCTGTTCCTATCAATATGTAGTCCCTGAAGACTAGCTAACGTTCCCAAATTGATAGGGACAGATCCAGAGAATTTGTTCGTAGATATTTGAAGCCTTAATAGTCCTGAAGCGTTTGGAAATGACACTGGAATTGTTCCACTAAATTGATTTCCAGCAATGTAGAAAAATAGAAGATTAGGAAGTTTCAATCCCAAGTCTTGCGGAAGGATGCCATAGAGTTGGTTCATTGTTAGGGAAAACTTAGTAAGAGATGAAAGGTTGTAAAGAGATGGAGGAATAATACCCAAAAGCTGATTTGGACCAAGTTGAAGTATATTTAAGCTTGAGAGTTGGCCTAAAGAGTCTGGAACTTTACCCCCCAGTTCATTCAATGCTAGAGAAAGAACTTCAAGCGAGGAAAGATTCCCAAGAGATGATGGAATTCCTCCTCTTAAATTGTTGGAAACAAGGAACAACTTCACCAACTTCGATAACGAGCCAAGGTTCGATGGAATTTCTCCAAACAAGTCATTGAAACCTAAGTCCATGTCCCTGAGATGGGAGCAGCTTGACAAATTCCCTGGCATCTCACCTTGAAAGGAATTGTTGCCCAGATGTAGTTGTTGTAACCTGAACAAATGGCCTAGTTCTGAAGGAATGTGACCGAAGAAATTGTTGTTTTCGAGATTGATGACTTTGAGGAAGGTGAGATTTCCTATGTGGAGAGATAGTTGTCCTGTGAGCTTCCGAGATTGTAGGTCCAAGACTGTGATTCTTTGATGTTGATGACTGCATGTGACACCATACCATTGACAAAAATGCAGAGAATCATTCCATGAACTTAGCGTTCCAAGTGGATCCTCAGTTATAAGACTCTTGAAACTGAGTAATGCGATTCGATTTGTCTTGTTTCCTGGAACTAATGATGGAGTGGTGGGAAGGGAAACCGCCGAGCTTATTGCTGGGTTGAAGCATAAAAGAATGTTGTAGATGAGCATAACAGAACAAGATAGAGTTATAATGCTTGAACGTGTATTCTCCATAATGGAAATGGTTGTGATTGTTCTGAACTAACATTTGTGAACTCTTAAATCCTTGTGAATCCTGGACCATCAGAGGAAATGTCAAGGTGTGAGTCAAGACAAATATCCCGTCAACAATAAACTCTAGTGGAAAACATGCCAGCCATGCATATATCTATATTATTATAAAGCGAACCTTGGGGAATATGCCGCAAGATTCTGGCCCGCCCTTTTGGTTGCCATAAATAGTCTATCAAATTTCTTTAATGTTCCCCTAGGATTATAGCCTTTCCTTTTCGTTAACATAAATAGTCCATCGAAATTCTCTAATAAACTCCGTTATCCTAGATAAAACTACCCAATACCTATCTGTTAAAAACTACAACCACCCAAAGTGATCCCATGTTAACTACTTGTATACGTGCAGGGGTGCACGTGCCTCTACTTCTGTACAAAAGGAATCCACAACCAGCAAGTGTTTGTGGATTTAAAAGTAAAGAAACCGAAGAAAAAGAAAATTTGACATTCATCTCTGATACAGTATCGCATGTAAACATCAGTCTTTTCTTATGCATCTTTACATTGATGACATGCATTGAGTGTCCTTGGTTTTCTAAAGTGAAGCTGGGTTTTACCAGGAATGCATAGAATAATTCACTAGCAATGTCACTACTTTCTTTACTTAATGTTCTATGATTGGTATGCAACAAACAAGTTGAAGGAGAGGATTTAGCCATCTGGTTGTTCATTCTTAAAATAACCATGAATGAATGGTCTGTAATAATCTTGTAATCATCTTGGATGGTTATGGGTCATGTCAAGGTATGGCCCAAGATAAATATCTAGTCAGTGTTGGCCATTCAAATTAATACTACTGAAGTCATTGAATTATGGATCTCTTACCAACTTTGTGTTTCGTTGGTGAATTTTAAAAGGCCATCTATTGTCTTTGGTAATTATATTATGTATCCCTAATATCAAGTTGTCTTATGGTTTGGTTTGTATGTTCATGTCATTGTTTGATTTGAGGATTTTGCTAGAAAACAAGTCTTGGTGTGCCAACTTTAGCGAAAAATAGTAAGTCATGTATCACTACAAACAAGTTGCCATATATACGATTTGGATCATATGATTGTTCATGTCTTTTGCTTTGCTTGACTTGGAGGATTTTGCTAGAAAACAAGTCTTGAATTGGGAACAATAGTAAGTCACGGTGTGTCCCTATTAATAAATTGTCATATGACTTGGTTTGTATGTATGTTCACGTCTTTGCTTGACTTGGAAGATTTTGCTAGAAAAAAAGTCTTGCCTTGCCAACTTTTCTAACTAAGAAATGCTTGTGCATGAGAATAAATTAAAATGAGTCTTTCAATCATTAAATTTATATTTTAAAACTTGATAGATAAGTCCTAAATGAATATCAAGTCATTTTGCCGTTCATAAGAAGTTACAGAAATGACCCATTTCCAACTTTTTGTCTTATTATTGGCTTTGGTAAGGCCCATGACTTTGGCAATAACAAGTCATGTGTCCCTGCTACCAAGTTGCTGTATGACTTGGGTTTGTTCATGAATTTGCTTGACCTGAGTATTTTGCTACAAATCTAAGTCTTGGTTTGTGCCTTCTTTAGTGGACTAATAACAAGTCATGTGTCCCTACACCAAAAGTTATACATATGATTTGATTTCTATGCTTGACTTATTGGATTTTGCTAGAAAACTAGTCTTGACTTGTCTAGACTTTAGTGAAGAACAGTAAGTCCTGTGTCCCTACTACCAACTTGCTATATGATTTTGTTTATATGGTCAATTATATTTTTTCTTTACTCAAAATATCTTGCTAGAAAGTAGGGGTGTAAACGGGTAGGATTCGGACCGGATCCACCAAGATCTGAATCCGAATCTGATTAAGTTATAGGATATCCAAATCTGACTAAATATCTGATGGATCCCTCATACTTGTTACTGAATCCTAATCCGAATATAGTTATAAAATCCGTATCCGAATCCGATTATCGTATTAAATGTTTGAATTTAAAAAATCCAATTAAATAGGCTTTGTTTACTATTATTATGTTGAATAATACTTCGAATAATCTTAAAATATATATCTTAGGTTCATATTTAAGATGATATATATATTATTTTAAAAGAAGAATATTAAAATTACTTAAGCATCCTTAGAAATTTTAAAAAATTGCAAACATATATGTAATTTAATCGGACTCAGATCTTAATTGGGCGGATATGACCCTGATCCGAATCCGAATCCGATTATAAACGAATTTGATTTTTAGATCCGAATCCAACCCAACAGATATTTAAACAGTAAAAAATCCGATTAAATCAAATTATTTAATCGGAAACGGGCGGTAAACGGGTCATGATTCGACCCATTGATAGCCCTACTAGAAAGCAAGCCTTGGCTTGTGCCAACTTTTCTCACTAAATTCAAATAAGTTAGGATTGTTTGGAATTCATTACATGGCTTGTAATGAGTTCCTATCACGAAACTAAGCCGTCATTTGTTGTTCATTTTGGGAATTCATTCCGAGGCTTGGAATGCGTTACAACTTCCAAGGGTTGGAATGAATTTTGGGGATTGAATGTGTGTTTGGTTCCATTTGGGGAATGAGTTTTAAAAAAATATATTACAATTCAGAATAACCCTAGACCAATTTCTAGATTTTCAAATGAGTTTTGCGAAAGTGCGGTGGCATATTTGTAATATTTGTAGATTCTAAAGGACATACCTGAAAGTTGCTTTAAAGGCTCTTTTATATGACAAGGGCAGACTTGTCATTTAAGAAAACTTTTTTTTTAAGTTAAAACAATGGCAAACTTGTAATATTTATAATCTCTACAAGAATTAATCCTCCTCTACCAAACATTAAGCCCAACCTTCCTTTATTCCCATGGAGCTCATTTGGGGATTCCCAACCCTAAATGAAAGCCGGTGTTTGTTTCTAATTTTGGAATAATTTTTCCCAAATGCGTTTCAAAAAATGCAATAAAGTAAGGAAGCACACATAGACCCTTTCTGGTTTTTGAAAAATCATTTTGCAAATGCATAACTTTCTGTTTCTTTTAAATGTAGTGAATAGAATTATAGTGGTCTTTTGAGCCTCATCTCTAGGTTTTTAGCATGACCAATATTTTTTATGTAGCCTTAAATTTCACCCATTGCTAAATACGTACCTCCTTATAGAGATATATAATGACCTGTTGGAACCTTGATAGTTGTCTTTAAGCTCAATCATAAATATTTTTTACACTTGAATTTGATTTTTGCAAAATATGCCTTATTCCTTGGACTTGAAATTGATTGCTTACACCACTATCTTCCAAACACGAATGGGCTAAAGAGTGAAAATTTAGCATCAAAAAGGAAGTTGTAAATAGAGCATTTGCAACTAATGCCAAAGAATGCGTCCAAGGAAATGAGCATGCTCTGGGAAGAAATCTGTAGTTTAAAAACAATGATTTTGTAAAGAATTATTTATGAACTGGCTTGAGAAAAGTGGTTTTTAATACTAAGTCATGCCATCCAATTATAACATGTAAATTGCATCAACTATAATTATGTAACCTTATGACTTGTGATTAATGGATTCCCCCAATACGAACATGCGCATGCAAACACATATAGTACAAGAGTAATTATCTATACTATTATATAAAGCTAATCCACAACTTTCTTATTAAAATTATATTCCCAAAAGGCCATTCAAATTTTTTTTTTTTTGGATTTTATTCCAATATCCAGGTTTGTTACCACCATGCTTGTGTCATAACCAACTGCCTACATAACGTTTCTTTGTTTCTAATTCTTTTGCTATGTGCATAGCACGTGCATTCCCATAGTATTAGTACAAGAGAATTATGGAGGCGACAGTTGAAGCACTCTAGTTCCATCCAAACTATCTCATCTTAAATATCCTTGTATCATTCCTGATGCCATCGCAGTCACTTTCGCCTTCCTCAAACCTTTTCATATATTGCATCATTTCATATTTTGAAATCATTTGAAATGTGGGTTGCACTACTAAATGGATTAAAAATTAAACACGGAGCAAAGAACAAGCGAAACGAAGCTTTCGAAATGTGAAGGAGAAAAGAGAAAGTGAATGATTTGGTTTTTATTATCAAGGATAATTTACTAAGTGGCTTGGTCAAATTAACCGCTTCTTTTCCTCCTGTAAACAAAGTTTTGTAAGTGAGAAAAGTGGGTTATTATTATTATTATTATTATTGGTACATTTGTTAGTGTTGTGTACGTGATTTGAATTCAATCAATATTTACATGAAGGGTATTTTGTGACTCTTGGGTGTCTCTTGTATAAAACCCAAAGTTAGGGTTTTTTGGTTGTCGTTGAAAGATTATGTTGCTTTCGGCCATGAGAAGATTGTGTGTTTGTAACTCTATTTTCGCAAATTTAGTGAAGGAACCCTATCATTTGTCCACACAAGCATCTTTGCCGAATGACGTAAATCACATCTCGTCGATATAAACCAGTGAGTTTATGTGGATTTAGAAGTAAAGATGCCAAAAGAAGAGAAAATTTGACATTCAGTTCTATTGCAGTGACTCTTGCTATGAATATTGACAGGTTAATCACAAGAGCGAATGCCACAATGCATATGTTGTATATGTTATGTAGAAAAGGAATATAAATAGGTCAAATTAACTTTTCATGATACTTTTTGAAAATTATTAACATTCAGTCAACAAAGTTTTGAGTTTTAACTTTTAGTATACCTTTATCAAAGTAATTAGTTTTTAATGAACATTTCACAGTTATGAGCTAATTTTTCCAAGAATGCCCTTATAATACTCACTCACATGACTTGTGCAAGTCAATAAAATAACTTGTACCTTTTAAAATGGCTTGTACAAGTCAATAAAATGATTTGTACCTTCTATTAACATTGTGTACTAACTTGTACAAGCCATTTGAGTGAGTGATGTAAGGGCATTATTAGAATAGTTTGTAATAGTAAAATGTCACTAACAATTAATTACTCTGATAAAGATAAGTTAAAAGTCAAAACTTTTCTGACTGAATTTTAATAATTTTCAAAAAGTATCACAAAAAATTAATTTTCCCATACAAATTTCTTTGACACAAGAATCACCTGTAAACACCAGTCTTGCATTAGCTATAGTTCTCTAAATTCTAACTTATATTATTATTGGGTATTTATCTTTTCTTTTGCTGCTTTACATTGATGACATTAATGCTTGTCATTCGCTTTCTAATGCAAGCTGGGTTTTTCCTTGAATGCATAGATTAATTCACTAGCTATGTCACTACTTTCTTTAGTTTGTGTTCAATAATTTCTCTCTTGATGGCAAATGCTATTGCTTGCTGAATTTAGTTCCCGATGCCTATTCTAGTCAAGTCACTGAAAGCATCAATTACCAACTTTGTGCTTCATTATTGACTTTTGTAACGCCATTCATTATCTTTGGTAATAATGTCATGGGTCCCTACTATCAAGTTGCCCTATGATTTGGTTTGTATGTTCAAGTTGCCCTAGAACTAAGCTTTGGCTTGAGCCAACTTTAATGGATAATAACAAGTCATGTGTCTCTATTATCAAGTTGCCGGGTGATTTGGTTTGTATGTTCAGTTGTTCACATGTCTTTGCTTGACTTGAGGCTTTTGCTACAAAACAAGTCTTGGCCTGTGCCAATTTTAGTGAAAAACATTAAGTCATGTCACTACAAAGAAGTTGATTTGGAATCTTTGCTTGACTTGGAGGATTTTGCTAGAAACAAGTCTTGACTTTGCTCACTTTAGTGAACAACATTAAGTCATGTGTTCCTATGACCAAGTCGCTGTATGACTTCGTTTGTATATATACATTGTACACGTCTTTGCTTGACTTAAGCCAACTTTGCTAGAAAACATGTCTTGCCTTGCCAACTTTTCTGGCTTATCCATACTATTAAAGAGAGAGGGGGGCGGGGGGCGGAGAATATTCCCTCTAGATTCTGGCCCCCCTTTTCCTTTTTCAAACATTGCCCTCCTCAAACAAAACAATCCCCTAGTATTTTGAACTAACAGGATATGCGAAATGCGATATGGTTGGTGTAGATGTCAAATCCATACTGTGTCTAGTTACTTGCATTTTGATGTAAGATCTAAACATTCAATCAGTAATTCAGGATTTGGCTCTATTTTCTTCCTCTGTCACTTTACAGTAAACATTCTTGATTGAATATAGCTCGCGAACAACATCCTGAATGTCCATCCGATCCCCTTATTGATTGGCCCTCCATTTGCTTTGGTATTAATTATTTTGACATTTATGAGGCCCACCAGCCTTCCTTGTGGAGAATTTTCAGCCATCTGATTATATCCTTAAGATAATAATAACTAACAAAAATAATTATGATTGGTTTGTAATCATGTTGGATGGTTATGCTTCATGCCAAGGTAATAATAACTAACAAAAAAATAACTTTGTGATTCATTATTGACTTTTGTAAGACCTTTCATTATCTTTGGTAATAATGTCATGGGTCCCTCCTATCAAGTTGCCGTATGATTTGGTTTTTGTATGGTCCTGTCTTTGCTTGAGGATTTAATAAGAACCAAGCTTTGGCTTGACCCAACTTTAATGAATAATAACATGTCATGTGTCCCTGTTATCAAGTTGTAGTGTGATCTGGTTTGTATGTTCAGTTGTTCACATGTCTTTGTGTGACTTGAGGATTTTTCTACAAAACAAGTCTTGGCTTGTGCCAATTTTAGTGAACAACAGTAAGTCATGTGTCACTACAAAGAAGTTGGTTTGGATTGTATGATTGTTCGTATCTTTGCTTGGCTTAGAGGATTTTGCTAGAAAACAAGTCTTGACTTGTGCTCACTTTAGTGAACAACATTAAGTCAAGTGTTCCTATTACCAAGTTGCCGTATGACTTGGTTTGTATGTATGTTCACATCTTTGCTTGACTTAAGCCAACTTTGCTAGAAAATAAGTCTTGCCTTGCCAAACTTTCTTGCTTATAATTTCAAATAAAGTTACTTAAATCACTAAGACTTTAACAATCCAACCCAGCGAGGTATTGTCTGCTTTGGGCATAAGCCCACACGGTTTCGTTCTAAAAAGACACCTTATTAGGTTAAATGTTCTTCCTGACTTATATACCCTACCGGGATTTCATCCATTTCCAATGTGGGATCATGATATCACTTGGCACCTTACGGTGCAAAATCTGTAGTCTAAAATCAGTGATTTGCTTTTATTATCAATATAGAGTATCTTGAGCAATTTCACTTCTTTTCCTCCTGATGCGGAGATTTGTAATTGGGAAATGTGAGTTATGTTCGTCAATTTTTATTATTAAATTTATTTATTAAACCATGTGATTTGGACACAATTTATAGGATATTAATAGCTTGGCTCAATGGGTTTGTTCACTGTTGGTTTATGGATTTGAAAGGGGCTGAATCTCCTTCTATAAGCGGCATCGTCCAGAAAGGAAGATCCATTCCAAGGCGACATGGGATTAGGGCTGTAAACAGGTCGAATATGGTATGAATCTGCTAAGATCAAAATTCGATTCGATAAGAAATACCGATATCCAAATTCAAACCAATTATCCAAACAAATCTTTCACATCTAATACCGAATTTGATTCAAATTTGAATTCGACCGATTATCTGATATCCAAATCCAATTACATTATATATGGAAAAAATTTAAGATATTATAAACCTCAAGTTTGTGGATCAAATAAGGATGTATTAATTCAAATCTGTCTTATATTATGACCTTAAATCAATAATTATTATATGAAACCTTCGTTCCTTGTATACTAATATATAAAAGGACCTAAAAAGGCCTAAAATAATATAAAATATATACAAAATAAACGTTCGGATCTTGACCGGGTTGAATATATGTAGTACCATATTCAAATCTGAATATAACCGAATTCAGATAATCGGATCTAAACTAAGATCCATATTTGGATAATTGGGTCAAATTTGGATTGGATTTAGATCTTTATCCAACCCCTTGATAGCCCTACATGGGACTAATACTTGCAACGATTATTGGGCCGTAACAGGGCTGGGCCTTAGGTGGGTTTTCCGAAACACAGCTGGACCCATTTGACACCCTTATGTCCTACTTTCCTCATTTGAAATTCCGAATTTCCGATTGAACTAGAATAATTGGATCAACATCTTCACTGGTTTAATGTACGGTCCGCTCCCTCTCTCTAAGCACCACAATCAAAGTGAGTCTATGCGCTGGTTCATGGTCTCCAACGATCCTTGGCGTTGGCACTGTCCGTGATTTCAAGTTAATGTGCTTCCTGATGGATTATTGATGCAGGCTCTGGGAATTTCAGGTTTATCGTGCATTTCTTTTCTTGTTGATTTTATCCTAAAGCTGGTTGGTGCCCTAATCCGAAACTCCCTGTGATTTAAAATCTTTTTGAATTCGTATGATTTGATTTTCGGTTCTTTCCACCTTTATAATGCCGTGATCTCCTCCTCTCGATTATTTAGAGCCAAGGTAATAGAGATTTATTGACACTTTCTTTTCAGATTTGGTTAGAAATTTAGGTCTATTGATCGATAATCTTAAGGGTAGACTTTTTTAATCTCCACATTGCGTTTAGATACACAGGACATTTTAAAGGGACAATGATAGATTACATTGAGGAATGTGAGAAGATCTTTGCTTGGAATTGCGAAATTTTTTAAATTTTATCATCCGCATTAATTTCCGATTCTTTAGACCAAGTCCATGGGACAATTAAGTTAGTCTTGATTCTTGAATCAAGTCCCTTAGAAGAGGTGACCGCTGAGGACCAAGTCCCTTACGCGCCAACGAAGACCTGCCTGGCCTATTCGCGCGTGCTCTCCTCTAACGAACCGCGGAACTTGCAGAAAACGGCACCCCAAGACACGTGACCCGGTCCCGATTCCATCAAGGGAAATTTGATTTTTAGTGGTGCTTTTCAAAAGATTTCAGGTTCAGTCGACCAATTTTTGATAATTGATTTTTAGTGATATTTTTTAACATAATTGAGAATCGATGCCATTTTACTGTTCATTAAGGGTTTTTTTCCAAAAATGCCCTAAAAGAACTTGCAAACTTCACTTGTAACAAAATTAGTGTAAAGGTTTTCAAAATCTTTTGAGGTTATTTTCGAAAGAAACCAAGTAAAAACTAATTATCAAGAATTGGCCGACTGAATCTAAATTATTTAAAAAAAGCTTTGCTAAAAACCAATTTCCCCATTCCATCACCAACCCGGGTGTGATAGGGATTGAGTGACAAAGTGAGTAAAAGTTCTCTAAATATGTCGGACTAGAGCTTTGAGAAAGATCCTATCCCATTCTATTGTCACTGAAATAAATACTCCTCTCATAGAATTTTTCCTTGCCCGAAACATCCGTCGGTTGAGTTCAATGATGGTTCTTCAGATGAAGATCAATCAACCAGAATTGGTTACTCATATTAAGAAATTATGGTACTTTCCATGTTTTTCTCTTGGATGAACTGCAGTATTGAAATCATGTGTCACCCCATTATGATTTGTAAAACTCCATTAGAAGTCTCTCTTATTTCTGTTTGTAAATTTCATACTAAGCATGTATATACAAATGATAGAAACCATCGGGTGTTTTCTAGTGTAGAAATTAAAACAATCCATGCATTGTAGTATTTGCTAACACAATATCCAAAATCCCTTTGATCTATTCACAACTTCTATGAAAGTGCTTGCCAAGTAAGATCACTCAGGTGTATAAAGAAGTAATTTTGCAGCAGACAAGTTAATTAACTTTTCATTGGACAACTTTTTAGATATATGAGTTCAAACTGATCATTACTTTATGGCTGAACAATTACCAAGTTCCCCAAATGAAAGGAAGTTTTCTTACCGTGAAGAGGGAAAAAAAACGGAAAAAGGAAAAGTGGGCTCTGTTGTCTCTAGCTATTAGCATCTTACAAAGAAGGGTTTTTAGAACTATGCAAATAAAGTAAATCAAACAAAACATTAAAAATATTAAGACATCAATTAACATGAAGACAAGTTCACTATTTCATTAAGCAAAGAAATAAGGCAATAACTACAACTCAGTGCTTGGCTTGTTACAAAATCATTTAACAGATATGCAAAAGGCCATATGGTTGGTGTGGATGTCAAATCCATATCATGTCCAGTTACTTGCATTTTGATGTAAGATCTTAACATTTAATCAGTAATTCAGGATCTGGCTCTATTTACTTCCTCTGTCACTTTACAGTAAACATTCTTGATTGAATGTAGCTCACGAACGACATCCTAAATGTCCATCCGGTCCCGAGGTGACTCCATGGAGCATGAAACTCCAATTTGAACAATGAAAACCAAGCAGTCTCTCTGTCCTTGATTGATATTAGTAAGACTTTCCATATTTGCTATAGCTTCATCCTTTTCTCTTTCTTCATCTGGCATGAGCATATGCAAATCTATGATCTCCATTATATGCTCGGGCAAGGCCATCTTCGAGTATTCATGAAGGCATGAATCATTTATAAATATGTCATCAGTTGGTCTCTTTCCTGTGAACATCTCAAGCAAGAGAATCCCATAACTATAAACATCCCCTTTTGTGGATACTTTGCCACCCCATTCCGTCTTCTGCAATTTATAAATCTGTTACCTTAGCAACAAACTAATATAATCATTGCATGGGAGAAGTGTAACTTCTTGATGGTAAGGAATTTGTGATTGGCATTATCATTTTTGATAAACATATACTTTCACAATGGAAAGCTTATATTGTTAGAAAGGAAGAATATTAGTTTGTTTGATTATTCTAAATTTTATTTTTCTTAATAAAATTCTGATATTTAATTGTACATACAATGGAAAAATCATATCAGGAGCAACTAAATGGAATATAAACGAAAGTGGGTAGAAAAAATAATAATCTTGCTAGTGGATTCATATTTAGTAAACACTAAATATAGAATTGAGGACTTTAACTTTTAAAAGCTAAATGCATAAAAAAATTATTTAGCTTCCTATAAAACAGAAACAATTTTTTTATTTTTATTAAATGTAAGAGCTTACTTAAGTGGTTTTTGTGATTTGTATTTTTCACACTTAAAATGTAAGAAATTACTTAGTGGTGTTTCTTCACTTAAAATTGGGTTTGACTTACTCACTAGATTGGATATGCTACTCGAAGCCAAGAATTAGGCTTCATGTCCCCTCTCGTAAGAGTAATTATTTACATTAAACAATGAGTGAGTTGATTTCAAAATAAGAATTAATCAATTTTTATACTAACTTCACATCCATCCATAACAAGATCAAGAAATATACTAAAACCGATGAAATTAGATTGAGAGATAGGTGTCTAAAGGTGTCCAGTATCAGAAACCGGTATATACAATTTGATACTTGCTGAATAGATTTCAAAATAAAAGATGGTCTACATACCTAGAGCAATGTAGCCGATAGATCCCTTTACGGCAAGTGAGCTACTTAATGTTGTTGTTGAAATTGCTGGTGGTTTTGAAAAGGAATTTGGCTAATCCAAAATCGCCCACATGAGCAATCATGTCATCTTCAAGCAAAACATTGTTTGGCTTTGGATCACAATGAATTTCACAATCCTGATGAAGATATATCTTTAACATTATATTGACCTTACCGTTTTGGTTTACAGGTTTATATTTTATAGTAATTAATTAATATATATCATTAACAAATCATGTTATTTTTTACGTCTAATCATCTTAATCATAATTAATAGTAGTTAATATATTGATTAATATATATCTTTAATGGAATTAAATCAAGAACCGTAAATTAATTTACCAAAAAAATTAATAAGAATTTTAAATATTGATATTATCAACATAGTAGATAATATATCCTGAACTATAATAATAGTTATTAAAAATGAAACCAAAAAAAGAATAGTTAATATTTAGCTATATCTTAATTTAAATATTTATTGCCAGAAAAAATTTTGTCCAAATGATAGACGGGTTCAGACAAAAAAAAAAAAAAAAATCATAATTGACATGGCTAATCTTGACACCACTTATAGAATTCAATTAATAAAAATTGTATTAATAAAGATATGAAACATATGTTAATGTTATGTTTTAAAAAATATATTAACAAAGATAGGAAATGTAGGAAAAAGATATGTTAGTATATATTAATAATATGTTATTTGAAAAAAAAATATGCTCCCGTTTTTAGCACGGATAAAACAACTAGTTGTTTATTAAAGTACTTTTTTTTTAAGTTAAAAAGGTGTTTGGTAATGCAAATAGATAAATGCTTATAGACAGTCAAAAGAGGACTGGAGCATTAAGGAGAAGCAGCCGAGAGTAGTTTCTCCTTAATGCGCTCACACAAGAAGATCAAACAAAAGAAGATCCATGAGCTTCGAAAAGAAAAGAAATTGATTTTTTTAAACGTCGATGGAAATGGCAATCCCTTGTCTCGAACGACAGAAATCGATTATTTATTCTATGCTGATGCTAGAAGAAAGTCATGGCTTGTGCCAATTTTACTGGATCTCTTGACATTTGGAGACATACAAAATGATCGGAAATAAACCTCCTTATGTTAATTAGTTAATTAGCATTATGACAACATTAAAAAATTACTAAAATGCCCAAACAAGAGCCTCACTCTCTCTCTAAACAAGCCATATGATTTGATTTATGTATTTGTTGTTTGACTTGGGGACTTGGACAGAAGCAAGTATTGGCTGGTTGGGTTGGGTCAGCTTTAGTGAATAATATAGTCATGTTTACCCACTACCAAGATGCCGCATAATTTGGTCTGTATGATGTTTGCATATTTACTTGACTTTGAGGATTTTTTGCTAGAAAACAAGTATTGGCTTGTACCAACTTTGTATCATTAAATTCAAAGTGTTGCTTAAATTATTAAAGCATGGTTTTGTTAGGGTTCCCAAACTATGATCTGGCTTTATAAGCGAAGTGGACAAGAGGAGTTCACCACCAATAACGAAGCAAAGTAAAAAGATGTTATCTCCACAAACAGAACCATTAACCAAAACTGAACTGATAAGATGAAACATAGTTCAGTTTGGTTCGGGTTGACATCAACCTAAGACCAAGGGTTTCAAGTTTGTGATTGTTAACCCAAAGCTGAACTGAACTGAATTAAGTCGGGTTTCAGTTTAATTTGATTCGATTTAATCAAAATATGAACCCAAAATTATAACCAAAATTACTTCGGTTTATAGATTTTAGAACCAAAATCAAACCATAACCTTCAAAACCCAATTCGGTTCTTGGTTTATTTAATGCCCCAAACCCGAGTCAATGCAAACCGACACCTGACCCGAATTCGGTTCGCTACTGTAACATTCCGAATCCAGCTCAACAACCGAATTTGAAATGCTACTGGCCCATATCAAGTAATCATCAATAATTAACCAGACTGAAGAATTAAATAAATCATTTATTAATAAACTATCAGAATGCGGAAACATCAATGTGCGGAAGTGTAGTCTAACACTTTCATAAAAGAAGTCAAATAAACCATCCAATCCATAATCATTTAAGTCTGGTAATAATAAAAAAGGATACTAAAGCTCTCAATCTCTCTAATACATCAAAACCAATCAAGTAATAAAATCAAATTGTCTAAAATACTAAAAAAGAATCCTCTCTCCTCGACCTCAAATCAAATCGGGATAATAATAATCCTCCGGCGAATAGTTTACAAGATTACTCTGGTAATCACCACTATGATCCCCCTCTCACGTATCAGCTGAAAAATAACATAAAGAAGTAGGGTGAGATACGAATATCTCAGTAGACAACACATGCATGCTATAAACAGTTCATAATCATTAAAATAACTGTTCATGCACGAATAAGCAGTCTTGAGTAAACAGGTTCGTATAAACATTCATATTGATCATGGAATACAAATCAGTATGTAAAACAGTTTAAGTATTTGTAAACAGTATAGAGTTTATCAAGATCATGATTCAGAAATCATTAATAAAATCTAATATAAAAACCCGGGATATACTAAATAGTCACATCCAACCATAGCATCCAATACATGCCTCCAGCATGTGAATAACATCAGAAGTAAGTATTTGTGATCTCAGTATCATTGTAGGACTCACAAAAAAAGATACACGTTTGAGATGACTCTCAACCATATGCTATACCACCGTGCAGCTTATGAGCGACACTACTAATGATACTCAAACCCATGAAGATCACCTTAGATAAAAGCCGTAGTCATCGACTTATTGCACATGAACTCAACCATGTTGGCAAGTACCACCAGCATGCAGTACCGAAATCAATACATGGAGATAGTCGCTTATCCACATGTACAAGGAATCACCAACGGAGCACCAGGGTGTCCCTCATAGGATCCTCCAGAGCAAACCAACTTGCAAAGGAAGCGCGTTCGCAACATGGAGTAACTCAACCCAAATGAAGTATCCCTTAACTATCTAGCCAAAACTAGGGATCTATAACCAGCTATGCCCACTAGACACCAACAATCCCTTAGGACTAATACTTCTGTATGTAATAGTGCTTAACGGCATATAATGGTTATATATGTAATTCCTTCCTTATTGGGTTAATTGGTTTCAAAATCTGATCTGGAAATCCTGTATATCATATTTTGGTTAACAGTATAAATTTACATGTCACTTAATTAATTAACTCAGCTTTACAAGTTTAGTTCTTCCAAAACTTGGGTTTCTTGCTATTTACAAAGTTTGGCCACTAATTACCCTAAATAAATTCCTATTTTTATTCTTTTGTAAAACAGGGAATTGGTAATTTATTTTGGTCTTAAAACATCTTATTTAAAGGTTAAAATTGATTAAAAATAGTTTAGAATTAAATCAGGGGTTAAAAATACGAAAATCTGCATTTTCTGCATAGAGCGCTCAGGATCGCTCAGGCGGTCTAGGGTTAGTGGTAGTTCAAAACAGAGCGCTGACGATAAGTCAGTAGGCGGTCTTGGGCGATCTACTTATTTCAACGAGCGCCTGGGAGCACCGAGAATCACTGAGCACAGTAAGTTTGGCGGTCTCCCAAAAAAGAACATACAGTATTCAAAAACTTGATTTTTCATGCTCAAATCGATACTATCATGCTTATAAGGTTGATATCAAACTAAATACATGAATATACAACATAAAAACATACAATGGAGATTAAACCAATCGTGAATACAAAACCAACATTAAAACAGTGTTGCCTACCTCCTGCGAACATTTCTCCTCTTCTTCCTCTAACCAACAGTGTTTACTCTTCTTCACTGATACCAGGCAATGCTCGGGAGATGAATATCAAAGCAATACTCTCCCTTTTCTTTCTTCTTCTTCTTCCTTTCTTCTTCGGTCGTCCGACTTCTGTATTCTGCGGCCGTCTAGTACTCAGCGAACAAAAAGGTATACGAATAGAATACCAGTGTATTCTCCTAGGTTATTTTTAACGTATTTATATACCTCCTATCCCACGCAACACACTTACATAAAACTCAATGTACCTTGCCCAAACACAACTTATCAGAATTAAACTATTGATCATACCTTGATATCTCACGATCAGACGGTCGGATCTGCACCCAACTCTGGATCTCCACTAATTATGATATCACCTACATTAATAAAATATTTCTATCAATAATAATCCTCACGAATATTTGTGAGACATGAAAAAATCACCAAAATGACTTCCTAAGTCATCACACGGGCTCAACAAAATAGGAGGAGTTGCCACCATTCAATTCTAGGTGTGAATGGACACCAAAAAAATTAAATCAAATGAAAAGGTAAACTTAGAGTAAAAATAACTCTAAAAAATAAAATAAACCAAAGATTGGGTAAGGGGTTTAGATTGTGAACGGGGGAAGGTGTTAGGCACCCCCACTCACCCACACAAGGTAGTTGCCAAGTGTTGTTCATGCTAAAAAATAAGAAAGCTTGCTAAAATAATCAAAAACCTTAAAAATAAAGATTAAACAAATGTGTGATATTTCCACATGAGGAATCCAATGAACTCTAGATCCTCTTTTATGTCAATATCACTTCTAGGATATCACCGTTAAATAGAAATCAAAGCAAAACTTGAACAAAACCAAGTTGAGTCAAATCCGGAAAAACTCAGTAAAAGATAGAATCATTTGACCATAAATCATTCAAACCAAGTTTAAATTGAATCAAACCAAATTCTTTTGAAAGACTATGATAAATAGAAGACTCATACCAATTTTCAATTAAATTCGGTTAAAACCCTAAGAGCTATATTCCTTGGAAATCTGCTGTTGGGAATCAGTAAAAGCAACAAGTGGGCAACTTTGGAAATTCGTTGGGAAAAAATGGCTCCATATAAATTCATGAATTTTTGCATGAATAAAGTATGTGGGGCCATCTTTCAAATGAAACTAGCCTCATACAAAAATTCATCCGGATGTGCCTTGGGTGGCCTCCCGAACAAGCCTCGAAGATCACTGATTCACTCAGAATTCTACTACTGAGCAGTTCTGAGTAAATCAGTCACCCACAATACAAATGGAATCAAAAAATTATGAGACCGACTGGATTTGAAACTAGACTCATAAAGGAATACACAGAAATCAAAATCACTTAAAACGGACTTAAAACGAACACGTGGTGCTCATTCGAAGTGACAGGTTCAGCAATCTGGCCTGAACTGTCCTATCAACTTCGACAGAAAGGTGTCAAAAATCTGCTTCATAGAAATTGATGAAATTTTACAGACATGAACTAGACTGCTTCATCTTTTCCATGGCTTTGGAATCACTCCAAAATTCATCCGGATGATGAAGTTATGAGTGTCCGAAGTTAAGGTACAAACGCTGTCCAGTTTTGCCTTTTTTAAGTAAAATCAATTCAAAACAATGATGGAATCCGTGAAATCCAAATCAAAATCATTTGAAAAGTATTGAAATCAATCAAAGACATCCCAAAAATGCTTGGGGCTACTTATTTCAGATCTATCACAATGAAAGCAATAGATCCGAAATACAAGCCAATTCCAACAAAATGAAAGCAATATTTGCATAACAACATATAGCATTCATATCAATCAAATGGGTTCTAAAAAACCTAGGGTTCCATTCCATTCTCGTTTCCCTTAGTTCTCTCTCCCCGTATTACGGTTCTTCGAGATAATCTTGGGGTACTTTGAATATGAAACGGTTTTCAGAGAATCAAAAGGCTATTCAAAGGGTTCTAAAACTAAGGATCAATCCCCAGTCTCGTTTCCCCTAGGTCCCTCTTCACGTTTTACGGCTAGAGGGAGTCTCGAGGTACTTTGAGTAAGGGAAGGGGTTACATACACAATCAAGAGGCCATTATTCTACAGAAAGGTAGAAGGAAGATCTAAACTTAGAATGTAAAAACAGAAAAATAAAGAAGGGTTAAGGCTTACCTGGGTTCTGGAAGCTATCCGGCAGCGGTTCCCTTCTTCACTTGGAGCTCTTCAATCTCCAATTCTTGGTCATTTGCTTGAGGAGGAGCCTCCTATTTATAGGCAAAGGCTAGGGTTTAGGGGTTGCATAATGCTAGACACAAAATGATGTCCAGAATCCCCCACACTTAACCCTAAGGCTATTTCCGAGATTTCCACTCTTTAAATAAAGGATATGATGGTAAAAAGTGAAAACTCTCGGAAAACCCTAATTTTGAGCAAAAACCTTGTATCTGACAACTCAGGTCAGATATAAGTAATTAAATTTGTATTCGATGAACTGCATCGGATATAAATCAAATTACTTATATCCAATGCTTTCCATCGAATACAAATAAATTATTTGTATCCGATGAGTTCCATCGAATACAAAAAAAGTGTCCTTTTATTCGAATTTTTGCACAGGCAATACTTATTTACATGTAATATCATTTAAGTAAATGTCCTCGTATTTTTTAATCTCTATTTATTTAAGATATTACATGTAAATAAGCAAACACCCCCCATTTGAATCCATTAAAAATAGTTCCAGACCCAAATTCCAAGTGAATAAAAAGTCAACTTTCCAGTTCCAGGCTAAATTCCGGTTTTTCAGGTCCGGTAAAAAGATTCAATATGTTAAAACCAAGGTATTCATCAAGATTAAAAATCTCAAAAAATTCATTTATGCAATAACATAGCTAAAAACCTGATTACCGGGAAAAATTATCTTGAAATCTTGCCTTAAAAAATATTTCATTTTTGGGGGTCAAAAGTCATCAAAATTCAACCAGAGAAAGTTTGACTTTGCGCAAAAGATTGAATTCGGGCCTTTTCCTTTGGGGTTTTGGATTTAAATTGGTTAAGGATCTCAAACCCAATGCTAAGAATTGAAAATTCCAATAAAATATTTCTCTCCTTCAATATTTATCAAAAATCGTGCAATTTTGGGGTATCTACAATATTAATTATTATTTTACTTTTATATTTAAGGAAAATTCGAGGTCTTACAGTTTAAACAGAGCACCCTTAAAATCGTAAACATAACAATTTCGACTGCAATACAAGTCATCTTGGCCTTGCTTGAAGCTTTTCATAGCTAATATCATCACTTGTTACATTAGGCACATATCACAACAAAAATACAGACCTTTACGGGTGGGCCATGACCGCCGGTAAAGGCACAAAAACCGCTGCTAAAAGTTGCAAGTCCCGATGGTTGTCCTCAACGGAAGATACAGTCACTAAATCTTTTAGCGGCGGTCTTTTTGAAATTTTAGAGGTGGTTTCTTGACTTCCACAGCAATGTTGCATTTTTTAAAAAAAAAATTTCTTTTATTAGCACGTCCCCCTACCCGCCCCTGCCCCCCGCCCCTGCCCCCCACCCCTTGCCCCCTGCCCACTCCCCTCTCCGCTTGCCTCTGCCCAGTGCCTATGCCACATGCTCCCTGCCCTTGCCCCTCACCCCAGTAGCGCTCCTATCTCTCTCCATGCACCCACCTACCCCTGCTTGTTAAAAATTTTACACAATATATACAAGCCATGTTCTAATCCTGTGCACACACAAGTAACACATGTATAAATCTGTGTATAAAATGTGGTTGCTTGAAACTTTCAGATAATAGTCATCTTGGTAGAGAGAATGTTTTGCCATACTTATAATAATATCCCTCAGAAGAACAAACAAGGTACAAACCTATACATGTATGAATCTGTGTGTACAAAGTACGAGTATCTATTACTCAGATTTAAGTTAAATCCAATCAAATTAGGACATATTTGGGCGCAATTTTCTAACAAACAGATCTGTATCGAATATCTCATAAATCTAACAGCATTTTTTACATATTTGAATCTACATCTCAGATGCACTACCAAACTACAAGGGATTTCTCACAAGTGAAAGGCATTGTGTTACCTTATCCATATTAGGAACATGTTCTTGGAGTTTCTTTAGCGTCTCCCTTATTTTGCTTCTTTTCTCCTACATGAGAAAGACAAGTAACCAGTAAATACAGTGTGCCTAGCTATCTATACAATCTGCTTTAGTAGAATCTAATTGATAGAAGCATTTGATTCTATTGAATCTTGGAACAATACATTAAGGGGGTACTTCAAATAATGGATCTTAATCACCTGATTTGTAGAAGGGCAAAAGAAAGAACAAAAACATGATAAGTCACTAACCCATTCAGCAATTCTCAGTTAGTGAGTGACAAAGCCTCTCTTCGCCACTGGATACCTCTAAATCTTCTTTTTAATATGCTTAAGGTACTTACAAAGTGGACCTCTGACAACAAAAAAGCATGACCCAATGATAATGTAGCAGAGCAGTAGAACTAGAACCAATCCTTTTAGGTAGTGTGAAGTCCCATTCTGCAAATAATGATAGACGTTCAGAAATTTTGAATCTATTCAATGATAAGGTCGAATAGAGAAAGACTAGTGTCCTTTTTTTTTTTTGCCCTACTTCAATGTTCATGTTGATGAAAAACTGTAAATTAGATAGATGCTCCAACCTGCAGGGCAAAGTCAGTGACTAGTATTGTTAAAGCAAGGCAACTGGTCTCAATGACATTGAAACCCAGATCCATAGGGATACCTGATATCCATGCAATGATTACGTTCAAGGGGACCTAAACCATATTTGTCGATGATTGTTAGTATGAAAAATCTAATTTCTATTCAGAGATTTGCTGTAATTTTTGACTTGGTTAATTTGGGATTCTTACCACAAACAGGGCAATGAGAAGACCCTAAAGGAACACCCAAAGATACGACCTGCAATACGTTCAACATTTCATTACTCATCAAATTCAAACACTTAAGTACTAAAAATTGAATTTCACTGAAAGACAGTTATGTTTCACTTACCATTCTCAGCTTAATTACAAATTTGCTGTTCAGGACAAAAACAACAGAAAGAAGAGAAATCAGCAGAAATAAGAAACAACAATGAATGGACTGAAGCATGCCGTTGAACCAACCAAAAATAATGCTGGTTTGTAATGGTCACCAGTTGCTTATGATTGAATTACCACGTGATCAGCGTTGATGCTAAGTCAAATGGCAAACAATGTCATTACTCAGGTGAAAGATCCAAACTGGTGGAACTATATGCCATTCTCCAAAAAGGAAAGGACCCATTACCTCATTTTATGTTTAACTTGCAAACTTTTCATTTGCAATCTCTTCATAGTACAGAGTAGATACCAAAACCTACAACATGGATAAAAAGGAAAATAAAAGTCAAGACAATCTGCAATTTCTTCCTAATCAATACCAGATTTAAAATTGTGTTAAGATGACAAAATGTTGGAACCACAGCCATATCCAAATAACAAAGTGGTAAAAACAATAAGATTAAAAATCAATAGTCAATATCATAGATTAAAGAAATAAAGGAGAAAATAGTGGTGGTAGGTTTGGATCACCAAATTGTCATCATATTCAGTCTATTTTGGCTTAAGAATTAATGAATGCCTGTACAAGATATTGTTGCATGCAACCTTATGATAAGAGATAAGAGAAAATTTGAATGGAGCGTTAGCCACTTCCTTGCATGTGGTTATCACTAGCAGATAAGTGGAATCTGCATGAGATGTGGAATTGGATGTAGTTGATCTAATACTGACCTCGGTAGATGAAGTCAACGCTGAATCTATCGCAGGTCAAAGAACAAAAATCTGTAGTGGAACGAGTCCTCCTGTGGTTTAGCCAATGAAGAAAAAATCAACACGGGGACATGACACTCCTTAGTTTAACCAAGATAAATTAGTGATTGAGTTTCAGGAAGCAAAAATTAACTCAATCGATTGCTAAGAATTTGAAAATTCAAAAGCAATTTTTGTCCAATACATATCTCAGAAGAAAACATGTAACCAAAGATCAGATTCTTAACAGCATCAATCAAACCGGATTGAAGTACTGAAGCAGAAGTCCAATCAAACTCGTTAATGTGCAAATTATAAACCTATAAAACAATTTGATAGAGGCATATAACCAAAAAAAAAAAAAAAAAAATTCAAATAAAACATGAAACAACGCTAATTGGAACAGATCATATACCTTCGTAAAGATCCCAATGCTGCATTCAATTGCAACCTTCGCTACGAACAAGCAAATATCTCTGTTCAGGAGTTATTGGGAGGTTTTGAGCGATTTAGACTGGTTAGTGAGCTGCATGATCGTCAATAATGGCTTCCGCTTGTGTTAACAATACTAGGGTGATGCCAGAGAATTATTGGTTGGTTGAGCCTTTGATTCTCCTTCAGTGGTGATTTCGTTGACGAAGGGTTGAAGATCGCTGTAGGAAAGGCTCCATGTTCGTCTGAAAGGATCACAAATGCGTAAAAAAATTTAGAGCTAGATGTTTCCAGCAAGGATGTAGGGGATTTTGAGTTTAGACTCGAAGATCTGTAACATTGGCCTTCCTCGAACCTTTTCATATATTGCATCATTTCCTATTTTGAAATCATTCGAAATGTGGGTTGCACTACTAAATGGATTAAAAATTAAACACGGAGCAAATAACAAGTGCAATGAAGCTTTCGAAATGTGGAGGAGAAAAGAGAAAGTGAATGATTTGGTTTTAGTTATCAAGGATAATTTACCAAGTGGCTTGATCAAATTAACCGCTTCTTTACCTCCCGTAAACCAAGTTTCGTAATTGACAAAAGTGGTTTATTATTATTATTTTTGGTACATTTGTTAGTGCTGTGTACGTAATTTGAATTCAGTCGATTTTTACATGAAGGGTATTTTTGTGACTCTTGGGTGTTTCTTGTATAAAACCCAAAATTAGGAGTTTTTTGGTCGTTGTTGAAAGATTATGTTGCTTTTGGCCACGAGAGGGTTGTGTTTTTGTAACCCTATTTCACAGATTTAGTAAAGGAACCCTATCATCTGCCCACATAGGTATCTTTGTCGAACGACATAAATCACATCTCGTGTGGATATAAAC
Organism: Buxus sempervirens; assembly: GCA_947561395.2. Classification (NCBI taxonomy): domain Eukaryota; kingdom Viridiplantae; phylum Streptophyta; class Magnoliopsida; order Buxales; family Buxaceae; genus Buxus; species Buxus sempervirens. The sequence continues at coordinate 27,097,140 of OX387192.1, forward strand.
CAGTGAGGTTATGTGGATTTAGAAGTAAAGATGCCAAAAGAAGAGAAAATTTGACATTCAACTCTATTGCAGTGACTCTTGTTGTAAATATTGACAAGTTAAACACAAGAGCAAAGGCCAGCCATGCATATGTTGTATATGTTATGTAAAAAGGGAATACAAATAGACAAAATTAATTTTTAGTGATACTTTTTGAAAATTATTAACATTCAGTCAGCAAAGTATTGAGTTTTATCTTTTAGTGTACCTTTATCAAAGTAATTAGTTTTTAGTGAACATTTCACTGTAAAAACAAATTTTTCCAAGAATGCCCTTATAACACTCTCTCACATGCTTATACAAATCAATAAAATAACTTGCACTTTTTAAAATGGTTTGTACAAGTCAATCAAATGATTTGTATCTTCTATTAACATTGCGTACTAACTTGTACAAGTGATTTTATTGACTTGTATAAGTCATTTGAGTGAATGATGTAATGGCATTCTTAGAGTAGTTTGTAATAGTGAAATGTCACTAAAAATTAATTAATTTGATAAAGATACACTAAATGTTAAAAATCAAACTTTGTTGACTAAATTTTAATACTTTTCAAAAAGTATCACAAAAATTAAATTTCCCATACAAATATCTCTAAATTCTAACTTATATTGTTGTTGGGTATTTATCTTTTCTTTTGTTTCTTTACGTTGATGACATTAATGCTTGTCATTCGCTTTCTAATGTGAGCTGGGTTTTTCCTTGAATGCATAGAGATTAATTCACTAGTTATGTCACTCCTTTCTTTAGTTCATGTTCAATAATTGCTCTCTTGATGGCAAATGCTATTGCTTGTTGAATTTAGTTCCTGATGCCTATACTAGTCAAGTCACCGAAAGCATCCATTGCCGTTCAATATCTTTGGTAATAATGTCATGGGTCCCTACTATCAAGTTGCCGTATGATTTGGTTTGTATGTTCATGTCTTTGCTTGACTTGAGGATTTTGCTAGAACCAAGCTTTGGCTTGAGCCAACTTTAATGGATAATAACAAGTCATGTGTCTCTGTTATCAAGTTGTCGTGTGATTTGGTTTGTATGTTCAGTTGTTCACATGTCTTTGTTTGACTTGAGGATTTCACTACAAAACAAGTCTTGGCCTGTGCCAATTTTAGTGAAAAACATTAAGTCATGTCACTACAAAGAAGTTGATTTGGAATCTTTGCTTGACTTGGAGCTAGAAAAGAAGTCTTGACTTTGCTCACTTTAGTGAACAATATTAAGTCATGTGTTCCTATGACAAAGTTATTGTATGACTTGGTTTGTATGTATGTACATTGTACACGTCTTTGTTTGACTTAAGCCAACTGTGCTAGAAAACAAGTCTTGCCTTGCCAACTTTTATGGCTCGTAAGTTCTAAAAAAAATTTACTTAAATCACTAAGGCTGCTTTTGGGATTGCTCTATTTAGCACTTAATTTCAACTTTTGACTTATTAAAGCATTTTTTTTAATGTAAGAAATGGTTATGTAGAGGATCCCAAACTATAGTTTAATTTGGAAGCTTGCATTTACGGGACGGAATACAATGAGAGGATTGATGTCAACATCAACAAACAAGTGCAGTACAAAGATATTTTCTCCACGAAAAAAAATCCCTAAAAAAGGAATACAATATGTGAAGAGGGAGATTCAAAAAGAGCATTTGGTGCTCAAAAAATAAGATTGCATTTAAAGGAAATAAGCATTCTCTGGGAAGAAATCTATAGTCTGAATATTCTATCATAAAATTTATCCTTGCCCCTAACATATGTTGATATGTTCAAAGATCTTAATCAAATATATAAGTCCAAACTAATCATGACTTTATGGCTGAACAATTACCACGTTCCCCAAATGAAAGTAAGTTTTCATACCATGAACAAGGAAAAAAAGGAAAAGGGAAAAGTGGGCTTTGTTGTCTCTAGCTCTCAACGTGTTACAAGGAAGGGTTTTTACTACTATGCAAATAAAGGAAATCAAGCAAAACTATAAAAATATTAAGACAGAAATTAACATGAAGACAAGTTTACTACTTCATCAAGCAAAGAAATAAGGAAACGTCACCAAATTATAAAAATAAACCAACAATCTCGGATAGCGATTTGGATAAGATATGATTTGATATATAAATACAACTCAGTGCTTGTCTTATTGTGAAATCATTTAACAGATATGCGAAAGGCTATATGGTTGGCATGGATGTCAAATCCATACTGTGTCCAATTACTTGCATTTTGATGTAAGATCCAAACATTCAATCAGTAATTTAGGATCTGGCTCTATTTACTTCCTCTGTCACTTTACAGAAAACATTCTTGATTGAATGTAGCTCACGAACGACATCCTGAATGTCCATCTGTTCCCGAGGCGACTCCATGGAGCATGAAACTCCAATTTGAAAAATGGAAACCAAGCAGTCTCTCTGTCCTGGACTGAAATTAGTAAAACTTTCCATATTTGCTATAGCTTCATCTTGTTCCCTTTCTTCATCTGGTAGGAGCATCTGCAAATCTATGATCTCCATTATATGCTTGGGCAAGGCCATCTTCGAGTATTCATGAAGGCATGAATCATTTATAAATATATCATCAGTTGGTCTCTTTCCTGTGAACATCTCAAGCAAGAGAATCCCAAAACTATAAACATCCCCTTTTGTGGATACTTTGCCACCCATTCCATATTCTGCAATTTATAAATCTGTTACTTTACCAACAAATTAACTAATAGCATTAGTGAAAGAAGAATCAATTGAATCCTAAAGTGCAAGTATCCTTTCTAAACTCAACCTTGTCCTTGAGCATTCTATCACAATTTCCTATAAATAAAATTGTAGTGCATGGATGAAGTTTATCTTGTTGGTGATAAGGTAGTTTTGGTCGGCATTATCAGTATCGATAAAACATATACTTTCACAATGGAAATCTTATGTTGTTCGCAAACTCATAAAGAAAGAAAGAACATCAATTTTTTGATTATTCTGAATTTTATTTTTATTAATGAAATATTAATATTTTAGTATACACACAATGGAAAAAGTCATATATGGATTAAATTGAATATAAATTAAAGTGGCTAGCAAAAACAACATCCTTGCTAGTGGATTCCTATTTACTAAAAATGAAATGTAGAATCAAAGGATTCAACTTTTAAAAGCTAAATGCGTAAAACACGTTTAGTTTCCTACAAAACAGAAACACTTTTATTTCTTAAATGTAAGTAATTACTTCAATGATTTCAATGATTACAATTTGCCACACTTTCTTTAAAGAAAAATTTGGGGAACAAATGGCAGAAAAAGAAAATGAATTTTGAGGTATCATATTATATTAATGTTAAAAATCTTATCTTCCCTCTTCCCTTATTATAGCTTTAAAATATAACATGGAAAATATTGATAAATAAATTGGACTCACTTCATCAAATTGATTGAAGACAAAACAAACATGATTCAATGAATGACATCATTCTTCTTTATTGTTTATTTGATGAGGGTAGTCATGCCATTATCGAGCTTGAACAATGTATAATATATTTCAAAATAAAGAATGGACTACATACCCGGGGCCATATAGCCAATAGATCCCTTTACAGCAACTGAGCTACTTATGCTGTTGTTGAAATTGCTAGAGGTTTTGGAAAGGAACTTGGCTAATCCAAAATCGCCCAGATGAGCAGTCATATCATCATCAAGCAAAACATTACTTGGCTTTAGATCACAATGAACAAGCGGTATTTCACAATGATGATGAAGATAATCCAATGCGGAAGCAATATCTATTGCTATGTTCAACCTTTGGTTAAGGTTCAATGTCCTTAATTGATGCCATCCTTCTATGCTTGGGTGCAACCAATTCTCTAGACTTCCATTGGGCATGAACTCAAAAACTAGAGCCTTGAAATCATTGCCTTTAAAATCTATGCTTGAGCAGGAAGTTATGATCTTGACCAGATTTCGATGACGAATTTTTTTCAATGCTTCACATTCAGCCATGAAGCTTTTGTTGGCTGTTTCTTCTTGAAGATTCAATATCTTCACTGCAACAGGTTTTTTGTCTTGAGGCAAAATTCCTTTATACACAGCTCCAAAAGTACCTGTACCAACCAAATTTTCTGGTGCAAATCCAGCAGTTGCTTTAAGAAGCTCATCATAAGACAACCTGATACATGAATCTCCCAATGAAGCTGTGGGAAGGGGATCTTTTCTAGACTTTAGTCGCCAATAAAATATCACAAAACATGTCACCAACGTTAAAAATAATACCACACCAACTAAAGTGATTATTACTTTGAAAGTATTGGATCTTCCATGTTTCTTTATGTCCTCTTTGGGGCATGCTGGCAACTTTAAACTTGGAATACCCCCACAGAGCTTCTTGTTTCCAGTGACAAAAATAGCACTTGAATTATTGAAAACTCCTCCAACAGGAACCATGCCCTCAAGATCGTTGAATGACAAATTTAAGCTTTGTATAAAGATCAATTTTTTTAGATCTTGTGGAACTTTTCCAGACAAGTTGTTGCTTGAAAGATCTAAATATTGAATACCTTTCAGAGATGCGATGGATGACGGAATGATTCCATTGAAGTAGTTGTTCTGCATAAAAAGCTTTTCCAGGCCTGAACAATCACCAATTGCACCCGGAATTTCTCCGAACAATTTGTTATGAGAGATGTTCCATGTACCAAGACTTTTCAACTTACCCAACTCTGACGGAAGTGAACCTGTCATGGAGTTACGAGATAAATCCATGATAAAGAGGGATGGGAGGGTGATTACTTCTGTTGGTATGTTTCCTTCAAGTTCATTTTGAGCAAGAGATACCTGCTGTAGTTGTTGACAGTATTGAAGACTCGAAGGAATTCTTCCATTCAAATTGTTCATGTCTAGGTAGAGTTCATATAATTTCGTGACATCGCCTATGGAGGATGGAATTTCTCCTGTTAATGTGTTGTTAGACAAGCTTAGTACTCGTAGATGCTGCAGCTTCCCTATGGAGATTGGAATTGTACCTGTGAGTAGGTTGGACCCCATGGCCAATAGATCTAAGTTGACAAGATTATCAATATTAGTAGGTATGCTTCCAAATATTCGATTTCCTTCTAAATACAGTTTCTCCAATTGGTTTGAGAGATTGGCTACAGAGTTTGACAACTGACCTCCAAAGTTATTGTCCGAGAAAGCTAAAATTTTCAAATAGCTACAGTTTGTCAAAGAAATGAGAAATCTTAAATCATCAACCTCCCCTGTCCCTAGATTGTTTAGGCTAATACCAAGAATACGAAGACTCGTTAACATTCCCCAATTTATAGGAACAGATCCAGAGAATCCATTTTGTTCCAATGTAAATCCTAAAAGTTGTGAAGCGTTTGGAAATGACACTGGAATGGTTTCACTAAAATAATTCGAACCAAGATATAGATGTTGGAGGTTTGGAAGTTTGAGTCCCAAGTCTTGTGGAAGAATGCCGGAGAGTTGGTTGTCTACCAAAGAAATTTTTCTGAGGGAAGAGAGGTTGCAGAGGGATGGAGGAAAAATACCAGAAACCTCAGTTTGAGTAAGTTGAAGTGTTGTTAAGCTTGAGAGTCGGCCAAAAGAGTTTGGAACATTACCCCCCAGTTCATTCCTTTTTAGAGAAAGATTTTGAAGCGAGGAAAGATTCCCAAGAGAGGGCGGGATACCTCCTATTAAATTGTTGGCCTCAAGGGACAATATCACCAGCTTTGATAGCAAGCCAAGGTTTGATGGAATTGTTCCAAACAGATCATTGCGACTTAACAAGAGATCCGTGAGATGGGATAAACTTGTTAAATTGTTCGGAATCTCGCCATCAAAAGAATTGTTGTTCAAATACAATTCTTGTAGCCGGAACAAATGGCCTAGTTCTGAAGGGATGTGACCGATGAAACTGTTTTCTTGGAGATTGAGGACTCTGAGGAAGGTGAGATTTGCAATATGAGGAGAAAGTTGTCCTGTAAGCTTCCGAGATTGTAGGTCCAAGACTGTGATTCTTTGATGCCTACAACTACACATGACCCCGTACCATTCACAGAAATGTATAGAATTGTTCCATGAGCTAAGTGTTCCCAGTGGATCAGTTGTAAGACTCTTGAAGCTGAGCAATGCAAGTCGATCCGTCTCATTTCCGATAACTGTTGATGGAGTGGTGGGAAAAGAAACCACCAAGCTTCTTGATAGGGTCAAGCAAACAAGAATGTTGCAGATGAAGAGAGCAGAGTAAGACACCATTACGATGCTGGACCTTGAATTCTCCATGTTAGTAGTTGTTTGTGATTGTTGTGAACAGTGTCTGTGAATGATTAAATCCTATGAGGCAGTCAAAGTAATCTTTGACTGTGTAAACATCATATGTGAACATGTAGAATTTCCCACCTGCATTCCTTGTTGAAAAGTCTGAGCCACATGATGACTTGCCAGTCTTCATCAAGGTTTTAAGTTTCGGTGCCACTGGGCGTGCCGCCTAGGGCACCGAACGGCATGGCGTGCCGCCGAAACGCCGGAAAATTTTTAATGGACAAAAAAACGAAAAAATTATGTTTTTTTGGATTTGGGTGAAATTTTGACGGCACACCGCTCCGTTTCGCTAAAAAAAATTTTAAAAATTTACATTTTTTTCTCTGTTTCGCCCGTTTCGGTTCGTTTCGCTCGGCACGCCACCCATTTCGCCGCAAAATCGTCGAAATTTCGCCAATGATGCAAATTGACGATTTCCCCCAGCGAAATACATCGCTGGGGGCATAAAAACCGAAATTTCTTGGTCTTCATCTTGTCATGGTTTATGTGATTGCTTGAGTCAAGGATTTTACTAGAAAGAAAGTTTTAGCTTGTGGCAACTCTCTTTGAAAAAAGGGGAAAAATTAGAGTGCTGAAGCATTTTCCACATGGGTGGAATTTCTTTAACTCTCTTTGCTTTTACAATTTACCAGAGTCTTGGCTAATGGCTAGTGCTGAATTTAATGAACAACATTAAGTCGTGTTCTGCTGCAAAGAAGTTGCTATATATATGATTCAGATTGTATGAGTCTTTTATGCCTTTGCTTGAGTCCTGTGTCCCCATGGGTGGAGCCAAGGAGGGGGCAATCGCCCTCTAAAATTTTTTTCAAAAATTAAGTTTACTATTTTTTAAAAGTAAATTAGATTCGGTCACCTAATTCTTAGTAATTGGAAACTAGTGATTTTTTAAAAAAATAATTGATAATGAGTATCATTTAACTATTGGTAAATGATTCTTTCACAAATGCCTTCATGAGTATCATTTAATGAGGTTAAGAATTCCTTTAAGAGCATTTTTGGGAATAATCCTATGTGAACTAGTAAAATGACACTTAATTTCCATCGTTTTTAAAAAAAAAGGTATCACTAATTTCCAATTACCAAGAATTAGTTGATGAAGTCTAAAATTATCACCAAAACCCAATTTTTTAAAAAAAATCATTTTTCTAAAACATTTGAATGTTAATGTAAATGAATTTATTCTAACTTATTGTGTGCCCCTTCTGAGCTAATTTTCTGTCTCCACCCCTATGTGTCCCTATTACCAAGTTGCCTATGACGTTTTCGAGGTATGATTCAAGATGAATATATAGTGATCAATTAGTTCGCCGTTCAAATTAATACTACAAAAGTCATTGAAATTAAGGATCCATTGACTTAAACTTGTCCATTATCTTTGGTTCGGTTCGGTTCCATTTAAAGACATGTATGATTTCAGTTTGGTTCGGTTTGACCGATCATATAACCCAAAACCGAACCGATCTAATTAGGATTAAAGATTTTAAAACCAAAACCGAACCAAACATATAAAAAACCGAATCAAACCGAATTGAAATCGGTTTGGATCGGTTCGGGTTTGGTTTTACCCGGACCGAGTTACAAACCTAGTGGAGGGAGGTAACACTTTTAGAACTGTCCAGATTTTAAATGAATATATCTTAACTCAATCTATACTATATATATAACAAGGTGCCCCCTTGGAAAACGTGCAGTACAAAATGTGAAGCTTTCCACAAAGGCCCTATACAAGAAAGCCAGATTAAAAGGATAAAATGGTCAAAAACTTTCTCAAATCTTTTAAAATCTAATAATTAGTTTTGTAAGTTTGAAATTGTTCTCTCCCACTACATTCTTTTTTTTTTTTGGTAGAACTCTCCCACTACATTCAATACTATACATGCAACCTTGCTAGTATTAATGATGCCCTTATAATTACAAGGAATAATGAGGGCCTTTTGGAGAAGTCATGCATATTTATTGACACACTTCCCAATGGCCAAAATGTTAAAACTCTAAACCTGATTTGGTAAGAGATTCACTAAGTTATAATGTTTCCCGCTTCTTTCGATTTGAATTTCCGACTGAACCAGTTTAAACAATCGGATCAACACTTTCAGTGGTTTAGTGCACGGGACACTACCTCTCTCTTACTCTTAGCACCTTCATGTTCATGATCTCCAATGGGTGTTCTTGTCGGCATTATCAGAGGTTTCGAGTTAACGTGCTTCCTGTTGTCAATTGCAACAAGAACTCCAACTTGATGCCGTTTGAAGCTTTTGGTGTGTTAAATCATTGATGCAGGCTCTGGGAAATTGTAGCTTCATTTTTCATTTCTTTTCCTGTTGATTTCATCATTAAACAGGTTGGTGCCCTCATCTGAAACTTCCCTATGATTTAAAATCTTTTTAGGTCCTGTTTTGAATTCGTATGATTCGATATTTGGTTCTTTCGACCTTTATAATGGAGTGATCTAATCCTTCGGATTGATTAGAGACGTGGTGATAAATTTATTAACTCTGTCTTTTCAGATTTGATTAGGCATTTTGGTATATCGATCGATTATTTTAGGAGCAGACGTTTTTGAATCTTTTCATTCCATTTAGATACACAAAATCGATAGTTACATTGCAAACCCACCAACGAGCACAAACATTATTCGGATAGGTTCGGGTTGATCAAGGATATAACGGCCTTTGTATCATCCTTCAGTGATTTGAAAAAGAGGTTTATCCTGCCTTTTTCTCCTCAAATGCTATAATGCTAGTTCATAATTGCACCAGAATCCCATAATCAGCCTTTAAATGTATTTTGATTCTTGGCTGATTTTAGAATGAGACTCTTTAATCATCTCTACAATCTTTACATTTGTAGACTATGATTTCATTCTCCGCACCTTTGCTATTTGCAAGAATGCTGAAGTGGATCTGTTTGAAGATTGCTTAGCACTCACCCATCATGTGCCATCTACTCTATGTCACTTCGAAGCTGATTATTGATCTAAACATATGCTCTTAATGAACATATTGTCCGACAGAAACCATACCTTGATATTCGCTAATGGTGTGTTGTTGGCATTCACAATCTCAAGTGAAATGGGCAAGATGAGAACCTATGCAAATACATTGCAGGATAAATATGAATCAATGCCCATACAACATTTTAGCTAATAAATTTGGGTTATCTATGATCCTGAACCAAAGTATTAGATCCCTTCTGTGAGGCTCAAGCTCGGTTTATGACCGAAGCTTGAGCTTAATAATTAGGCTCACAAGCCAAGCTCAAGCTCGGTTTATGACCGGAGCTTGAGCTTAATAATTGGGCTCACAAGCCAAGCTCAAGCTTGGAAAGAAGGCTTATTTACTTAATAAGCTTGAGCCAAGCTGAGGCAGGCTGGCTTAGTTCAAACTTAGCTCATTTAGTTTACAACACATGTATAATTTTCATATTGTTCATTAAAGTAATATTGTTAAGTTTCAAGACTAAAACATTATAATTTGTAGGTTCTTCATTGATTTTAGTATTTATATATGTCTAAGTCATTGATTCGGTAGATGTAAAAATTAATCGAGCTTAATTTCATGTTTTCCAATTGCATTATTAGACTGAGCCAATCATTAGGGAGCTAAGCTTGAGCTTGAGAAATGTTATCATGTCTAAACTTAAAATGTTTCAATGAACTTAAGCTGGGCCATCCTTCAACAACATTTGTATCTCAAGCCATGCAGGGCATGGCTCATTTACAACGCTCCTAACATAATCTGCCTGCATGGCTCATTTACAACGCTCCTAACATAATCTGAAAGAATTTGTGATTTTGAGTCTACTTGATTTCTTTTTTGAACTTGTATATGATTTACTTCCTAGCTCTTTCTGCTTTTTACATGACATGAGCTCGTTTGAATTCCTTGGATCCATGGTGGTTATTTAATTTGCATTGATTTGATTGAATTGTTCTTTTAGGTCATATATATTCTCAGCTGTTTAGATCATGGTGCTACAAAGTTGTATATGCTCATAATATGTATTTGCTTATTTTTCGTTAGGGATTTTGGTATATAATAATGTCAATAACAATGTCAGAATGTCTTATCTCAACTTGTTGGGGTTGACAACACACATCCTGCACTTCCATTTGAAAAAAAAGGGAAAAAATGGAAAATCATAATTTTTGCTTTATCATGAGTATTCGAGTCCTTGTAGCTGATTCTATCTAGATTATGTTTTACATACTATATTAAATAACTAATAGCCTATAATAGGGAGCACTAATTTTATGGGAATAATTCCTTTCTTTAAATATAAAATTTCAAAACATCCCACTAGCTAGTACATATATTCAATGGAAAAGTAGATCTATAATATATTTTAAAATCATGGGATACAAGTATAATTGTTCATTATGAGATATCAAAAGAATTATGCCTTATTCCAATCTGTTGAGGCCGGCAGCACAAATCCTGTTCCAGCATTCCTACCAATTGTAAGCCTTATCTTCAGTTAGCCCAAGTACCCCGAGATCAAGCACGGAGGAGATGACTAGTGCAGTGTAGCTTTTGATGTGTGAAAAGAATAGTGGGAGTGAATTATTTGGTTTTATGATCAGGGATTATATATTGAGTAGCTCCAACAATTTAATTGCTGCTTTGCCTCCTCTGGATTTATAGTATCGTAATTGGGAAATGTTGGTTACACTACCTGCATTGAAGGGCTAATCAAAGTCAGTGACTTAAGTGTTTAGATTCAAGAGCTATAGTTGTGATTCTTTCTTGCTGTTTGGAATACATTTTTTGATCGGGATCGAATTTGTTTCTTTTAAATGTAGTGTGAAGAATATTATTGGCCTTGTGAGCCTCATCCCTAGAGTTCTTTCTGGACCTATATTGTGGATGCATGTAGGCTGCAATTTGGCCCATTATCATTTCAGTAGAAATACCTAGTTATAAAACCTAATGAATTGTTCGAACGTTGAACCTTGTGAGTTGCATTTACACTCAAATCGTGAATACCTTGATACTTGAATTTGATTTTTGCAGAATACTCCCTATTCCTTGGATTTTTAAAAGCTTCAAAAGTAGGATTAGCAGCTCAAACAGAAGGAAAAGGAAATATCCAAGGAAATAAGGATCCGAGAAGAAATTTGTAGTCTATTATCAAGGACTATCTGTTAATTGGCTTGAACAATTTCAAATTTGTTGATTGTAGAATCTGATAAGGTCTTTGCTTGGAATTGCTAAATAATTTGAGTAGTATTCCCATTTGACAACATTTTTGTCATATTACGAGAATATTTTGGACTAGAGTTTTGGGAAAAATCTTATTCCATTCTTTAGAAACTGAAATACTCCTCTCTCATAGAATTTAGCCTTGCCCAAAACTTCTATCAGTCCAGATCAATGAGAATTCTTCAAATGAAGTTCAATCAACCAGCATTGATTTGTCATAATAAGGAATCGCTAGTTCTGATATATATTTACCAAGTACTTGCTATGTTTCTCTCTTGGATTAACTTGGAGTATTGAAATCATGCATAATCATTCATCATAGGTATCTACTTTATTAGTTGTAAACTCCATTGGATGTCTCTTTTTTTGCTTATGTATTTGTTATTTAGCTTGCATATACAAATGATAGAACCCACTGTGTGTTTTCCAAGGTAGAAATTGACATACGAACAATTCAGGCATTGTAATATTTGCTAACAAAATATCCAAAATCCCTTTGATCTATTCCCAACTTTTATGAAAGTTCTTGCCAAGTTAGATCAGTTGGGTTTACAAAGATGTAATTTTGCCGCCGACAAATTAATTAACTTTGCATTAGACAACTTCTTAGATATGGGAGCCAAAATTGATCCTTACTTTGTCGCTATACAGTTTCAAGGTTCCCTAGATGAAAGGAAGTTTTCTTACCTTGAAAACGAAAAAAAATTGAAAAAAAAAAAATAGAGGGCTTTGCTATCTCTAGCTGTTAGCATTTTACAAAGAGTGCCTTTTGCAACTACACCAATAAAGAAAATTAGACAAAACTCTATCAAAATTATGACAAAACAATAACGTGAATGCAAGTTTACTACTTAATTAAACAAACAAGGAAGGCGATGTCACTCATGCAAAAAAGGAAAAAAAAACAACAATATGCAATAGCTAATTGCATAAAATATGAAATGATATACAAACACAACTCATGGCTTTCCCTATTGCAAAATCATTTAACAACCATGCAAAAGGCCATATAATGTGCTTGTATATTATAATCATATCATGTTCAAGTGCTTGCAATTTGCTATAGGATGTTAACTTTTAATTGGTAGCTTAAGATCTAATTCTACTTTCTCTTTGATTTGTCACTTTGAGGTAAACATTCTTGATAGAATGCAACTCGCGAACGACATCTTGAATGTCCATTCGGTCCCAAGGTGAGTCCATGGAACATGCAACTCCAATTCGGACAATGGAGACCAAACAATCTCTCCTTCCCTGACTGATGCCTGTAAAACTTTCCATATTCTCCATAGCTTCATCCCGTTCTCTTTCCTCATCTGGTATGAGCATGTGCAAATCTATGATCTCCATTATATGCTCAGGCAAGGCCATCTTCGAGTATTGATGAAGACTTGAATCATTTATAAACATATCATCAGTTGGTCTCTTTCCAGTGAACATCTCAAGCAAGAGAATCCCATAACTATAAACATCCCCTTTTGTAGATACTTCGCCACCCATTCCATATTCTGTAATTTGTAAATCTCTTACTTTAGCAACAAACTAATAGCTTTGATGAAAGAACAATAGATTGAATCCTAAAGTGAAAGTAACGTTTTGAAGATTTGATATTTTAGAATAGATTTCAAAATAATAAAAAGAATGGTCTACATACCTGGGGCAATGTAACCAATAGATCCATTCACGGCAACTGAACTACTTAAGTTATTGCTGAAATTGCTGCTGGTTTTGGGAAGGAACTTGGCTAATCCAAAATCACCCACATGGGCAGTCATGTCATCATCAATCAAAACATTGCTTGCCTTTAGATCATGATGAACAAGCGGTGTCTCACAATGATGATGAAGATAATCCAATGCAGAAGCAATATCAATTGCTATGTTCAGCCTTTGGTCGAGGTTCAATCTCCTTAATTGAAGTTGTCCATCTATGCTTGGGTGCAACCAGTTTTCTAGACTTCCATTAGGCATGAACTCAAAAACTAAAGCTTTGAAATCATTACCTTTAAAGTCCACACTTGAGCAGGAAGTTATGATCTTGACCAGATTTCGATGTCGAATTCTTTTCAACGCTTCACATTCAGCCATGAAGCTTTTGTTGGCTGCTTTATGTTGAAGATTTAATATCTTCACTGCAACAGGTTTTTCTTCTTGAGGTAGAGTTCCTTTGTACACGAAGCCAAAAGTACCTGTGCCAATCAAATTTGCAGATGCAAATCCATCAGTTGCTTTAAGAAGGTCTTCATAGGATACCCTGATGTATGAATCTCCCAAGAAAGCTATGGGAGGAGGATCTTTTTTGGACTTTCTTTGCCGATGAAATATCACAAAACATGTTACCAATGTTAAAAGTAAAGCCACACTAATTAATGTGACTATTACTTTAAAAGTATTGGACCTTCCATGTTTCTTTACGTCCTCTTTAGGGCATGCTGGCAACTTCAAACTTGGAATGCCCCCACAAAGCTTGTTGTTTCCAGTGACAAAAATACTGCTTGAGTTACTGAAGGCTCCTCCAATAGGAACCATGCCCTCAAGATCATTGAATGACAGATTTAAGCTTTGTATCAAGCGCAAATTCTTTAGATCTTGTGGAATTTTTCCAGACAAGTTGTTGTTTGAAAGATCTAAATATTGACTACTTGTCAAATTTGCCATAGATGACGGAATGCTCCCATTGAAGTAGTTGTTTTGAATAAAAAGCTTTTCCAGGCCTGCACAATCACCAATTGACCTCGGAATTTCTCCGAGTAATTTGTTATGAGAGATGTCCAAGATCAAAAGACCTTTCAAGTTTCCCACCTCCGGTGAAAGCGAACCAACTAAGGAGTTAAAAGATAAACTCATGGCAATGAGGGATGGGAGGGTGATTATTTCCACTGGTATGTTTCCTTCGAGTTCATTTTGACTAAGGTCTAACTTTGTTAGTTTTTGACAGTATTGAAGACTTGGAGGAATGCTTTTCATTCCTAGATTGAGGTAATATAATTGGGAGATATTGCCTATGGAGGATGGAATTTCTCCTATTAATTTGTTGTCGGCCAAGCTCAGTAGTTGCAGATTCTGAAGCTTCCCTATGGAGAAGGGAATTGTACCTGTGAGTTGGTTGCTTTCCATGGCCAATAAATATAAGTTCACAAGATTTTCGATATTCGTAGGTATGCTTCCAAATAATTGATTTCCTCCTACATACAGTCTCTCTAACTTGTTTGAGAGATTGGCTATAGAATTTGGCAACTGACCTCCAAAATTATTGCCAGCGAGCTCTAGAACTTTCAAATGGCTACAGTTTGTCAAAGAATTGAGAAAGATTAAATCATCAACCTCTCCAGTTCCTAGACTGTTGTTTCCAAAAGTTAGTGCTTGAAGGCTCGCTAACGTTCCCAAATTGATAGGGACAGATCCGGAGAATTTGTTTCCAGCCATTTCAAGTTGTGAAAGTCCTGAAGCATTTGGAAATGAAATTGGAATGGTTCCACTAAATTGATTCCCGGAAATGTAGAAAACTTTAAGATTAGGAAGTTTCAATCCCAAGTCTTGTGGAAGGATGCCATAGAAATGGTTCATTGTCAGACAAAGGAAACTAAGAGATGAAAGGTTGTAAAGAGATGGAGGAATAACACCCGAAAGCTGATTTACACAAAGTGTAAGTGAATTTAAGCTTGAGAGTCGGCCTAAAGAGTCCGGAACATTACCCTCTAGTTTATTTGTTGCTAGAGAAAGAATTTCAAGCGAGGAAAGATTCCCAAGAGATGATGGAATTCCTCCTATTAAATTGTTGGAACGGAGGCCGAACATCACTAACTTTGATAGCGAGCCAAGGTTCGATGGAATTGCTCCAAACAAGCCATTGAAACGTAAGTCCATGACCGTGAGGTGGGAGCAGCTTGACAAATTGCTTGGAATCTCGCCATCAAAAGAATTGTTGTTCAGCTGTAGTTTTTGTAACCGAAACAAATGGCCTAGTTCTAAAGGAATGTGACCAAAGAAACTGTTGTTTTCGAGATTGATAAATTTGAGGAAGGTGAGATTTCCTATGTGAGGAGATAGTTGTCCTATGAGCTTTTGAGAATGTAGGTCGAAGACTGTGATCCTTTGATGCCGATGACTGCATGTAACACCATACCATTGACAGAAATGTAGAGAATCATTCCATGAACTTAGCGTTCCAAGTGGATCCTCAGTTATAAGACTCTTGAAACTGAGTAATGCAATACGATCTGTATTGTTTCCTAGAGCTGATGATGGAGTGGTGGAAAGAGAAACCATTGAGCTTATTTGTGGGTTCAAGCATAAAAGAATATTGCAGATGAGGAGAAGAGAACAAGATAGTGTTATAATGCTTGAACGTGAATTCTCCATAATAGAAATGGTTGTGATTGTTGTGAAGTAACACTTGTGGACTCTTAAATACTTCTGAATCCCGGACCACCACAAGAAATGCCAAGTTGTGAGTCAAGATAAATATCCCGTCAACAACAAACTCCAGTGGATTAAAACATGCCAGCCATGCATATCTACTTTGATGACATGCATTAATTGTCCTTGGCTTTTCTGATGTACGTGAAGTGGGTATTTCCTGGAAAATGCATAAAATAATTCACTGGCAATGTCATTACTTTCTTTAGTTAGTTTTCTATAGTACTTGTATAATGGCTTTGCACTACCAAAAAAAAAAAATTTGTATAATGGCTTTGCAAAAACCAAGTTTTCTTGATGGAGAATGTTATTGCTTGCTAAATTTATTTCCTGATGCATGGATTCTTCCATTTGATTTCCTTCCTTGAAAAAATAAACTATCATGACGATTTGAATCACCCGTCCTATATTTTTAACTTGGCAGAATCTTAGAAAGGGCCGCTTATTTACCTTATTATACCCTTGTTGATTTGCTGTCCATTTACTTTGGTAATAATTGTTTCAACATTTATAAGCCTTCCATGTGGAGAATTTTCAGCCGCCTGGTTGCATTCTTAAAATAATAACTACTGATAAAAAAAAAAAAATTACGATTTTTCTGTAACTATCGTGGGTGGTTATGAGTCATATCGAGGTATGAATGAAGATGAATATCTAGTTGGCAGTTCAAATTAAGACTACAACAGTCACCGAAATTATCAACTTTGTATTTAATTATTGACTTTTCTAAGGCCGTCCATTATCTTTGGTAATAAATGTCCCAAGTTGCCGTATAATTTGGTCTGTATGTTCACATCTTTGCTTGACTTTTAGGATTGTGCTTGAAAACCTAAGTCTTGACTAATGGCCAATGCCGGATTTAATGAAAAATATTAAGTAATGTGCTACTACAAAGAATAGAGCTGGCAACGGGTTGTGTTGGGTCAGGTCATAATCGGGTTGGTGGTTAATCGGGTTGGGTTTGGGTTGGATTAAATTAAGGTGGGTTGGAAAACCCCAACCTGCCAACCCGTTTATTATTTTTTTAATTTTTTATTTTTCAAAAAATATGATTAAAATAGGGTTGGGGGTTAATTGGATTGGGTTGTATCGAGTCAGGTTGGGGGTTAATCGGGTCGAGACGGAACACTTTTGCCCCTTTTTTTTTTAATCGGTTGACCCGATTACGCACCCAACCTAATTAATAAACGAGTCAACCCAAACCCGTTTAACTCAAGTTGGTGGCATTTTGCCAGCTCTAACAAAGAAGTTGCTATATATATGATTTGGATTGTGTGTGTGTTTTATGCCTTTGCTTGACTTGAAGGATTTTGCTAGAAAACCAAGTCTTGAGTAGTGAACAACAATAAGTCATGTGTCCCCATGGCAGAGCCAAAGAGGAACCATGAGGTGGCAATCGCCCTTCTAAATTTTTTTTTTCAAAAATTAAGTTTACGATTACTTATTGCCCCCTCAAATTTTTTGGGGAAATTAGATTTTAGTCATATTTTTTTAAAAGTAAACTAGATTCGATCACCTGATTCTTGGTAATTGAAAACTAATGATATTTTTCTAAAAATAATTGAAAATGAGTATCATTTAACTGTTGATAAATGATTCTTTCACAAATGCCTTCATTTGTTTGTTATCATCTTTTAATAAGGTTAAGAATTCCTTTAAGAGCATTTTTGGGAAAAATCCTATGTGAACTAGTAAAATGACACTTAATCTCCATTATTTTTTAAAAATAGGGAAATTTACAGAAACACCCCCTGAGGTTTGGCGATAGGGCACGGACACTCCCTGTAGTTTAAAATTGATCACTTATAACCCTCGGGCTTTTTAAAACCGTTATTTATTACCTCTACCGTTAATTGAAGTGAAACAGTGTTAACTTTGTAATTTTTAAAGACAAAATTGCCCCTCTATTTTAAGCACGTTCATTCGTCCTAACCTATCTGAAGCAAGCATTGACCGACGACCGATGGCTAGTTTCAGGCAACTCACAGGCAGGTGCCGACCACCTTTGCGATGAAGATTTTCCGGTAAGTCCACCCCCATAATCGTCTTCTTCTTCTTATTGCTCAACATTTTTGAACGCCCACGATTTGGGGTTAGGGTCTCGGTTTCGTTTTATTCCTCTTCTTTGTTCAACTTGAACCCTCAAAAGCAGGTCAACGAAGTTGGGGTTGGGGTTTCGATTTAAGCTCGAGAAGGCTCTTGATCTTGGCGAGGGTGTTTTTAGCGTTGCAAATTTTTTTTGGTCAGGTTTTACAGCAATTTTGTGTCGATTTAGTTCCTTTTCTTGAGATTTTCCTATAGCACCGGAGATGCAATGGAGATTCTCTAGCTCTCTCTTTCTCTGTCTCTCTTGCTAGCTCTCTCTTTCTCCTTCGCTCTCGCTCCCTAAGCTTTCTCTGCAATGCCAATGGCGAGCGCCATTAAAAAGGTCGACAAGATCCGCCAAGTCATCCAACTGAAGCAGGTGGTGAAGCGATGGAAGTCCTTGAGCCTCAAGCGCCGATCCATCTAGTCGCACTCTAACTCAGACTCTGATACCGACTCAAGATTGTCGTCGTGTTTGTACCGTCGCATTCCATCTAGCTATCTCGCCATTTACATCGGAGCAGAGCGCTGACGGTTCATGATCCCGACTCGGTTCCTAAACCTTCCGATCTTTGTCGCCCTGCTGAAGAAATCCGAGGAAGAATTCTGGTACTAGTCTCAAGGAGGGCTTGTGTTGCCTTGTGAGGTGGGTTTCTTCAAAAGGGTTCTGAAGGCTCTGGAGAAAGACGATCAGAGGTATCAGAGGCTGGAGTTGGATGAGTTCCTGAAGACGTTCTCTGATGTAGGGTTTGATTCTTGCAAGGATGTCAACATGTCCTGCCATGGATTCTCACCCCTGTTGCCCAAAGCTAGGGTTTGATGGGTGTTTTTTTTAAGGGTTTCTTCTTCTTCCTTGTCGGGATTTTTAGGTTTTTAGTCCCTTTTTGTTTTCTTTCCTTTTACTGCAAGCAAAGAGTCAGCAAGAGCAAACTCAAGGCTGCTGGCCATCGTTGTAGCTGGTTCAGTTCTTGCAGGGGAGCTCTCCCTCATGTCTGCAATTGCAGTGGGGCAGCTTGTGAGAAGCCACATGAAATACAATAGATCAAGCAAAGATGTCTCTGCAGCTGGCAAGCATGAGAGGAGGAATGTATTGAACCCAAGAAGAGAGGGAGGAAGAAATCTAAAGATTGGGTCCGCGTTCTGTTGGGGAGGAAGAGGTTCTATTCGAGAAGAAGAAGGCGGGTGATGGTTTTTATTATAGAAGGGCAATTTTGTTTTTAAAAATTACAAAGTTAATGCCGTTTTACTTCAACTGACAGTTGGGGTAGCGAATGACGGTTTTAAGAAGTCCGAGGGTTATAAGTGATCAATTTTAAACTACAGGGGGTGTCCGTGCCCTTTCGTTAAACCTCAAGGAGTGTTACTGTAAATTTCCCAAAAAAAATAAAGTATCTCTAATTTCCAATTACCTAAAAAGTCTAGGTTATTTTTAAAAAATATCACTAAAACCCAATTTGTTTCTAAAAATAATTTTTCTAAAACATTTCAATGTTAATGTAATTGAATTTATTCTAATTTATTGTTTGCCCCTTCTGAGTTAATTTTCTGTCTCCACCCCTGTGTGTCCCTATTACCAAGTTGCCTATGACTTTGTTTGTATGTATGTACGTTCATGTCTTTATTTTGCTTGAACAAAAGTTTTGCCTTGCCAACTTTTCTCACTAAGAAATGTTATAGGTGAGAGCATTTTGATCACCATCAACAACGAAGTACTGATATTTTATTCACAAACAAAACTCTGAAAGTCCTTCATTAACAACTGAAATTTCTCGTATTATTATCCTATAGTGAAAAGGTTTACACAATGCGATTCACATCATGTGGAGATCCTATCTGCTCTTTTATTTGGAGCTTCGTGCCAAGCGTACTTAAAATAACTTTGTTAAACCACTCAAAGAGAAAAAAAAATTTTGCTTACTTCACAAGTTCGTTTTATATACACATGGCATGATACTATAAAATTAAATAATATGACTACAATACCCCATAGCTTCATCGCATATGACCCCTAGAATCTCCTTAGGACATGAACTGCCTTCAAACACCATATCACCATCTTCATGGGATCCCAAGTCTAGTACAAATTTAGAACATTGATTTAGCAATGTATGAGGGCAAGCCTTGACACAACGGTTGCTCTGTTGCAACCTAAAGGTTGCGGGTTCGTGTCACAGGAAATAAGGTTAAAGGTCACGGCTTCCAGTCACAAGATACAGCCTTTCCCCGAGGTGAGGCTACATTTGTATAACTAGGGCTATCAATGGGTCACCCACCTGGATCCATATTCAAACAGATCACAAAACAGCCATTGTCAAATTCAAACCGATCCAATTCAACCGATCACTAAACAACCAATTTGACCGATCGTAAACCATATTCGAATTGGATAGAAAAGTCGATATTAGAATTGGAATCGAACCTAGCTTGTTCAACTTTTTTTTTTACTAAATTTATTTATTAAACCATGTGGTTTGGACACATTTTATAGAAAATTAATGGTTTGGCTCGAATGGCTCGGTTCGCTGTTGGGCCGTGCATGGACAGGCCTGCAACGGTTATTGGTCAACATTTTATAGGCGACATCATCTGGGAAGGAAGATCCCTTCCAACGGTTATTGGGCCGTGCATGGACAGGCCTTAGGTGGGTTGTTTTGAAACACGGCTCGGCCCGATTGGCACCCTATTCTATCGATTTAAATTCCGAATTTCCTATTGAACCAGAGTAATCGGATCAACATCTTAACCGGTTCAATGCACAGTCCACTCCTATCGATTTAAATTCCGAATTTCCTATTGAACCAGAGTAATCGGATCAACATCTTAACCGGTTCAATGCACAGTCCACTCCTTCTCTCTCTTAGCCCCTCCATCAAAGTGGGTCTACGAGCTGGTACATGCCCTCCAACGATCGTTGGCGTTGGCGCTGTCCGAAATTTCAACGAGGTGGTTCATTGTCCGGAATGGTCGTTGGAGTTGAGATTATGAAGTTTATAAGCTTGATCGTGCATCTCCTTTCTAGTTGATATCATCCTCCAACGGGTTGGTGCCCTAGTCTGAAATTCTCGTTATTTAAGAGCTTTTTGATTTCTGTTTCGATTCATATGATTCGGTTCCTAGTTCTTTTCACCTTAATAATGTCACGGTGATTATTTGATTTAGTTTATCGAGCATCTGTTTTTGCTTGCATTTGTTTCGAATCGATGATCTTATACTGTAAATTTACCAATTCCTGCCTGAATATTATTCGGCTATCTGAATAATGGATTTTGATTAGAATCAGATTTTTGAATCATCCGGGTATCATTATGTCTACATGCTTTGCTTTTGTTCTCTGCACCTCCGCTATTTGTAAGAATGTTTCATGCGGATAAGCTATAAATATTGCCTTGACCGCACAAGCTGATTATGGATGGGAGGACAATACTCCTAATGGATATATCGTTGGTCAGACAAAAGACAACAACCGTATTGACTGATTTTATGTTATTAGGAGTAACAATCTCAAGTAAAGAAGGCAATATGAGAGTGTGTGTGCAAGTGCATTGCAGGGCAAACTTGACACTGCAAAAGTGTCAAACCATGAGTCTATTAGATGTCATGAGTTTGATCAATATAAGTACGGAAATAAGGCTCTGATGATGAACTGCTCTGTATTATGGAGCATCATGTTCAAGGATATGGGAACAAAATATCAAATTTCTGAGCTTTGAACTACTATTATTATGCTTTTGGATGCATTAAAAATAACTGTAATTTAGTATTTAACAGGTCAGTATAAATAGCATCCATGTGATCTATAATGTCCTTAATTTTTTTTTCTTTTTTTGTATTTGCTGTATTCTGGGTGATCCCATGGCTTGTGGGGTCCCCTTCTTTTGGGGATGATATCATCTACTGCCCTCGTTGCTGCTGCTATTCATGCAGCGACCGTGAGATGCTGCCATATCTAGCATCCAGTGGCGGAACCAGGACTTCAAATCTGAGGGGGCAAAAAAAAATTTCAATGAACAGTTATACATGAAATATAGAAATTTTGGGGGTGGGGGGGGGGGGGGGGTGCGCGCGGCGGTGCAGCAAAACATAAATTTCAATTAAAATATATAGAAAAATATATACTTTTAATTAAAAAATAAAAATTTAGTGGGGGCAATTGTCCCCCCTAGACATAGCCTGATTCCGCCACTGGTAGCATCTCACGGTTGGGCTTTTTCATCAAAAAGTTGTTTTGTCTTTATTTGAAAAAAGAAAAAGCTGCAACCATTGGATGTTACATATGTCAACATCTGAATGTGCAGCTGGGTTAGCTGCAAACAATGGCGGTAGACGATTTCATCCCCTTCTTTTGATCCTAATCAAATCTTCATTAATCATAAAAAAAAATTTATTTGTTAACATGGTATATAAAATCCCTTTGATCTATTCACAACTTCTATAAAAGTGCTTGCCAAGTCAGATCTGTCGGGTATACAAAGAAGTAATTTTGCAATAGAAAAGTAATTAACTTTGCATTGGACAACTTCTCAGATATATGAGTCAAAACTAATCCAAGATGTTAAGAGATGATCATGCGAGCAATTTAGGATTGAACAGTTACCAAATTCTTTAAATGAATTGAAGTTTTCTTACCTTGAAAAGAAAAAGAAAAAGGAAAAAAACAAAAACAAAAACAAAAAACAAAAAACAAAAACACAAAACACAAAAAAACAAAAAGAAGGCTATGCCAATAAAGAAGGCCTTTTACAATGATGCTAAAAAAGAAAATCAGACTAAACCATGAAAAATGCTCAAGTAACTTGAATACTAGTTTACTACTTAAGTAAACGAAGAAAGAAGGCAAGTCACCAAAATATAAAAATAAACCAAATGTATGGGATAGTGATTTGAATAAAAATATGACTTGATATATAAATACATCTCATTGATTTTCTTGCTGCGAAATCATTTAACAGCTATGCAGAAGGCTATATTATGTGCCTGGATATTAACATCATACTTTGTCCAATAACTCGCAATTTGCTCTAAGATCTTGTCTTATAATCAGCAGCTTATGATCTGATTCTATTTTCTTCTTCTGTCACTCTGCTGTAAACATTCTTGATCGACTTCAGCTTGCAAACAACATCCTGAATGTCCATCCGCTCCTGAGGTGACTCCAGGGAACATGCAACTCCAATTCGGATTATAGAAACCAAGCAATCTCTCCTTCCGTGACTGATGCCAGTTAAACTTTCTATATTCACTATAGCTTCATCCTGTTCTCTTTCCTCATCTGGCATGAGCATGTGTAGATCTATGATCTCCATTATATGCTCAGGCAAGGCCATCTTTGAGATTTCATGGAGACTCA
This sequence comes from Buxus sempervirens, assembly GCA_947561395.2. Taxonomy (NCBI): domain Eukaryota; kingdom Viridiplantae; phylum Streptophyta; class Magnoliopsida; order Buxales; family Buxaceae; genus Buxus; species Buxus sempervirens. Next base: position 27,120,523 of record OX387192.1, read on the forward strand.
AATCATTTTTGAACATATCATCGGTTGGTCTCTTTCCTGTGAACATCTCAAGCAAGAGAATCCCATAACTATAAACATCCCCTTTAGTGGATACTTCGCCACTCATTCCGTATTCTGCAATTCACGAATATGTTACCTTAGAAACAGATTAATAACATTAGTGAAAGAAGAATCGATTGAATCCTAAAGTGCAAGCATCGTTTCTACCAATCAACCATGTCGTTAGGCATCACCATCATAATTTTCTCAAAATAAAGTTTAGGGCATGGATAAATTTTCTCTTGTTGATGATAAAGTTGTCTTTATGGGCATGATCATTGTTGATAAACACATTTCCTTTTAGAATGGAAAGCATATATTGTCTCGAAGCTCATAAAGAAAGAAAAAACATCCGCTTGTTTGATTATTCTAAATTTTATTTTTCTCAAAATAAGTACTAGTATTTTGGAATACATACAATGGAAAAAGATTATATTAAGATTAAATGGAATATAAGTGAAAGTGGGAACCAAAATTAAGATCCTTGCTAGTGGATTCATATTTACTAAAAACTTCGAGCAAATCAACTCTTAAAAGCTAAATGCATGAAAAATATTTAATTTCCAACAAAACATAAACTTTTTTTTTCTTTTCTTGAATGAAAGAAATTACTTCAGTGATTTGTTTATATCACACTCACACGTTTTGTAAGTGTTTGAGGAACAAATGGTGAAGAAGAAAAAAATGGTTTTTTTATGAGGGCTCATATAATGTTGAGATATTATCTTCCGTTATTATAATTACACAAATAATATAACATGGAAAATGTTAATGAATAGATTCTGTTTATGCAATTGCACTCACTTGATCAAACTAACAAAAGACAAAACCAACATGATTCAATGAATGACACCATACGTCTTTGTTGTTTATTTGATGAGGTTAGGGGTGTTCTTCATTTGGAGTTTGATTTTACTTTTTTCATTGGATTGGATATATAGCTCCAAGACAAGAACTAGGCTTCATGTCCCCTCACAGTAAGGCTAATCAATTTTTGTATTAATTTCACATCCATCCATAACATGTTTAAGAATAGACTAAAATTGATAAAATTACACTCAAAGAAAAGGGTTTGAAGGTGTTGAGACAGGTTTGAAGGTGTCCAGTATCAATTTATGAGTACATACATTTTGATACTTGGCAAATTGCTTATGTATTTTCCTAGTGTCATAGGGTCTTCGTGAGTGTTGATATCCTATTTGAAATCATGGTGAATATGTTAAGGAATGTTTTCGAAGATTGGATATTGTAGAATATATTACAAAATAAAAGATGGTCTACATACCTGGGGCAACATAGCCGATAGATCCCTTTATGACAACTGAGCTACTTATGTTGTTGCTGAAATTGCTGGAGGTTTTGGAAAGGAACTTGGCTAATCCAAAATCGCTCACATGAGCAGTCATGTCTTCATCAAGCAAAACATTGCTTGGCTTTAGGTCACAATGAACAAGCGGTATTTCACAATGATTATGAAGATAATCCAATGTGGAAGCAATATCAATTGCTATATTCAGTCTTTGGTCTAGCTTCAACCTCCTTAATTGATTTTGTCCTTCTATGCTTGGTTGCAACCAGTTTTCTAGACTTCCGTTAGGCATGAACTCAAATACTAGAGCTTTGAAATCATTACCTTTAAAGTCTATGCTTGAGCAGGAAGTTATGATCCGGACTAGATTTCGATGTCGAATTTTTTTCAATGCTTCACATTCGGCCATGAAGCTTTTGTTTGCTGCTTTATGTTGAAGATTCAATATCTTCACTGCAATAGGCTTCTTCTCCTGAGGCACAGTTCCTTTATACACTGCTCCAAAAGTACCCGTACCTATCAAATTTTCAGATGCAAATCCAGCAGGTTCTTTAAGAAGCTCATTGTACGATAACCTAATATATGAATCTCCCAAGGAAGTTGTGGAAGGAACACATTTCCTTGACTTTCTTCGCCAATGAAGTATCACAAAACATGTTCCCAATGTTAAAAATATAACCACACTTGTTAATGTGATTAATACTTTAAAAGTATTGGATCTTCTATGTTTCCTGATGTCCTCTCTGTGGCATGCTAGCAACTTCAAATTTGGAATACCCCCACAAAGCTTGTGATTTCCAGTGACAAAATAGTCCTTAAAGCATTTTTTTAATATAAGAAATGGTTGTGTAGGGATCCCAAACTATAGTTTAATTTGGAAGCTTGCATTTACCAGACAGAATACAATGAGAGGATTGATGTCAACATCAACAAACAAGTGCAGTACAAAGATATTTTCTCCATGAACAAAATCCCTAAAATAGGAATACAGTATGTGAAGATGGAGATTCAAGAAGAGCATTTGGTGCTCAAAAAATAAGATTGCATTTAAAGGAAATAAGCGTAGTTTGAATACTCTGTCATAAAATTTATCCTTGCCCTGAACATCTGTTGGTCCGTTCAACGATCTTAATCAAATATACAAGTCCAAACTGATCATTACTTTATGGCTAAACAATTACCACGTTCTCCAAATGAAAGTAAGTTCTCTTACCATGAACAGGGAAAAAAAGGAAAAGGGAAAAGTGGGCTTTGTTGTCTCTAGCTCTCAGCATGTTACAAGGAAGGGTTTTTACAACTATGCCAATAAAGGAAATCAAACAAAACTATAAAAATATTAAGACAGCAATTAACATGAAGACAAGTTTACTACTTCATCAAGCAAAGAAATAAGGAAACATCACCAAATTATAAAAATAAGCCAACAATCTCGGATAGCGATTTGGATAAGATATGATTTGATATATAAATACAACTTAGTGCTTGGATAAGACATGAAAGGCCATATGGTTGGCATGGATGTCAAATCCATACTGTGTCCAGTTACTTGCATTTTGATGTAAGATCTAAACATTCAATCAGTAATTCAAGACCTGGCTCTATTTACTTCCTCTGTCACTTTATAGTAAACATTCTTGATTGAATGTAGCTCGCGAACAACATCCTGAATGTCCATCCGATCCCGAGGTGACTCCATGGAGCATGAAACTCCAATTCGAACAATGGAAACCAAGAAGTCTCTCTGTCCCTGACTGATATTAGTAAAACTTTCCATATTTGCTATAGCTTCATCCTGTTCTCTTTCTTCATCTGGTGTGAGCATGTTCAAATCTATGATCTCCATTATATGCTCGGGCAAGGCCATCTTCGAGTATTCATGAAGGCATGAATCATTTATAAATTTGTCCTCAGTTGGTCTCTTTCCTGTGAACATCTCAAGCAAGAGAATCCCATAACTATAAACATCCCCTTTTGTGGATACTTCACCACCCATTCCATATTCTGCAATTTATAAATCTGTTATGTTAGCAACAAATTAACTAATAGCATTAGTGAAAGAAGAATCGATTGAATCCTAAAGTGCAAGTATCGATTCTAAACTCAACCTTGTCCTTGAGCATTCTATCACAATTTCCTCTAAATAAAATTGTAGTGCATGGGTAAAGTTTATCTTGTTGGTGATAAGGTAGTTTTGGTTGGCATTATTAGTAATGATAAAGCATATACTTTCACAATGGAAATCTTATATTGTTTGCAAACTCATAAAGAAAGGAAGAACATCAATTTGTTTGATTATTCTGAATTTTATTTTTCTTAATGAAATATTAATGTTTTAGTATACACACAATAGAAGAAGTCATATAAGGATTAAATGGAATATAAACGAAAGTGGGTAGCAAAAACAACATCCCTGCCAGTGGATTCCTATTTACTAAAAATTAAATGTAGAATCAAGGGATTCAACTTTTAAAAGCTAAATGCGTAAAACATGTTTATTTTCCTAAAAAATAGAAACACTTTTATTTCTTTAATGTAAGAAATTACTTCAGTGGTTTCAATGATTACAATTTGCCACACTTTCTCTAAAGCAAAATTTGGGGAACAAATGGTAAAAAAAAATTAATTTTGAGATATCTTATTATATTAATGTTTGAGATCTTATCTTCCCTTATTATAGCTTTAAAAATAATATAACATGGAAAATATTAATAAATAAATTGAACTCACTTCATCAAATTGATTGAAGATAAAACAAAGACGATTCAATGAATGACATCATTCTCCTTTATTGTTTATTTGCTGAGGGTAGTCATGCCATTATCAAGCTTGAACAGTGTATAATATATTTCAAAATAAAGAATGGTCTACATACCTGGGGCAATATAGCCAATAGATCCCTTTACGGCAACTGAGCTACTTATGTTGTTGCCAAAATTGATGGTGGTTTTGAAAAGGAACTTGGCTAATCCAAAATCGCCCACATGAGCAGTCATATCATCATCAAGCAAAACATTACTTGGCTTTAGATCACAATGAACAAGCGGTATTTCACAATGGTGATGAAGATAATCCAATGCGGAAGCAATATCTATTGCTATGTTCAGCCTTTGGTTAAGGTTCAACCTCCTTAATTGATGACATCCTTTTATGCTTGGGTGCAACCAGTTTTCTAGACTTCCATTGGGCATGAATTCAAAAACTAGAACCTTGAAATCATTACCTTTAAAATCTATGCTTGAGCAGGAAGTTATGATCTTGACCAGATTTCGATGTCGAATTTTTTTCAATGCTTTGCATTCAGCCATAAAGCTTTTGTTGGCTGCTTTATGTTGAAGATTCAATATCTTCACTGCAACAGGTTTTTCTTCTTGAGGCAAAATTCCTTTATACACAGCTCCAAAAGTACCTGTACCAATCAAATTTTCTGGTGCAAATCCAGCAGTCGCTTTAAGAAGCTCATCGTGATATTGCCTATGGAGGATGGAATTTCTCCTGTTAATGTGTTGTCAAACAAGCTCAGTACTCGTAGATTGTGCAGCTTCCCTATGGAGATTGGAATTGTACCTGTGAGTAGGTTGGACTCCATGCCCAATAGATCTAAGCTGACAAGATTATCAATATTAGTAGGTATGCTTCCAAATATTCGATTTCTTCCTAGATACAGTTTCTCTAATTGGTTTGAGAGATTGGCTACAGAGTTTGGCAACCGACCTACAAAGTTATTTCTCGAGAAAGCTAGAAATTTCAAATTGCTACAGTTTGTCAAAGAAATGAGAAATCTTAAATCATCAACCTCTCCTGCCCCTAGATTGTTTTCACCAATACCAAGAGGCCAAAGACTCGTTAACATTCCCCAATTTATAGGAACAGATCCAAAGAATCTATTTGCACCCAAATCAAGTTTTAAAAGTTGTGAAGCGTTTGGAAATGACACTGGAATGGTTCCACTAAATTGATTCATACCCATATATAGATATTGGAGGTTTGGAAGTTTGAGTCCCAAATCTTGTGGAAGAATGCCGGAGAGTTGGTTGTCTACCAAAGAAATTAATTTGAGGGAAGAGAGGTTGTAGAGAGATGGAGGAACAATACCAGAAACCTTAGTTTGATCAAGTCCAAGTTTTGTTAAGCTTGAGAGCCTACCTAGAGAGTCTGGAACATTACCCCCCAGTTCATTCCTTCCTAGAGACAAATATTCAAGCGAGGAAAGATTCCCAAGAGAGGGCGGGATACCTCCTGTTAAATCGTTGCCTTGAAGGCCCAATTTCTCTAGCTTTGATAGCAAGCCAAGGTTTGATGGAATTGTTCCAAACAGATCATTGAGACCTAAGTTGAGAAGCATGAGATGGGAGAAATTTGTTAAATTTTTTGGAATCTCGCCATCAAAAGAATTGTTGTTCAAAAGTAATACTTGTAACCGGAACAAATGGCCTATTTCTGAAGGGATGTGACCGATAAAACTGTTGTTTTGGAGATTGAGGACTCTGAGGAAGGTGAGATTTGCAATATGAGGAGAAAGTTGTCCTATAAGCTTCCGAGATTGTAGGTCCAAGACTGTGATTCTTTGATGCCTACGACTACACATGATCCCATACCATTCGCAGAAATGTAGAGAATTGTTCCATGAACTAAGTGTTCCCAGTGGATCCTCAGTTATAAGACTCCTGAAGCTGAGCAATGCAAGTCGATCTGTCTCGTTTCCTATAACTGTTGATGGAGTGGTGGGAAGAGAAACCACCAAGCTTGTTGCTAGGTTCGAGCAAACAAGAATGTTGCAAATGAAGAGAGCAAAGTAAGACACCATTACGATGCCGGATAGTGAATTCTCCATAGTAGTAGTTGTTTGTGATTGTTGTGAACAAGTGTCTCTGAATGATTAAATCCTGTGAGGCAGTCAAAGTAATCGTTGACTGTTTAAACATCATATGTGAACATATAGAATATCCCACCTACGTTCCGTGTTGAAAAGTCTGAGCCATATGATGACTTGTTGGTCCTCATCTTGTCATGGTTTATGTGATTGCTTGAGTCAAGGATTTTACTAGAAAGAAAGTATTAGCTTGTGGTAACTCTCTTTGAAAAAAAGGGGAAAAAAATAGAGTGCTGAAGCATTTTCCGCATGGGTGAAATTTCTTTAAATCTCTTTGCTTTTACAATTTACCAGAGCAGAATTTGTTCCAAATGCATTTTACACTTGGGTATAAGCTAAATAGCTAGATGATGACTCCTACTTCACAAAATGCTTTTGCTTTTTAAAACTACCACACTAAATATTCATCTATAATGCCAAAAAAAAATTGATTATTCTGTCTCTGTTTATGCATTGTGTCTAAGAACTTACAAACTAAAAATTTCCAAGATTCCAAAACACAAAACTAAAATTTATTTCAATAAATAGTTCAGTCTTGAAATCTGGTTTATTTACGGCACAAGTTACCAACATAGCAATATGACATGCTATAAATAAACCTTATATTGATGACATTAATTCCATGAATTCAAAGTTCCAAGAGAATGAGATAGTGTTATAATGCTTGAACATGTATTCTCTATAGTGGAGATGGCTGTGATTGTTGTGAAGAACTAATGTATGTCAACTCTTAAATTATGGTAAATCATGGACCATCTCAGGTAATGTTAGGGTGTTGAGTCAAAATGATTATCCAGTCAGCATAACACTTCAAATGGAAAATGTGTTCCCCATTAAAAAAAAAAAATGATTGCCTTTTTATAGGGTTGAAAAGTGAGTTATTCCAAGCAAATGGAGGGAAAAAGAACATTTTAATTATGGGTGTATGACTTGAGGACTTTGCTAGAAGCAAGTCTTAGCTCTTGCCAACTTTATGAAGAAAAACAAGTCTTGTGACACTACCACCAGGTTGCCGTATGACTTGATTTGTATGGGTGTTCGCCACTTTGCTTGTGTAAATTTTAGTGGAAGAATAACAAGTCATGTGTCCCTACCACCAAGTTTCCACATGACTTATTTATGAATGTTTATTCATGCCTTTGCTTGACTTGACGACTGTGCTAGAAACAAGTCTTGGCTTGTGCTTGTGCCAACTTTAGTCAATAATATTATTAGTTCATGTACCCCACCACCACCAACTACTTGCCGCACAATTTGGTTTCTATGGTTTTTTCAGCCACTAAATTCTAGAGGCGGCTAATAGTTTTAATTTCGTTGCGTTAAATTAAAATTTTAAGAGATGAAATATTGTACTGCAGTGCCTGCCTCGCCTAAGATCACCCCTTTTCTATCTAATGTGGAGAAGAGACCCATCAGAAGACAATGAGAAGTTTTCATGCAAGGTACAAAGATGTTTTACACCATCCAAGTCAATTTTGACCTTGCTCCAAGCTTTTCTTAGCTACTAGTCTCATCTCACTTTCTTTCTTTAGGCTAATCTGAAAAATATAAGCATGTACCTAAAGGTATGAGGGCGAGTCTTGAATGTGATTTTCTTGCGCAGAACACTCCCTGTTGCTTGGGCTTGAAATTGGTTGCTTAGACCACAATCTTCAAAAACTAAATGGGCTAAGTTGTGAAGTTGGAGCTCAAACCAAAGGTGTAAGAGAATAAGAATGCTCTGGGAAGAAGTCTGTTTCTAGAAACTATAATTTTATTCGATTATCAAGTATTATTTTTGAGGTCGGTTGAAAGTAGGGATGGCAATGGGGTGGGTTAGCCAGGTAACCCGCCTTGCCCCTAATGGGACGGGTTTGGTATAAGCAAACTAGGGTTAGGGGCAGGTTGGGCTAAAACCCATATAAGCCCCGACCCTGTCTCGACTCCTACTTAATTTACTTTTAAGGGGTCACAAATGGCAATCAATTTCAAGCATTCAGAGTAACAATTAAAAATTAAAATGGGTAGGACAAACCCATATAAGGGTGTCGCAATGTAGGTTGGCCAAATCCATGGAAGAGTGTGATAGTAAGGTTACTATGTCTTGGCATCATGACATGTACAGATAGCTCACCTTTATGAGCCTCATCTTTGGCCCATCTTACAAAAAAACAAAAATAAAAAAATAAAAAAGGCAAAATGCAAAAACAAAATAAAACGGAATAAATTGGTCCCCAAAAGAATGAATTGCTAATAGCATCACAGTTAGAGATGACAACTTCTAACGTTTGAACATCCTAATTTATGAGATTGTACGCAGACTGGGGTTTGAATTGGTTGAAATGGGTATAGGCTATGAGCCGGATTGAATATTGAGTTTGGACACGGACTAGTTTCGTTTTAATTAAGGCCCATCACTTAAATGTTGTAGTACAAACCTCAAACTGCCCAAAAAATATAATAATAATAATAAACAGATAAAATAAAAACCCTCAAATTGCAAGTCTTATCATGTGAAAAACCCGCTTTATACAAACTACTAGGGGTCTACGTGCAATACTGTATGTAGAGAGGGGGAACAATTTGTCAATTACCAAAATTTTAAACCAATAGGTAAAGTTTTTACCATTTTAGCTCTGTATTAATGATGCCTTATCAACGAATAGTAAGGGCTTTTTGGAAAAGTCGTGCATAGTTGTTGGCATGCTTCCCAAGGGGAAAATTCTCATTATATACAGTACTTGGAGGGTACATGTGCACATGAGAAGGGATATTGATGGAACAGTTACAAAATTGATTAAGTTTTAAATGAATGGAATGGAATTTATGACAATTATACCCCTTTTTATTAATAAATGTTAAAAATGAGAGGAAGGGGTTTTCTGGGGAAGTTGCACATTGCGTTTGGCAAGCTCACCAAGGATTTTCTCGTGTTATATAGAGTAAGTATAGATATATAGATATAGATTTTCGAAATGTTAAAACTTTGAACCCTGAGTTGGTAAGGGATTCACCAGGTTATAATGTGTCCCACTTCTTTCGATTTGTATTTCCAATTGAAACAGTTTAAACAATCGGATCAACGCCTTCAATGGTTCAATGCACAGGACACTCCAAGTCGATGATTGCACCGGAATCCTATAATTATTTGTAGTCTCTAATTGGATTTTGATTATGGGAAGATCTTAGAATCAAATTGTTTAATTATTATTCAGATGCTTGCAGTCTTGATTCAAATGGTCATGATGGTTTATTTATTTAACATTTCTAATCCAAGCTTGCAGTCTTGAATTAGATAGGCCTATAAATTCTGACTAATATCGCTATTGGGTATTTATCTTTTCTTTTGTGGCTTTATATTGATGACACTAATTCCATGAATTCAATGTTCCAAGAGAATGAGATAGTGTTATAATGCTTGAACATGTATTCTCTATAGTGGAGAGGGTTGTGATTGTTGTGAAGAACTAATGTATGTCAAGTACTCTTAAATTATGTTGAATCATGGACCATCTCAGGTAATGTTAGGGTGTTGAGTCAAAATGAATATCCAGTCAGCATGACACTTAAAATGGAAAATGTGTTCTCCCATTAAAAAAACTAAATGGTTGCCCTTTAATAGGGTTGAAAACTGAGTTATTCCAAGCAAATGGAGGGAAAAAGAACATTTTAATTATGGGTGTATGACTTGAGGACTTTGCGAGAAGCAAGTCTTAGCTCTTTCCAACTTTATATATGAAGAAAAACAAGTCTTGTGGCACTACTACCAGGTTGCCGTATGACTTGGTTTGTATGTATGTTCGCCACTTTGCTTATGTAAATTTTAGTGGAAGAATAACAAGTCATGTGTCCCTACCACCAAGTTTCCGCATGACTTATTTATGAATGTTTATTCATACCTTTGCGTGACATGACGACTGTGCTAGAAACAAGTCTTGGCTTGTGCTTGTGCCAACTTTAGTCAATAATATTAGGTCATGTAACCCCACCACCAAGTACTTGCCGCACAATTTGGTTTCTATGGTTTTTTCAGGTCTTTGCTTCAATTGATTTGGTTTGTATGTTTTTTCAGGTCCTTTGTTCACTTGAAGACTTCACAGAAAACAAGTCTTGGCTTGTGCCAACTTTTCTCACTAAATTCAAAAAGTGACTTAAATTATTAAGAAATGGTTGGGCTAGGTGCCAAACTATTGTTTGGCTTCGAAAGTATTGGCATTTTTCTAGTGGCACAAGATAAAAGTGCCACTAAATACAGTGAATTAATAGTGGCATTTTTCATTTTTGCCACAAAAAAAGGGCCACTAAATTTTAGAGGCCGCTAATAATTTTAATTTCGTTGCATTAAATTAAAATTTCAAGAGATGAAATATTGTACTTCAGTGCCTGCCTCTCCTAAGATCTCCCCTTTTCTATCTAATGTGGAAAAGAGACCCACAGAAGACAATGAGAAGGTTTCATGCAAGGTACAAAGATGTTTTCTCCAAAAAAGGAAAAAAAGAAAAAAGAAAAAAAAAAGACCTCAACTCTAAAAGAGTACAAGACATAAGCATAACAATTTTACACCTTCCAAATCATTTTTGGCTTTCCTCCAAGCTTTTCTTAGCTACTAGTCTCATCTCACTTTCTTTCTTTAGGTGAATCTGAAAAATATAAGCATGTACCTAAAAGTACGAGGCCAAGGCTTGAATTTGATTTTCTTGCAGAACACTCCCTATTATTTGGGCTTGAAATTGGTTGCTTACACCACAATCTTCAAAAACTAAAATGGGCTAAGTTGTGAAGTTGGAGCTTCAAAGTAGGTTGGCCAAATCCATCGAAGAGTGTGATTTTTTTTTTGGTAGTGCCTCGAAGAGTGTGATGGTAAGGTTACTATGTCTTGGCATCATTACATGGACAGATAGCTCACCTTTATGAGCCTCATCTTTGGCCTATCTCATACGAAAAAATAATAAAAATAATGAAAAATGCAAAATGAAAAAACAAAATAAAAAGAAATAAATTGGTTTCCAAAAGAATGAATTGCCAATAGCATCATAGTTAGAGATGACAACCTCTAAGGTTTGAACATGCCTAATTTATGAGATTACACTAGAACTACGTAGGCTTGGGGTTTTAATTGGTTGAAATGGGTATAGGATATGAGCCGGATTGAATATGTGAGTTTCGATTTGGACTAGTTCCATTTTAATTAAGGCCCATCACTTAAATGCGATGGTAAAAACCTCAAACTGCCCAAAAAAAAAAAAAAACTCAAGTCCGAGTGTGACCACTTTATACAATCTCAAGTCCGAGTGTGACCACTTTATACAAACTAGTGAGATGCACATGTAATATTGCACGTGGAGGGACTTAACATTTTGGAACTGTCCCGATTTTGGAAAGTGTGCAGTACAAAATGTGTAGCTTTCCTCAAAGGCCCTTACGCAACAAAGCAAAATTAAAAGGATAAAATGGTCAAAAACTCCCTCACATCTTTTGAAATCTAACAATTAGTTTTTGTAAGTTTGAAATTGTTCTCTCCCACTACATTCCTTTTCTTTTTTTTTTGGTGGTTATTCTCCCACTACATTCAATACAGCAGGTGCAACCTTGCTGGTATTAATGATGCCTTCATAATTACCAGGAATGGTAAGAGCCTTTTTTGGAGAAGTCATGCATATTTTATTACCAAAAAAAAGAAGTCATGCATATTTATTACACACTTCCTAATGGCCAAAATGTTAAAACTCTGAACCCTGATTTGGTAAGAGATTCACCAGGTTATAATGTGTCCCGCTTTTTTCGATTTGAATTTCCGACTGAAGCAGTTTAAACAATCGGATCAACGCCTTCAATGGTTCAGTGCACGGGACACTCCCTCTATCTTACTCTTAGCACCTTCATGTTCATGATCTCCAACGGGTGTTCTTGTCGGCATTGTCAGAGGTTTCAAGTTAACGTGCTTCCTGTTGTCAATTGCAACAAGAACTCCAACTCGATGCCGTTTGAAGCTTTTGGTGTGTTAAATCATTGATGCAGGCTTTGGGAAATTGTAGCTTCATTTTTCATTTCTTTTCCTGCTGATTTCATCCTTAAACAGGTTGGTGCCCTCATCTGAAACTCCCTATGATTTAAAATCTTTTTAGGTTCTGTTTTGAATTCGTATAATTCGTTATTTGGTTCTTTCGACCTTTATAATGGAGTGAACTAATCCTTCGGATTGATTAGAGACGCGGTGATAAATTTATTGACTCTGTCTTTTCAGATTTGATTAGGCATTTTGTTATATCGATCGATTATCTTAGGAGCAGACGTTTGTGAATCTTTTCATTTCGTTTAGATACACATAATCGATAGTTACATTGCAAACCCACCAACGGGCAGAAACATTATTCGGATAGGTTTGGGTTGATCAAGGATATAACGGCCTTTGTACCAACCTGCAGTGGTTTGAAAAAGAGGTTTATCCTGCTTTTTTCTCCTCAAATGCTATAATGCTAGTTCATAATTGCACCAGAATCCCATAACCAGCCTTTAGATGTATTTTGATTCTTGGCTGATTTTAGAATGAGACTCTTTAATCATCTCTACAATCTTTACATTTGCAGACTATGATTTCATTCTCCGATGACCTTTGCTGTTTGTAAGAATGCTTAAGTGGATCTGTTTGAAGATTGCTTAGCACTCACCCATTATGTGCCATCTACTCTATGTCACTTCCAAGCTGATTATTGATGTAAACATATGCTCTTAATGAACATATTGTCTGACAGAAACCATACCTTGATATTCGCTAATGGTGTGATGTTGGCATTTACAATCTCAAGTGAAATGGGCAAGATGAGAACCTATGCAAATACATTGCAAGATAAATATGAATCAATGCCCATACAACATTTTAGCTAATAAATTTGGGTTATCTATGATCCTGAACCAAAGTATTAGATCCCTTCTGTGAGGCTCAAGCTCGGTTTATGACTGAAGCTTGAGCTTAATAATTAGGCTCACAAGCCAAGCTCAAGCTCGGTTTATGACCGGAGCTTGAGCTTAATAATTAGGCTCACAAGCCAAGCTCAAGCTTGGAAAGAAGGCTTATTTACTTAATAAGCTTGAGCCAAGCTGAGGCAGGCTGGCTTAGTTCAAACTTAGCTCGTTTAGTTTACAACACATGTATAATTTTCATATTGTTCATTAAAGTAATATTGTTCAAACTTAGCTCGTTTAGTTTACAACACATGTATAATTTTCATATTGTTCATTAAAGTAATATTGTTAAGTTTCAAGACTAAAACATTATAATTTGTAGGTTCTTCGTTGATTTTAGTATTTATATATGTCTAAGTCATTGATTCGGCAGATGTAAAAATTAATTGAGCTTAATTTCATGTTTTCCAATTGCATTATTAGACTGAGCCAATCATTAGGGAGCTAAGCCTGAGCTTGAGAAATGTTATCATGTCTAAACTTAAAATGTTTCAATAAACTTAAGCTGGGCCATCCTTCAACAACATTTGTATCTCAAGCCATGCAGGGCATGGCTCATTTACAACGCTCCTAACATAATTTGAAAGAATTTGTGATTTTGAGTCTACTTGATTTCTTTTTTGAACTTGTATATGATTTACTTCCTAGCTCTTTCTGCTTTTTACATGACATGAGCTTGTTTGAATTCCTTGGATCCATGGTGATTATTTAATTTGCATTTATTTGATTGAATTGTTCTTTTAGGTCATATATATTCTCAGCTGTTTAGATCATGGTGCTACAAAGTTGTATATGCTCATAATATGTATTTGCCTATTTTTCGTTAGGGATTTTGGTATATAATAATGTCAATAACAATGTCAGAATGTCTTATCTCAACTTGTTGGGGTTGACAACACACATCCTGCACTTCCATTTGAATTTTTCCAAAAAAAGGGGGAAAAAAGGGAAAATCATAATTTTTGCTTGATTATGAGTATTCAAGTCCTTGTAGCTGATTCTATCTAGATTATGTTTTACATACTATATTAAATAACTATTAGCCTATAATAAGGAGCACTAATTTTATGGGAATAATTCCTTTCTTTAAATATAAAATTTCAAAACATCCCACTAGTACATATATTCAATGGAAAAGTATTTTAAAATCATGGGATACTAGTATAAGTGTTCATCATGAGATATCAAAAGTACGATGCATTATTCCAATCTGTTGAGGGCGGCAGCACAAATCCTGTTCCAGCATTCCTATCAGTTCTAAGCCTTATCTTCAGTTAGCCCAAGTACCCCCAGATCAAGCACGGAGGAGATGACTAGTGCAATGTGGCTTTTGATGTGTGAAAAGAACCTCAATTAAGTCCCAAAATTGTCTTAAGAGAGTTTTAAAATGACATGAAAAGTGTCTGATCCTGGAAAATAAAAAGGAGGAAGAACAATTGGGAAAAGGAATTCTATGACATTAAATGTGTCTAATTGAGATTATTTTAGTCATTTAAGACTAAATATTAAAGGTATTGGAATTCTAATTAACGGCAGCGGTGCTACTTGCATATTTCAGGGGATATGAGCAATTTTTCTCAAACGTCAGGGAGTGTAAGTCCGCATTTCCCAAATATGAAGGAGTGCAAGTGTAATTAATTGCTGAAAAGGAAAAAGAAAATTGAGAAACTATTGGATCTTATTAAAAATAAAAGCCTATTCAGCAATGCGACGCATGTTTTCAAAGAATAGTAGTATTAATTTAAAAAAAAAAGAGTGGCATTTCAGTGGAAAGCAAATTATTCTACTGGGACGAAATCATTAATGCCTGTCATTCACTTTCTAATGTGAGCTGGGTTTTTCCTTGAATGCATAAATTAATTCAATGGCTATATCAGTGCTTTCTTTACTTACTGTTCAATAATTGCTTTCTTGATGGCAAATGCTATTGTTTTCTGAATTTAGTTCCCGATGCCTATCTTTGGTAATAATGTCATGGGTTATTACTATCAAGTTGCCATAAGATTTGGTTTGTATGTTCATGTCTTTACTTGAGGATTTTGCTAGAACCAAAAGCTTTGGCTTCAGACAACTTTAATGAATAATAACAAGTCATGTTTCCTTGTTATCAAGTTGCCATGTGATTTGGTTTGTATGTTCAGTTGTTCATATGTCTTCGCTTGACTTAAGGATTTTGCTATAAAACAAGTCTTGGCATGTGCCAATTTTAGTGAACAACATTAAGTCATGTGTCACTACAAAGAAGTTGATTTGGAATCTTTGCTTGACTTGGAGGATTTTCCTAGAAAACAAGTCTTGACTTTTCTCACTTTAGTGAACAACATTAAGTCATGTGTTTCTATTACCAAGTTGTTGTATGCCTTGATTTGTATGTATTTACATTGTACACGTCTTTGCTTGACTTAAGCCAACTTTTCTAGAAAACAAGTCTTGCCTTGCCAACTTTTCTGGCTTATAATTTCTAAAAGAAAAAAAAGTTACTTAAATCACTAAGGCTGCTTTGGGATTGCTCAATTTTGCACTTAATTACAACTTTTGACTTATTAAAGCACTTTTTTTAATATAAGAAATGGTTGTGTAGGGGATCCCCAAACTATAGTTCAATTTGGAATCTTGCATTTATGGGACGGAATACAATGAGAGGATTAATTTCAAAATCAACAAACAATTGCACTACAAAGATATTTTCTCCACAAACAAATTCCTTAAAAGGAATGCAAGATGTGAAGATGGAGATTCAAAAAGAGCATTTGCTGCTCAAAAAATAAGAATGCATTTAAAGGAAATACACATTCTCCGAGAAGAAATCTGTAGTCTCTAAAAACAATGATTTGCTTTTATTATCAACGATTATTTATAAAGTGGCTTGAGCAATTTACTTCATTCCATCATTAGATGCGGAGATTTGTAATTGGGAAATGTGAGTTATGTTCAACATTTTTTATTGTTAAATTTTATTTATTAAACCATGTGATTTGGACACGGTTTATAGAATATTAATGACTTGGCTCGATTTGAGATTCCGAATTTCGATTGAACCAGAATAATCAGAGCAACATCTTCACTGGTTTAATGCACGGCCTGCTCTCTCTCTCAGAGCACCTCAATCAAAGTGGGTCTATGAGCTGGTTCATGGGCTCCAACGATCCTTGGCTTTGGCGCTGTTCGTGATTTCAAGTTAAACATGCTTCCTGATGGATTATTGATGCAGGCTCTGGGAATTTCAGCTTCATCATGTATTTCTTTTCTTGTTGATTTCATCCTAAAACCAATTGGTGCCCTAATCTGAAACTCCCTGTGATTTAAAATCTTTTTGAATTTGTATGATTTGATTTTCCATTCTTTCGACCTTTATAATTCCGTGATCTCCTCCTCCGGATTATTTAGAGCCAAGGTGATAAATTTATTGATTCTTTCTTTTTAGATTTGATTAGAAATTTAGGTCTATTGATCGATAATCTTAGTAGACGTGAATCTTGACATTGCGTTTAGATACATAGGACTCTTAACGGGACAAGGATATATTAGATTTTAGGTTCGGTTAGGTTGGTTTTTGATGTGATATTTGAAGGACATCCACCAAGAACATGAATCACAGACTCTGAGGAGATCTTTGCTGGGAATCGCTAAAATTTTTCAAATTTTACATCCATTCTGGTCATATTGTGAAAATATGACCTCTAGAGCTTTGAGAAAGATCTTATCCCATTATATAGTCACTGAATACTCCTCTATCATGCAATTTATCCTTGACCCGAACATCCATTGGTCCAGTTCAAAGATCTTAATTAACTTTCCATTGGACAGCTTCTTAGATATATAATTCCAAACTGATCATTACTTTATGGCTGAACAATTACCAAGTTCCCAAATGAAAGGGAGTTTTCTTACCATTAGAAGGAAAAAAAAAGGAAAAAGGAAAAGTGGGCTCTGTTGTCTCTAGCTGTTAGCATCTTACAAAGAAGGGCTTTTGCAACTATGCCAATAAAGAAAGTCAAACAAAACTATATAACAATAAAGACAGATATTAACATGAAGACAATTTTACTACTTCATTAACCAAAGAAACAAGGCAGCATCACACAATTATAAAAATAAAACAACAATCTCAGCAAGCGATTTGGATAAGATGATTTGATATATAAATTCAACTCAGTGCTTGTCTTGATGCAAAATCATTTAACAAATATGGAAAAGGCCATATGGTTGGTGTGGATGTCAAATCCGTACTATGTCCAATTACTTGCATTTTGATGTAAGATCTTAACATTTAATTAGTAGTTCAGGATCTGACTCTATTTTCTTCTTCGTTCACTTTACAGTAAACATTCTTTATTGAATGTAGCTCACGAACGACATCCTGAATATCCATCCGATCTCGAGGTGACTCCATGGAGCATGAAACTCCAATTTGAACAATGGAAACCAAGCAGTCTCTTTGTCCTTGACTGATATTCGTAAAATTTTCCATACTTGCTATAACTTCATTCTGTTCTCTTTCTTCATTTGGTATGAGCATGTGCAAATCTGTGATCTCCATTATATACTCGGGTAAGGCCATCTTCGAGTATTCATGAAGGCATGAATCATCTATAAATATATCATCAGTTGGTCTCTTTCCTGTGAACATCTCAAGCAAGAGAATCCCAAAACTATAGACATCCCCTTTTGTGGATACTTCGCCACCCATTCCATATTCTGCAATTTATTAATCTGTTACTTTAGCAACAAACTAATAGCATTAGTGAAAGAAGAATCGATTAAATCCTGAAGTGCAAGTATCATTTTTAAAATCAAACTTGTCTTTAAGCATTCTATCACAATTTTCTCTAAATAAAATTGTAGTTCATGGGTGAAGTTTATCTTGTTGATGATAAGGTAGTTTTGGTCGGCATTATCATTAAAACATATGTTTTCACAATGGAAAGTTTACGTTGTTTGCAAACTCATAAAGAAAGGAAGAACAACAATTTGTTCGATCATTCTCAATTTTATTTTTCCTAATGAAATGAAAAATCATATCTTAAGGTTAAATGGAAGATAAACAAAAGTGGGTAGCTAAAACAATATCCTTACTAATGGACTCCTATTTACAAAAAATTAAATGTAGAATTGAGGAATTCAACTTTTAAAAGCTAAATGCATAAAACATGTTTAGTTTCATACAAACAGAAACACTTTTATTTCTTAAATGTAAGAAATTACTTCGGTGGTTTCATTGATTTCAATTTGCCGCACGTTTCTAAAGGAAATTTTGGGGAACAAATGGTGAAAAATAAAAAAATGAATTTTGAGGTTTCAAATTATATTAATGTTAAGATCTTCTCTTCTCTTATTATGGTTTTAAAAATAATATAACATGGAAAATATTAATAAATAAGGGTAGTCATGCCATCATGAAGCTTGGATATTGTAGAATAGATTTCAAAATACTGAATGGTCTACGTACCTGGGGCAATATAGCCAATAGATCCCCTCATGGCGATTGAGCTACTTATGTTATTGCTGAAATTGCTGGTGGTTTTGAAAAGGAACTTGGCTAATCCAAAATCGCCCACATGAGCAGTCATGTCATCATCAAGCAAAACATTGCTTGGCTTTAGATCACAATGAACAAGCGGGATTTCACAATGATGATGAAGATAATCCAATGCGGAAGCAATATCAATTGCTATATTCAACCTTTGGATAATGTTCAAACTCCTTAATTGATGCCATCCTTCTGTGCTTGGGTGCAACCAGTTTTCTAGACTTCCATTAGGCATGAACTCAAAAACTAGAGCCATGAAATCATTACCTTTAAAATCTATGCTTGAGCAGGAAGTTATGATCTTGACCAGATTTCGATGTCGAATTTTTTTCAATGCTTCGCATTCAGCCATGAAGCTTTTCTTGGCTGCTTTATGTTGAAGATTCAATATCTTCACTGCAACAAGTTTTCCTTCTTGAGGCAGAGTTCCTTTGTACACAGCTCCAAAATTACCTGTGCCAATCAAATTTGCAGATGCAAATCCATCAGTTGCTTTAAGAAGGTCCTCATAGGATACCCTGATATATGAATCTTTGAAGAAAGCTGTGGGAGGAGGGTCTTTTCTGGGCTTTCTTCGCCAATGACATATCAGAAAACATGCTACCAATGTTGAAAATGAAGCCACACTAATTAATGTGACTATTACTTTAAGAGTATTGGATCTTCCATGTTTCTTTATGACCTCTTTGGGGCATGCTAGCAACTTCAAACTTGGAATACCCCCACAAAGCTTGTTGTTTCCAGTGACAAAAATGCTGCTTGAATTATTGAAGACTCCTCCAACAGGAACCATGCCCTCAAGATCGTTGAATGACAAATTTAAGCTTTGTATAAAGCTCAAATTTTTTAGATCTTGTGGAATTTTTCCAGACAAGTTGTTGCTTGAAAGATCTAAGTATTGAATAGCTTTTAGAGATGTGATGGATGATGGAATGCTTCCATTGAAATTGTTGTTTTGCATATGAAGCTCTTCCAGGCCTGCACAATCACCAATTGCACTCGGAATTTCTCCGAATAATTTGTTATATGAGATGTTCAATGCCCCAAGACTTTTCAACTTGCCCAACTCCGATGGAAGTGAGCCCGTCATGGTGTTATGAGATAAATCCATGAAAATGAGGGATGGGAGGGAGATTACCTTTGTTGGTATGTTTCCATCGAGTTCATTTTGAGCAAGGTTTAACCTCTGTAAATGTTCACATTGTTGAAGACTTGAAGGAATACTTCCATTCAAGTGGTTCATTCCTAAATGGAGTACATATAATTGGGTGATATTGCCTATGGAGGATGGAATTTCTCCTGTTAATTTGTTGTATGTCAAGGCTAGTACTTGTAGATTCTGAAGGTTCCCTATGGAGATGGGAATTGTACCTGTGAGTAGGTTGGACTCCATGGTCAATAAATATAAGGTGACAAGATTCTCAATATTAGTAGGTATGCTTCCAAATATTCGATTTCCCCCTACATACACTTCCTCTAACTGGTTTGAGAGATTGGCTATAGAGTTTGGCAACTGACCTCCAAAATTATTGTTTGAAAGACTTAGAATTTTCAAATGGCTACAGTTTGTCAAGGAATTGAGAAAGTTTAAATCATCAACCCCCCCAGTCCCTAGGCTATTGCTTGCAATACTTAGTATCTGAAGACTCACTAACGTTCCCAAATTGATAGGGACAGATCCAGAGAATTTGTTGGTGGACATTTCAAGACGTAAAAGTCCTGAAGAATTTGGAAATGACATTGGAATGGTTCCGCTAAATTGATTCTCAGCAATACTGAAAATTTGAAGATGAGGAAGTTTCAATCCCAAGTCTTGTGGAAGGATGCCATAGAGTTTGTTAACTGGTAGAGAAAAGATATTAAGAGATGAAAGGTTATAAAGAGATGGAGGAATAATACCTGAAAGCTGATTTGGACCAAGCGCAAGCATATATAACCTTGAGAGTCGGCCTAAAGAGTCTGGAACTTTACCCCCTAGTTCATTCATTCCTAGAGAAAGAAATTCAAGCGAGGAAAGATTCCCAAGAGATGATGGAATTCCTCCTATTAAATAGTTGGAATGAAGGCCCAACGTCACCAACCTCGATAGCGAGCCAAGGTTCGATGGAACTGCTCCAAACAAGTCATTGAAACCTAAGCTCATGTCCCTGAGATGGGCACAACTTGACAAATTTCCTGGGATCTCACCTTCAAAGGAATTGTTGCTCAGTTGTAGTTGTTGTAACCGAAACAGATGGCCTAGTTCTAAAGGGATGTGACCGAAGAAGCTGTTATTTTGGAGGTTGATGACCTTGAGGAAGGTGAGATTTGCAACATGAGGAGATAGTTCTCCTTTAAGCTTTTGAGATTGTAGGTCCAAAACTCTAACTCTTTGATGTTGATGACTGCACTTGACTCCAAACCATTGACATAAATGCAGAGAATCATTCCATGAGCTTAGCGTTCCAAGTGGATCCTCAATTATAAGACTTTTGAAGCTGAGCAATGCGAGCCGATCTGTCTCGTTTCCTAGAACTGAAGATGTTGTGCTGGGAAGAGACGCCACCAAGCATAAAAGAATGTTGCAGACGAGAAGAACAGAACAAGATATTGTTATAACGCTTGAATCTGTATTCGCCATAATGGAAATGGTTGTGGTTGTTGTGAGCTAACATTTGTGAACACTCTTACATATATCCTTGTGAATCATGGACCATCATAGGAAATGTGAAGGTGTGAGTCTGGATAAATATCTCTAGTCAACAGAAAGGATTTCGTAGTCCCCACAAGCATCCATTCCTGATGGTTAATTTACCTAACTTTTATAATCCCCAATGCAAGCTTGCAGTCTTGATTCAAATAAAATGGTCGTGATGGTTTTATTTATTTAACATTTCTAATCCAAGTTTAGTCTTGGATTAGATAGGCCTATAAATTCTAAATTATGTTGTTATTGGCTACTTACCTCTTCTTTTGCGTCTTTACATTGATAACATTAATGCTTGCCCTTGGCTTTCTGATGTGAAGTTGGGTTTTGCTTGAATGCATAAAATAATTCACTGGCAATGCCACTGCTTTCTTCACTTAATGTCCTAAATAGCTATGCAACAAACAAGTTTTCTTGATGGAGAATGCTTTTGATTACTAAATTTGCTTCCAATAGCTGCTTCTTCCATTAATTTGATTTCCTTGTCTAAGAGAATATATTATAATGAGGCTTTCAGTCACCAAATTTATATTTCAAAGCTTGACAGATAAGTCCTAGATGAATATCAAGTCATTTTGCCATTCATAAGAAGTTACAGAAAGGACCAATTTCCAACTTTTTGTCTTATTATTGGCTTTGGCAAGGTCCATGACTTTGGCAATAACAGTCATGTTTCCTTGCTACCAAGTTGCCGTATGACTTGGGTTTGTGTGTTGGTTCATGAATTTGATTGACCTGAGAATTTTGCTACAAATCTAAGTCTTGGTTTGTGCCTTCTTTAGCGGACTAATAACAGGTCATGTGTCCCTACGCCAAAAATTATACATATGATTTGATTTGTGTGCTTGACTTATTGGATTTTGCTAGAAAACAAATCTTCACTTGTGTAGACTTCACTGACCTACTACCAACTTGCTCTATGATTTTGTTTATATGATCGATTATATTTTTCTTGACTCAAAATATCTTGCTAGAAAGAAAGCCTTGTCTTGTGCCAACTTTTCTCACTAAATTCAAATAAGTTAGGATTGTTTGGCATTCATTTTGGGAATTCATTACATGGCTTGTAATGAGTTCCTATCACGAAACTAAGCCATCATTTGGTGTTCATTTTGGGAATTCATTCCAAGGCTTGTAATGGGTTACAACTTCCAAGGGTTGGAATGGATTTTAGGGATTGAATGGGTGCTTTGTTCCATTTGAGGAATGAGTTTTAAAAAATATATTACAGTTCAGAATAACCCCAGACTAATTTCTAGATTTTCAAATGAGTTTTGCAGAAGTGCGGTGGCATGCTTGTAATACTTGTAAATTCTAAACTGAAAGTTGCTTTAAAGGCTCTTTTATATGACAAGGACAGACTTGTCATTTAAGAAAACTTCTTTTAAGTTAAAATAATGACAAACTTGTAATATTTATAATCTCTACAAGAATCAATCCTCCTCTACCAAACATTAAACCCAACCTTTCTTTATTCCCATGGAACTCATTTGGGGATTCCCAACCCTAAATGAAAGCCAAACAACGCCTGAATGTTTGGTTCTAATTTTTGAATGATTTTTCCCAAATGCGTTTCAAAAAATGCAATAAAGTGAGGAATCACGCATAGACCCTTTTTTGGTTTTTGAAAAATCATTTTGCAAATGCATAACTTTTTGTTTCTTTTAAATGTAGTGGAATAGAATTATAGTGGTCTTTTGAGCCTCATCCCCAGGTTTTTAGCATGACAAATATGTTTGATGTAGCCTTAAATTTCGCCCATTGCTAAATACATACCTCCTTATAGAGATATATAATGACCTGTTGGAACCTTGATAGTTGTCTTCAAGCTCAATCATAAATATTTTTGACACTTGTATTTGATTTTTACAGAATACTCCCTATTCCCTGGACTTGAAATTGATTGCCTACACCACTATCTTCCAAATTGAATGGGCTAAGGAGCGAAATTTTAGCTTCAGAAAAAGAAGTTGTAAATAGAGCATTTGCAGCTCATGCCAAAGAATGCGTCCAAGGAAATGAGAAATGAGCATGCTCGGGGAAGAAATCTGTAGTTTAAAAACAATGATTTTATAAAGAATTATTTATGAACTGGTTTGTGACTGCCATGCATGTATCTGTAGCTTCAAATTTTTTTCGATTTTATTCTAATACCTAGGTTTGTTACTGCCATGCTTGTATCATGCATAACCAACTGCCCACGTAACATTTCTTTGTTTCTAATTCTTTTGCTATATGCATAGCATGTGCATTCCCATAATATTATTACAAGAGAATTATGGAGGCAACAGTTGAAGCACTCCAGTTCCATCCAAACTATCTCATCTTAAATATCCTTGTATCATTCCTAATGCCATCGCAGTCACTTTGGCCTTCCTCGAACCTTTTCATATATTGCATCATTTCATATTTTGAAATCATTCGAAATGTGGGTTGCACTACTAAATGGATTAAAAATTAAACATGGAGCAAAGAACAAGTGCAATGACGCTTTTGAAATGTGAAGGAGAAAAGATGAAGTGAATGATTTGGTTTTTATTATCAAGGATAATTTACGAAGTGGCTTGATCAAATTAACCCCTTTTCCTTCCGTATACAAAGTTTCGTAATTGACAAAAGTGGGTTATTATTATTATTATTTTTGGTACATTCGTTAGTGTTGTGTATGTGATTTGAATTCAATCGATATTCACATGAAGGGGTATTTTCGTGACTCTTGGGTGTCTCTTGTATAAAACCCAAAGTTAGGGTTTTTTGGTCGTCGTTGAAAAATTATGTTGCTTTCAACCACGAGAGGGTTACGCGTTTGGGACCCTATTTTCATTGATTTAGTGAAGGAACCCTATCTGTCCACATAGGCATCTTTGCCGAACGACGTAAATCACATCTTGTGGATATAAACCAATGAGTTTATGTGGTTTTAGAAGTAAAGATGCCAAGAGAAGAGAAAATTTGACATTCAGTTCTGTTGCAGTGACTCTTGCTGTGAATATTGACAGGTTAAGCACAAGAGTGAATGCCAGCAATGCATATGTTGTATATGTTACATAAAAAAAAAAAATACAATTAGGCAAAACTAACTTTTAGTGATACTTTTTGAAAAGTATTAACATTCAATCAGTAAAGTTTTGAATTTTAACTTTTAGTGTACCTTTATCAAAGTAATTAGTTTTTAATGAACATTTCACTGTTAGAAATAAATTTTTCCAAGAATCCCATTACAACACTCGTTCACATGACTTTTGCAAGTCAATAAAATAACTTGTACCTTCTATTAACATTGTGTACTAATTTGTACAAGTGATTTTATTGACTTGTACAAGCCATTTGAGTGAGTTAAGGGCTAAGATAGTGAAATGTCACTAAAAATTAATTACATTGATAAAGATATACTAAAAGTTAAAATTCAAAACTTTGTTGATTGAATTTTAATAATTTTCAAAAAAATCTCAAAAAATTAATTTTCCCATACAAATATCTCTGACACAAGAATCGCATTTAAACACCAGTATTGTATTAGTTATAGTTCTCTAAATTCTAACTTATATTGTTATTTGGTATTTATCTTTTCTTTTGTTGCTTTACATTGATGACATTAATCCTTGTCATTCGCTTCCTAATGAATACATAGATTAATTCATTGGTTATGTCACTGCTTTCTTTAGGTCATGTTCAATAATTGCACTCTTGATGGCAAATGCTATTGCTTGCTGAATTTAGTTCCCGATGCCTATACTAGTCAAGTCACTGAAAGCATCCATTACCAATTTTGTGCTTCATTATTGACTTTGTAAGGCCATTCATTATCTTTGGTAACAAAGTCATGGGTCCCTACTACCAAGTTGCCGTATGATGTGGTTTGTATGTTCATGTCTTTGCTTGACTTGAGGATTTTGCTAGAACCAAGCTTTGGCTTGAGCCAACTTTAATGGATAATAACATGTCATGCGTCTCTGTTATCAAGTTGCCGTGTGATTTGGTTTGTATGTTCAGTTGTTCACATGTCTTTGCTTGACTTGAGGATTTCACTACAAAACAAGTCTTGGCCTGTGCCAATGTTAGTGAAAAAAAGTAAGTCATGTGTCCCTCCAAAGAAGTCGGTTTGAATTGTATGGTTGTTCGTATCTCTGCTTGACTTCAAGGATTTTGCTAGAAAACATGTCTTGACTTTGCTCACTTTAGTGAACAACATTAAGTCATGTGTCCCTATTACCAAGTTGCTCTATGACTTGGTTTGTATGTATGTACATTGTACCCGTCTTTGCTTAACTTAAGCCAACTTTGCTAGAAAACAAGCCAAGAGGTTTTTGAAATTTCAGCTAACCTCTATGTAGCTCCGCCCCTGATTATGTAACCTTATGACCCTTGACTTTCTTTAATATTCCCCCAAGATTATGGCCCATCCTTTTGGTTAACATTAATAGTCCATAGAAATTCTCTAATAGACTCTGTTATCCTAGATAAAATTACCCAATGCCTATCTGTTAAAAAGTACAACCACCCAAAGTGATCCCATGTTAACTACTTGTGTATACGTACAGTGGTGCACGTGCCTCTTCTTTTATGGAAAAGGAATCCACAACCAGCGTGTGTTTGTGGATTTAGAAGTAAAGAAACCGAAGAAAAAGAAAATTTGACATTCATCTCTGATACAGTACTGCATGTAAACACCAGTCTTTTCTTATGCATCTTTACATTGATGACATGCATTGACTATCCTTGGTTTGCTAATGTGAAGCTGGGTTTTACCATGAATTCATAAAATAATTCACTAGCAATGTCACTGCTTTCTTTACTTAATGTTCTATGGTAGGTATGTGACAAACAAATTGAAGGAGAGGATTTAGCCATCTGGTTGTTCATTCTTAAAATAACCATGAATGAATGGTCTGTAATAATCTTGTAATCATCTTGGATGGTTATGGGTCATGTCAAGGCATGAACCAAGATGAATATCTAGTCAGTTGGCTGTTAAAATTAACACTACTGAAGTCACTGAAATTATGGATCCGTTATCAACTTTGTGTTTCATTAGTGAATTTTTTAAGGCCATCTATTGCCTTTGGTAATTATATTATGTGTCCCTAATATCAAGTAGCCATATGATTTGGTTTGTATGTTCATGTTTTTGCTTGAATTGAGAATTTTGCTAGAAAACAAATCTTGGCCGGTGCAAATTTTAGTGAAAAACAATAAGTCATGTGCTGCTACGAAGAAGTTGATTTGGATTGTATGATTGTTTGTGTCTTTGCTTGACTTGGAGGATTTTGCTAGAAAACAAGCCTTGAGTAGTAAACAACAATAAGTCATGTGTCCCTAGTACCAGTTGCCGCATGACTTGGTTTGTATATATGTTCATGTCTTTGCTTGACTTGGAAGATTTTGCTAGAAAAAAGGTCTTGCCTTGTCAACTTTTCTAACTAAGAAATGCTCTTGCAGGAGATCCCAAACCGTGGTTCAGCTTGGAAGCTTGCATTTATACGTGACTACAATGAGAGAGTATTTCACCATCAACAATGAAGTACAGAGATATTTTCTCCACAAACAAAACCCTCAAGTCCTTCCTCAAAGCTTTTCATAGGTAAGCATCATCTCCCTTCCTCGTTTAGTGTATATTTATTCTTTGAAGTCTGAGCCACTTTTGGTTTGAAGGAGAAATTGCACCCAAGAACAAATTGAAAATGGACATACCATCACGATTGTAGGAGAAACTAGAAGTCGCCATTATTATGCTAACGACCACTCTCAAGCCCCTCAAAGATTGCCTATTTTGTTCACGTATAACAATATTGAATCAACTTCATGGATTGTACCAAGTATACTGCTAAACCACTCCCAAAAAAAATGAAAATGAAAATGCTTACTTCATAAGTTCATTTTTAATACACATGGCACCATACCATAAATCCACCAAATAAAAGTGCAAATAAAAGCTCCACATGATCTCAATTGGTCACCATGTTGGTTGGCCAAATTCCTAGAAGAGCAATTGAGACAATAAGGTTATTATACCTTCATTTGGGTAACATACCTTGGTAAGACCGAGTGTGTAACCTGCCGAAGAGAAAAAAAAAGAAAAAGAAAAAAAATAAAGAGAAGGAAGAACAACGAAGTGGTGCCCAATAAATGGCTCCTAGCATCATACTAGCAATTGATTTGGCGGAAATAGGTATAGAATATGAACTGGACCAAATATGTGACTTTGGACTTCTACTAGTTCTATTTTAATTAAAATACCATCACTTAAATGCCATAGTAAAAACCTCGAATTGCTTAGTTTCATAATGCTATCTCATTCTTTATTTATTTATTTATTTATTTTTTGGGGTAAACAGATATCTTGAATGAAAATAAGTAATTTTAGTATAGCTTTCTAACATACCTCCCTTATGGTTTCTAACAAATGTAGATACCTCGGCAAGGTTTATTGAAATGACACTTATCTCTCTTGGCAGACTTATAGAATGTAATTTGATTATATTATCTCTTATCAATTTTTTATTTGGAATAAAAAAAAAAGAACCACTCATGATTTTTAGTTTGATAATTAAGACTTTTAAACCTTAAAAATAAATATTTTTATTATAAAAATTGTCAAAATCTTACACTTTTTGTGCTTGAAGGAGGGTAAATTCTTTAAACCATATTCAAATTTTAATATCACTTGTACGAAAGAAAGAGATATGAAGTAGAAAACAAAATAAATGGGAGATAAGGATCATTTCCGAAATCTCAGAGAAGGTATTTATAGTTGTCACAAACCAAAAAGAGAGATAAGTGTAAATTTCTCAATTTAGAATATTGATTTGGCAAGGCATGCAATGGTTTATCCGAAATGCGGATTTATGTTAGATGCTGGCCCGACCAGTTTTACACCCCATGTTCCCGCTTCTGTCGATTTGAAATTACGATTGAATCAGAATAAAGCAGAATAAACAATCGGATCAACATCTGAACCGATTCAATCCAAGGTCCTCCCTCTCTCTTAGCAACTTCATCACAGTGTATCTACGACGTGGTTCATGGTCTCTAATGGTAGTTGTCGTTGGCATTGTCGGAAGGTTCAAGTTGATGCGAATGATTTTGGTGTGTCAAACTATGGATGGAAGCCCGGGGAATTGCAGCTTCATCATGCATTTTTTTCTTGTTGGTATCATCCTTAAACTAGTTGGTGCCCTAATTTGTTACTCCCTGTGATTTAAAATCTTTTTGAATTCTATTTTGACTTCGTATGATTCGATTAGCAGATCTTTCCACCTTTATAATGTTGTAACCTTCTCTTCGGATTTTGTGGAGCCATGATGATTTTTTCTTTTTAGATTTGGTGACGCATTTGGGGTATATTGATCGAATATCTTAGGAGTAGATTTTTTGAAGCTTAGCATTCCGTTTAGATACATAAAGGAGATCCACCAGCTGAACAATTGTAAAATTTTCAGCTGTATTTGCTTGGAAATGCTAAATTGTTTAAATTGTATATCCATTTGATGATGTTATGTTCATTTTCTCTGAATATGTTGGACCAGAGCTTTGAGAACGATCTTATCCCATTCTGTAGTCACTGAAATACTCCTCTCATAGAATTTTTCCTTGCCCAGAACATCTGTCGGTCCAGTTCAATGGTGGTGCTTCAAATTGAATAGCAATCAACCAGCATTGGTTGATCATATTAAGGAATGATGGTACATACCATGTTTGTCTCTTGGATGAACTGAAATATTGAAATCATGTGTCATCCCATTCTGAGTTGTAAAACTCCATTAGATGTCTCACTTTTTTCTGCTTGTAAATTTCATACTAAGCATGTATATACAAATGAAGAACCCATCGGGTTTTCCAGTGTAGAAATTAAAACAATCCATGCATTGTAGTATTTGCTAACACAAGATCCAAAATCACTTTGATCTATTGACAATTTCTATGAAAGTGCTTGCCAAGTTAGATCACTTGGGTGTATAAAGAAGTAAATTTGTAGTAGACGAGTTAATTAACTTTTCATTGGACAACTTCTTAGATATATGAGTTCAAATTGATCATTACTTTATGGTTGAAAAATTACCAGGTTCCCCAAATGAAAGGTTTTCTTACTGTGAACAGGGAAAAAGAAAAGTAGGTTCTGTTGTCTCTGGCTGTTAGCATCTTACAAAGAAGGGATTTTACAACAATGCCAATAAAGAAAATCAAAATATTAAGACTGAATTAACATGAATACATGTTTACTACTTCATTAAGCAAAGAAATAAGGCAACATTACCAAATTATAAAAATAAAGCAAAGATCTGATTTGATATATATAAGTACAACTCAGAGCTTGGCTTGTTACAAAATCATTTAACATATGTGCAAAAGGCCATATGGTTGGTGTTGATGTCCAATCCATATTAAGATCTTAACATTTAATCAGTAGTTCAGGATCTGACTTTATTTTCTTCTTCCGTCACTTTATAGTAAAGATTCCTAATTGAACATAGCTCACGAACGGCATCCTGAATGTCCATCCGATCCCGAGGAGACATCATGGAGCATGAAACTCCAATTCGAACAATGGAAACCAAGCAGTCTCTCCGTCCTTGACTGATATTAGTAAAACTTTCCACAATTGCTATAGCTTCATCCTGTTCTCTTTCTTCATCTTGTATGAGCATGTGCAAATCTATGATCTCCATTATATGCTTGGGCAAGGCCATCTTTGAGTATTCATGAAGACTCGAATCATTTATAAACATATCATCAGTTGGTCTCTTTCCTGTGAACATCTCAAGCAAGAGAATGCCATAACTATAAACATCCCCTTTTGTGGAAACTTTGCCACCCATTCCATATTCTGAAATTTGAAAATCTGTTACTATAGCAACAAACTAATAACTTTAGTGAAAGGACAATAGATTGAATCCTAAAGTGAAAGTATCGTTTCTAAAATCAACTTTGTCATTAAGCCTCACCACCATAATTTTCCCTAAAATAAAATTTTAGAGCATGGATAAAGTAAGAAATGAACCTCAACTTTTAAAGGCTAAATGCATGAAAAATGTCTAGTTTCCTACAAAAAATAGAAACTTTATTTTGTTTTTCTCAAATGTAAGAAAACACTTACAATGATTTGAATTCGTTTTCCACACATTTTGTAAAATAAAATTTGGGGACCAGATAGTGAAAAAAAATTATGGGGTCACATTAATTCTTCCCTTATCATATTTATACAAATAATATAACATGAAAAATATTAATAAATAGTTTAGTTTGTGCATTTGAACTCATTTGATCAAACTTACAGGAGACAAAACCAACAAGATTTAATTAATCAAATCATTCATCTTTGTCGTTTATTTGTTAAGCTAATAATGTTCTTCATTTAGAGATGGATTTTCACTTAATTCATTGGATCGAACATATATATCCAAGACAAGAATTAGCTTCTTAGTATCAATTTTTGTATTAACTTCACATTTAGATAAGGGTTTGAAAGTGTCCAGTATCAGCCTGTTAGTACATAATTGTGGTGCTTGTCGAATTGCTTATGTTTTTGTTTTTACTGGCAAAGGTCATTCATGAGTGTTTCTATCCTATTTGAAACCAATACTTTTAGACTCTCCTCGTTATGGTGAATATGTCAAGGAATGTTTTGAAGATTCGACATTGTAGAATAGATTTCAAAATAAAAAATGGTCTACATACCTGGGGCAATATAGCCAATAGATCCCTTTATGGCAATTGAACTATTTAAGTTGTTGAAATTGCTGTTGGTTTCGGGAAGGAACTTGGCTAATCCAAAATCACCCACATGGGCAGTCATGTCATCATCAAGCAAAACATTGATTGCCTTTAGATCACGATGAACAAGCGGTGTTTCACAATGATGATGAAGATAATCCAATGCGGAAGCAATATCAATGGCTATGTTCAGCCTTTGTTCAAGGTTCAATCTCCTTGATTGATGCTGTCCATCTATTCTTGGGTGCAACCAGTTTTCTAGACTTCCATTAGGCATGAACTCAAAAACTAGAGCTTTGAAATCATTACCTTTAAAGTCCACACTTGAGCAAGAAGTTATGATCTTGACCAAATTTCGATGTCGAATTTTTTTCAATGCTTCACATACGGCCATGAAGCTTTTGCTGGCTGCTTTATGTTGAAGGTTTAATATTTTCACTGCAACAGGTTTTTCTTCTTGAGGCAAAGTTCCTTTGTACACAGCTCCAAAAGTACTCGTGCCAATCAAGTTTGCAGATGCAAATCCATCAGTTGCTTTAAGAAGGTCTTCATAGGATACCCTGATAAATGAATCTCCGAAGAAATCTGTGGGAGGAGGGTCTTTTTTGGACTTTCTTCGCCAATGAAATATCAGAAAACATGCTACCAATGTTGAAAATGAAGCCACACTAATTAATGTGATTATTACTTTAAAAGTATTGGATCTTCCATGTTTCTTTATGACCTCTTTAGGGCATGCTGGCAACTTCAAACTTGGAATACCCCCACAAAGCTTGTTGTTTCCGGTGACAAAAACAGTGCTTGAATTTTTGAAGATTCCTCGAACAGGAACCATGCCCTCAAGATTGTTGAATGACAGATTTAAGCTTTGTATAAAGCTCAAATTTTTTAGATCTTGTCGAATTTTTCCAGACAAGTTGTTGCTTGAAAGATCTAAATATCGAATACCTTTTAGAGATGTGATGGATGATGGAATGCTTCCATTGAAGTAGTTGTTTTGCATGAAAAGCTCTTCCAGGCTTGCACAATCACCAATTGCACTCGGAATTTCTCTGAATAATTTGTTATAAGAGATATCCAATGTGCTAAGACTTTTCAACTTGCCCAACTCTGATGGAAGTGAACCCGTCACGGATGGAAGTGAACCTGTCAAGGAGTTATCAGATAAATCCAGGAGAATCAGGGTTGGGAGGATGATTACTACTGTTGGTATGTTTCCGTCGAGTTCATTTTGATAAAGGTATACCTTTTGCAAATATTTACAATGTTGAAGACTTGAAGGAATGCTTCCATTCAAATAGTTCATTTCTAGGTTGAGTTCATATAATTTTGTGATGTTGCCTAGGGAGGACGGAATTTCTCCTACTAATTTATTGTTGCCCAAGTACAATGCTTGTAGATTCTGAAGCTTCCCTGTGGAGATGGGAATTGTACCTGTGAGTTGGTTGTTCTCCATGGCCAATAAATATAAGTTCACAAGATTTTCAATAGTAGTAGGTATGCCTCCAAATAATCGATTCCCTCCTACTTGCAGTTTCTCTATCTTGTTTGAGATATTGCCTATAGAATTTGGCAACTGACTTCCAAAATTATTGTATGCAAGATCTAGAACATTCAAATGGCTACAGTTTGTCAAAGAATTGAGAAAGTTTAAATCATCAACCTCTTCAGT
Organism: Buxus sempervirens; assembly: GCA_947561395.2. Lineage (NCBI taxonomy): Eukaryota > Viridiplantae > Streptophyta > Magnoliopsida > Buxales > Buxaceae > Buxus > Buxus sempervirens. The sequence continues at coordinate 27,153,282 of OX387192.1, forward strand.
CCCTAGATTGTTTTCTCCAATACATAGTGTCAAAAGACCCTCTAACATTCCCAAATTGATAGGAACAGATCCAGAGAATTTGTTGGTGGACATTTCAAGACGTAAAAGTCCTGAAGAATTTGGAAATGACATTGGAATGGTTCCGCTAAATTGATTCCCAGCAATAAGTAAATGTTGAAGATTAGGAAGTTTCAATCTCAAGTCTTGTGGAAGGATGCCATAGAGTTTGTTACCTGGCAGAGAAAAGGTATTAGGAGATGAAAGGTTATAAAGAGATGGAGGAATAATACCTGAAAGCTGATTTGGACCAAGCCAAAGCATATTTAAGCGTGAGAGTTGGCCTAAAGAGTATGGAACATTACCCCCCAGTTCATTCCATCCCAAAGAAAGAAGTTCAAGGGAGGAAAGATTCCCAAGAGATGATGGAATTCCTCCTCTTAAATTGTTGGAACGAAGGAACAACTTCACCAACCTTGATAGCGAGCCAAAGTTCGGTGGAATTTCTCCAAACAAGTTATTGAAACCTAAGTTCATCACCTTGAGATGGGAGCAGCTTGAAAAATTGCCTGGGATCTCACCTTGAAAGGAATTATTCCCCAGATGTAGTTGTTGTAACCGGAACAAATGGCTTAGTTTTGAAGGTATGTGACCGAAGAAACTGGTGTTTTCAAGATTGATGACTTTGAGGAAGGTGAGATTTCCTATGTGGGGAGATAGTTGTCCTGTAAGCTTCCGAGATTTTAGGTACAAGACTGTGATTCTTTGATGTCGATGACTGCATGTGACACCATACCATTGACAGAAATTCAGAGAACCATTCCATGAAATTAGCGTTCCAAGTGGATCTTCAGTTATAAGACTCTTGAAGCTAAGCAGTGTGATTTGATCTGTCTCATTTCCTAGTGCTAAAGATGTTGTGGTAGGAAGAGACACCAGCAAGCATAAATGAATATTGCAGATGAGAAGAATAGAACAAGATATTGTTATAACGCTTGAATTTGTATTCTCCATAGAGGAAAAGGTTGTAGTTGTTGTGAGCTAACATTTGTAAACACTCTTATATCCTTGTGAATCATGTGCCATCACAGGAAATATCAAGGTGTGAATCAACAAAATGATTTCTTAGTCCCCACATGGATTCCTGATAGTTAATTTACCTAACATTTATAATCCCCAATGCAAGCATGCAGTCTTGATTCAAATGGTCATGATGGTTTATTTATTTTACATTTCTAATCCAATCTTGCAGTCTTGGACTAGATAAGCCTCTAAATTCTGACTAATATCACTACTGGGTATTTATCTTTTCTTTTGCAGCTTTACATTGACGACATTAATTCCATGAATTCAATGTTCCAAGAGAATGAGATAGTGTTATAATGCTTGAACATGTATTCTCTATAGTGGAAATGGTTGTGATTGTTGCGAAGAACTAATGTATGTCAACTCTTAAATTATGGTGAATCATGGACCATCTCAGGTAATGATAGGGTGTTTAGTCAAAATGAATATCCAATCAGCATAACACTTCAAATGGAAAATGTGTTCCCCATCAAATGGAAAAGTGAGTTATTCCAAGCAAATAGAGTGAAAAGGAACATTTTAATTATGGGTGTATGACTTGAGGACTTTGCTAGAAGCAATCTTAGCTCGTGCCAACATTATAAAGGAAAACAAGTCATGTCCCACTAGTACCAGGTTGCCTTATAACTTGGTTTGAATGTGTGTTCGCCACTTTGCTTGGCTTCAGGATTTTGCCACAAATCAGGCCTCGAAGTGGCTTATGTAAACTTTAGTGGAAGAAAAAAAGGTCATGTGTCCCTACCACCAAGTTTCCGCATGACTTGTTTATGACTGTTTATTCATGCCTTTGCTTGACTTGACAACTGTATTAGAAACAAGTCTTGGCTTGTGCTTGTGCCAACTTTAGTCAATAATAGTAGTTCATGTATCCCCACCACCAAGTACTTGCTGCACAATTTGGTTTCTATGGTTTTTTCAGGTCTTTGCTTCACTTGATTTGGTTTATATGTTTTTTCAGGTCTTTGGTTCACTTGAAGACTTTGCTAGAAAACAAGTCTTGGCTTGTGCCAACTTTTCTTACTAAATTCCGAAAGTGACTTGAATTATTAAGAAATGGTTTTGCCGGGTACCAAACTATTGTTTGGCTTGGAAGCCTATGTTTACTGAAGAAGACTGTCATGGGCCGTGCATTTTTCATCAAACCCAAAATCGTTACTGCAGTGCCTACTTTCCCTAACGTCTCCCCTTTTCTATCTGTTATGGAAAGGAGACCCATGAGAAGACAATGAGAAGGTTTCATGCAAGGTACAAAGATGTTTTCTCATATATATATATATATATATATATATACACCTTAACTATGAAAGAGTACAAGACATAAGCATAACAATTTCAGGCGCCATCCAAGTCATTTTTGGTCTTGCTTGAAGCTTTTCTTAGCAACTCGTATCATCTCACTTTCTTTCTTTAGGCTAATTTGCAAAATATAAGCATGTACCCAAAAGTATGACTGCGAGCCTTGGCGCAACAGTAATGTTGCTCCACTGCAGTCTAAAGGTCGCAATTTCAAGTCACAAGAAACAACCTCCCTGCCTGTGAGGGTAAGGCTGCATACATCAGACCCTCCCCTGACCCTCGCATAGTGACAAGAAACTCGTGCACTGGGCTAGTCTCATTTTTTTTTTAACGCATAAGTGTGAATATGCCAATATATAATTATTTTAAACTTGAGTCAAAAGGAAATGAAAGATAACAAACTGAAATTTCTTGAAATATCCTTAAGTCAAATGATATAGAGGGATGGCAATAGGGTGGGTTCATATAGGAGTTTAGCTAATACCAAACCCTAACCCGCTCCAATCAGGTTGGTAATGAGGTAGGGCTGGTCTACCTCGGTTGGTATATAAATGCAAAAAAAAATTTAAAAATTTAAAAATTTAAAATAAAATATATACATTAATTATATATTTATTAATAAAATATGTATATCTTATATATACTATATATTAAAATAATATTAAAAACAATATTTTAATATATGAAGGTCAGGGTGGGTTAGGGCAAGTTGGGCTAAATCCAAACTCGGCCCTAACCTGATTTCAGGCATTCCAAGCCCTAAACAATTTAACCAACTCATCTTGCTTAGAGATGTAATTACAATTTCCACTTTGCTTTGTATGAGATGCTAGTTAGTCAAGACATTTTAACTTTGTCAGCTTCAGGAACCATAGAAAGTGGTTGTTTTTGTTACGAACCTAAATGTTAAGTTCCTAACCAATGAAGTTTCCATAAACCTTAGGGCTTTTGGAGCAATGGTTAGGCATAACATTTCCTCAAAGCATTTTATGATTGGTTTCAATTTTGTTTTCTTTTTTCCCTCTTCTTTTGAATGCAGTGGGATAAAATCATATTGGACTTTTGATGTAGCCTGTAATTTGGCCCATTATTGTTTTAGTATAGACACACCTACAGTATATATAGAGATCTCATTAGCGGCTGGCACCTTCATGGGTTCCTTTAAGTTCAATCATTAATACTCATTAACAATTGAATTTTATTTTATTTTTGCAGAGCACTCCTTGTTACTTAGGCTTCAAATTGATTGATTAGACCACAATCTTCAAAAACTGAATGGGCTAAGTTGTGAAGTTGGAGCTTCAAAGCTAGATATTGAAAAACTTCTGAAGGACCATTAGCAGCTCGAACCAAAGGAAAAGAACGCATATGTAAGAAAATAAGAATGCTCTAGGAAGAATTCTGTTTCTAGAAACGATAATTTTATTCGATTATCAAGTATTATTTTTGAGGTCAGCTGAAGGTAGGGATGGCAATGGGGTGGATTAAACGGGTAACCCACCTTGCCCCTAATGGGACGGGCTTGGTATGATCAAACTATGGTTAGGGGCATAGCACGACCCACCCTAACCTCGTCCCAACTGCTACTTAAATATACTTTTAATGGTGTTGCAATAAATTTCAAGCAATTGGAGTAATAGTTAAAAATTTAAATAGGTAGGACAAAGGTGTCGCAATGTAAGTTGGCCAAATCCATAGAAGAGAGTGATAGTTTTCCTTTTTCTTTTTTTTTTTTTTTTTTTTGGAGCAATGAGAAGAGTGTGATAGTAAGGTTACTATGTCTTGGCATCATGACATGGACAGATAGCTCACCTTTATGAGCCTCATCTTTGGCCTATCTTATAAAAGAAAAAAAAACAAAATAATAATAATAATAATAAATAAAATAAAATAAAAAATGAAAAATGCAAAAAACAAAAATAAAAGGGAATAAATTTGTCCCCAAAAGAATGAATTGCCAATAGCATCACAGTTAGAGACGACAACCTCTAATGTTTGAACATGCCTAATTTATGAGATTACACTAGAACTACGTAGACTTGGGGTTTCAATTGGTTGAAATGAGTCTAGGCAATGAGCGGGATTGAATATGTGAGTTTGGATTTGGACTAGTTCCGTTTTAATTGAGGCCCATCACTTAAATGTGGTAGTAAAAGCCACAAACTGCTGAAAAAAAAAGGGTCAAATAATGCCATCTTAAGTCCGAGACAGTGGTCGATTGTTTAAAGAAGATGACTGAAATTCCATGGAAGATTGCTAATCTTTTGGAGGAGGCCACGTTGCTTTGTTGGTTCTTTGATGAAGTTTCCTTTTCTCATGTTTTTAGAGAAGTTAACGGAGTGGCTGACTCCCTTGCAAATTTTTCTATTGATCATTTCTCCTGCTGTTGGTTGTCACAGCTCCCGTCCTGCATAGATAGTCTTGTGAAAGATGATTTCTTGGGACGTGCTTTTCCCAGATGTACTAGACCTTTGGTCATTTAATCAAATTGCCTTCTCCATTCAAAAAAAAAAAAAAGTCCGAGTGTGGCCGCTTTATACAAAGTAGTGGGGTGCATATGCAGTACTGTATGTGGAGGGAGGTAATACTTTTTGAAGTGTCCAGACTTTAAATGAATGCATCTTAACCTACTATTAATGATGGTTTTATAATTGCAAGGTATAGTAAGGGCCTTTGGGAGAAGTCATGCATATTCATTGGCACGCTTTCGAATGCCCAAAATGTTAAAACTCTGAACCCTGATTTGATAACACATTCACCAGGTTATAATGTGTCCCACTTCTTTCGGATCAACGCCTTCAATGGTTCATTGCACGAGACACTCCCTCTCTCTTATGTTCATGGTCTCCCATGGATGTTCTTGTCAGCACTGTCAGAGGTTTCAAGTTAACGTGCTTCCTGATGGCAATTGCAACAAGAACTCCAACTCAATGCCGTTTGAAGCTTTTGGTGTGTTAAATCTTTGATGCAGGCTCTGGGAAATTGTAGCTTCAGTTTGCATTTTTTTTTCCTGCTGATTTCATCCTTAAACCGGTTGGTGCCCTCATCTAAAACTCTCTATGATTTAAAATCTTTTTAGGTTCTGTTTTGAATTCGTATGATTCGATATTTGGTTCTTTCGACCTTTATAATGGTGTGACCTAATCCTTCGGATTGTTTAGAGCCATAATGATAAATTTATTGACTCTGTCTTTTCAAATTTGATCAGGCATTCAGGTATATCGATCGATTATCTTAGGAGCAGAGGTTTTTAATCTTAACATTCCGTTTAGATACACAGAATCTGAATGGGACCAAGATAGATTAGATTTAGGTTCGATTAGGTTGGGTTGGATGTGATATGTAAAGGAGATGGCCTCATGTGGGCTTCAGATTGATAGTTACATTGCAAACCCACCAACGAGCCCAAACATTATTCGCATAGGTTTGGGTTGATCAAGGATATAATGGCCTTTGTATCAACTTGCAGTGGTTTGAAAAGGAGGGTTATCCTCCTTTTTCTCCTCAAATGCCATAATGCTAGTTCATAATTGCATCAGAATCCCATAATCAACCTTTAAATGTATTTTGATTCTTGGCTGATTTTAGAATGAGACTCTTTAATTATCTCTACAGTATTTACATTTGCAGACGATGATTTCATTCTCCACACCTTTGCTGTTTGTAAGAATGCTTAAGTGGATCTATATGAAGATTGCTTCTCACTCACCCATGATGTGCCATCTACTCTGTGCCACTCCCAAGCTGATTATTGATGTAAACATATGCTCTTAATGAACATATTGTCTAACAGAAACCTTACCTTGATATTCGCTAGTGTTATGTTGTTGGTAGTTACTATCTCAAGTAAAATGGGCAAGATGAGAATCTATGTAAATACATTGCAGGATAAATATGAATCAATGCCCATACAACATTTTAGCTAATAAATTTGGGTTATCTATGATCCTGAACCAGAGTATCAGATTGTCAACAAGCTGAGTTCCCTTCTTCCAGGCTCAAGCTCAGGTTATGACCAAAGCTTGAGCCTAATAATTAGGCTCAAAAGCCAAGCTCAAGCTTGAAAAGAAGGCTTATTTACTTAATGAGCTTGAGCCAAGCTTAGGCAGGTTGGCTTAGTTCAAACTGAGTTCATTTAGTTTATTATACGACATATGTATAATTTTTATATTGTTCATTAAAGTAATATTGTTAAGTTTTAAGACTAAAACATTATAATTTGTAGTTTATATGTCTAAGTGATTGATTTGGTAGATATAAAAATTATTAGACTAAGCCAATCATTAGGGAGTTAAGCCTCAGCTAGAGAAATGTTATCATGTCTAAACTTAAAATGTTTCAATCAGCTTAAGCTGAGCCATTCTTCAACAACATTTTATCTGAAGCCATGCAGGGCATGGCTCATTTACAACCTACCTGATATAATCTGAAAGCATCTATGATTTTGAGTAAGCATGATTTCTTTTTTGAACTTATATATGATTTAATTCCTAGCCTTTTCAGCATTTTTACATGCCATGAGCTTGTTTGGATTGCTTGGATCCATGGTAGCTATTTAATTTGCATTGATTTAATTGAATTGTTCTTTTGGGTCATATATATTCTCAGCTATTTAGATCATGATGCTACAAATTTTTATATACTCATGATATGCATTTGCTTATTTGTTGTTAGGGATTTTGGTATGTAATAATATCAATAACAATATCAGAACGTCTTATCTCAACTTGTTGGGGTTGACAACACACATCCAGCTCTTCCATTTGAATGCTTCCAGAAAAAAAAAGGGAAAAAAAGGAGGGAAAAATCATAATTTTTGCTTGATTATGAGTATTCAAGCCTTTTTAGCTGATTCCATCTAAATTATGTTTTAGGTACCATATTAAATAACTGTTAGCCTAGAATAGGGAACAATAATTTTATAGGAATAATTCCTTTCTTTAAATATAAAATTTGAAACCTGAAAATGGCCATCCCACTAGTACATGCATTCAAAGGAAAAGCAAATCTATGAATATATTTTATAATGACTGGATACTAGTATAATTTTTTCTTATGAAATATCAAAAGAACAAATCTCAATCAAACAACACGGACATTGATAAGAAAGAGAACTTCCTTATATATATATTTTTTTAATTTAATTTTAATGAAAATTTCAATTATAATGTATTGAAAGATTTTGAAAATTTTGAGATAAAATATCTTCGATAACATTAACTGCTTCTATACTTCATAAATTATTAAAAATCAAATAGTGATGATGTATTGATGACTTTCGGATTTTATGCAATATACTTGTGAATACACTTTCGTTGCTTGTGCTCTTGACTAGTTTCTTGTTTTAACTTTTTTTTTTTTAAATTTTATATCTTTTTCTTACTTAATTTTTCATAAGCCCAATTTCAACAAGCCTAGCCTTCATAACTCGAGTCACTTGCACCATGTCTATATAAAATTACTTTTTCCTTTAAGGGTGTTCATGGGCCAAGCGACCCTCTTGGCCCAAGGTGTGACATCTCGATCCCACATCAGAAACGTATGAAATCCCGATATGGCATAAGAGTTCCGAAGAACACTTACCTAACGAGGTACCTTTTGAGGACAAAATCGTGTGAACTTAGGTGCTTAGGCTCAAAGTGAACAATACCTCGCTCGGTTGGGTTGCTATAAATGGTATCGGAGCTAGATCCGGGTCCAATAGTCTGTGGCTGGTGTGAGTTCTGACGTTGTCAATAGGAGGTGGATGGACCAACAAGGATGGGCCCATGAGAGGCTGGCAGGCTTCTAGGTGGCCACTGCTCGGGGACATGCAATCCTAATGTGGGAGAGATTATGACATCTTGATCCCATATCGGAAATGGATGAAATCTTGATATGGTATAAAAGTCAGCAAGAACACTTAACCCAACAAGATGGCTTTTGGGGACAAAATCGTGCTAGCTTAGGCCCAAACCAAGCAATACCTCGCTAGATTAGGTCATTACACAAGGTGACTAGCCCATTTTTAGATGGGCTTGGTCATGCAATTGTTGATCATAGGGCCGGGCTAGGACTAATTTTTAAAAGCCCAAAAAAAGTTTGGACGGGCTTGGTCAAAAATAAAAAAATGTCGAGCCAGCACGGCCCAGCCAGAAGTGTAACTATTTAATTAGTTTTACGTTTTACTGTTTAATTAATACTTTATTTTCTAACCCTAACTTACTCATATCTACTCCATAAGTCTTCACTCTTCCATGTCTTCTTCAAAATGGTTATACTTTTTGTTGGCAAGTGGAATTTCTTCCCAACAGCTTTTTTTTTAGAATTATCATAAAAAGAAAAGATTTGTGTTTTTGCCTGCTTTTGAAAAGTATAAAATTAGATGTCTAAGTAATTATTGTTGGGCGGGCCTAGTTGGGCTTGGGCATTTAAGTGTGCTGGTTGGGCTTGGGCATTTAAGTGTGCTCGTTGAACGAGCTTGGTCATTAAGTCATAAGTCCTATGATCTAGCTGAGTGGCCTTGGACAAAGACCATATCACTTATGTGTGACTTTTGACCCGACCCGAGCCTACTCAATGACCAGCCCTATTTTTCTACATTCACTTTGCATTAGACAACTTCTTAAATATGCAAGTCAAAAATGATCCATACTTTATGGCTAAACAATTTCAAATTTCCCCAAATGAAATGAAGTTTTCTTACCTTGAAAAGAAAAAAAAATGAAAAAAAATGAGGGCTTTGCTATCTCTAGCTGTTAGCATCTTACGAAGAATGCCTTTTACAACAATGTCAATAAAGCAAATTAGACAAAACTAAATCAAAATTAAGATAAAAAATTAACATGAATGCAAATTTACTACTTAATTAAACAAATAGGGAAGGCATTGTCACTTATATATATATATGATTTGACATGTAAATGCAACTCGTAGCTTTTATTGTTGCAAAATCATTTAAAAACCATGACAAGGGCCATATGATGTGCTTGAATATTAAATCATACCACGTCCAAATACTTGCAATTTGCTATAGGATCTTAACTTCTAATCAGTAGCTCAAGATCTAATTCTACATTCTTCTTCTGTCACTTGACGTAAACCGTCTTGATCAAATGCATCTCGTGAACAACATCCTTAATGTCCATTTGGTTTTGAGGTGACTCCATGGAACATGCAACTCCAATTCAGACAATGGAAACCAAACAGCCTCTCCTTCCCTAATGGATCATGTAAAATGTTCTGTATTCTCTATAGCTTCATCCTGTTCTCTTTCCTCATCTGCTATGAACATGTGCAAATCTATGATCTCCATTATATGCTTGGGCAAGCCCATTTTTAAGTATTCATAAAGACATGAATCATTTATAAACATATCATCAGTTGGTCTCTTTCTTGTGAACACCTCAAGCAAGAGAATCCCATAACCATAAACATCTCTTTTTGTGGATACATTGCCACCTATTCCATATTCTGCAATTTATAAATCTATTACTTTAGCAACAAACTAACAGAATTATTGCATGGGAGAAGTGTATCCTATTGATGATAAAGTAGTTGTGATCAGTATTATCCTTTTTGATAAAACATATACTTCACAATGGCAAGCTTATACTGTTTGCAAACTCATAAAGAAAGGAAGAACATCGGTTTATTTGATTATTCATTATTTTTCTTAATGAAATTCTGATATTTTAGTAAACGTACAATGGGAAAATCAGATCAAGACTAAATGGAATATAAACAAAAGTGGGTAGATAAGATAAGAATCTTCTAGTGGATTCATATTTACTAAAAACTAAATATAGAATCTAGAACTTTAACTTTTAAAAGCTAAATGCGTAAAAAATGTTTAGTTTCCTACAAAACAGAAACATTCTTTTTAAGCTAATTGCATAAAAAAAATTTAGTTTCCTACAAAACAGAAACATTTTTTTTTACTAAATATAAGAAATTATTTAAGTGGTTTCTGTGATTTGTAATTTTCACACATAAATGTAAGAAATTACTTAGTGATGTTCTTCACTTCAAGTTGGGTTTGACTTATTCACTAGATTGGATCTGTTGCTCCAAGCCAAGAATTTGGCTTCATGTCCCTACTTGTAAACATGATTATTTACATTAAACAAAGATTGAGTGGATTTCAAAATAAGAATCAATTAATTGTTATATTAACTTCACATCTATCCATTCCGTGATCAAGAAATATTTTGGGTTTAATATTTTAGTTTGGCTTAATTCCGTGTAAAAAATTATGTGTTTAAAGTGTTTAAGTTGGTTAGAATAAGTTATAGATGTTATGGTTCAAACGGCGTCAAAATCAAAGTCAAATTAAAGATTTTATGGTTGGTGTTAGAAAGAGTTTGATGCACCGTTCAAATGTTCCTTGATAAATTCAGTTGCAGAGAAACCCAAGAGTAGCATTCAAGACTGTTAGATTGGTCGTTCAAACATCACAGGTTCTATGGTGATTTGTAGACAAAATCGAGAATGGCATTTGTGATCATGAGAGCCAATGTTCGAACGAGCACATAAAAATAACCTGGTGTAAGAGCCGCGTTCAAACGAGAGCTTATAAATTGAGTTTGCGTATCGAACGTGAGAGCCGCGTTAGAGACCGTTTGAACGTTCGAGACGTAAATTCACTTATAAAAATCCCGATATTTTCTGATTCAAATCCAACTCTTTCTAGACTTCTTCCTAACCTATATAAGTACTCTTAAGACGTTCCAATACATCACTTAAGTCATTTTTGGAACCCTAACCCTAAATCGTCTTGTGTAAGGATGAGAAACTTCTCTCCTACTTTTCTACCTTCAAGCCATCAAACCTTCTTTTCTTCCTTCTTCTCTTACCTTGGAGTTCTGGGTTGGAGAGTTTGCTCGTAGGAGTTCCTACAGATGCTGAGCGAGTTCATTTGGCGCTTCATGAAGAAGATATTCAGAGTTCTAGATCGTTGCAAGAGTGAAACTCTAAAGAGTTCTTCAGATACTTAGACTGTAAGTCAGAGTCTATGTTGGGTCGTCTGAACCACTGTCTGTAAGTCATCTTCTTATGGTGAAATTTTCTGAGGTAGCTCCTGATAGCCTAAAGGGTTTTTCGCTTTGAGAGTTCTAGAGTTTTATCTTCGTCACCAAAATTGCTTATGTTGATTTATTTACTATTTATTCTTATTTGCAATTTTGAGTGACATTAGATATCGTAATTGTTGCTATTTTTCTGAGGCTTGTGCATGCCTATTAATTAAGGACTTATCTTTAATTAGAAGAAATTTTATTCCGCAATTGATTACACCTATTCACCAACACCACTACCACCACCACCACCACCACACCACCCACCCACCCCCCCCCCCCCCCCCCCCCCCCCCCCCCAATATCCATAGGAGTAGTAAGAGTCCAAACCGTATTTTTCAAAATATACTAAAACCGATGCAATCAGATTAAGAGATATGTGTTTGAAGGTGTCCAATATCAACAACCGGTACATGCATTTTGATACTTGCTAATAGATTTCAAGATAAAAGATGGTCCAATTACATGGAGCAATGTAGCTGATAGATCCTTTTACGGCAATTGAGCTACTTAAGTTGCTGAAATTGTTGGTGGTTTTGGAAATGAACTTGGCTAATCCAAAGTCACCACATGGGCAATCATGTCATCATCAAGCAAAACATTGCTTGGCTTTAGATCACAATGAACAAACGGTGTTTCACAATGATGATGAAGATAATCCAATGCGAAAACAATATCAATGGCTATGTTCAACCTTTGGTCTAGGTTCAACCACCTTAATTGATGTTGTCCTTCTATGCTTGGGTGCAGCTAGTTTTCTAAACTTCCATTAAGCATGAACTCGAAATCTAGAGCTTTGAAATCATCACCTTTAAAGTCTATGCTCGAGCAAGAAGTTATGATCTTGACTAGATTTTGATGTCAAATTTTTTTTTTGAAATGCTTCACATTTAGCCATGAAGCTTTTGTTGGCTACTTTATGTTGAAGATTCAGTATCTTTACTGAAACAGGTTTTTTTCTTGAAGCAAAGTCCCTTTATTCACAGCTCCAAAAGTACCTGTACCAATCAAATTTGCAGATGCAAATCTAGAAGTTGCTTTAAGAAGCTGTTCATAAGATACCCTAAGATATGAATCTCTCAAAGAAGCTGTGGGAGGGGGATCTTTTCCAGACTTTCTTTGCCAATGAAATATCACTAAACATGTTACCAAAGTTAAAAATAAAACCACACTAATTGATGTGATTATTACTTTGAAAGTGTTGGATCTTACATGTTTCTTTATTTCCTCTTTGAGGCATGTTGGCAACTTCAAATTTGGAATACCCCCACAAAGCTTATTGTTTCTAGTGAGAAAAATAGCCCTTGAATTATTGAAAACCCCTCCCATTGGAGCCACGTCCTCAAGATCATTGAATAACAGATTTAAGCTTTGTATGATGGGCAAGTTTTTTAGATCCTGTGGAATTTTTCCTAACAAGTTTTTTGCTTGAAATATCTAAATGTTGAATAGCTCTCAAATTTGCTATGGATGATGAAATACTCCCATTGAAGTAGTTGTTCCAGATAAAAAGCTCTTTCAAGCCTGCACAATCACCATTCGCTTTAGGAATAATTAAGTTATGTGATTCATCTACGTAGTTGCCATGGTTTACATGTTTGTTCATGTCTTTGCTTGACTTAAGGATTTTTCTACAACTGAAATCTTGGCTTGTGCCAACTTTAGTAAATAATAACAAGTCATGTGTCCTTATCAAGTTGCCTTATGATTTAGTTGGTTTGTACGTTTGTTTATCACAAGTTGTACATATATAATCACTAAAAATAGTATTTCTAATGACTAATAGTGTCTGGTTTTGTAGGAAAAAGTCCTGCTTATGTGAAAAGCATACAACAGGTTGTCACTACAAACCCAATCCGGCCCACCTCATTTTACAAACCATTATGTCATTTTTGTTTGCAGAACTTCTACAAATAGTACGGACTGGAAATTATCCAAAAAAAAAAATACATGTCAAGATAATGTATTTACAATGTGGGTTTGGCTAACACAAAACTTGCCATGTGAAGCATCTCGCAAATAGTATTTTTTTTTTCCAAGCAGGCCTCATATGAAACATTAATCGTGCGGAGTAAAATGAGTGTTATGAATGTTATTGAAAAAATTTTTAACATCAGGAGGTGAGGCTATCAAGCAGCTTCTCTTTTATTATTATAATAAGTTAAAGTGAGGAGAATGGAACCCAAGCATTAGCTGCAAGTATAATAAGGCTTTGCCGTTGGGGATGCATATCCAAATGGGCTTCCATTTGGCCCATATCATTGTATTAGAAGTAAATTAAACATAGACGGGTTCCTTTGGCTTAATGATGAAGAAAGTTTGGAAAACTTTAAACACAGTAGCACTTGGGAAGCGAAAGGTTCCCGTGGAAGCTTCAAATAAAAGTACACTTGAAAGCTCCACAAGATTTCAATTAATCTTTTGGAAAGTGAGAAAATGATATAGACAAAAAGGGTTAGGACACATAAGGCATAAGAAATTGTTGAAGGATGTCTTTTGTAAAGTAAAAAATAAAAAGGATAAATTTATCCTTGTAAGTATAGAAGGATGGCATTAGAAGGTTATTCAAAAAAAAAAAAAAAAAGGCTTTTTGCACCCATATCCCAACGTTATAAGAAATTTACATTTATATCCTCTTATTTTTAATATTTGTATTTATGTCCCTTCATTCAACATAATCATTGCAATTATACCCTTGACGTTAAAGTTTGTTTACTTTTGTTGCTTATTTTTATTAAATGACTAAAGTAATCTTTTATAAAATAAAAATTATTTAGTATTTACCTTATCATATTATTTTATATTTTATATATGTTATTGCATTATTGTATTTATTCCATTTATACCTTAAACCATTGATATTAATTTGTTTAAGTGATAACCATGCATTTAAATTTAACCAAGCATATAATCATTTGTCTATCTAATATATATATATATATATATATATATATATATTTATCTTATAGAAGGTTATATTAGTCATTTAATAAAAATAAATGATAGAAGTTAACAGAATTTGACATTAAGGGTATAGTTGCAACGATTATGCTAAATTGAGGGATATAGATATAATTATTAAAAACAAGAGGATATAAATGAAAATTTATTATAATAGAGGGACATAGATACAAAAAGTCCAAGAAAAAAAATACATGTTTGGCATGTTTTCCAAAGATTGTGTGTGTGTGTGATGCTACCGTTCCCAGGTAGATGTGGCAATGGGTCGGGTTGATGTATAGGGTTAACAAGCCAAGGCTCAACCCGAACCCGCCCGTTTAATAAACGGGTTAGAATATCCAAACCCTAATCCAACCCGCCAACCCGTTTAAATAATTTAAATTACTACTAAAAATTAAAAAATTTTAATTCATTCTAATATCAAAGTCTATACAAATTCTATTTTTTAATTCATTCTAATATCAAAGGACACCTAACAAGCATAATAACACAACAATCATTAAGATAGAACTAAAATAACATGAAAAAAAAGAACTAAAACATAATAATATAGTTTTAAAAGACTTTATTTGTCATCAATGCTTCAATTTATATTAGTAGAGGCAAAGAAATTTGAAATATTTATACGTAAAAAGTCTTTCTTCACTTTATTCTTTGTCATTATTTATATTAAAAAAAGAAAGATTGAATAGCCACAAGTATTGTTATTATAATTTTCCAAACATTTATTACACAAAAAAATAAACGGGTTGTAATCGGGTCATTTCGGGTTGATGGGTCAAACCCTAACCCAACCCATTTATAATCGGGTTGAGAATTCATGACCCTAACCCAACCTGTTTATTAAAACAATCAACCCTAACCCGCCTAAGACCAGGCGGGTTGGCGGGTCACGGGTCACAATTGCCACCTCTATTCCCAGCTTACCTCGATTTGGAACCAAATTAAACTAGATTGTGTGTCAGACAGGCATCTCGCAATTCCAACGCACAGTTAGATTTTTGAACATTTTATTAAATCGAGCACAACCGGCTGAATTTCGGGCAGGCCAACGACCTAAGATACGTCAACCCACACTGGTTCAACGCGGGTTCTGGGAATTGCAGCTTCATAGTGTATCTCTTTTTAACAATCCTTTTGATGGGAATTGCAGCTTCATAGTGTATCTCTTTTTAACAATCCTTTTGATTGCCTTTTTACAATCCTTTTGGTGCCCTGATCTGAAACTTCCCATGATTTACAATCCTTTTGATTTCTGTTTTATACTCGTATGATTCGCCTTTTTTTAGTTCTTTTCTCCTCAATTTTGATTGATTGAGTTTGCGTTGGGCTGGGTTGGGTGTGATATATCAATGGCGGTCCCCTCACATTTGCTTCAAATTGGTGATCTTACATTGTTAGTTTACCAATCGAGCTTAAAGATTATTCAGAAAGGATTGGGTCAACCAAGTTAATAATTGCATTGGAATCCTGGAACTATTTATAGTCACTAAACGGATTTTGATTATGGGCACACCTAAGAACCAGATTGTTTAATCGCCCTAGAATCTTGGGTGGCGTTTGGTGGGCATTATAGAATCTGGATTAGGATTCTAATCCTAGATTCTATAACCCAGATTATATTTCCTTGATTTTAGAAAACCAAAATCCTATTTGGATGAATTGGATTGTGAACTCAGACTTTTAAATTAGAATTTGGAATCTTGTTTGGTTGCCACCGATTATTGATATTAAATTTGGAGTTTTTTAATTAAAAATTACATAAAACTAATATAATATATATATAGAAAAATTAAAGTCGTATTTACATATATATTATTACGTGACATGTATATTTTTATATAATATATAAATTTATATATAACATTATAATAATATTATTATAATAATATAATAATATGATAATAATATTATTTATACTGTGTACTACAATAACACTACTATTATTTTAATAATATTATAATGATATAAATTATATTATAATATTATATATTATTATTATATATTATAAATATTATATAATATATATAATAGTTATAATAGTATTATAATTTAGAATATAATATTATAATAATATTATGTATATTATAATATAAACTATATTATAACTTATATTATAACTTATTATAATATATAATTTTATAATAATATAATTTATGTTTATTATAACTCGAACTTTATGTATATTATATATAATATATTATAATATTAAATTTGTTAAATATATTAATATATATTATTATGTTAATATTAATATTATATTAAATTTGAATATTATTATATTAAATATATATGTATATAATATGTTTATTGTAACAATATAATATTATTAATATTAATATATCAATTTGTTTAAAATATATAATATATTAATATGTTTCAGATTATTATATAATAATATAATATTATAATATATAATATGATTATAATAATACTATAGTATAATAAATGTTTATTATAAAATGAATTCTAATATAAGTTATATTATAATTTATAAAATATTATTATATTAAATATAATATATTTATTATAATATTAAATTTATTATGATATTATGTTTATAATATCATAATAAATTTAATATATTATAATATTATTGTATTTTATGATATAATAATATGTTTATTATAATAATATAATATTATTATAATAATAATGTAATATTATTATAATGTAATATAAGTTATATTATAATTTGTTGTTATTAAAATAATATATTATAATAATTATTATTATTTATAATGTACATTATATTGAAATTTATAATTTATTATATATTATTAAATATAATATAATAATCTATAATATTATTATAATAATGATATTTATATTAATAATATTTATATTACATGTAATATAATTTAATATTGTATTATCAATTATATAACATATAACAGAATATATTATATTATAATACTTATAATGTTATTATTTATTATAATATGTTTTATATAATATGTCATATATAATCTCTAGAATCATAGGTTTT
Source organism: Buxus sempervirens (assembly GCA_947561395.2). Lineage (NCBI taxonomy): Eukaryota > Viridiplantae > Streptophyta > Magnoliopsida > Buxales > Buxaceae > Buxus > Buxus sempervirens. The sequence continues at coordinate 27,170,664 of OX387192.1, forward strand.
GGAAATATCAGCACCAATGCTCATAATCCCTATAATCACCCAAAAAGGAGATACTGATTACGGGCTTGATTATACAACCGGATAGTAAAATCTGGCCTCAAAATCCCAACCAAATACACCTTTTGGATTATGGAATCGGATTCTAGTAGAATCCAGATTCTATAATGCCCACCAAACGCCCCCTTGATGTTGGCTTGCTCTAATTTTGTTTTTCCGCACATTGGCTGCTTGTAAGAATGTTTAAGTGGATAAACTATGAATATTGCCTCGCACTCACGCATGAGGTGCCGTCTATTCTGTGCCACTCACAAGCTAATTACGGATGGGAAACAATACTTCTAATGAAAAAAAATGCCAATAAAAGAAAAAAGTAAGGCTATAACAATACAAGGACAAAACCAACGACATGAAGACAAGTTCACTGCTTTATTGCACAAAGAAAGATGACAATATCACCAAAATATCAAGACAAACGAACAATCTGGGGTTTGTTATTCATATAGAATATGATCTGAAATATAAGTACAACTCATTGCTTGCCTTGTTGCAAAATCATTTAACAGCAATGCAAAAGGCCATATAGTGGGTGTGCATATCAAATCCGAATAGTGTCCAATTACTTGCAGTTTGCTATAAGATCTTACCTTTCAATCAGTAGTTCAGGATCTGATTCTATTTTCTTCTTCTATCACTTTGTGGTAAGAATTCTTAATCAAATGCAACTTGCGAACAACTTCTTCAATGTCCATTCTTGTCCTCTTTCCATGGAACAACCAACTCCAATTCGAATGATGGACACCAAGCATTCTCTCCTTCCATGACCGATGTCTGTAAAATTTTCCATATTTGATATAGTTTCATCTTGTCCTCTTTCCTCTTCATTTATGAGCATATGCAAATCAATGATCTCCATTATATGCTCTGGTAAGGCTGCCTAAGAGAATTCATGAATGCTTGAACCATTTATAAACATATCATCAGTTGGTCTCTTTCCTGTGAACATCTCATGTAACGCCCTGGTTCTAGGTCCAATTATCAAAACTCGAGGTGTTATGGTAAGTAACAATAGAGCTGGCAAAAAGCGGCCCGACCCGACGGGTCAACCCGAACAGACCCGAGTTAAACGGGTTTGGGTTGACCCGTTTATTAATTGGATTGGGTGCGGGTTGGGGTTTCACCAACCCGCCAGTAATCGGGTCAACCTGATTATGACACGGCAACCCGACGGGTAACCCGATTAAAAAAAAAGCGGCAAAGGTGTCATGTTTCGACTTGATTAACCACCAACCTGGTATAAATCGATCATATTAACTCCCAACCCTATTTTAATCATATTTTTTGAAAAATAATAATAATAAATGGATTGGTAGGTTGAACCTATTTATTGGCGGGTTGGGTTTGGGTTGGGGGTTTTCCAACCCACCTTAATTTAGTCCAACTCGAACCCCACCTGATTAACCCCGAACCTGATTATGACTTGACCTGACCCGACACGTTGCCAGCTCTAATTAACAAAAGAACTAAAATATGGAATAATTTAAAACTTTTTCTAACTTTATAATCAGAGTAAATGCGGAAATTTGAATTCAAATTTTCTTTATTAATCAACAATTATGATATACAACGATTTCAATTCCATGAGCAAACTACATTTATATGGACTACCGAGCTACAACTAGCCCACAATTTGATGTCCTTGCCAAGAGTACCTGAAAATAAGGGAGAAACCGGAGTGATAATAAATATCAACAAGTAACAGGTGCATGAAGTAAAAACAGTCCATCATGATTTACAAAGATAGTCTTGGGGTGAACGATAAAACCAAAACCACGATAATACAATGATATAACAATAACAATTTTCAATCCAAAACAACATGTGTGACATAATAAGACTCATGACCTGAAACAACTTAATAAGATATTCCTGCTCCCATACTTCACCACATCACGACTTACATGATAGATGAAGCCCGCACCTGCAGTCACTGTCATCTCCTTCGTCAACCACCAGCGCGAATCATCCATGAATGGGTTGGCAAGTACAATCCCCAATTCAAATAACAACAAAACCTGCTTTCACGGAAATAACAAACCAAGGGAATACCAATCCGATCAAAGATAAATTGACCCACGACAACACGACTAATACCAGTGCATGTACAAGTCACGAGTGAACTTCAAGCACGGCCAAATCATAGCTCCAATGTGTGAGTCACCAGTAACCTATCAACATAACCAATATAAGGCTTGTGAAAGTCGATGTTTCATTGAAACACACGGTGGTAACCTAAATAACCAATAAAATCCGTTGTTGGTCGACAAGCTTGGCTAAGACCAAACCACATCTGCAGCGGTTGGGGATTGCTGCCTTCATCGCACCGTACCTTGCAAGCACGACGAACCGCATACCAGAGAGTTACGAACAAGAATAACTTATCAGCCAATTCCATTTCACTTCCTAGCTACGCTATGGATCCATACTAAGCATTGCCCACTAGACACAACTCACATTCACAGCATTGAATAACTCAAAAATGCAATATTCATTGATAAACCTCGTACAAGTGTAGACACCCTAAAATTGCACGATTTTTGATAAATCTTGAAGGAGAGAAATATTTTATTGGAATTTTCAGTTCTTTGCATTGGGTTTGAGATACTTAACCCATTTGAATCCAAAACGGAAAAGGAAAAGACCCGAATTCAATCTTTTGTGCAAAGTCAAACTTTTTTCCGGTTGAATTTTGTTGACTTTTGACCCCAGAAAATGAAATATTTTTTAAAGCCAGATTTCAAGATAATTTTTCCCGGTAATCAGGTTTTTAGCCATGTTATTGCATAAAAGAATTTTTTGAGATTTTAAATCTTGGCGAATACCTTGGTTTTAACATATTGAACTTTTTTTCCAGACCTGAAAAATCAGAATTTTGCTTAGAACTGGAAAGTTGACTTTTTATTCACTTGGAATTTGGGTCTGGAACTATTTTTAATGGATTCAAATGGGGGGTGTTTGCTTATTTACATGTAATATCTTAAGTAAATGGAGATTAAAAAATACGAGGACATTTACTTAAACGATATTACATGTAAATAAGTATTGCCTGTGTTAAAATTCGGAAAAAAGGCTTTTTTCCTTGTATCCGGCAACTCAGGCCGGATACAAGTATTTTCCTTTGTATCCGGTGGAACATACCGGATACAAGCAATCCTTAGTATATCCGGCATTATATGCCGGATACATTAAGACCCTTTTGTATCCAGCCTGATATACCGGATACACAAGTTTTGCTCAAAATTAGGGTTTTCCGAGAGCTTTTCACTTTTACCATCATATCCCTCATTAAATGAGGGGAAATCTCGGAAATAGCCTTAGGGTTAAGGTTGGTGGGCTATAGACCTTATGTTGTGTCTACCATTCTCACCAACCCTAACCCTAGCCTTTGCCTATAAATAGGAGGCTCCTCCTTAAGCAAATGGCCATTAACTCTTGTTTTGAATTCTCTCCAAGAAGAACTCCAAGAGAAGAAGAAAACCGTTGCGGGATTGCTTCCAGAACCCAGGTAAGCCTCAAACTTTTCTTTTATTTTCTGTCTTTACATTCCTAGATCTAGATCTCTTCTTCTACCTTTCTGTAGAATAAGGCCTTCTTTGTGTGTGAAAACCCTTCCCCGGCTCAAAGTATGTCGAGACTCCCCCTAGCCGTAAAACGTGGAGGCGGGATCTAGGAGAAACGAGACTGGGGATTGACCCTAGTGCTAGAACCTATGTAGCATAAGGCCTTTTGATTGATTGTAAACCGTTTCATATTCAAAGTACCCTTGATTATCTTGAAGAACCGTGTTTAACGGGGAGAGAGAACAGAGGGAAACGATAATGGAACGGAACCCTAGGCTATTTTAGAACCTCATTTTGATGAATATGTATGCATGCTATTGATCTTATTTGGTTTTTCACACTTGCACATACATAGTGCCATTTTGGCGGGATAGGCTCATATTTGGAGTTTATTGCATTTATTGTGATAAATCTCAAATAAATGGCCTAATCAATTTTGGAATGTTTTCAAATGATTTTTCAAAGATTTGTGTTCATCTTGCACGAATGGCACACACTTTATCAGAATTTTGAGTTGGTTTTACTCAAAAAGGGCCTAACTGGACAGCACCTGTACCCTTACTTCGGACGCTCATAACTTCATTGTCCGGATGAATTTTGGAGCGATCCTAGAACCATGGGAAAGGTGAGGCTGTCTAGTTTATGTTCACCAAATTTCATAAATTTCTATCGAACGGATTTTTGACACCTCTCTGTCGAAGTTGATTGGACAGTTCAGGTTCAAATACAGAACTTGTCACTTCGATGGAGCGCCATGTGTTCGTTTTAAGTCCGATTCGAATGATTTTTGTTTCTGGGCACTCCTTTATGAGTCTATTTTCAAATCCAGTTGGTTTCATATTTTTGTGACTCCATTTGAATTATTGGTAGCCGATTTACTCAGAACTGCTCAATGGCACTTTTCTGGGAAAATCTGTGATCTTCGAGGCCTGTTCGGGAGGTCACCCAAGGCACATCCGAAGGGATTTTTGTATGAGGCTAGTTTCTTTTGAAAGATGGCCATACAGACTTCAATTACACCAAATTTCGTGGATTTTTATGGAGTGGATTTTTCTATGCAATTTTCCAAAGTTGCCCACTCATCACTTTTAAAAATCCCCAGCAGCAACTTCAAAGGAGCATAACTCCTAGGATTTTTATCGGAATGAAGTGAAATTTTGCATGAGACTCTTATTTACTGTAATCTTTCAAATGAATTTAGTTTGGTTCAATTTAAAATTGTATTTGAATGATTTCAAGACAAATGGCATTACTTTTCACCGAATTTTCCGGATTTGATTCAACTTGGTTTTTGAATAACTTGTGCTTTGATTTCCATCTTTTGAGATATTTCAGAAATGATATTGACATAAGAGAGGATCTAGAATCCATTTAGATCTTCATGTGAAAATATCATACATGGGTCCTGTGCGCACCTAAACCTGGCCTAGATCGCACACCGGGCGCGCCTTTGGCACGTGCCTCGGGATATTCGGAGTCGCCACTGCCTGAGAGTGCAGGCAGACACGGATTTGCCCTATTCGGGTCTAAGTCTGGTCTGCGGCTTATTAGAGATCTAGCTAAGTCCTCGGTTACGGTTCGGGGAAGTCCTAAAGACACCCCGGTCCGCCCCATCGGTCTGACGGGTCCCTCGGGTCTCCCTGGTTTTTGAGTCAGTTTCACCCTTCCTAGACCAGCATGCTGTTTATTAGGTCTGGCGGGGCCCTCTGGAGGTGTGGGTCTATTTTAGCTTGATTTTATCTTTTTATTTATCTAGATGAAGTGGGTCGGACCCGGGTCCCGTTGGAAGACCCGTGGGTTGCCATGGTTGGGCCTTGGGCCCGGTTGGGTTATTGGGTAACCCACTTGGTTATTTTATTAAGTTTTATTTATTTACAATTTTAGTTTGGGCTTAGTGGGCTTGGAATGGGCCCATTAGCCAAAGTCCAGTGGCCTTGACCTGTTTATTGAAAACAGGCCTGGTATGGGCCAGTCAAAAGTGGGCCCCTCAAGTGGGCCAAAGGGATCTTAATGGGCCAATCTAGGCCCAAAGTCCAAAAATGGGCTTTAGATAGCCCAAAAGGTTAAAGGGGGTGGTTCAAGCCGGCTTAGGCCGGATCCGGTCCAACCGAACCAAGAAATTACACTTTTTCATCATTTTTACATTTTGCCCGTGTTTGCTCTACGGTCCAGCCTGACCGTGAATTGACTACGGTCTCTTCTGCCCGTGAATCAAACACGGTCCAGGCTGGACCGGCCTGAGTTTACGGGCGCAACTCAGTTTGCCCGTTTGCTGCCGATTTCAATCTGGATCAATTCTGGCTGTCTTCTTGGGATCTCCAAAGACTTCTGTGGTGATTCCAGGTCCTTTGGAACTCTTCATATCCTTCTTTTGTCTTGTAAGGCCATCTTCTTCTTCTTCTTTTGCATTTTTCCAAGCAAGTATAACTTTGTTTTAATCAGTTGTGACCATTGCTAAGAAGGGGAATAATGGGGAGATTACAGGGAATATCAGAGATTTAAAGTGGTTCCATAGTTGTAAAGAAGTTAGGTAGAATATCATTCTTATGATAATCCCTTGGCTATTTTCTCCTCATTTTCATGGAAATGACCTCTTTGGATTGAATTGCTCACCACATATAGTAACCAAAAGATGTTAGAAATGACATAATAATGAGAGAAAAGGAAGTGATGAAGAAAAGAAAGGTGATTAAAAATTCTCTTAATTTAGTAAAGATACTTACAATGCAATGTCTAATTGATTATGATGATTCCTCCAAGTCCAAGTGAATTTGGCAGCGCTTCCGCGTCCCGTTGGATCTTTCAGGTTAAACTTGAAAGGGGTTTGACAGGAGGTTGGGTTTAGGAGGAGGTTGTTGGAGGTTTAGGCATGATCTTGGGGAGGCAAGGGTATTTTGGACATTATGTTGGCTTGGGTAGGGTGGTGGCAACATGGGCAGAACTTGGCCGTGGGAAGCACCAAGAGGGAAAAGGGGAAGGCCAGAGGAGAGGGCTTGTCCAAATGAAGGGGGATGGCCTCTCTATTTATAGGCAAAAATCCCGTGCCCGTATTTGAACTACGGGCGTGCCTTGCCCGTACTTCAAGTACGGGCGTGCCTTGCCCGTAATTCAAATACGGGCGAAAAACGAATATTTGCAATTATCGCAGATTCGGCCGTACGGGACGCGTGTTCCGCCGTACGGCGACGCGTGTCTTCCTTCTAGAAGCGTGCCCGTATTTAAAATACGGGCATGCCCTGCCCGTAATGTAAATACGGTCCCGCACGTTTTAAAAATGTGTGGATTTCAAACCTTTATTCAATTTGGCTTATTGCAGGATTTTTATCCGATTTTTTTATTAGAAAACGAGATTCTCTTTATTAAAATATTATTAAACACTTTTATCTTATTTATTTTATTGGTTTAGTCCATTTTTGCTGTCTTTTTGCCATATGGGCAGTTTTTCTGAAACTTCAACTGCTCATAACTTCTTCGTCCGGTGTCCGATTTCAACAAACTTAGTGTCGTTGGAACCGGCTCGGAACCACCTGTCCACTGGGATCAAGTTTGGCAGTTGAATTGGGGTCGAGCAAAAAGTCAACTTTTTGCTCCCCAAAAGTTTGACCAGCTCATATCTTTTTCATCTGGACTCTGATTCCAGCAAATCCAGTTGCGTTGGAACCATGTCGGAATGCTCTTTTCAATGAGATGAAGTTTGATGGCCAAATTCTCTTGAATCAATAAGTCAATTTTTGACCCCTTCAGGGTTTGACTTTTAGTTTGACTTTTCATTTTTCTTTATTTTGGGGGTGCAAAAATCAGGTGCTAACAGCTGCCCCTCTTTGCTGGAGTCACCTTAGGGGATGAACGGCAAAGAAGAAAAAGAACCTTATTTTTGCACCTTGCATTTCTGTCGACATGGTCGACGAGCTCAATCACTGAATTGTAAGGGAAGTGTCAGATGTCTGGTATCACTTCCTGACTTTGGAATCCCTATACCCTCTCTCGGGTTTGAATAGGGCTGTTCCTTAGTTCTTTGTTTTTGAAAAAGAAAGATAGGATTAAATCTGAGCTCATCAGCCTGTTTCGGCGTTGATGCAAGGCACTTAACAATATTCTTGTCTTCTTGTTTGTTCCATTAAAGCTTTTAGTGACTTCAGTTTTTTTTTTTTTTTTTTTTTTTTGAAGATAGGCCAAGGTATGGGTTTGGGAGTGCAGGTAGGAGGACGGGAGGAAGCTTTCGCGCTGCTGTCCATCATCTCGGAGACCACACTCCTACTCTAGCCTATGCTATTTACAAAAGTGGGAAATCAAAATTTACAATAGGCGCAAATTTGCCCATTATTGCTTTGCTTTTCTCCTTCTTTCCTGAAGAGTTTGTTGTTTCTTCTTTGCCAATCTCTTTCATTGTGGAGGCACCTTGCTCCTTATGGACACCTTTGTCCTTCAGTCTTGATTCTCTGTCATTTTAGGAATGGGGAGATCTTGTTCCATTTTGCGGAGACGCCTTGCTCCCTACGCACACCCTGTCCTTCACCATCGATTCTTTGTTATTTTGTTCAATCTTGTTCTTCAATCTCGGGAGACACTCTGCTTGTTGAGGGACACATTTCCGTGTCATTCAGAAGTGAGAGACGGCTTTCATTCAAATGGTAGGAGACGTCTTGCTCCTTATGGATTTCAGATGTGGGAGTCGCCTTGCTCCTTAGAGATTTCAATGTGGGAGTCGCCTTGCTCCTTATGGATTTCAAATGTGGGAGTCGCCTTGCTCCTTAGAGATTTCAAATGTGGGAGTCGCCTTGCTCCTTAGAGATTTCAGATGTGGGAGTCGCCTTGCTCCTTAGAGATTTCAGATGTGGGAGTCGCCTTGCTCCTTAGAGATTTCAAATGTGGGAGTCGCCTTGCTCCTTAGAGATTTCAATGTGGGAGTCGCCTTGCTCCTTAGAGATTTCAGATGTGGGAGTCGCTTTGCTCCTTAGAGATTTCAAATGTGGGAGTCGCCTTGCTCCTTAGAGATTTCAGATGTGGGAGTCGCCTTGCTCCTTAGAGATTTCAAATGTGGGAGTCGCCTTGCTCCTTAGAGATTTCAGATGTGGGAGTCGCCTTGCTCCTTATGGATTTCAAATGTGGGAGTCGCCTTGCTCCTTAGAGATTTCAGATGTGGGAGTCGCCTTGCTCCTTATGGATTTCAAATGTGGGAGTCGCCTTGCTTCTTAGAGATAAATGTGGGAGTCGCCTTGCTCCTTAGAGATTTCAAATGTGGGAGTCGCCTTGCTCCTTAGAGATTTCAAATTTGGGAGTTACTGATTCCATTAATTTGGGGTTGCCTGGTTCAAGGGATGCCTTGTTTTTTGATAGCTGCCTTGCTTTAGGAAATGCCTTGTTCTTTAATTTTGGGATATACTGGCTCCATTAATTTGGGGTTGCCTGGCTTCAGGGACGCCTTGTCCTTTTAGTTTCGGAGTCGCCTTGCTCCAGGGACGCCTTGCCCTTTTAGTTTCGGAGTCGCCTTGCTCCAGGGATGCCTTGCCCTTTTAGTTTCGGAGTTGCCTTGCTCCAGGGACGCCTTGCCCTTTTAGTTTCGGAGTCGCCTTGCTCCAGGGACGCCTTGCCCTTTTAGTTTCGGAGTCGCCTTGCTCCAGGGACGTCTTGCCCTTTTAGTTTCGGAGTCGCCTTGCTCCAGGGACGCCTTGCCCTTTTAGTTTCGGAGTCGCCTTGCTCCAGGGACGCCTTGCCCTTTTAGTTTCGGAGTCGCCTTGCTCCAGGGACGCCTTGCCCTTTTAGTTTCGGAGTCGCCTTGCTCCAGGGACGCCTTGCCCTTTTAATTTTGGAGTCGCCTTGCTCCAGGGACGCCTTGCCCTTTTAGTTTTGGAGTCGCCTTGCTCCTTAAGGGACACTCTTTTGTGTCATTCAATTTCTGTCTAACATGTGGAATGTGACGGGATGTCCTTGTCTTTCTGTTTCCAATTTTGTCGGTACCTGCAAAAGTTCACATAAAATTAGAATTTATTTGTTTGTTGTCAAAGTGATGTGCAAGTCCAAACAATTTCTTCGATAGAAATCTTTTTGGAATTCACCAAATATTTGGAGTTTCCTTTTTCAAGGTGGGTCTTTGGCAAGACCAGCAATCTTTGGGTCAGTCACCTGACACTCTCATTTAGACTTATGAAATTGTGCCTCCCGGCACTCCCTGCAAGGGTATCAACATTTCTGCCTTCAATGGCATGCCCCAGATTGAAATGAGGGGAGTTGTCCTGGTTGAGTAGGGTTTCTTTGGCACTGCCCTTCACCAGTTCTTTTGATTTTCACTCTCATTTTTCCTTTTTCCCACCCTTAGTTGGGGCTTTGAAATGGTTTTTCTCTCATTTGGTTCCCTTTTTTCGGGTTTGGTGCCCTGCCCCAGTCTGGGGGTCCTATCAATTCCCATGGATCATGATCCAACGATCAGAGAGGACTTATTAGTAGGACAAAATGTAGGCTTTGGTTCCAGTGTTTAGAAACGAAGGATAAACAGGTTCAAATCCTATATAACTTCATTCTATGGGTAACCATTATGTCTAGCCAAAGTTCTTTTGCTCCTTGGATTCTGTCATTGCCAATTTGTCTAGGAGTTAGTGTCACATTCTCTGTAATCAGAAAGGACTTCATAACAGGACAAAATGTAGGCTGGGTTTATGGGTCTAGAAGAAATGATATAAAGGCTCAACATTTGTGAGTAGGGTAAGAGCCATGTCCTGTCCACTTTTCTTGGTTAGGGCTTGCTTCATCTCTTGTCCCTTCAGCTTTGTGTAGCTTCTTTATCTTTTTTCCATCTTTGTTCTTTTCTTTCCTTTCCTTTCTTGGGTTCTTTGTCCCAATCCTTGACTTTTGCTTTTGGGGTTTGCCCCAACTTTTGTTTTTCTTTTGTTTTTTCTTTTTTTTTTCTTTTTTCTTTTTCTTTTTTCTTCTTTTCTCAAAAGGAATTACCCCAGTTCTTTCTTCACATTCTTGTTTTCTGGGGTTTTTTCATTTCTTTCTGTTCTTTTGTTCTTAGGGTGCTTTTCGCTTTACCCTTCTTCACCTTGGTCTTTCTCGTGTCTCCACTTTCATGAAGCTTCGTGCCCCAGTTTTGAAGACAGGACATGGTAGGGTTAATGAAGGGATTGTTAGGCTCAAAGTGTTTTGCTAGGGTTTCATCTTGTGTCAGATGATTTTTGGAGAACATCAAGGATGGCCTTTCATCCTTTTACAGAGAATGTAACACTTACCTGTCCTTGTACAATTAACTGGCTCAAGAACCACTTTTATCTTGCCCCCAGTTTGGGGTGGCTAGACATAACGTGGGTTAGAAATGAGACGATCAAGCTCAATAACGTCTGACTAGCGGAATTTGTTTGAAGTATTTTAACCAAAAATGGCCTCTCATCATGTCATTGGGATCATTGATCCTAGATCATGTCAGTGACCCTTAACTGGTATGGGCACCTTGCCCCTTCTTCCTCTTTTTTTTTTTTTTTTTTTTTTCTTTCAGCTTGCCCCACTGTTTGGCAAGGTAGGGTTCAAATGTGGTGCAGGTGGGGGATTCCTTGGCTATGTTGAGACCCACACAGTTTGTGTTGTTCAACACATTTCATCTGTCAAATTTGATTGTTCAGGTTTGTCCTGAGATCACAGTCATGCCTTGGTGTGGTTCAACACTTTGGCGATTTCCCAAAAGATTTCATTAGCTTGCAAAAAAGAAGCATGTTATCAAGTTCAGAAATTAAAAGAAAGCATAAACAAAAGTAAAGTAGTAATTTATGCAAAAGGTGGCTGATATGAATCAGCATTCTTGGAATTCAGTTGCCTGTCGTGGCAGGAAGCCTTCAGGTGCTCTCGTCATCTCCTCTCTTCTGCGGGAAGATGGTTAATTCAGAAGTCCGAGCCTGGGCTAACATGTTGGAGGCAACAGATCTTGGTTGTTTGACAAATTCTTTTAGGAACCCCTGATCAATCAAGTCTTGGATTCCATGCTGTAGACCCCAACATTGCTCCGTGCTATGTCCTGGAGATCCCATATGATAAGCGCAAAATACATTTGGATTGTACTTGCGACTAGCGGATGCTCGCGGGTTAGGCCGCTTAGGCTGCAATAGGCCCTTCTTTAGCAAACCATTTAGAATCTGAGCTGGTTGGGTATTCAGAGGGGTGAACTGTCTATTAAGTTTGGCATGCCTTCCTTCTGGGATTTTCTTTGAGAGGTAACAATTCACCAGTTTGTCATGTTTCCCTTTGTCATGGTGAACACCCAGCTTCTTCACGAGTCGAGGACTATCTGCCACCACGGCTTTCCCTTTTCCTTTTTGCTCTTGGCCATCTGCTAAGGTGGGTGGAAGGCTCACTTCCGGATTACTCTGGGGTATCTCTGCCTTCAAGCTTTCAATCTCCTTCTCCAGATCCCTTACTCGAGATTGCAGCTCAAAATTTTCCTTCTCCAATGCTTCCCAACATTGATTCCTGATTGTCATCTGCTGGGCTGCATCATGATTTGTCTTTAAGGAACAGTCCATGGTGGTTGTTAATGAGGTTCCTGCCATAAAGAACAAACCTTAGGAAGCAGAATACATAATAAGATACATAGAAATGATGATTTTTTTCTCTTTTCTTTTCTCTTTTTTTTTTTTCTCTCTTTTTTTTTTTTTTGTTTTGTTTTTTTTTTTTTGTTTTTTTTGTTTTTTTTTTGTTTTTTGTTTTTTTTTGTTTTTCTTTTTGTTTTTCTTTTTATTTTGGTAGGGGATCAAGTTTGAGTTCCCCAGCTTCAAGAAGGTCTTGGACTGCATGCCGAAGGCCCCAACATCCATTAGTATCATGTCCTTGTGCACCCATATGATACTCGCAGTTCTTGCTTGGATCATAGTCCTTCATCTTTGAAGCCTTGGGATTTGGCGTTGCCTGTTGCAGGTGTCCTTCCCTCAAAAGAGTTGGCAACAACTCAGCCAGCGTATATGGAAGCGGGGTGAATTCCCGGTTCTTTCTTTCCTCTTTGGTAAGGCGCCTTCTGAGGTGAGCCGCTGTATTGTTATTGGAGGGGAGGCTCATACTTTTTGAAGAAGGGATGTGAAATGGCACAGGAGGTTGCACAAGGTGAACTGCACTTGTGTTGTCATCACCCTCTTGTCTTGAGGTGTTTTCACGCAACAAGCCTACCATGGGACCTCCGAGCTTTTCCATTTTAATCGCATCTTCAATTCTGTCTGCCGCCATAATTAGGTCGGCAAAATTCACAGTGCACTGTCCCAATAGCATTGTGAAGTATGGTTGCCCCAGTGATGATATGAACAAGGAAGTCCGCTCTTGTTCAAGGAGAGGGGGTTGCACCACGCTTGCCAGTTCCATCCACCTTTTAGCGTAGTCTCTTACAGACTCGCTATTCTTTTTTGACAGTTTCTGCAATTCGGCCCTGGTCTGAACCATTTGGCTATTTAAGCGATACTGCTGGATGAACACAGCGGCAAGGTCATTCCATGTCTTAACCTTCTGCTTATCCAGACTGAGGAACCATGAGTAAGCTGCCCCAGTTAGAGATTTCTGGAAGAATTGCACCATGATCTTTTCATTTTTCACGTATTGGCACATGTCGGTCGAGTAAGATCTGAGGTGGTTCAATGGGCAACTAGTGCCATCAAATTGGTGTAGCTCCGGACACTTAAACTTGGGTGGGAGCTGAATATCTGAGAAAAAACAGAGGCTCTCCAGAGTAGCCCCGCTTGGGAGTGTACTAGGTCGCAGCTGTTTCAGTTCCTCTCTCATGGCCGCTAGCTCTGCTTTGCTTTCTTCCTGTACCACTGCCATCTTTTCTTCAAACTGGACTTGCTGGGTCCTGTACCAGTCCACTTTGTCTTGTCTCGTTTGGACAGGCGCGGGCCATTCTTGTGGTGGTGGGTGGATTGGTACTGTTATCGGGTGTGGGAGTGGAATGTCTTGCGGTGGCAGATGTGCCGTCATCAATGCTGGCTGAGATGGTTGCCCTTGCTGGATTTCTGGCATTTGAATCCCCATGGCATATGTCATGGCCATTTGTTGACTTAAGTCCATTGTGATAGGCCGTTCCTCAGCCCTTTGCTGTGATGATGATGGAATTGAGGCCTCCGAAGAATCCATTACAGTCCTTTCTTATTGCCAATTCAGCTTTCTGGGTAGTGCTTTTAATTGTGAAGTACCTGAATTGTACCTGTTCATAAAAGATCTCGATCAGTTTCTTTTCAACTTATGAACAAGGTGTTGTGTGTGACGAGATCATTTTCACCGTGAGTGGTGCTCTGGTGTCACGATGAGCGAAAACAAATATGGGACGATTCCTGCATGAAAATCACAACTTCGACAAAACATCACTGTGAACAGTGTATGACAGTGCCGTATCCAATCAAGAGTTTTTCCTGAAAATTGCGATGTTAAAAAAAACTTGCAGTTTGATCTTTCAGAGATTGAGACTCTGGAGATCATATCGTGTTTGATGGTTTTCAAAACCGTGCAACACGTGCTTTATGAGTGCAAACCTCAGGAAATCATATCCGTGCCTTAATGGGCGGCGACTGAAAATTTCTTTGAAAACGTGCCCTGAACAATTAATATCATGGCATGGAGAATTTACGCCACAAGATGGGCGATTTGATTTATGTCTAAACAACTAGCTCAATATAACCACTGATGATGGTTTTATTGTGCGTAGCAAAAGACAAAGTTAATGTTTGTCATGAAAGACGATTCAATGTAGGCCCGAAGGCCACTTCATTGTGTGTTTTGACAAAGCAGTTTTGATGCACGCCTCGGAAGGCGGCTCAATGCATGCCCGAAAATTTTTGCTTTTGAAAATTCTTTTGTGCCTTTTTGAAAGCAATTCGGCTAAACAGGTTGGTGTAAATGATCTCGAAGTGCACATGTTTAATGCAAGAACAAATATACACACAAGTAAAGTGAAAGTTAAATGCTTAAAAAAAAAAACCCACAGGTGTGTGCATGGTCCTAAAAGGGTTGGTGCCTGTTAAGGCACGACTCCTAGACATACTTGTGTAAGGAAGCATTCCTAAGTCCTGATCAGCCTTTTATCTTTCATCTGTTCTTTCATCTGCTTTTGGGTGTCAGATCACAACAAAAATGTTTACACCTTGCCATCGAGGGCGAAATTTACAAAAATAATTCTGTAAAGAAAATCACCTTTAGGGTTGTTGGGAACCCAAAAGGAGGGTACAAGTTTGCTTCTTGGCAGGTGGGCTGAAATCCTAAATCTAGGGTTTTTCTGCCCCTGTTTTGGCCTGTTTCTGTCTGATTGTCTGATCTGGCCGGCTCTCATCTGCTCAAAAGGCCAACTAAGACTTAGAGTGCTTCCAGCGGACTCAATGGGTCAAGGCCCATGGTTTACAGGACTCAAATGCATGGATCTGGGGTTAGACCCCTGATCAAATTGGGTTGGTTTCCTAAATTAGGGCTAAGGCAGCCCATGGTCTAGGTCTCACTCAGTTTGATGCAAAAGGACGGGGTTGTTGCCCCTGATGGACTCTTGGGTTTTAAATTGATTTTTCCTTTATTTTGTTCCAGCATTCGCGTTCACATTCAGATTCAAATCCATTCATATCCAAAGTATCAAGGTTTTTCAGAATCCATAGGTGGGGAAGGATACCCAGCCCGAGGCATTTGCCTTCAAGGGTCTGAGCCAAGTACTAGACCCCTCGCGTACCATGGCAAGAAACCAATGGCGCTTGAAGAATCCAGAAACCTGGGGAGATGGGTTTACCCTGCTTTCCCCGGCAAGCCACGGGAGCGTAGGGCTAATACCATCCCAAAAGTAAGTTTCTCGATTGAAGAAGGGTGGCTGCTAGAGAGATCTAGGTTTTGGTTAAGAAGAGCATTCACAGTTATCCAGAGATCATTATGTTCGGATCACCCATGCAGACTCCCTCGTGCATGTCACCCCATGCAATTAAATATTCATTCACGGTGTAGTGAAGTGTTCATGTGTGCAGTGGGTCAGAGTGCTGTGTCTATTTGGGTGATTCTCAGATAAGGGCCAACAAAGGGTTCCTTAATGTCACATTTATAGTAAAAGTGCAGAACAGCATGTAATACAAGATCTGGGTGGATCCCCAGGTAAGTGGGCGGGTCACATTGGTCCCTGTTAAAAACCACTTACCTTAGGCGATTATCATGTCCGTTTGACAGGATCCCCCAATATCATGTAATTACATGAGTTCCATACCTTACTAAGGTTGGACAAAAAGTACTTTCTTAATTAGCCTATATCCTCCTAAGTTGACTCATTTGATAACCAGGGTCCGACTGGGTTGAGGGTTCCCCAGCAGAGTCGCCAAGCTGTGCGCACCTAAATTTGACCTAGATCGCACACCGGGCGCGCCTTTGGCACGTGCCTCGGGATATTCGGAGTCGCCACTGCCTGAGAGTGCAGGCAGACACGGATTTGCCCTATTCGGGTCTAAGTCTGGTCTGCGGCTTATTAGAGATCTAGCTAAGTCCTCGGTTACGGTTCGGGGAAGTCCTAAAGACACCCCGGTCCGCCCCATCGGTCTAACGGGTCCCTCGGGTCTCCCTGGTTTTTGAGTCAGTTTCACCCTTCCTAGACCAGCATGCTGTTTATTAGGTCTGGCGGGGCCCTCTGGAGGTGTGGGTCTATTTTAGCTTGATTTTATCTTTTTATTTATCTAGATGAAGTGGGTCGGACCCGGGTCCCGTTGGAAGACCCGTGGGTTGCCATGGTTGGGCCTTGGGCCCGGTTGGGTTATTGGGTAACCCACTTGGTTATTTTATTAAGTTTTATTTATTTACAATTTTAGTTTGGGCTTAGTGGGCTTGGAATGGGCCCATTAGCCAAAGTCCAGTGGCCTTGACCTGTTTATTGAAAACAGACCTGGTATGGGCCAGTCAAAAGTGGGCCCCTCAAGTGGGCCAAAGGGATCTTAATGGGCCAATCTAGGCCCAAAGTCCAAAAATGGGCTTTAGATAGCCCAAAAGGTTAAAGGGGGTGGTTCAAGCCGGCTTAGGCCGGATCCGGTCCAACCGAACCAAGAAATTACACTTTTTCATCATTTTTACATTTTGCCCGTGTTTGCTCTACGGTCCAGCCTGACCGTGAATTGACTACGGTCTCTTCTGCCCGTGAATCAAACACGGTCCAGGCTGGACCGGCCTGAGTTTACGGGCGCAACTCAGTTTGCCCGTTTGCTGCCGATTTCAATCTGGATCAATTCTGGCTGTCTTCTTAGGATCTCCAAAGACTTCTGTGGTGATTCCAGGTCCTTTGGAACTCTTCATATCCTTCTTTTGTCTTGTAAGGCCATCTTCTTCTTCTTCTTTTGCATTTTTCCAAGCAAGTATAACTTCGTTTTAATCAGTTGTGACCATTGCTAAGAAGGGGAATAATGGGGAGATTACAGGGAATATCAGAGATTTAAAGTGGTTCCATAGTTGTAAAGAAGTTAGGTAGAATATCATTCTTATGATAATCCCTTGGCTATTTTCTCCTCATTTTCATGGAAATGACCTCTTTGGATTGAATTGCTCACCACATATAGTAACCAAAAGATGTTAGAAATGACATAATAATGAGAGAAAAGGAAGTGATGAAGAAAAGAAAGGTGATTAAAAATTCTCTTAATTTAGTAAAGATACTTACAATGCAATGTCTAATTGATTATGATGATTCCTCCAAGTCCAAGTGAATTTGGCAGCGCTTCCGCGTCCCGTTGGATCTTTCAGGTTAAACTTGAAAGGGGTTTGACAGGAGGTTGGGTTTAGGAGGAGGTTGTTGGAGGTTTAGGCATGATCTTGGGGAGGCAAGGGTATTTTGGACATTATGTTGGCTTGGGTAGGGTGGTGGCAACATGGGCAGAACTTGGCCGTGGGAAGCACCAAGAGGGAAAAGGGGAAGGCCAAAGGAGAGGGCTTGTCCAAATGAAGGGGGATGGCCTCTCTATTTATAGGCAAAAATCCCGTGCCCGTATTTGAACTACGGGCGTGCCTTGCCCGTACTTCAAGTACGGGCGTGCCTTGCCCGTAATTCAAATACGGGCGAAAAACGAATATTTGCAATTATCGCAGATTCGGCCGTACGGGACGCGTGTTCCGCCGTACGGCGACGCGTGTCTTCCTTCTAGAAGCGTGCCCGTATTTAAAATACGGGCATGCCCTGCCCGTAATGTAAATACGGTCCCGCACGTTTTAAAAATGTGTGGATTTCAAACCTTTATTCAATTTGGCTTATTGCAGGATTTTTATCCGATTTTTCCGATTATTTTATTAGAAAACGAGATTCTCTTTATTAAAATATTATTAAACACTTTTATCTTATTTATTTTATTGGTTTAGTCCATTTTTGCTGTCTTTTTGCCATATGGGCAGTTTTTCTGAAACTTCAACTGCTCATAACTTCTTCGTCCGGTGTCCGATTTCAACAAACTTAGTGTCGTTGGAACCGGCTCGGAACCACCTGTCCACTGGGATCAAGTTTGGCAGTTGAATTGGGGTCGAGCAAAAAGTCAACTTTTTGCTCCCCAAAAGTTTGACCAGCTCATATCTTTTTCATCTGGACTCTGATTCCAGCAAATCCAGTTGCGTTGGAACCATGTCGGAATGCTCTTTTCAATGAGATGAAGTTTGATGGCCAAATTCTCTTGAATCAATAAGTCAATTTTTGACCCCCTCAGGGTTTGACTTTTAGTTTGACTTTTCATTTTTCTTTATTTTGGGGGTGCAAAAATCAGGTGCTAACAGGTCCTTTTTCAAGGTTTTCTATGATTTTAGCAAGCTTTCTTATTTTTGCATGAACATACACTTGGCTACCACTTCGTGTGGATGAATGGGGGTGCCTAACACCTTCCCCCGTTCATAATCTAATCCCCTTACCCCTCTCTGGATTTGATTTTCAAGTAGGGTTATTTTTACCCTAGAATTTGGCATTTTATCTCTTTTTGCTTATTTTTAATCTTTGATGTCCATTCTCACCTCAAAATTCTGAATGGTGGCGATTCTCCAACTTTTATTTTGAGCCCCGTGTGTTGACGGAGGGATGATCATTCCGGTGATTTTTCCATGTCTCACAACAAGTACTCATAAACATGTCCCAATTGATGTATCCAATAGTAATTTCCAAAACCACGGGGTTGAACCAAAAGATAATTCAAATAACCATTGAATATCTTTTAAACAGAGTTCCAGGTCCTTTGATAAGAAAAGTACGAGAACATACACAAATTCTTAATAATAACGTTCATATGTGAGTTGTGTTAATGTGAACATACTTAGTTTATCTTTCTAAATCAGTATTCATATTAATATTTATTTCCTACAATTTTACCCAAATCCTACACTTTGGTCCATCCTAAAATCCTTATTTTGGAATCCTCATTTACCAATTAATACCCTAAATCTTCAAGCCTTATGGTTTATGTTATGGGTTCTTTCCTGAAGTTAATTTAGGTCTATTAAAGTTTGTTAGACAAGATTTCATATGTAGATTCTCAATAAAAATTATCTAGGTGCATAGGTTTCACCTTAATTAGACTACTTGGATTCTAATTGCATTCATTGTCCCAAATAATTATCTTTAAATTCGAATTTAATTCCGTCACTTCCTACAGCTCAACTTATCCTATTTACAGGTGTTACAACCTTAAAATTTCAAGAAAAATCATTAAAAATTAAATATGGGCACAATCCCAAGTTTCCAAATTCTAACAGATGGTCGCTCAAAGGAGCGCTCGGGCGACTGTTCTAGTGGGTAAGTTTCCAGGTTCTGTTAAGTTTCACAAGCCTAACGCCTGATGTAGCGCTTGAGCGGTGTCTGGAGCGTTCCGACTATAACACTGTTTATCTTCTCTTTGCGGAATTTTCGAACTTTCTATACATAATATTAATTTGATATGATTCTAAACTTTTGATTTCCATCCTAAACTAATTTTGAGACAACCCTAAACTAATTTCATCATCTTTCTACTTATCTTGAGTTGCTTTCTAAGTTTAAAATCACCATGACAAATTCTTTCTTGGTTTTTAAAGAAAGTAACACATGAAAACAAATCTTTATAAACCATTAAGCTTTTTCCAATGAAATCCAACTTAAAGAACAGTACAATCAAACATCAAAATCACGAGAAAACATGCAGTTCCTCTAGCTTCAAGGGTTTGCTACTTGCCTTTTTGATGAACCCAGATTTTTTCAAAAACTTCTTCTGTGCCCATTTTTGGAGCTCGCTTGCACACCTCTAGACTATTCCAATTAAGATCTCCACCGTTCAGTTTGAAGTCCTCCATGAGTAGATCAAAATCCTAAAATTTCAGCCCATTCCAAATTGTTGGATCTTCCTATCTCATCGTTCGAAGTTGACTGGTCGGCCATCTCTGCAACTTCTTTTGTTTCTAATTTCCTCCTTTCTTTTCTCTCTTCTCTCCTTCTATTTTTTTGCTCTATCACTTATGCACGAATTTTTCCTCTCCTTTTAACTTGTTTTCAAAAACCTAAAACACTCTTTGAGCCTCTCTTTTATAGCCTTACTAATAGACCAACTCTATTTAGGTTTAGCTTACTCTAATATACTAAGTGTATTCCCTCTTCTACCCTTCAATCTCCTTAATTTAACTCCTTTAACTCTCTTTTAAGGAATCTCCTAATTAATTTTCGTGCTCATTCTTATTCCTAATTTTAAATTGTAATTAGACTTTTATTATCCATTCAAAATACTAAAATTTTGTATCCTAAATAATATAATTACCACTAAGCCCTTTTTTTCGCCTTTTAAACCTTAAGTTCATTATCTTACATCCAACTAAGCTAAAATTTGGTCTAAGTGAGTTTGTTGACTTAATAATTAATTATCTTATTTCCTTTCATGAATTTAACTAATTTGAAATGACCAAATTACCCTTTCTATTTAAATTCCTATTTTAACCTTTAAATCTTTCTTTACTTCTCCTACTATTATATTACTTAGTATTTTCTCCATAATTTATCCCTTAATTATTTATTTTATTTTTAGGAAAATCCAGGGTTTTACATCTCAAGCAAAAGAATCCCATAACTGTATATATCCCCTTTGGTGGATACTTCAACACCCATTTCGTATTCTGAAGTATTGATAAAACATATACTTTCACAATATTAAGTCGTGCTCCTATGACCAAGTTATTGTATGACTTGGTTTGTATGTATGTACATTGTACATGTCTTTGCTTGACTTAAGCCAACTTTGCTAGAAAACCAGTCTTGCCTTGCCAACTTTTATGGCTTGTAAGTTCTAAAAAAAAGTTACTTAAATCACTAAGGCTGCTTTTGGGATTGCTCAATTTAGCACTTAATTTCAACTTTTGACTTATTAAAGCATTTTTTTTAATATAAGAAACGGTTGTGTATGGGATCCCAAACTATAGCTTAATTTGGAAGCTTTCATTTACGGGGATGGAATACAATGAGAGGATTGATGTCAACACCAACAAACAAGTGCAGTACAATGATATTTTCTCCACAAACAAAATCCCTAAAAAAGGAATACAATATGTGAAGATGGAGATTCAAAAAGAGCATTTGGTGCTCAAAAAATAAGATTGCATTTAAAGGAAATAAGCATTCTCTAGGAAGAAATCTGTAGTTTGAATACTCTATCATAAAATTTATCCTTGCCCCGAACATCTGTTGGTCCGTTCAAAGATCTTAATCAAATATATAAGTCCAAACTGATCATTACTTTATGGCTGAACAATTACCACGTTGCCCAAATGAAAGTAAGTTTTCTTACCATGGATAGGGAAAAAAAGGAAAAGGGAAAAGTGGGTGTAGACACCTGATTTTTACACCCCTAAAATGGCAAAAAAATGAAAAGTCAAACTTTTAGTCAAACCCTGAGGGGGTCAAAAATTGACTTTTTGATTCAAGTAAATTTGGCCATCAAACTTCATCTCATTGAAAAGAGCATTTCGACACGATTCCAACGCAACTGAATTTGCTGGAATCGGAGTCCAGATGAAAAAGATATGAGCTGGTCAAACTTTTGGGGAGCGAAAAGTTGACTTTTTGCTCGACCCCAATTCAGCTGCCAAATTTGATCCCAATGGATAGGTGATTCCGAGCCGGTTCCAACGACACTAAGTTTGCTGAAATCGGACACCGGATGAAGAAGTTATGAGCAGTTGAAGTTTCAGAAAAACTGCCCATGTGGCAAAAAGGCAGCAAAAATGGAATAAACCAATAAAATAAATAAGATAAAAGTGTTTAATAATATTTTAATAAAGGAATCTCGTTTATATAATAAAATAATCATAAAATCGAATGTAAATCTTGCAAAAAACCAAATTGAATAAAGATTTGAAATCCAAACATTTTTAAAACGTGCTGAACCGTATTTGTATTACGGGCAAGGCATGCCCGTATTTGAAGTACGGCCGTACGGGTACGCTTCTAGAAGGAAACACGCGTCGCTGTACGGCGGGACACGCGTCCCGTACGGCCGAATCTGCGATAATTGCAAATATTCGTTTTTCGCCCGTATTTGAATTACGGGCAAGGCACGCCCGTACTTGAAGTACGGGCAAGGCATGCCCGTAGTTCAAATACGGGCACGGAAGTTTTGCCTATAAATAGAGAGGCCACCCCCCTCATTTGAAGAAGCCTTCTCCCAGGTCTTCACTCCCTCTCTGCCTATGTGATTATCTCGGCCATACCCTGTCCAATTACCACCACCACAAAACCAAAACCCTTTTTATACCCAAACTACCCCTATACTCTATAACTACCCCAAAACCATGCCCAAATACTCTTTAGTTTGATCTTAACCCATCCACATTAACAAGACCCTTCCCATTTCGTCACAACAAACCTTGGAGGACGCGGAAGCGTTGCCGAAATCTCTAGGGAGTCACTCCATCTCCAAATCAAAGAAGTATTAGTGTGGTAACTTCTTTCTTTTTAATGAATCATTTCAATTAAGTTTCCTTTCACCTTATTACTGTGCTACTAACCCATTGGTTTTACTGTTTGTTGAAGAATTCACATATAAGTAAACGTGGTCTTATGGAATGAAAAAGGAATGGAACCATGGAACTAATAAAAAAGGGAAAAGCCTTTGTTAACTGGTTAGATTCATAAGTATAAGAGGGATTTGTCCTCTTCAAATACCTCCATGTAATCCCCTTCCCACTATCACCTCTTTGGTTACCTTACCAGAAGATGACAAGATGCACAAAATGGAGTTTAGCTCTATTCTAAAGTACTAAAAAGGAACAAAAGAAAGAAGACTTGAAGATGGTGAATGATGCAAATGTGCCATGACAGAAAGCATTGAAATCACCACAGAAGCCATTAGAGGTCCCAAGAAGGCCACGGAACAGATTCAGAGTGAAATCGGCAGCAAAAATGCAAACTGAGTGGCGTCCGTAAACTCAGGTCGGTCCAGCCTGGACCGTGTTTAGTTCACGGACAGGGGAGACCGTGATTCATTCACAGTCAGGCTGGACCGTAGAGAAAACACGGGCAATTGTAAAATAATGTAAAAATTGTAATTCCTTGGTTCGGTTGGAGCTAATCCGGTCTAAGCCGACTTGAACCATCCCCTTAAACCATTTGGGCCACCTTAAGTCCATTTTTGGACTTTGGGCCCATACGGGCCCACCAAGACCCCTTTTTGGCCCACTTGTGGGGCCCATCTCAGACCGGCCCATACCAGGCCTGTTTTCAGTAAACAGGCCCAGGCCCTTTGACCCTTGGCTAATGGGCCCATTCCAAGCCCACTAAGCCCAAACTAAAATTGTAAATATATAAAACTTAATAAAATAACCAAATGGGTTACCCAATAACCCAACTGGGCCCAAAGCCCAACCATGGCAACCCACGGGTCTTCCAACGGGACCCGGGTCCGACCCATTTCATATAAATAAGAAAGATAAAATCAAAGTAAAAGGGACCCACACCTTCAGAGGACCCCGCCAGACTCAACAAGGTAGCATGCTAGTATAGGAAGGGTGAACTTGACTCAAAAAACCAGGGAGACCCGAGGGACCCGTCAAATCGACGGGGCGGACCGGGGTGTCTATAGGACTTCCCCGAACCGTAACCGAGGACTTAGCTAGATCTCTAATAAGCCGCAGACCAGACTTAGACCCGATTAGGGCAAAACCGTGTCTGCCTGCACTCTCAGGCAGTGGCGACTCCGAATGTCCCGAGGCACGCGCCAAAGGTGCGCCCGGTGTGCGATCTAGGATCCCGGTTTTAGGTGCGCACAGTGGGCTTTGTTGTCTCTAGCTCTTAGCATGTTACAAGGAAGGGTTTTTACAACTATGCCAATAAAGGAAATCAAACAAAACTATAAAAATATTAAGACAGCAATTAACATGAAGACAAGTTTACTACTTCATCAAGCAAAGAAACCAGGCAACATCACAAAATTATAAAAATAAGCCAACAATCTCGGATAGCGATTTGGATAAGATATGATTTGATATATAAATACAACTTAGTGCTTGCTTATTGCAAAATCATTTAACAGATATGCGAAAGGCCATATGGTTGGCGTGGATGTCAAATCCATATTGTGTCCAGTTACTTGCATTTTGATGAAAGATCTAAACATTCAATCATTAATTCAGGATTTGGATCTGTTTACTTTCTCTGTCACTTTACAGTAAACATTCTTGATTGAATGTAGCTCACGAACGACATCCTGAATGTCCATCCGGTCCCGAGGCGACTCCATGGAGCATGAAACTCCAATTTGAACAATGGAAACCAAGCAGTCTCTCTGTCCTGGACTGAAATTAGTAAAACTTTCCATATTTGCTATAGCTTCATCCTGTTCCCTTTCTTCATCTGGTAGGAGCATCTGCAAATCTATGATCTCCATTATATGCTCGGGCAAGGCCATCTTCGAGTATTCATGAAGGCATGAATCATTTATAAATATATCATCAGTTGGTCTCTTTCCTGTGAACATCTCAAGCAAGAGAATCCCAAAACTATAAACATCCCCTTTTGTGGATACTTTGCCACCCATTCCATATTCTGCAATTTATAAATCTGTTACGTTAGCAACAAATTAACTAATAGTATTAGTGAAAGAAGAATCGATTGAATCCTAAAGTGCAAGTATCGATTCTAAACTCAACCTTGTCCTTGAGGATTCTATCACAATTTCTCTAAATAAAATTGTAGTGCATGGGTAAAGTTTATCTTGTTGGTGATAAGGTAGCTTTTTTCAGCATTATCAATATTGATAAAATATATACTTTCACAATGGAAATCTTATATTGTTTGCAAACACATAAAGAAAGGAAGAACATCAATTTTTTTTATTATTCTGAATTTTATTTTTCTTAATGAAATATTAATATTTTAGTATACACACAATGGAAGAAGTCATATAAGGATTAAATGGAATATAAACAAAAGTGGGTAGCAAAAACAACATCCTTGCTAGTGGATTCCTATTTACTAAAAATTAAATGTAGAATCAAGGGATTCAACTTTTAAAAGCTAAATGCGTAAAACATGTTTAGTTTCCTACAAAACAGAAACACTTTTATTT
Organism: Buxus sempervirens; assembly: GCA_947561395.2. Taxonomy (NCBI): domain Eukaryota; kingdom Viridiplantae; phylum Streptophyta; class Magnoliopsida; order Buxales; family Buxaceae; genus Buxus; species Buxus sempervirens. Next base: position 27,195,793 of record OX387192.1, read on the forward strand.
CTTAAATGTAAGAAATTACTTCAGTGGTTTCAATGATTAGAATTTGCCACACTTTCTCTAAAGCAAAATTTGGGGAACAAATGGTAAAAAAAAAAAATGAATTTTGAGGTATCATATTATATTAATGTTTGAGATCTTATCTTCCCTTATTATAGCTTTAAAAATAATATAACATGGAAAATATTAATAAATAAATTGAACTCACTTGATCAAATTGATTGAGGACAAAACAAAGATGATTCAATGAATGACATAATTCTTCTTTATTGTTTATTTGTTGAGGGTAGTCATGCCATTATCAAGCTTGAACAATGTATAATATATTTCAAAATAAAGAATGGTCTACATACCTGGGGCAATATAGCCAATAGATCCCTTTACGGCAATTGAGCTACATATGCTGTTGTTGAAATTGATGGTGGTTTTGAAAAGGAACTTGGCTAATCCAAAATCCCCCACATGAGCAGTCATGTCATCATCAAGCAAAACATTACTTGGCTTTAGATCACAATGAACAAGCGGTATTTCACAATGATGATGAAGATAATCCAATGCGGAAGCAATATCTATTGCTACGTTGAACCTTTGGTTAAGGTTCAACCTCCTTAATTGATGCCGTCCTTCTATGCTTGGGTGCAACCAGTTTTCTAGACTTCCATTGGGCATGAACTCAAAAACTAGAGCCTTGAAATCATTACCTTTAAAATCTATGCTTGTGCAGGAAGTTATGATCTTGACCAGATTTCGATGTCGAATTTTTTTCAGCGCTTCGCATTCAACCACGAAGCTTTTGTTGGCTGCTTTATGTTGAAGATTCAATATCTTCACTGCAACAGGTTTTTCTACTTGAGGCAAAATTCCTTTATACACAGCTCCAAAAGTACCTTTACCAATCAAATTTTCTGGTGCAAATCCAGCAGTTGCTTTAAGAAGCTCGTCATAGGACACCCTGACATATGAATCTCCCAAGAAAGCTATGGGAGGGGGGTCTTTTCTAGACTTTCTTCGCCAATAAAATATCACAAAACATGTTACCAATGTTAAAAATAAAACCACAGCAACTAATGTGATTATTACTTTGAAAGTATTGGATCTTCCATGTTTCTTTATTTCCTCTTTGGGGCATGCTGGCAACTTCAAACTTTGAATACCCCCACAAAGCTTCTCGTTTCCACTGACAAAAATAGCGCTTGAATTATCGAAGACTCCTCCAACAGGAACCATGCCCTCAAGATCATTGAATGACAGATTTAAGCTTTGTATAAAGCGAAAATTTTTTAGATCTTGTGGAATTTTTCCTGACAAGTTGTTGCTTGAAAGATCTAAATATTGAATACCTTTCAAAGATGCGATGGATGACGGTATGCTTCCATTGAAGTTGTTGTTTTGCATATAAAGCTCTTCTAGGCCTGCACAATCACCAACATCGCTCGGAATTTCTCCGAATAATTTGTTATGAGCGATACCCAATACACCAAGACTTTTCAACTTGCCCAACCCTAATGGAAGTGAACCTGTCAGGGAGTTACGACTCAAAGACATGACAATGAGCGATGGGATGGTGATTACTTCTGCTGGTATGTTTCCTTCAAGTTCATTTACACCAAGGTATACGTTCTGTAGTTGTTGACAGTATTGAAGACTTGAAGGAATTCTTCCATTCAAATTGTTCATGTCTAGGTAGAGATCATATAATTTCGTGATATTGCCGATGGAAGATGGAACTTCCCCTGTTAATGTGTTGTTAAACAAGCTCAGTACTCGTAGATTCTGCAGCTTCCCTATGGAGATTGGAATTGTACCTGTGAGTAGGTTGTCCTCCATCGACAATGTAACTAAGTTGACAAGATTATCAATATTAGTAGGTATGCTTCCAAATATTCGATTTTCTCCTAGAACCAGTTTCTCTAATTGGTTTGAGAGATTGGCTACAGAGTTTGGCAACTGGCCTCCAAAGTTATTTTCCGAGAAAGCAAATTCTTTCAAATAGCTACAGTTTGTCAAAGAAATGAGAAATCTTAAATCATCAACCTCACCTGTCCCTAGGTTGTTTCCACCAATAGAAGCAAACTGAAGACTCGTTAACATTCCCCAATTTATAGGAACAGATCCAGAGAATCTATTGCCACCCAATACAAGTCCTGAAAGTTGTGAAGCGTTTGGAAATGACACTGGAATGGTTCCACTAAATTGATTCAAACCCATATATAGATATTGGAGGTTTGGAAGTTTGAGTCCCAAGTCTTGTGGAAGAATGCCGGAGAGTTGGTTGTCTACCAAAGAAATTATTTTGAGGGACGAGAGGTTGTAGAGAGATGGAGGAAAAATACCAGAAACCTTAGTTTGACCAAGTCGAAGTGTTGTTAAGCTTGAGAGTCGGCCTAGAGAGTCTGGAACATTACCCCCCAGTTCATTCCTTGTTAGATACAAAACTTCAAGCGAGGAAAGATTCCCAAGAGAGGGCGGGATACCTCCTATTAAATTGTTGGCATGAACGGTAAATATCTCCAACTTTGATAGCAAGCCAAGGTTTGATGGAATTGTTCCGAACAAATCATTGTAACCTAACTGGAGATGCGTGAGATGGGAGAAACTTGTTAAATTGTTCGGAATCCCACCATCAAAAGAATTGTTGTTCAAATACAATTCTTGTAGCCGGAACAAATGGCCTAGTTCTGAAGGGATGTGACCGAAGAAACTGTTGTTTTGGAGATTGAGGACTCTGAGGAAAGTGAGATTTGCAATATGAGGAGAAAGTTGTCCTGTAAGCTTCCAAGACTGTAGGTCCAAGACTGTGATTCTTTGATGCCTACGACTACACATGACCCCATACCATTCACAGGAATGTAGAGAATTGTTCCATGAACTAAGTGTTCCCAGTGGATCCTCAGTTATAAGACTCTTGAAGCTGAGCAATGCAAGTCGATCCGTCTCGTTTCCTATAACTGTTGATGGAGTGGTGGGAAGAGAAACCACCAAGCTTGTTGCTAGGTTCGAGCAAACAAGAATGTTGCAGATGAAGAGAGCAGAGTAAGACACCATTACGATGCTGGATACCGAATTCTCCATAGCAGTAGTTGTTTGTGATTGTTGTGAACAAGTGTCTGTGAATGATTAAATCCTGTGAGGCAGTCAAAGTAATCTTTGACTGTTTAAACATCATATGTGAACATGTAAAATATCCCACCTGCTTTCCGTGTTGAAAAGTCTGAGCCATATCATGACTTGCTGGTCTTCATCTTGTCATGGTTTATGTGATTGCTTGAGTCAAGGACTAGAAAGAAAGTTTTAGCTTGTGGGAACTCTCTTTGAAAAATGGGGAAAAGAAATAAAGTGCTGAAGTATTATCTGCATGGGTGGAATTTGTTTAACTCTCTTTGCTTTTACAATTTGCCAGAGCAGAATTTGTTCCTGATGCATTTTACACTTGGGTATAAGCAAAATAGCTAAATGATGACTCCTACTTCACAAAATGCTTTTGCTTTTTAAAACTACCACACTAATTATTTTAAATCCTTGTGAATCCTGGACCATCACAGGAAAGGTCAAGGTGTGAGTCAAGATAAATATCCCATCAATACCAAACTCCAGTGGAAAACATGCCAGCCATGCATATCTACTTTGATGGCAATGCATTGATTGTCCCTGGCTTTTCTGATGTACATGAAGCTGGGTTTTTCCTGGAAAATGCATAAAATAATTCACTGGCAATGTCATTACTTTCTTTAGTTAGTTTTCTGTAGTTCTTGAATAATAGCTTTGCAACAACCAAGTTTTCTTGATGGACAATGTTATTGCTTGCTAAATTTATTTCCTGATGCAAGGATTCTTCCATTTGATTTCCTTAAAGAAATAAACTATCGTGATGATTTGATCACCTGTTTTATATTTTTAACTTGTCAGAATCTTAGAAAGGGCCACTTATTGACTTATTGTACCCTTATTGATTTGCTGTCCGTTTGCTTTGGTTATAATTAATATTTCGACATTTAAAAGGCCCACAAGCCTTCCACGTAGAGAATTTTTAGCCACCTGATTTCATTCTTAAAATAATATCTACTGATAAAAAAAAATTATGATTTGTCTGTAAATATCTTGGGTGGTTAGTAGTCATATCGGGGTATGAATCAAGATGAATATCTGGTTAGTTAGTTGGCCGTTCGAATTAACACTACAGAAGTCATTGAAATTAAGGATCCATTATTAACTTTGAATTTCATTATTGACTTTTGCAAGGCCGTCCATTATCTTTGGTAATAAATGTCCCAAGTTGCCATATAATTTGGTTTGTATGTTTACATCTTTGCTTGACTTTCAGATCTGTGCTCGAAAACCAAAGTCTTGGCTAATGGCCGGTGCCCAATTTAATGAACATTAAGTCATGTGCTGCTACAAAGAAGTTGCTATATATATGATTTGGATTGTATGAGTGTTTTATGCCTTTGATTGACTTGAAGGATTTTGCTAGAAAACGAAGTCTTGATTAGTGAACAATCATGTGTCCCCATGGTGGAGCCAAGGAGGGGACCATGAGGGGGCAATCACCCTTCTGAATTTTTTTTTTCAAAAATTAAGTTTACTATAACTTATTGACCCCTCAAATTTTTGGGGGAAATTAGATTTTAGTTATATTTTTTAAAAGTAAACTAAATTCGATCACCCGATTCTTGGTTATTGAAAAGTAGTGATATTTTTCTAAATATAATTGATAATGAGTATCATTTAACTGTTGATAAATGATTCTTCACAAATGCCTTCATTTGTTTGTTATCATCTTTTAATGAGGTTAAGAATTCCTTTAAGAGCATTTTTTGGAAAAATCCTATGTGAAGTACTAAAATGACACTTAATCTCTATTATTTTTTAGAAAAGAAGTATCACTATTTTTCAATTACCAGGAATTAGGTGACAAAGTTTAGGTTATTTTTATAAATTATCACTAAAACCCAATTTTTTTTTACTAAAAATAGTTTTTCTAAAACATGTGAATTTTAATGTAATTAAAATTTTTTTAATGTAATCAAATTTATTCTAACTTATTGTTTGACCCTTGTGAGTTAATTTTCTGTCTCCACCCCTATGTGTCCCTATTACCAAGTGGCGTATGACTTTGTCTGTATGTATGTACGTTCATGTTTTTAATTTGCTTGAAAACAAGTATTGCCTCGTCAACTTTTCTCACTAAGAACTGCTATATGTGAGAGGATTTCGATCACCACCGACAACGAAGTACAGATATTTTATTAACAAACAAAACTCCGAAAGTCCATCAACAATTGAAATTTCTCGTATTATTATCCTATAGTGAAAAGGTATACACAATGCGATTCACATCATGTGGAGATCCTATCTGCTCTTTTATTTGGAGCATCCACAAGATTGTGCCAAGTGTACTTAAAATAACTTTGTTAAACCACTCAAAGAGAAAAATTTTTTTTTGCTTACTTCGCATGTTCGTTTTATATACACATGGCATGATATTATAAAATTAAATAGTTTGACTACAATACCCCATAACTTCGTCGCATATGACCTCTAGAATCTCCTTAGGAGATGAACTGCCTTCAAACACCATATCACCATCTTCATGGGATCCCAAGTCTAGTACAAATTTAGAACATTGATTTAGCAATGTATGAGGGCAAACCTTGACACAACGGTTGCTCTATTGCAACCTAAAGGTTGCGGGTTCGTGTCACAGGAAATAAGGTTAAAGGTCGCAACTTCTAGTCACAAGATACAGCCTTTCCCCGAGGTGAGGCTACATATGTCAAACTAGGGCAATCAACGGGTCACCTAGATCCATATTCGAACCGATCACTAAACAGCCATTATCGAATTCAAACCGATCCAATTCAACCGATCACTAAACAACTAATTTGACCGATTGTAAACCATATTCGAATTGGTTAGAAAAGTGGATATTAGAATTGGAATCCAACTTAGCTTGTTCATTATTTTTTAATTATTAAATTTATTTATTAAACCATGTGGTTTGGACACAGTTTATAGAAAATTAATGGCTTGGCTCGAATGGCTCGGTTCACTGTTGGTTTATGGATTTGGAAGGGACCGAATTCCCTTTATAGGTGACATGCTCTAGGAAGGAAGACCCATTCCAAGGCGATAGTTGTAATATTGCATGCAAAGGTTATTGGGCCGTACATGGACGGGCCTTACGTGGGTTGTTTTGAAACACGGCTCGGCCCGTTTGACACCCCTATGTCCGACTTCTCTTGATTTGTGGAAATTCCGTATTTCCGATTGAGCCAGAGTAATCGGATCAACATCTTAACCGGTTCAATGCACGGTCCGCTCGCTTTCTTCAATTCTTCGCTTAACGCCTCCATCAAAGTGGGCCTACGATGTACATGGTCTCCAACGATCGTTGGCGTTGGTGCTGTCCGAAATTTCAACGAGGTGGTTCATAGTCCGGAATGGTCGTTGGAGTTGGGATTATGAAGTTCATAAGCTTGATCCTGCATCTCCTTTCTAGTTGATATCATCCTCAAACGGGTTGGTGCCCTAGTCTGAAATTCTCGTTATTTAAGAGCTTTTTGATTTCTGTTTCGATTCATATGATTCGGTTCCTAGTTCTTTTCACCTTAATAATGTCACGGTGATAATTTGATTTAGTTTATCGAGCATCTGTTTTTGCTTGCATTTGTTTCGAATCGATGATCTTATACTGTAAATTTACCAATTCCTGCCTGAATATTATTCGGCTATCTGAATAATGGATTTTGATTAGAATCCGATTTTTGAATCATCCGGGTATCATTATGTCTACATGCTTTGCTTTTGTTCTCTGCACCTCCGCTATTTGTAAGAATGTTTCATGCGGATAAGCTATAAATATTGCTTTGACCGCACAAGCTGATTATGGATGGGAGGACAATACTCCTAATGGATGTATCGTTGGTCAGACAAAAGACAACCGTATTGACTGATTTTATGTTATTAGGAGTAACAATCTCAAGTAAAGAAGGCAATATGAGAGTGTGTGTGCAAGTGCATTGCAGGGCAAACTTGACACTGCAAAAGTGTCAAACCATGATTCTATTAGATGTCATGAGTTTGATCAATATAAGTACGGAAATAAGGCTCTGCTGATGAACTGCTCTGTATTATGGAGCATCATGTTCAAGGATATGGGAACAAAAAATCAAATTTCTGGGCTTTGAACTGCTATTATTATGCTTTTGTATGCTTTAAAAATATATGTAATTTAGTATTTAACAGGTCAGTATAAATAGCATCCATGAAGTGTATGATCAAATATATCTGTTAATTTCTATTTAACAGGTCAGTATAAATAGCATCCATGTGGTCTATAATGTCCTTATTTTATTTTTTTTTGTATTTGCTGTATTCTGGGTGATCCCATGCCTTGTGGGGTCCCCTTCTTTTGGGGATGATATCGTCTACTGCCCCCGTTGCTGCTGCTATTCATGCAGCAACCGTGAGATACTGCCATATGTAGCATCCAGTGGCGGAACCAGGACTTCAAATCTGAGGGGGCAAAAAAAATTTTCAATGAACAGTTATACATGAAATATAGAAATTTCATAGAGATAGAGGGGCAAACCAGAAATTTTAGGGGGGGCAAAACATAAATTTCAATTAAAATATATACTTTTAATTAAAAAATAAAAATTAGTGGGGGCAATTGTCCCCCCTAGACATAGCCTGGTTCCGCCACTGGTAGCATCTCACGGTTGGGTTTTTTCATCAAAAAGTTGTTTTGTCTTTATTTGAAAAAAGAAAAAGCTGCAACCATTGGATGTTACATATATCAACATCTGAATGATGCAGCTGGGTTAGCTGCAAACAATGGCGGTAGACGATTTCATCCCCTTCTTTTGATCCTAATCAAATCTTCATTAATCATTAAAAAAAAACAAAAAAAAAATTTATTTGTTAACATGGTATATAAAATCCCTTTGATCTATTCACAACTTCTATAAAAGTGCTTGCCAAGTCAGATCAGTCGGGTATACAAAGAAGTAATTTTGCAATAGAAAAGTAATTAACTTTGCATTGGACAACTTCTCAGATATATGAGTCAAAACTGATCCTTGAATCCAAGATGTTAAGAGATGATCGTGCAAGCAATTTAGGATTGAACAGTTACCAAATTCTTTAAATGAATTGAAGTTTTCTTACCTTGAAAAGAAAAAGAAAAAGAAAAAAAAACAAAAACAAAAACACAAAACACAAAAAAACAAAAAGAAGGCTATGCCAATAAAGAAGGCCTTTTACAATGATGCTAAAAAGAAAATCAGACTAAACCATGAAAAATGCTCAATTAACTTGAATACTAGTTTACTACTTAAGTAAACGAAGAAAGAAGGCAAGTCACCAAAATATAAAAATAAACCAAATGTATGGGATAGTGATTTGAATAAAATATGACTTGATATATAAATACATCTCATTGATTTTCTTGCTGCGAAATCATTTAACAGCTATGCAGAAGGCCATATTATGTGCCTGGATATTAACATCATACTATGTCCAATAAATCGCAATTTGCTCTAAGATCTTGTCTTATAATCAGCAGCTTATGATCTGATTCTATTTTCTTCTTCTGTCACTCTGTTGTAAACATTCTTGATCGACTTCAGCTTGCAAACAACATCCTGAATGTCCATCCGCTCCCGAGGTGACTCCAGGGAACATGCAACTCCAATTCGGACTATAGAAACCAAGCAATCTCTCCTTCCGTGACTGATGCCAGTTAAACTTTCTATATTCACTATAGCTTCATCCTGTTCTCTTTCCTCATCTGGCATGAGCATGTGTAGATCTATGATCTCCATTATATGCTCGGGCAAGGCCATCTTTGAGATTTCATGGAGACTCGAATCATTTTTGAATATATCATCGGTTGGTCTCTTTCCTGTGAACATCTCAAGCAAGAGAATCCCATAACTATAAACATCCCCTTTAGTGGATACTTCGCCACTCATTCCGTATTCTGCAATTTACGAATATGTTACTTTAGAAACAGATTAATAACATTAGTGAAAGAAGAATCGATTGAATCCTAAAGTGCAAGCATCGTTTCTACCAATCAACCATGTCGTTAAGCATCACCATCATAATTTTCTCAAAATAAAGTTTAGGGCATGGATAAATTTTCTCTTGTTGATGATAAAGTTGTCTTTATGGGCATGATCATTCTTGATAAACACATGTACTTTTAGAATGGAAAGCATATATTGTCTCGAAGCTCATAAAGAAAGGAAGAACATCCGCTTGTTTGATTATTCTAAATTTTATTTTTCTCAAAATAAGTACTAGTATTTTGGAATACATACAATGGAAAAAAGATCATATTAAGATTAAATGGAATATAAGTGAAAGTGGGAACCAAAATTAAGATCCTTGCTAGTGGATTCATGTTTACTAAAAACTTCGAGCAAATCAACTTTTAAAAGCTAAATGCATGAAAAATATTTAATTTCCAACAAAACATAAACTTTTTTTTTCTTTTCTTGAATGAAAGAAATTACTTCAGTGATTTGTTTAAATCACACTTACACGTTTTGTAAGTGTTTGAGGAACAAATGGTGAAGAAGAAAAAAATGGTTTTTTTATGAGGGCTCATATAATGTTGAGATATTATCTTCCGTTATTATAATTACACAAATAATATAACATGGAAAATGTTAATGAATAGATTCAGTTTATGCAATTGCACTCACTTGATCAAACTGACAAAAGACAAAACCAACATGATTCAATGAATGTCACCATACGTCTTTGTTGTTTATTTGATGAGGTTAGAGGTGTTCTTCATTTGGAGTTTGATTTTACTTTTTTCATTGGATTGGATATATAGCTCCAAGACAAGAACTAGGCTTCATGTCCCCTCACAGTAAGGCTAATCAATTTTTGTATTAATTTCACATCCATCCATAACATGGTTAAGAATAGACTAAAATTGATAAAATTACGCTCAAAGACAAGGGTTTGAAGGTGTTGAGACAGGTTTGAAGGTGTCCGGTATCAATTTATGAGTACGTACATTTTGATACGTGGCGAATTGCTTATGTATTTTCCTAGTGTCATAGGGTCTTCGTGAGTGTTGATATCCTATTTGAAACCATGGTGAATATGTTAAGGAATGTTTTCGAAGATTAGATATTGTAGAATATATTACAAAATAAAAGATGGTCTACATACCTGGGGCAACATAGCCGATAGATCCCTTTACGACAACTGAGCTACTTATGTTGTTGCTGAAATTGCTGGAGGTTTTGGAAAGGAACTTGGCTAATCCAAAATCACTCACATGAGCAGTCATGTCTTCATCAAGCAAAACATTGCTTGGCTTTAGGTCACAATGAACAAGCGGTATTTCACAATGATTATGAAGATAATCCAATGCGGAAGCAATATCAATGGCTATATTCAGTCTTTGGTCTAGGTTCAACCTCCTTAATTGATTTTGTCCTTCTATGCTTGGGTGCAACCAGTTTTCTAGACTTCCGTTAGGCATGAACTCAAAAACTAGAGCTTTGAAATCATTACCTTTAAAGTCTATGCTTGAGCAAGAAGTTATGATCCGGACTAGATTTCGATGTCGAATTTTTTTCAATGCTTCACATTCGGCCATGAAGCTTTTGTTTGCTGCTTTATGTTGAAGATTCAATATCTTCACTGCAATAGGCTTCTTCTCTTGAGGCATAGTTCCTTTATACACTGCTCCAAAAGTACCCATACCTATCAAATTTTCAGATGCAAATCCAGCAGTTGCTTTAAGAAGCTCATTGTACGATAACCTAATATATGAATCTCCCAAGGAAGTTGTGGAAGGAACACATTTCCTTGACTTTCTTCGCCAATGAAGTATCACAAAACATGTTCCCAATGTTAAAAATATAACCACACTTGTTAATGTGATTAATACTTTGAAAGTATTGGATCTTCCATGTTTCCTGATGTCCTCTCTGTGGCATGCTGGCAACTTCAAATTTGGAATACCCCCACAAAGCTTGTGATTTCCAGTGACAAAAATAGTCCTTGAATTATTGAAGACTCCCCCAATAGGAACCATGCCCTCAAGATCATTGAATGACAGATTTAAGCTTTGTAGAAAGTGCAAATTACTTAGATCTTGTGGAATATTTCCAGACAAGTTGTTGCTTGAAAGATCTAAATATTGAATACCTTTCAAAGATTCCATGGATGACGGAATGCTTCCATTAAAATAGTTGTTCTGCATAAAAAGCTTTTCTAAACCCAGACAATCACCAATTGCACTTGGAATTTCTCCGCATAATTTGTTATGAGAGATGTTCAATGTCCCTAGACCTTTCAACTTGCCCAATTCTGATGGAAGTGAACCCGACAAGGAGTTATCAGATAAATCCATAGCAATGAGGGATGGGAGGGCAATGACTTCCGCTGGTATGTTTCCATCAAGTTCATTTTGGCCAAGGTATAACTCTTGTAAATGTTGACAGTATTGAAGACTTGAAGGAACGCTTCCATTCAAATAGTTCATTCCTAGTTTGAGAAAAAATAATTGGGTGATATTGCCTATGGAGGACGGAATTTCTCCTGTTAATTTGTTGTTGTCCAAGCTCAGTGCTTGTAGATTCTGAAGCTTCCCTATGGAGGTGGGAATTTCTCCTGTTAATGTGTTGTTGGCCAAGTTCAATACACTTAGATTCTGAAGCTTCAGTATGGAGATAGGAATTGTACCTGTGAGTAGGTTGCCCTCCATGGCCAATAACTGTAAGTTGACAAGATTTTCAATATTAGTAGGCATGCTTCCAAATATTCGATTTCCTCCAGCATACAGTTTCTCTAATTTTTTTGAGAGATTGGCTATAGAACTTGGCAACTGAGCTCCAAAATTATTGTATGCGATATCTAGACTTTTCAAATGGCTACAGTTTGTCAAAGAATTGAGAAAGCTTAAATCATCAAACTCCCCAGTCCTTAGGCTGTTGTTTGCAATACTTAGTACCTGAAGACTTGCTAACGCTCCAAAATTGATAGGGACAGATCCAGAGAATTTATTGTCGCACATTAGAAGCCTTATAAGTCCTGAAGCATTTGGAAACGACAATGGAATGGTTCCAGTAAATTGATTCCTTTCAATATAAAAATATTGGAGATTAGGAAGTTTGAGTCCCAAGTCTTGTGGAAGGATGCCGTAGAGTTGGTTCATTGTTAGAGAAAAGAAATTAAGAGATGAAAGATTGTAAAGAGATGAAGGAACAATACCCGAAAGCTGATTTGGATCAAGCCCAAGAAAATTTAAGCTTGAGAGTCGGCCTAAAGATTCTGGAACATTACCCCTCAGTTCATTCATTTCCAGAGAAAGAATTTCAAGCGAGGAAAGATTCCCAAGAGATGATGGAATTCCTCCTATTAAATAGTTGGAACGAAGGCCCAACTTCACCAACTTTGATAGCGACCCAAGGTTTGATGGAATTGCTCCAAACAAGTAATTGGAACCTAAGTTCATGTCCCTGAGGTTGGAGCAGCTTGATAAATTGCCTGGGATCTCACCTTCAAACAAATTGTTGCCTAGATGTAGTTGTTGTAACCGCAACAAATGGCCTAGTTCTGAAGGGATGTGACCGAAGAAACTGTTCTTTTCGAGATTGATGACTTTGAGGAAGGTGAGATTTCCTATGTGAGGAGATAGTTGTCCTCTAAGCTTCCGTGATTGTAGGTCCAAGACTGTGATTCTTTGATGCTGATGACTGCATGTGACACCATACCATTGACAGAAATGCAGAGAATCATTCCATGAACTCAACGTTCCAAGTGGATCCTCAGTTATAAGACCCTTGAAGCTGAGTAATGCGATTCGATCTGTCTTGTTTCTTGGATCTGATGATGGAGTGGTGGGAAGAGAAACCACCAAGCTTATTGCTGGGTTCAAGCATAAAAGAATGTTGCAGATGATGAGAGCAAAGTAAGACACCATTATGATGTTGGATACTGAATTCTCTGTAGTATTAGTTGTGTGTGATTGTTGTGAACAAGCGTTTGTGAATGCTTAAATCCCTGTGAATCACTCCAATAATCTTTGACCGTTTAAATATCATACGTGAACATGTAGAAGATCCCACATGCATTCCGTGTTGAAAAGTCTGAGCCATATCATGACTTGCTGGTCTTCATCTTGTCATGGTCGATGTCATTGCTTGGGTCAAGGATTTTACTAGAAAGAAAGTTTTAGCTTTTGGAGACTTTTCTCTTTGAAAAGAAATGAGGGGGGTGGGGGTGGGGTGTGCGGGCGGCAGGCAGCGGGGTTGGGGTTGTGGACATATAGTGCTGAAGCATTTTCTGCATGGGTGGAATTTCTTTAACTCTCTTTGCTTTTACAATTTACCAAAGCAGAATTTGTTCCTGATGCATTTTACTCTTGAGTATAAGCTAAATAGCTAGATGATGACTCCTACTTCACAAAATGCTTTTGCTTTTTAAAAGTACCACACTAAATATTCAACTTTAATGTAAAAAAAATTCATTATTCTGTCTCTGTTGATGCATTGTGTCTAAGAACTTACATACTAAAAATTTCCAAGATTCTAAAACTCAAAACTAAAATTTTTTTCAATAAATAGTTCAGTCCTGAAATCTGGTTTATTTACGGTACAAGTTACCAACATAGCAGTATGTCATGCTGTAAATAAATCTTAAATGCATTTCCCTAAGGGAGAAAATGGCAGCCATTCATATTCTGTAGAAAAGGAATAAAAAATGGCTAGCCTAGAGCCTCATGGCTCCCACCACTGCATGGGGTCTGGGGAGGGTTTGATGTACGCAGTCTTACCTTCACAAGCGGGGAGGCTGTGGAGGTAAATAGATTTAGAAATAAAAGGAATACAGAAATTTAACAAACCGGTGAGTGTATGTGGATTTAGAAATAAAGAAACCACATAGAAAATTTTTCTTCCATTTGATTTCTTTCTCCAAGAGAATAAATTATAGTGAGGCTTTCAATCACCAATTTTATATTTTAAAACATCACAGATAAGTCTTAGATGAATATCAAGTCATTTGGCCATCCATAACAAGTTACATAATGGACCATTTACCAACTTTTTGTCTTATTATTAACAAGTCAAATGTCTCAACTACCGAGTTGCCGTATGACTTGGGTTTGTATGTTTGTTCATGACTTTGCTTGACTTGAGCATTTTGCTACAAATCTAAGTCTTGGCTTGTGCCGCCTTTAGTGGAATAATAACAATTTCATGTAGTATGTTTGTTCATGACTTTGCTTGACTTGAGCATTTTGCTACAAATCTAAGTCTTGGCTTGTGCCGCCTTTAGTAGAATAATAACAATTTCATGTGCTACACCAAACCTACACCAAAAGTCATCGTATGATTTGATTTGTATGCTTGAGTCATTGGATTTTGCTAGCAAGCAAGTCTTCTCTTGTGTGGACTTTAGTGAACAACAGTAAGTTATGTGTTCATACTACCAACTTGCTACATGATTTGGATTTTATGATTTTATTTCTTCTTTGATTCAAAAATTTTGCAACTATTGGCTTGTGCCAACTTTTCTCATTAAATTCAAATAAGTTAGGGTTGTTTGGCATTCATTTTGGGATCTAATCCCAAGGCTTGGAATGAGTTCTTGTCAAAAAAAAGGGTGTTTGGTTGTAATTTGAGAATGATTTTTCCCAAATGAGTTTCAAAAAATGCACTAAAGAGAGGAATCACACAGACCCCATTTTTGGTTTTTGAAACCTGATTTTGCAAATGCATAATTTTCTGTTTCTTTTAAATGCAATGGAAAAATAAAATCATATTGGTCTTTTGAGCCTCATCCATATGTTTTTAGTGTGGCCAATATGTGTGATGTAGCCTGCAATTTAGCCCATTACTGTTTTATTGTAAATACATAGTGAGTGGGTGGAACCTTTGATAGTGGTCTTCAAGCTCAACCATAAATACTTTTGACACTTAGAATTTGATTTTTTGCAGAGTACTCCCCTGTTCCTTGGACTTGTAATTGATTGATTACACCACTCTCTTCCAGAACTGAATGGGCTAACGAGTAAAGTTGGAGCTTCAAAAAAGGATGTTGCAGAACTACAAAACGAGCATTTGTAGCTCATGCGAAAGAAATCTGAAATTAAAAAACAATGATTTTAGAAAAATTATTTATAAACTGGCTTGAGCAAAGGAGTTTTTAATACTAAATCTTGCCATCCAATTATAACATGTAAATTGCATCAATTGTACTCAAGGTTTTAAGTTTCGGTGGCCCTGGGCGTGCCGCCCAGGGCACCGAACGGCGTGCCGCCGAAACGCCGGAAAAATTTTAATGGCAAAAAAAATAAAAAATTATGTTTTTTTTAGATTTCGGCGAAATTTCGACGGCACGCCGCTCCGTTTCGCCGGCACGCCGCCCGTTTCGCTAAAAAAATTTTTAAAAAAATTACATTTTTCGCCCGTTTCGCCCGTTTCGGTCGGCACGCCGACCGTTTCGCTTGAAATTTCGGTCTGTTTCGCCAACGATACAAATTAACGATTTCCCCCAGCGAAACGCATCGCTGGGGGCAAAAAACCAAAATTTCGGCGGCACGCTGCGGCGTGCCGCCGAAACTGTAAACCTTGATTGTACTTATGTTACCTAGTGAGTCTTATAGATTCAACAGTTGAAGCACAACAAATCCGTCCATCCTACCCAAAAAAAAATTTCCTTGTATCATTCCTTATGCCATCGCGACCACTTTAGGCCTTCCTCAAACCTTTTCATATATTGCATCATTTAATATTTTGAAATCATTCCAAATGTGGGTTGCACTACTAAATAGATTAAACATGGAGGATGAAAAATTGCAATGAAGCTTTTGAAGTGCGAAGAAAAGGGTGGAAGTGAATGGTTTGGTTTTATTATCAAGGATTTTTTAGAGGGTGTTTTGGTATAACTTTCATAAAAAAAAACAAAGTCGAAAAGTTCAAAATTTTTATTTTGAAAAGTTAAATTATAACTTTGAAAAGTTATACCAAATAGCCTTTTAGTAAGTGGCTCGATCAAATTAACCACTCCTTTTCCAGATATATAAAGTTTTGTAATTGAGAAAATTGGGTTAACATTTTTTTTTAAAGAAAATAAATTGTGGGTTAGACAACTTGTAATTGAAGAATATGGTCAAAGTAAGTGGGACAAACCTATAACAATATCGTAACGTAGGTTGGCCAAGTCCCCAAAAGAATCAATAGAAATCATCTACAGCATGGGTGGTATACACCCCCACACATGAATGTGTGGGACCTCATAAAAATGAGTTCCAACATGATGTGGGGGAGGTATACACCCACATTGCAGAAGATGCGAATAGCAAAAGAATTATTAATGTTATCATACCTTGACATGGATATAGAGCTTAAAGATTTTTTTTTGCCTTTTACATTTGTTAGCAAATAGCCAGTACATATACATATATACATATATATATATATACCCATTTTACATTTACCTTCTTAGGGAGTGTGCCTTTAGCTGAGACTACAGGCCTGACACATGTTGGTAACTCGAGCATAAGAATTATTAATGTTATTATACCTTGACATGGATATAGAGCTTAAATTTTTTTTTCCTTTCACATTTGTTAGCAAATAGCCAGTACATATATATATATACACCCATTTTACATTTACCTTCTTAGGGAGCATGCCTTTAGCTGAGGCTGTCGGCCTAAAACATGTTGGTAACTCGAGCAACGCAAATATCTTAGCAAGCAAACTTTTGAACACATGCTCCCTTTGAATTTGTTTATAACATTCACCATTTCAATCTTAGTATCTTATGGCCTAAACCACAAAATTACTAGAATTGGTAGATTAGGCAACAAGTAAATCCGGACCTTAATTAAAATTTGAGACAATAAGCCCGAATCCACTCATCTGTGAACACTACTAATCATCTAAAAACAACAGATAATCCATGCTCAGCAAATATATCAGAGTGCAATAAATCAAATGATGATAAATAGGAAGACTTAATAAAATATCTATTTCGAAATCATAATCTCAGAATATAAAATCATTGAAATGAAATACAATTAAGTACAATGAATACAAATGATAACTACTATACCTCTAAATTTGGATCTACCCGAAACCAAGTGCCAATACTCTGGAATCTACACAGTCTACATATAATAAACTAAATGAGATCAGAGATCCCAGTGAGTCATCACATGATAAATTAAATACACATGCGGATATATCGCAAATCATAATACATTACAAGTAATCAAGTGCAAGTGAGACAACCCCGTATCCCACTAAATAATATGAATTCACAACAAGTTAAGAAGAATTACAATAATCATCAACTAGAATATATAAATCAACTTATAACTTAAAACCAAACCAATTCAATTAATCCGATAAACCATACCATATTATATCACAAGACTAATCAAAGTAATGTCTAGCCAGAACTATAGACATTAGCCAGGACTACAACTATAGTATTCAGACTAGGATGTACAATCCTTAAATCACAAGATCACCACACACAACACATTTCAAGTAAATCCCCTTTTACCGGGAAATACTAATCACATCTCTCACACTGCTAGGATGAATTACACGTCTCAACTGACTCACATCACAAAATAAATAAAAACATGCTTGGAGAAATCCTCAATTCAACAAGCTTCGTCGCTGCAATCAGTACAACTCTCTCTACTCCCATACTAAAGACCTCATACACTCAAGCTTTAATTATCTTTTTAAGCATCTACACAAACTACTGGATATCCAAAACATAATAAGAATCTCTCTTGATATCAAATAGTGAAATTCATTTGGCCCTTACTAACCAGTAAATTGCTAACCCACTATTAATAAGTTAAACTTATCGCAGGGTAAAACTAATTTAATAAAGGTGCAATATACACAATTCAAAACTAGGAATACTCAAGTATGTGTTAACCTAATCAAATATGCTTATTTTCCAAATATAAGATTTAATAGATATAAATGCAATTTGAAAACCATGCTAGTGGAATTCACATGAAATATTAAATAACAAGGATAAACATCATTGTTTGAAACTTACTATAGATATATAATCGATAAAACCTGACTTATGATTCTCTGGTGCAATTAAAGGAACTAATAAATCATCTTACGCATGTATAAAAAAAGTTTTTTATTTTGGACCAATTTCTCAAAATCTAACAGCAGCTGAACGTAAGCCAATAGAAACCAAACCGAATGATAACTCTACCCTCTTTCAGACTTTTATTCTTAGCTCCTAGGCTTGAACAATCCCAAAATAACTTTCTCTCATGGCTGCTACAGAATGAAATGGCTGAGAGGAATGAAGGAGACGACTCGAAGGGAGGAAGAACACAGAGTTGATTCCCTAGAGTCGGTTCTCTTGTCTTCTCAACTAATCTACAAACTTCTCCAACAATCCGGTGCTATGCCGCCCACCTAACCCCATGTACAACACCCTTATAAGCTGAATACACCCTTATAAGCTGAATTTGATTCCATGTTTTGCCAAACACAAACATCCTATACCTCCTTAAGTATTCGATTATAAGAGTCTACTGGACCAATTTTGTACCTACTTAACTACAATACCAAAAATTATAATTTTTATATTAATAATTAGCATAATAATAGCATAAAATAATTTAACACTTTTCATCCAATAAAATACCAACTTAGTCCCTAAATTGTCAACCACATGTATAATTGCAAAAATTAAGAAAAAAAAGTCTTGAGTTCAAATTAATTCCAATAAATCTTCAAATAAATACATGATAATTAATAGAAAATCATCAAAATTAGTATGAAATCTTACACTTAATCCACAACACCAAATTTGAAAATTTTGAGATGTTACATTGTTATGGTGGATTTTGAATTTGGTATGAACATAACAAGGTCCTACCAGTGGTTTGTTTATTCAAAATTTATTTCATCCAAAAAATTTTTTTTAAAAAAATGTTTTTTTTTAATTAGTTAAACTACCAACTAGATGGACCAGTGAAAATTAGGTTCTCGCTAGAAATCCAATCGATTGCATATATAAAAGTATGAACGGTTGTGTTTGTTATTAAAGAGAAGAGGAGAGAATATTCCCCTAGATTCTCGCCTTTTTTTTTCCAAACATTACCCTCTCCAAGGAAAACAATCCTTGCTATACTATAACTAAGGCTAGTAATGGGTCGGATATATATCCGAATTCGATCCAAAATTGGCGAATTCGGATATAGGATTTAGATCCGTGGTTCGAATTCGATGCTGTCTAAAGATTTTGGTGTGTTAAAATATTAATGCACGCTCTGAGAACTTTAGCTTCACCTTGCATCTCTTTATCTGGTTGATATCGTCTTCAAACTGGTTGGTGCCATAATCTGAAACCTTTCGGGGTTTAAGATCTTTTTTTATTTCTGTTTCGGATTCGCATTGTTCGATTTGCAGTATTTTAACCTTTTGAATGCCATGACCTCCTTTTGATTGTTTAGAGCCACGGTGATCATTTTTTCTTTTTTCCTTTTTGAATTTTTAGATTTGGTCAGGAATTTAGTTATATCGATCGATTATCTTTAAATTCAGTTTAGATACACACTATTGTGAATGGGATCAGGATGGATTAGGTTTGGGTTCGGTTAGGTTGATTGTAGTACACCGTGGGAAACATAAACTAGCGGCATTCGTCTAGCGAAATGTGTGCTAGCCGAAGCAAATCGATTTTTCGGCAGCACACCACGAAACTGAAAACACTGATTGTGGTATATAAAAGAGATCCTGTTATGGACCTTTCCGTCGTTCCAAAAGCCCTTACCCCATCCTCATTAGATTTTATTTGCTTTTTAGATTTAATTGGCAAATTCTTCATCCTTTTTTCTGAGATCGTTATCAAGACATCAAATGTTTTTGCAGCTTGTACATGTTGTACTACAAATTGTGTCAATCTTTAGATAAATGCTAGAAGAATCTAAGTCCTCCAATTTAAAGTGAATGCGCATGTCTCTGTAATTTTAGTCGCGTATGTTGCAAATTTCTCATTTTTTTTCTTTAGTCTATGCCAACTTCAGTTGTCGTTACTTATTATTGTCAGAATGCATGTACCTGTAATATATTATGAGAAGAAAACTAAAAAAAACGATGGAATGAGAAATCTCACCCACACAAATGATGTGGTAGTTTGCTTTATTTATAGTAAAAGTGGAGCATCCATTTACATGGTAATGTATTCAAACAAGGCAAGGATCAAGGAATACCCATTTACATGGTAATGTATTCAAACAAGGCAAGGATCAAGGAATACCATAACTGCTACATCTAGTACTAAAAATTAGGAGAAAAATCAGCAAGGTGATTATCTTAAACTAGCTAAAATCATGCAGAGTATCCAATAGGATCTGATCTGTTAATATCCCCCGCAAACTATGCACGGTAGTGAGACAAAGTTTGTGTTGCAGTTGCTCCAAATCAGCCTGAGTTTGTGGCTTTGAGAAGACATGTTTGTGTTGTAGTTGCTCCAAATCAGCCTGAGTTTGTGGCTTTGAGAAGACATGGTAGTGAGGCAAAGTTTGTGTTGTAGTTGCTCCAAATCAGCCTGAGTTTGTGGCTTTGAGAAGACATGTTAGTGAGTCAAAGTTTGTGTTGTAGTTGCTCCAAATCAGCCTGAGTTTGTGGCTTTGAGAAGACATGGTAGTGAGTGTATGTTGGAGCAGTCGAACCCTCTGAAACTGGAAATACAGCAGCAGGAGCAGGAACATCACCATATAGATAGGCAACAAGCTCTTGGCTTTTGACTAAGACAAGAACCTGGTTACGCCAGAGAAGATAATGGAATGTGACAACATTGCCAACATTCAGTGCAGCGGAAGACATAGTTGCTCAGAGGAAAAGCCCCTCCTCACATGGCTTTGATACCAAGAAGAAAACTAAAAAAAACGATGGAATGAGAAATCTCACCCACACAAATGATGTGGTAGTTTGCTTTATTTATAGTAAAAGTGGAGCATCCATTTACATGGTAATGTATTCAAACAAGGCAAGGATCAAGGAATACCCATTTACATGGTAATGTATTCAAACAAGGCAAGGATCAAGGAATACCATAACTGCTACATCTAGTACTAAAAATTAGGAGAAAAATCAGCAAGGTGATTATCTTAAACTAGCTAAAATCATGCAGAATATCCAATAGGATCTGATCTGTTAATATTATGAACTTGTGATGGATATATAAAACCTTAGTTCTCATATTTTTCTAATGTTTTTAGAGTACTTGGTTTTTTTTTTCTTTTTTAAGGATTTGGTAGATAGGGTGAGCTGCTACTTTTTCCTTGTCAATTCGATTGCAGTCAAAATATTGATGGCCATTTGTATTTTATATCACAAGCCAATTCACAAAAGACACAAGGGGTGCAACTAAAGTGTTTACCAAGTTAAATAATATTTCGGGCTCATAAACATATCTGTAGCTGATCAAATTCAATAGACTTGGTTTTTTTTTTTTTTTTTCTCACTTGTTGATGTCTATCCGTTGGTCTTCGAGCAGTAAACTCTGAAAATAATGCCACTAAAAAAAGTTGGGCAAGGTTGCAATAATATTGAGGCAAAATTGCCAAAAAATAAATTAAAATGAAGAAGAAAAGAAAAGACAAGGTCACCATTCATTTAAAATGGGAAAAAAAAAGGTAGAAAGAAGAGGAAAAAGGTAAAAACAAAGTAAAAAAGTTAAAAAATTTTATTTTGAAAAGTTATGCCTTTTAGTAAGATCAAATTAACCTCTTCTTTTCGTCCTACATATAAAGTTTCGTAATTGAGAAAAGTGGGTTACCTTTTTTTTTTCAAGAAATGAAAATAAAATGTGGGTTAGATGACATGTACTCCAAAAGAGGGGCTTTTTAGCGGCGGGCTAAGACTGCTGCTAAATCACAAAGACTGCTGCTCAATCCCCTTCACAATGACATATGTCCACCACTAATTGGTCTGTCACTCAATCTTTCAATGGTGGATATAGCAGCGGTCATGCCCACCACTAATGCCCATTTATTTATTTATTTATTTATTTATTTTTATCAAAAACCTCCCTACGCATACCCCGGAGCTTTTGTATTTTATTCTAGAAAACCCCTGCCAATTACTAGCAGTTGTAGCTGCCCTGCTCGCCCCAACCCAACCCACCCCCATCCACCCCACCCGGTCCGGTCCAGCCTGATGGGAAATATATTTCCCTAAGTGACAAATTGCATGACAATACTTTGTGCAATATGTTAAAAAAATTCTGTATGTGAAGTGAAGGATAAAATTGTTGGATTGAATGAATGATAAAAAGGTATAAGTTGAAAATGGTAGGGTGAATGTGGCATGTGTGTGCTATTGGCAGGGTTAGTTGTAACCTGCTGTAGCTACAGGCACAACTGGATTCTCGGGTAGTTCTCAGAATCAGTTGGGTTTGTTTCATGGTAGTTAGGTTGTTTTCAAGATTAGTTACAGGTGGTTACAGCAGCTATTAAGGAGTTAATAACTCTTTATTTAAAGGTGCTTGAAAGCAGGAGAGGGGTGATTTTCGTCCAGGAGAGCTTGGTGAATAGTGGAGCTGGAGGAGATCAGAGAAGGAGGTTGCTGCAGACTTTTTGGAAGACTGAGAAAGCCTTCAAAGAAGGAACATTCCAGACCTGTGAAAGACTGGAATGGGCAATCATGAGCTATCTCATGGTGATCGAGTGAAGCCTTGAGAATGCTGAAGAAGTTGAAGACAAGTGTTTTGTTAACAAAGGTTGTGGAATCAACCTTGTAAGTGACTTTTTGTTTTAGTAAAAGTTTCTGTAAATCTGAACAATAGTTGATTTGTCTTTTTCATTTTAATACACCTGTTTCAGACCTGAATTTCCTCAGAGAAACTTGAGGTTTCATTTTGACAAATTGTATAGGTTGTTCTTGATTAATAGTGTGATATCTTTTCACTGTTTCGTTATCTGTTATTGTAATTCTTTCTTGGTGTTTAGAATCCTAGAGAACAGGGACCTGAGATTAGAAATCTCACAGCCAAAACCCAATGTAAAGAAAAATAACAAATAAAATTGCATTAATTTATAACTTTCAACTTCCATTGCAACATTAGTAAAAATAAAAAACATGTTTCATGACCATTTGATGGTTCAAAATCTATCTCCAAACCTCACACACACACACACAGAAAAGGAAACTGGTTCATGATCTTTTGATGGTTCAAAATCCATCTCCAAACCTTACCAGAAAAAAAAAAAAAAAAAAAAAAAAAAAAAACCTGTTTCATGGCCATTTGATGGTACAAAATCCAACTCCAAACCTTACAGAAAATAAAAATTAAAAAACCCCTGTTTCAGGACCATTTGTTATTGCAATATAGGTTGGCCAAATCCCAAAAGAATGACTAATGTTATCATACTTTGACATGGACATATAGCATTTTTTTTTTCTTTTCTTACATTTTGTTAGCACATAGCCTATATATATATATACCCATTATATATATACCCATTATACATTTATCTTCTTAAGAAGCGTGATTTTAGAGGAGACTACAGACCTAACACATGTCAATAACTCGATGTTCAAGAGGCAAGCTTTTGAACTCATACTCCCTTAGATTTTGTTGGAGTGGGTTTTGAATTTTCTATGAACAAAACACATACTCCCTTTAATTCAAAAAAAAAAAAAATTTACCAAAAAAAAAGAAGTTGAATTAGTTAAACTATCATCTAGAAGGACGGGTGAAAATTAGGTTATGGTAGCAATCCAATCGACTACAGCCGTTTTTTTTAAAGGGAAAATTGGTTTTTAGTGATGCTTTTCCAACATAATTCAGATTCAGTCGACCAATTTTTAGTGATACTTTTTACCATAACTGAAAATCAGTGTTATTTTTACTGTTCATTAAAAATTTCTTCGGAAAATGCCCTCAAAATACTTGTAAACTTCACTTTAACAAAATGAGTGAATGTTTTCAAAGTCTTTTTGAGGGTGTTTTTGGAAGAAATTCTTAATGAACATTAAAATGACGTCAATTCTCAATTATGTTAAAATAATATCACTAAAAACCAATTAACAAAATTTGGTTGACTAAATCAAAATTATGTTGAAAAAGCATCGCTAAAAACCAATTCTACCCTATATAAAAGCTCAAACGGTTATGTTTGTTACTAATTTATACTTCATATAATAAGAAGATGCTTTTTGGAAATCTTGCCGAACAAAATACACAGTTTTCCAAAACAGTCCTTACATACTATTGAAAGATTTACTAATTAAAGGGTAAAATGGCCAAAAATACCTCAACTTTTCTAAAAAGTAACAAATAGTTTTATAACTATCCCCTCTAAGGATGTCTCCCTCCATCCCTTCCTCCACCGGTGCAGTACTGCACCTGTAATTTGAGAAACACACTGTAGTCCATAGGCCTTTTTGTATTTCCTCTTTAACCATCTAGCGTTTGATGTCCCCTGTTTAAACCAGATTTAATCCGACTATTCAATCGGACCGGAATCTTCGGTGGTTCAATTCAAACAGTCGAATTTTTTGAAATTGGAATTGTTGGATTAAACGTACTCAGATCAGACCCGAATTTCTCTCACCTCTCTCTCTCTTTAGAACCTCCGTCACAGTGGAACTGCTGATGGCCATTGCAACAGGAACTCAATTTCGATGCAGTCTAAAGATTTTGGCGCGTTAAAATATTAATGCACGCTCTGAGAATTGCAGCTTCCCCTTGCATCTCTATCTGGTTGATATCGTCCTCAAACTGGTTGGTGCCATATTCCGAAACCTCTCGGGATCTAAGATCCTTTTTATTTCTGTTTTGGGTTCGCATTGTTCGATTTGCAGTATTTTAACCTTTAGAATGCAATGACCTCCTTTTGATTGCTTAGAGCCACGGTGATAAATTTTTTTTTTTTTTGAATTTTCAGATTTGGTTAGGCATTTAGGTATATCGATCGACTATCTTTAAATTCAGTTTAGATATACAGTATTGTGAATGGGATCAGGATGTATATTTTCCAAATATACAGTATTGCGGCTTTTACATGTCGTACTACAAATTATTTCAATCTTTAGATTAATGCTAGAAGAATCTAAATCCTCCAATTTAAAGTGCATGCATATGTCTGGAATTTTAGTTTTGTATGTTGCAAATTTCTCCTTTTTTCTTTAGTCTATGCCATCTTATGTTGTCGTTACTCATTATTGTAAGAATGCATGTACCTGTAATATATTATGAACTTGTGACGGATATATAAGACCTTAGTTCTCATTTTTTTTTAATGTTTTTAGAGTATTTAGTTTCATTTTTTTTATTTAGGATTTGGTAGATAGGGTGAGCTGCTACTTTTTCCTTATCAATTTGATTATTAGTCAAAATATTGATGGGCATTTGTATTTATATCACAAGCCAATTCATAAAAGACATAATGGGTGTAATCTAAGTGTTTACCAAGTTTAATAATATTTCAGGCACATAAACCTATCTGTAGCTGAGCAAATTCACAAGACTTGTTTTTTTTCACCTGTTGATGTCTATCCGTTGGTCTTCAAGCAGTAAATTCTGAAAATAATGCCACTAAAAAAAGTTTGGGAAGGTAGCAATAATATTGAAGCAAAATTGCCAAAAATATCATTTAAAATAAAAAAGAAAAGACAAGGCCACCATTCATTTAAAATGGGAAAAAAAGGAGAAAGAAAAGGAAAAAGTGGCCCAAAATATCAAGAGAAATCAATAATTTGGGTAATGATCTGCACAGGGGTTTAGTTCAATTTTTCAGACACAAAATAATTATCAGAAAGCCATGTGCTGGTCTAGGTATCAAATTCTTGCTGCATCTAAATCATTCCAATAATTTACAGTAATCTTATGGCATTTATAACTAAGTACCACCTATTCCTGATTTCAGCACTTATTCCTCTGCAGTAAATCCCTAATTAAATACAGTTCACGAACAACATCTCCAATTTCCAATCGGTCAACTGGTGACTCCATGGAACAGAAAACTCCAATTTGTATAACAGAAACCAAGCACTCTATCCTTCCATGCCTACTGTCTCTCCCGTTCTCGTTATCCATGTGTATATGTGCTCCATTGCTTTCTTCTTCTTCTTCTCCATGGAGCAGGCATGAATCCACAATGTCCATCACATGGTCTGGCAAGGCCATTCTAGCAAATTCATGAAGGCATAGACCATTTATGAATATATCATCAGTTGGTTCCTTTCCTATAAACATCTCCAGCAAGAGAATCCCATAACTGTACACATCTGCTTTTGTGGATATTTTGCCACCCATTCCGTACTCTGCAATTCATTCATATGTTACTTCAGTAAAATATCAATAATAGCATCAGCAATATAAAAGGGCCTAGTAAAATGCTATAATGAAAGTAATATTTCTGAGGAAACAGTCTTGTCAGTAAGTGACATTACCATCATTTTCCTTGATTTAAAGAATTTCCAGGGCTTGGAAGAAATTTATCTTATTGATTTAAACATTACCTCATTTCATTGGATTGGATTTATAGCTCTGGAACAGGGTTTAGGCTTCATTTTTCCCTGTTTAGCATTAGGTCTTTTCAAATTTCAGTAAATTTAATATGATGATCCAAGGAATGTGTCAATAAATTTTTTAGTGCATAATTGACATACTGGAATAGATTTCGAAAATAAATAAATAAATTATTTTCATACCTGGAGCAATATAACCGATCGATCCCTTTATAGCAACTGAATTGCTTGCATTGTCACTGAAATTTCTAGTATTCCTTAAAAGGAACTTGGCTAATCCAAAATCACCCACATGGGCAATCATGCCATCATCAAGCAAAACATTACTTGGCTTTAGATCACAGTGGACAATGGGTACTTCACAAAGGTTATGAAGATAATGCAATGCAGAAGCTATGTCAATTGCGATGTCCAACCTTTGATTAAGGTTCAAACTCCTCGATTGATTCCTACTATCCATGCTTGAATGCAACCAGTTTTCTAGACTTCCATTAGGCATGAACTCATAAATTAGAGCTTTGAATTCATTCCCTTTAAAATCTGTACTTGAGCATGAAGTTATGATCTTCAATAGATTTCGGTGACGGATTCTCTTAAGTGCATCACATTCAGCCGTGAAGCTTTTTCCTGCTTCCTTGTTTTGAAGATTGAGCACCTTCACTGCAACAGGTTTGTCTTCTTGGGGTAGATATCCTCTGTACACTGCTCCAAATGCACCTTTCCCAATTAAATTTGCGATTGAAAATCCATCAGTCGCTTTAAGAATCTCATCATAAGATATTCTGATATACGTTTCCCCCAAGGATGTCAAGAGAGAAGGATCATTTCTTGACTTTTTTTTCCTGTAAAATATCAGGAAAGACATTATCATTGCTAAACATAGGAACACACTCACTACTGTGATTGTTACTTTGACAATAAGAGACCTTCCATGACTTTTTGAATCTTCTGTGCTGCATGGTGGCAACTTTAGATTGGCAATACCTCCACAAAGCCTCTTGTTTCCAGTAACTAAAATCACGCTTGTGTTATCAAAGACACCCTTTGTGGGCACCTCTCCTTCAAGATCATTGAATGACAGATTCAAGCTCTGTAAAGTAACCAAGCTTTGTAGATCTTTTGGAATCATTCCGGACAAGTTGTTTCCAGAAAGATCTAAATATTGGATAGCTTTCAAAGATGCCAATGATGATGGAATACTTCCATGAAAGAAGTTTCTCTGCATATAAAGATATTCTAGACTTGAGCAATCGCCAACTGCAATTGGAATTTTTCCTGACAGTTTGTTATGAGAGACATCCAAGGTCCCCAGACTTTCCAAGTTGCCCACTTCTGATGGAAGCGAACCCGTCAACAAGTTACGAGATAAATTGAGGGAAATTGTCAGGGAAGAAAGAGCAATCACTTCTGGTGGTATGTTTCCTTCAAGTTTATTTTGAGAAAGGTCCATTATCTGTAAGTTCTGGCAGTGCATGAGACTTGAAGGGATACTTCCATCCAAATAGTTCTGACCTAGACGGAGTTCAAATAATTGGGTGATGTTGCCTAGGGAGGATGGAATTTCTCCTGCTAACTTGTTTCCATCCAATTGCAGTGCTTGTAGCTTTTGAAGCTGTCCAATGGATACAGGGATTGAACCTGTGAGAAGGCTGAACTCCATGGCCAACAAATTTAAATTGATGAGATTTTTAATACTGGTAGGTATGCTCCCAGATATTTCGTTTCCTCCCAGTTTTAGTATGGCTAATTGGGTTGACAAATTGGCTATAGAGTTAGGCAACTGACCTCCAAAATGATTGTAGGATAGAATCAACTTTCTCAAATTGCTACAGTTTGTCAAAGAAATGAGAAAATTCAAGTCATCAACTTCCCCAGTTCCAAGATAGTTAGTTCCAATATTAAGTATCTGAAGGCTTGCAATAGCTCCAAGGTTGAAAGGGACTGATCCGGAAAAATTGTTTTGAGCCACATCAAGTCTAAGAAGTCCTGTTGCATTTGGAAATGACACTGGAATGGTTCCACTAAATTGGTTCATAGCAATATTAAAATCTTGGAGATATGGAAGTTTGAGTCCTATGTCTTGTGGAAGAATGCCATAGAGTTCATTCTCTACCATGGAAAATATATTGAGAGATGAGATATTATAAAGGGATGGAGGAATCATACCATGAAGTTTATCTTGTTTGAGTAAGAGAACTGTTAAGCTTGATAGTTGGCCCAAAGAATCTGGAATACTCCCCCCTAGATCATTCCTTTCTAGGTAGAGACTTTCAAGCCTGGAAAGATTCCCAAGAGAAGGTGGAATTCCTCCTATTAAGTTGTTCGCCGGAAGGGACAGAGTCACTAGTTTTGACAGTGAGCCAAGGTTGAATGGGATTGTTCCAAAGAGACCATTGAAACCTAAGCTGAGGTGCATGAGGTGGGAGCAGCTTGACAAATTGTCTGGAATCTCACCATCAAAAGAATTGTTCATGAGATTTAGTTCTTGTAGCCATTGCAGATTGCCTAGTTCCGGAGGAATGTGATTGATGAAGCTGTTGTTTCCAAGATTTATCACCTTGAGAAATGTGAGGTTTCCTATATAAGGTGACATTTCTCCTGTAAGCTTTTGAGATTTTAGGTCCATGACTGTGACTCTTTGATTCTGATTACAAGTAACCCCATACCACTGACAGAAATGGAAAGAAGTATTCCATAAACCCAGTGTTCCAAGTGGATCCTGAGTTATCTGACTCTTGAATCCGAGTAATGCTTGTCGATCCGTTTCATTTCCATGAACTGTCTTTGAGGCGGTGGCTTGGGTGGATGGATAGATCACCAAGCCTATAGTGAGGTTAATGCATAACAGATAATTGGAGATGGAGAGAACTGAACAAAGTACTTCTACTGTTGTAGGACAAGTTCTCTTCATCCTAAGACCCGAATTGCTAGTTTGAAGGAGTGTGTGGACTGCTGTGAATCCTGTCAAATACCCCCCAAGTTGGCAAGTAGTATTCACTGTTAGGCGGCCATGTGAAATCATTTGGTACCTATATATAAACTTTCAACTGTAGTAACAGTAGTAACATTAAATCCACATCATATGGAGACAACATAAAGTCAAAACAAATACTTTATTTCTGGATAAATCCTTGGAATTATTTCATGACAGATTCCTTGAAACTTTATCATCTGAGGCATGTGATGGCATCTTTTGAATTCTTGAACGCTTCAAAAGAATTTTGTGACGGCATTAATAACAGTAATAATCATAATCATAATCTTCATGTTGGATGGCTATGGTGAATTTGATGCGAGAATCAGGACTGCTAACTGGTCAACTTGAAAGTGATGAAAAAAAAAAGATTCATCCCTGAAAGCTCGCTTGAAAAGGGTCAAATTGAATAAAAAATATTTGTTACTGACTGACCTCTTTATCTTCTTTTTTTTTTTTAAATAAATCACTGAAAGAAATGTTTACAAATGAAAAACATGTTTATCACAAAACATTGGGACTGTTTTTGCAGGATTGCAGGGGGTTTCTCCTAAATGTATTGTCTTTTAGCATTCTACATTGATATGGTTAATCCTGTAGGGAAATTATTTTCTGGATGTTCTGAAGACGGCATGGATAGAAGTATAGTCTGCTGAAAAAGGAATCTAATGAACCCATGAGTACTTCATTTGAAGTTCAAAAGAAAGAAAGACAGGTAAAAGGAAAAGAAAAATGTTGAAATTCAGCTCTGATGTAAAATTTTTTGTTCATCTCCAAACAGCAGGCAACTTCCTCTTCCTGAATTTAACTGTATCCAATAATATTGTTGGATGTTTGATCTTTTCTTTAGCAGTTGTGCCTGCTCCTTGGTATTTGACTGGAACAAAATTTACTTCCGTTTGGATTATCTAAGATAAGTGAAAACTTTTCACCTAGCATTGTCTTTAGTCTGTATCCAAAATCTTCTGCAATCTGAAGTGGTACTAACTCCCTCAATAATTTTATAAAGTGGTAGATGCATGCAGGGAAGCTGGAGTGCAACAGATTGCAGCTTTATCCCAAATAAAGGGAAAAAGAAGAAGAAAATCGCATTTCAATGCTAGTTTTGGATCCAGATACATTTTATAATCTGATACCTTACTATTTTAAGGTTCTGGATGTTGAGAGAATGTGGGAATGCAAGAAAAGTGAACTTTATTTCCTGTTTTGGATGTCGGGCCCACCCCTGTTAACTCTATTTCCTGTTGAGGAGTTACTATTTTTCCTGAGGAAGGGTGGGGCTCATTTTCACTTCTTCCCCTGTTATCTTGACATCCAAAAGCAGTTGCCTAGTTTAATTGAATGTGATTAGATAGAAACCAGATGTGACCCATTTTTATTATGTAATTAAATATATTTGTGCTGACTTTAGGGTGTGTCAGTTTCAGTCAGGTTCACTTATTGTATCAGAAAAAAATAAATAAAATACATGGTCAAGTACCCTACTATCTATGCCTCCAATAAGCCCTATTATTTGAATGGTCAAGATACGAAAATATTTGTGCTGACTTCAGGATGTATCAGTTTCAGTCAGGTTCAATGCATCTACTTTTATTATATTATTAAAGGAAATAAAAAATTTTCAAGAATACAACTTGGTCAAGCAGCCTACTCTCTATGCACATGCCCTACCATTTTCAATGGTCTTTGTTAACACCTTCCCACATGGTTGAGGGACACCTACTCCTTCACCACCGCCCCTGATGGTAGCAAGAGTGCTGGCCTTTCATAAGATGGGTATCAAGATTCAACCTTGAATTATCTATAATTCTTTAAAATACCCAAAAGATTTAAAATAACATTATATCCCTCAAATAATTATTCACAGAAAATTTAATTATCTATAATTCTTTAAAATACCCAAAAGATTTAAAATA
Source organism: Buxus sempervirens (assembly GCA_947561395.2). Classification (NCBI taxonomy): domain Eukaryota; kingdom Viridiplantae; phylum Streptophyta; class Magnoliopsida; order Buxales; family Buxaceae; genus Buxus; species Buxus sempervirens. The sequence goes on from OX387192.1 coordinate 27,227,199, forward strand.
ACATTATATCCCTCAAATAATTATTCACAAAAAATTTCTAATAAATGTGCAGTATGCATTAGGGCTGGTAATGGGTCGGATATATATCCGAATCCGATCTGAAATTATCGAATTCGGATATAGGATTTAGATCCACGGTTCGAATACGGATCTCGAATTTGAGATCCGAAAAAATTCTGATTCAGATTTGGATATACATGTATCCGATCCGAAAAAGATCCGAACCGAAAGCATACTTATAGTATATATAAACTTAGTCTAAACCATGGTTCAACCAAAGTTAAAAGGGTTAAACCATCATTCGATCATTAGACACTTAGATTTGTGTTAAAATTTATAGTTAAATTTACTTTAATTGTTAAAATTGCTTTTTCAAGTTTCAGGTTCAAACATGCTCGAATTCGGATTTTGGTTTCAAATTCTGATTTAGGATCGGATATCGGATCGAATTCGGATTTCGGATATTCATTGAATTTCGAATTCGGATTTAAGTATTAAAGATCTGTCGGATATCGGATCGAATTTGGATATCGGTAAATTTTTTTCGGATCGGATTCGGATCTTAGCAGATCCGTACCGTATTCGACCGATTGCCACCCCTAGTATGCACGCACACCCACTAGTTGCTGTTGAAATCAGTTATTAAGACTATACTTAGGCTTGGTTTCCTTCCAATATGCAATGTGATCTCTTATGAACGGAAGATCCTTCAGACCATGCTTGGAAGTTACTTATGCTCTGTCTCCTCATCCATGGATGATAGCCAGAGAATTTAATACCATAATAGATTTAAAGGTAGAGGCAAAAAATTGAATAAATAAAAAAATCGTACCTTGTTGGATGATAATAATGGGGAGTTAGCAGCATCAGAACTTGCAATAAGACAAGGGATGAGGCATGGAACATGCCTTTCTTTTTATGAAGATTCCAGCCTCTGTGGAAATATGTCATTATAGCAGTTTCTAGCCCATCATTCCTAGAATTAACCAGTGCATCAACAATTGTCAGCCTCCAATAACTTGCACAAGTTATAAAATAGAATTCCACAGAACATACCATTTTTACCTTTATAAAGACATTCAGGAAAATAAAGAATAATACATAAGAGGAAAATAGATGATGGACATAAATTTGTTGCAACAATTTAATAACTCATAAACTACTGTTTCTCCAAAGTTATTCAAGTATGAAACTAAAGCTCAAAGGTGTACTGCAAAAGAACACAGAAGAAGAAGAAGACAATGATGGGCTTTAATAATTGAATATTGTGGAAGAACAGAATGGTGATTTTACAGTCAGGAAGTGATAAGCCTTGACACAAAACCAGCCAAAAAAAAAAAGGATGCTGCATGTGTTCCACTAGACCTGCCAAGAGGTCAAAAACTGCTCCACTCTGGCTAGATTTATATTCAAACTGATTTTTCTTTTATTAAACTTCCTATTCATTTGAAATCTTTAAACATCAATAGCCATGTCCAAATTCATGAAAATTGATCTAAAACAGAAAGCTGAATAGATTTAATTATATTTTCAAACTTCAATTTCAAATCTTCAACAGAGATGAACCATTCAACCAAAGAAAGTAAAGATAAAGGTGATTATATAGAGAAACAACTAAGAAGGATTTCCTTTCAATGCAATTTGGCTTTAGTCCCACATTAGGTTGAATTCCCTTTAACAGCCATAGTCTGCACATAACATTTAAACCCCACAGTCTCTGCTAATTTCATGGTGCCTATGTGCACAAGAGGTCATTCTTTAATTCAATACACTGATAAAGCAGCAGAGAATAGATTAATTGCATGTCAGTCATCCATCTCTTGCTTGGTATGTGAGACAATTTTGACAGGACGGAGATAAAGGCCATATTGAGCATCAAGGCCCAGATCTCATTCATAATAAAAGAGCGTTTTATCATTAAAATACACCAAAGCTGATATGCGGAGAAATTAAGTTTCAGAGTCTGACATTGCCGTCTGTTGATGAGTTATAGCTCAATGATACAAACATATGAAATAGTCAGTTGCAGGCTCATTGGAAGTAAATTCACAAGGTTCAAAAAATGGGGTCAAGTTCTGTTTCTGCTAGACTGGATATAAATACGGGGAAATTGGTTTTTAGTGATATTTTTCAAAATAATCCAGATTCAGTCGGCAAATTTTTGAAAATTAGGAATTAGTGATGCTTTTTTCATATAATTGGGATTCAGTGTCATTTTACCATTCATCAAGAATTTCTTCCAAAAATACCCTAAAAAGACTTTGAAAACCTTTTCACTCATTTAGGAACAGTGAGGTTTGCAAATCCTTTTAAGGTATTTTTGGGAAAAAAATTGACGAATAGTAAAATGACACTAAATTCCAATTATTTGAAAAAAGTATCACTAATTCCCAATTTTCAAGAATTAGCCAACTGAATCTAGATTATTTTAAAAAATATCACTAAAAACCAATTTTCCCATATAAATACCGGCTAACTGACTGGAATTTATGTTTTGATTCTACTACTGTGACCCATTTGCATAGCTGCAAATTAGATCATTCTCTCTTTCTGATCTTGTATTTTGACACCAATGTGTACAAGAGATTTCAGAAGTTTGTGGGTTCAGTATCAGATCTTACAAGAGGATAGAGCCCTTGGAAGAAAATTCTACAGGCAGTAGAGCAAGGGAACACAAGAATGGAAATGATTCAAAAGGACGTCTCCAATGCTGTTACTGAATTATGGGAGGATAGAATCCTTAATCCTTAATAATATAAAAGTGTGAATTCTAATGTAATCTCTTTTTCTTTTGCCAAATACTAGACCAGATTTCTGTTCCACAATCATTTTTCACATGGGTTTAACCTGACGTATAGCTATATTATGATGATTCCTAGTTCTCAAAATGCTTCTGTTTTTTTAACAATGACACATTCAGTATTCAATGTAAATGTCATATAAATTCCTTATCTTGTCTCAGCTTATCCATTATGTATAAGAATTTACATACTAAAAATCACAAAGATGAAAAAGACACAAAACTACAATTCAGTCAATAGATAATGCAATCTAGAAATATATTTTCTTTGCTGCAAAATTTTCCAGCAGAGCTGCATATCATGCTGTAAATATATTTTAAATGCATACCCCAAGGAAGCTGAGACATTGGTCATCTTCTTGTTGATATAAATACAGGAATGATTTGATCTTGAATGTAAAAGATGGGTAAAGTAGCCCAATTTGTACCCATGAGAGGTAGGTACTTAAGGATTGAACATGAGGGATTCCAAATCTACATTCAATGGATATGTAATTTGGCTAATCTCGGCCTCGAACTTGAATAAATACAAAAGTGTTCCTTGCCTTTGTAGTTGATTCAAATGGCATAATACTGATAATCGTGTCTTTTTGTGGAATAAGAAATGAGAATTTGGGCAATGTAAGAAGCAGTTGTTTTATGGACTAACTAGTAAACTTGAGTAAGGATAAGCAAACAAATCCCATTGACAAGAATTGTTGGTCCTAGGCAGATATATGTGATGTGTTATCACCAATTCAAAAAAATTGAGTATTTTCTACAAATTCAATGTAAATACCATAATCTGTAATAATTTAAGATAAAAGAAATAATCCATACCATAAGCTAACTCAGATCTGTGATGCTAAAGAAAACTTAAATTTACTGCCTGTCCCTATGTTTGTCTGTTTCACTTGGCACTAAGGTGGGTTACCTTTCAATTGAAGTGTGTCATTTGACATGATTTCTGTGAAATATGGATGTTGAGAAGGTGTCGGGCCTTGGAGACTTTGATTCTTTATGAAAACACCTTCAATTTATATGAGGTTTCTGATAATTTAATTAGTTATATCTTAATAACTGAAAATTTCTTGTATTAATTGTCTGAATATGGTATTTGCCTTGTTTTTTCGATGTCTCCATTGTATTTGCTCTTAGATGTGATTAATCACGCTTTACAATAAAGGAATGAAGAGAATCATTCCATGAACTTAGTGTTCCAAGTGGATCCTGAGTTATAAGACTCTTGAAGCTGAGCAATGCAAGCCGATCTTTCACCTTTCCTGTAACTTTTAAATTTAATGGGGTGATAGGAAGAGGAACCACGGAGGTTATTGCTGGGTTCATGCATAACAGAATGTTGGAGATGAAAAGAACAGAGCAAGATACTGTTATAATGCTTACATGTGTCTTCTTATCGCTGGAAGTGCTTTTGATTATAGTCAATGAGCATATGCAGATTGTATATGCTTTTCAAGCGCCCCAAGTACTCTATGAAAGAAGAAGTCTTCGTTTAATTCATATGCTCCATTGATATTTCTCTGCAAAAGGAAAAGGAAATACATATGCCGATGTCTACTCACCTTTGTCCTCGGTGAATTTCTCACTTCTGCTTTCTGAAATTCCTCCTAAAGAAAGTTTCTGTTATGTTCAATGGTTGAACTTCAATCAGACCTTATATCAGTTAGACTATCTAACTTAAGATTATTATAATCAATCAAAAAGAAAACGAGACGGTAATTGTATGAGTTCAATCAACAAGTAGTTAATAAAGACATCCATACACATATATACACCTATATAATTGTATGTGTTAACCTTTATTTTGTGGAGATAACTCTCTCATGGAGTTTCATTGAACTGTTTGTTTGCATTTTCATTTGGACTTTTCCAAATCTTAATGATAGAAATATAACCTACGTTGAAAAGAGCGGAAGTGAATGAATCAGTTTAAAGGCCAAATGAATCACCTCTGATCAGTTTAAAGGCCAAATGACATACACACCTTCTAAGGGGCTGTTCCCTTTATATATGGTGCATAAAAAAGCTCAATAAGAATAATCATATCTATATTATTGGTAAAGCCAACAGGAGGAAATATTTCCCAAGATTTTGGCCCTCCTTTATTTTTTTTTCCAAAAATTGCCATCCACAACCGAAAGAATCCCAAATTATAAGTCTATAACCACCATATCCACCACTCTTTCCAATTTCAAATTTAAACCCTAATTATATTTCTATGCTACAATTATTGAGTTCAAGATGTACACTACGTATATGCCACACTAGTTGCATTTAAAAGCAACAAAAAATTGCTAGCATGCAACGAGGCCGATCTTTGACGTATACTAAGAAAAAGAAATTGTGTCCTGCACTTCCGATTCAATTATGGTTGGACGCGGCAATTTCGAACTGTTTGGGCATGCCTGATATCAAATTAGTAAAGACTAAAACTAGAGTAGACTGAAATTTGAACTATCAAAGGGACGAAGAATTAAAAATTAGGATTGAACCTAAAAAAAACCTATATCGTATAAGTAAATTTAAATTTTCTCCGTAATTCTTTTAATTAGGAGCCATCTATAATAATAAACTAGTGATGGCAATGGTTTACTACAAATTGGAATTGAATTAAAACTGCGTGGGTTTTTTTAGTATAAATCCTAAACCAAGTAATATAAACCCAAAACCAACCTTGCAATCTACTGTCAGTGGTTTGACTTAAACATGTGTATAACAACAAAAAACTGACCCTAATAGCCTTGGTTCGGTTCGATTTATCCATTTTAACCGGACAGTTGCCATCCCTAATAAAACCCATGGATTGCCATTGTTATTATACAAAAATATTGGAAGTTAAATATGTTACCAATCTACTTAAATTTACTTATAGTTTTAATTTATTTCTCCTTTAACTAATTTTCGTGTATGATGTACCCCGGTTATTTTGATCTAAAATTCCAATTGAATCGGATTAAACCAGAGTATGCAATCGGATTAGTGTCTCCACCGGTTCAATGTATCGGCTGATCTCTTAAATATGGATATCATCCATTGTGGAGCTTTGTAAAAGTGCTTGAATGTAGCCTACAGTGGCTTGCCATGTAAACAAGCAGCTGAAACTATTTTTCCTTTCTCCATCGTTGGAATCTACAATTTTTTTTTTTTTTTTTTTTTTGTCATCTGGTCAGCAGCGGTAACTACATTCGCTACTATCAAGTAGGGATGGCAACGACGTGGGTTCAGGGCAGGTTTTGGTGAAGCCAAACCCGCCCCTAAAGGAGTTCATCCAATACAAAACCCTAACCCGTACCCTATTGGGTTGGTGACATGGCAAAGTGGGTCTGATCCGGTTAGATTATAAAATGCAAAAAAATTTGTTTGTTTAAATAGAATATATACATTAATAACATATTTATTAATAAAATATATATCATTTATATAATATATATATAAAATATTTAAAACATATAAAATAATGGTTTTTGAAGGTCTGGTTCGGGCGGGGTCAGGACAGGTTGGGTTAAACACTAACCCACCCCTAGTCTTATTTTAGGCATAACAAACCCTAACCCTTGAGTCCGGGCATGGGTTACCTGTTTAACCCGTCCCATCACCATCCCTACTGTCAAACACCTTGTGCGAGGATTTGAATCCTCCAAACGGCGGACTAAACCCTTTTAGAACCGGGTGGTCGGGTGTGCTATTGACCTAAAATCCGTCAATTCGCTCAAATCTGCCTGGGTTTAAAGGTTCAAGCTGATTTTTGGTCTGGCCATCACGGTGGAACTACGACGGGCGCTGGAGGAGGCATTATTACAAGCTTCGAGCTGAGGTGCTTCCTGATGCCCGTTGCAGCAAGAACTCGAATTCGATGATGTTTGAAGGTCTTGGTTTGATAAACTATTAATGCAGTGCAGGCTTTTGTAATTTCTGCCTGATCGTGCACTCCTTCCTAATTGATCTAATCCTCAAAAAGGTTGGTGCCCTAATCTGAAACTCTTGTGAATTAAAATATTTTTTATTTCTGTTCTGGATTCTAATGATTTGATTTGCACTGATTTTCACCTTAATAATGCAATGACCTCCCCCAGATTGCTTGGGGCCACGGTGATGACTGATCTTTTTAGATTTGGTTATGAATTCAATAATGTATGTGGTCTGATTATCTTAGCCACTGATCCAATTAGACTAGACTTGGGGTGGGTTTGGTTGCATGTGATGTATCATCAATGCAGTCATTTGCTTCACATCAATGGTCTTAATTTGTAAATTTACCAATCCAGCACAAACATTAATTGCACTAGAATCCTGGGATTTTGATTATGAGCAGATTTTAGAATCAGATTCTTTAATAACCCTAGACTCTTTTATGTTTACACGCTTTGATTTTGTTCTCTGCACATTTTCTGTTCATAAGAATGCTTAAGTGGATCGCTATGAGAATTGCTTTGCACTCACCCATGGGGTGCCATCTATTCTGGTGCCACTCAAAAGAGCTGATTATGGATTGGGAATTTAATCAACTGATGTTGGCAAGTGAGTGGCTGGATGTCATCCATCTGATGAACACACACATGTAAATAAGAACCTGATAGTCAACTGCTCTATATTATGGAGCTTCATGTTCAAGACTATAGAAACATAAATCAAACCTTTGGGTTTTGCACAAGCATTGCCATACATGAACATTCCCTCTAAGCCTGCAGTATTAAAGGCATGTTTGACCATTGCTTATGTATTTTGTACTAAGCCTGTATAAACAAAAAATAGAACCCACAATGTGTTTTTAAGTGTAGAGATTGACGTATGAACAATTTTTGCAATGCAGTATTTGCTACCAGTTTCCAAATTCTGATCCATTCCCAACTTCTATAAACTTGCTTGTCAATTCTGAGTTATCCGGTGTACAGAGAGGCAAAAGCAGATAAGTTTGCATGAATCAGCTTGTTATGAATATGAATCAAAACTGATCGTTATTTTATGTCTAAAATGTTAAGAGATGATCATGTGGGTCGTTGTTAAGGATGAAAAATTACTTAGTTCCTGAAATGAGAGGAAGTTTTTTACCTTAAAAGGTAAATTGCTGTCTCTTGTTGTTGGCCTCTTACAAAGAGGGCCTTTGTAAACAATGCCAATAAACAAAGTCAGTAAAGATATAATTGTATAAAGACAAAACCAATGATATGAAAACAAGTTCAGTACTTTATAAAACAAAGATAGATGGCAATATCACCAAAATATCAAGACAAACCAACAATCTAGGTTACTGATTCATATAGCATAAGATCTGAAATATAAATACAACCCATTGCTTGTCTTGTTGCAAATTCATTTAGCAGCAATGCAAAAGGCCATATTGTGGGTGTGGATATCAAATCTAAAAATTGTCAAATTAATTGCATTTTGCTGTAAGATCTTAACATCTAATCAGTAGCTTAGGATCTGATCCTATTTTCTTCTTCTGCCACTCTATGGTAAGAATTCTTAATAAAAAATGCAGCTTGCAAACAACTTCTTCAATATCCATTCGGTCCTCAGGTGACTCCATGGAACAAACAACTCCAATTTGAATAATGGACACCAAGCAGTCTCTACTTCCATGACTGATGTTTGTAAAACTTTCCATATTTGATATACTTTCATCTTATTCTTTCTCCTCTTCATTTATGAGCATATGCAAATCTATGATCTCCATTATATGCTCTGGTAAGGCTGTCTGAGAGAATTTATGAAGGCTTGAGCCATTTATAAATATATCATCAGTTGGTCTCTTTCCTGTGAACATCTCAAGAAAGAGAATCCCAAAGCTGTAAATATCCCCTTTGATGGATACTTCAACACCCATTCTGTATTCTGAAATTTATTAACCTATTACTTTAGCAACAAACTAGAATAACTAGTGAAAGAAGAGTTGATTTCATACCAAAGTGCAAGTACCGTTTCTACTAGTCGATATTCCCGTTGAGCATCACCATTATAACTTTCTCTGAATAAATTTTTAGAGCTTAGATGAAGTTTATGCTGTTGATGATAAAGTTGTCTTGATGGTAATGATTATGGTTTATAAAATATGTACACTCACGATAGGAAAGCTGATATTGTTTGCAAAATTAAATAGAAAGGAAGTAGAACAATTTGTTTGCTTATTATAAAAATTTTATTTTTTAATAGAATAATAATATTTTAGTATACATAATGGAAAATGATCATATCAGTTTTAAGAGGAATAGAAGTGAATTGGGCAGGAAAAGAGAAAAGGAAAAAAAGTGATCCATTTGAGTGGATTGATATTAGCTAAAAACTAAATATAGAATCCAGAAACTGAACTTCTAAAGCCTAATGCATGAAAAAAATTTCCAACAAAGCAGTATTTTCTTTTCTCTCTTAAATGTAAGAAACTAAATGCTATTTCAATGATTTGTATGCGCCACACTTGTTTTGTAAAGGATACATTGGGGGAATACGGGTTGAAAAGGAAAATTTATTGGGTCTCATATTAATGATGACTTTTTACCTTCTCTTATTATAATTATACAAGTAATTTGACATGACGAGTATTAATAAGAAGTTCAGTTTATACAACTGAATTCACTCGATCAAAATCAAAAAGAGAAACCAATCCGATTTAATAAATCGCAACATCAATCTTTGTTATTTATTGGCTTAGTGTAGTGGTGTTCTTGGTTTATAGTTGGGTTTCATTTAATCAATTGGGGTGGATGTATAGCACCAAGACTTGGATAGGCTTCATGTCCTCTTTTGTAAGCACTAGGGAATGTTGAAGTTAGAAAACCAAAATGTTAATTTTCTTTTAATTACCTAGAAAATAATAAAAAATTAAAAATAATTATCTCTTTCTTAGTGGAAGATGGCTGATCTCTATATAATAATTATTAGTTCACATAATTTCAATATATAAGAATTCTATTTGATATAAGAAACTAATAGGGTTTAAAATGGATAGTTATAACAAATTAAGGGAACCTGGTTCTTTCAGATAAGGATTAATATTGTGGGAACACGGCCTGTGGGGGTCGGTTCGGGTCAATGGAGTCGCCACCATCCATGGTTAAATTTTGGGTGTGGATGGACACCATAATTAATTAAGTGAGAATTTGTAATTTGGTCCAACCAGATTTTAGGTTAGGGGGTTCAATTAAGTGGTTGGGAAGGTGTTAGGCACGCAACCACCCCTAATTCAATGAACCAGTTACCTTATCTAGATTTCTCCCTAAAAATTTTTATTTATTTACAAATTTCTAAAATTCTAATAAAAAATATTTACAAATCCTAAAAAGTTTCTAAATTTCTAAGAGTTTCTAAATTTACTAATATACAAATCTAAAAGAAAATTTCTAGGTTTGTTAAATTTTATACAAGGAAATTATTTCTAAAATCCTGATATTTACAAATTTAATTTCTAAAAGAAAGTTTCTAAATTTACTAAAGGGAGAGTTTCTAAATTTTTAAATGTTCCTAAATTTGTTAATATATACAAATGAAACATTTCTAAGTTTATTGGATTTTATACAAGAAAATTATTTCTAAAAATATTTACAAATTTCTAAATATTAAAAGGGAGGTTTCTAAATTTACTAAAAAAGGAAAATTACTAATAAAGTATTTCCAAAATCCTAAAATCACAATTTCTAGAATAAAATATTAAATTTAGATTTTCTAAGATACAAGATTCTAATTAGTTTTTTTTATATTTTTTCATTTTCTTTTTTTGTTATTATTTATTTATTTATTTATTTATTTTTTGTTTTGAGATTTCTAAGTAGATACCTAAACTTTAATGTGATGAAATAATATTTCAGTGATGGATGAGGAGGTAAGGCAGATAAATCACCTATAAAATAATGGAGTAAATAAACTACAAATCCTAACTAATGAACCTGAAAATAATTGTCATGGAATAATATACATAAATACGTGACCGAAACCCATTGAAATTTGCATTTCACGATGACAATTATAAACATACTAACCCAAATGATGAAGGTGATGTAAATACCAGAAAAGTTTTAAAAAACAAATGACCAAGTTATCAAGCACACCCTAAAAACTGAACATAGATTCTATGTCATCCTAAAAATTGAAACACAAAATTGAGAATTTCTGAAAGAACAGTCCATAATGGCATTACTGAATTGAAACAAACTTTATTAGAATGAAAGCATTTAACAGGATAATTAAACCAAAACAACAACTCTCATAAAAATCCTTTCACAAACATTTTAACTAAATTAATCTAGAAAATAAGAAAGAACCAATCACCCAAGGCATCATAAAGAAAGTAATAACCCGAAGATTACTTGATTCTGGCAATTAAGAAAGCCTATGACATTAATCACCTATGACATTAATCCTTGCAACCTTTATTTGACTTTTTCTCATTCGGAAGACAAAGATCAATTGTCGCAGAGAGAGAGAGAGAGAGAGAGAGAGAGAGAGAGAGAGAGAGAGGGGGAGGGAGGGCCTACTTAGAAGGTGTGATACAAATAAGAATGTTCATGCTGCTGCGGCTGGATGAAAGTATTTCAACAACGGGTATGGCAGCAATAGTTGTGAAACAAAGAGGTCAATAGTGATGCTGCTGCGGCTGGATGAAATTATTTCAACAACGGGTATGGCAGCAATAGTTGTGAAACAAAGAGGTCAATAGTGATGCTGCTGCGGCTGGATGAAAGTATTTCAACAACGGGTATGGCAGCAATAGTTGTGAAACAAAGAGGTCAATAGTGAATGAGCGCCAGCCTGAGAACTCTCCTACGATGAAGAGAGACGACGAGAAAGGAGACGGATCCAGCGAGAGAGTTGCGACAGTGAGATGGTGAGCAAGAACAGGTGCGACAGAGAGGGGTTGGCGCCAGCAGGGAGATGCAACTGTGAGGGACGACTGAAAAGGGATTGATGCAGGTGGAGAGTTGCGAGAGAGAGAGAGAGAATAGAGGTGCGACTGCAAAAAAAAAGGTAATCTGTTGTGGCAAAACAAATAGAGAGGAGCGACTGAGAATGGCAAAAAGATGGATTGCGAGATAAAGAAAGAGGTCTGATGGGTCTTTCCCTCGACCTTCTGCCGTTGATCCCTGCAGAAGAGTTCTCTTCTCCTTCTTTTAGATTGAAAGAAACTCCCATTTTAAAGGGATGGTTGCTCACGGAAGAGGGGGAGGGAGCTACACAATGGAAAGAGAAGAAAATTTTCTTATATTTTCTTGAAGCATCGGAATTACATGCACTCAGACTTATTGGGTATCACTCATTTGTTCTATATATCATTTTGTCATTTAAATCTTTGGTATATTCTTGGAATTAGAATAAAGCATATGAATGGAGAACAAGTATGGTTGGGTCAGCAAGATTGCAACACAACAGTATTGGATGTCAATTAATTATCAACTAATAAACACATAAAACAGCATTGGATGACTTATATACAATCTGCAGAGACAGGGAAGCTGCGGTGAATAATTTTATGGAGATCACAAATGCTGGAAGGGTGTGGAATATAAGATTTAGAAGAGATCTGCAGGATTGGGAGGTGGAAAGGTTTGAAGAGATGCTGCAACAATTGTACAGCATTCTCGGTCCAGGAGGAGGATGGTAGAGTGTGGTTTAAAGGTAATTCAGGCTTGTTCTCCGTCAAGGAGGCTTTTTCAAGCTTGCATTCCATCGGGGCGAAGATTATTGAGCAGAAATTGATATGGTCAAAGTTTATACCAAGTAAGGTATCCTTCTTTATTTGGGCAGCAAGGTTAGATAAAATCCTAACTGTGAATCACCTAAAAAATAGGGGGTGGCAGATGCCTAATAGGTGTATTATGTGCAAGGAGAACGAGGAAACTGTGGACCATTTACTCATCCATTGCAAGGAAGCTTATAACCTATGGAACAGAATTATTGGAAGATTTGGACTAAGGTGGACTCAACAAGAGAACTTTGCCAAGGTCCTACAGGCTTGGAGTGTAAAGAAAGGATCTTCTCTAAGAAGTCTGCTGTGGAATGTTGCCCCGGCTTCTATATCCTGGGTAATTTGGGGGGAAAGGAACAATAGAATATTTAAAAATGTAGAGAGGGGCCTACCAAACCTAGAAAGGAAAATTATCTCACTCATGCATAATTGGCTGGCAGCTCATGGCATGTTGGAGAAAGTGCAAATTCAGGACCTGATTCAATGTCAACTGTTTCCAGAGTAACGAAGGGTGCCCAGCAGTAGATATGAGGGGCATTTTTGGTCATCAAGTTTGGGAAATCTCAGATGGGAGAGGGTGCAACTGTTATGTAATACCTTTGTGGTTTTGTGAACCTACAAATGCTTCATAGGTACACGATGCGTGTACCTATGAATCATGATCCTATCTATCTACATATATAAAATATCTTATTTACCAATCAAAAAATAAATAAATAAACACATAAAACAGGCACGAACTCCACAACAGCAATATTCCAAAATCCAAACTCTGTGACAGCAATATATAATGACCATCAGCAAATCAAAGAGAAAAAATAAAATAACACGCCTAGAAGATGAAATATGCCATTAAACATAATAGTGAGTGTTCTTCCACATAGGGGTTACACAAGACAATAAAATTCAGCTACAAACTATATATAAAAGGTTTTATGTAAACATTAGAACTGGAATGAGAGTACAACTTAAAGAGAATGGTGAAATCTTTGGAGTTTTGCTTCTGAAATTCTATTGGTAACGTCTCGTTAATTGATACGGTCTGATCATTACTCATTAAGAAAATTCAAATCTGACATATTGAAGCAGAAGGTAGAGTTTGGGTAGGACAATAATGACCTGGATTTTCAGGACAACCTCAACCCTCCTAAGAAGAAGAAAGTATTGAGTACAACCAAAGGGAAACTTTTGAATTTTGAATCACCCACTTGTATAGGCCTCTATACTACTTAAGGCGCAAAACAATAAAGTATTTACCAATTGGCAAGAATTAGGGTGTCCTTAAAGTTAAGGGAAGGTCTACACTTTAGGCTAAAAAATCTAAAATGGTTCTCATTATCTCACTTTCTTTCAAATCTTTTGTCTTTAAAAAAAATTGTTGAATAGTCCTTCCTTGTTCAAAAGATTAGAGTTCTAGGTATAAAATTTTATTTGATTAATATGAACTTGTACTGTACAGTCTTTTCAATAAGACCCATCATATAGAAACATGGAGGCCAAGTCCTTTTTTTACCCACTAGATTTTTTCCATATTTTTTCTTTCATAACTTTATGGGAAAAGGTGATATTGTAACAGTGACTTACTCATTTGATTCTCCATTAATGACTTTCTAGTTGTGCTACAGAAAGATTGAGATGGCTTTAATTGGAAGTCCAATGTACACTATGTGAACCCTTTTTACCCCTAGATGCTTTTTAAAACCCAGCCCATTGCCTTCCCTAGGCTTATATATTAAAGAAGAGTCAAGGGTTTCAATCATCTTGTCCAACCCTAGCACATGCCTTTGCTTGATGTAGTGATTGAAAAGCAATTGACGGACAAGTGGGCAGAGCTGGAATTCATCCAGCACTCTTTCTTTCAGCTGAACTGTCAATTTTCACATTTAGGCAAACATTACAACAGCCTCCCATTTATTGAAGGTAAATTTCTTTAATCTAGTCAGGGTTTTTGGCAGACTTGTCTCGTTTAAATGCATTTTGAATCCCTCTAGAGAATAGAATAAGGCTTAAAAGAGGGAACTCAGGGGTCGTTTTTAGCATGAGTTCTCATCAAAGACCCATCAAAACCCCTCTAATCTTGCAACCCTTACAAGTTCTTCAGATCTGGAAATGTAATGCATAATGTCTCTCCTCAAAACCCTAACCTAAACATCTTACATCACAGCAAGCTTTTATTCTGGCCATACCTCTCTTCTCCCTCTACCTCCTTACACCAAAATCATCAATCCAAAGGAGAAAGAGAGGTACTTGTAACTCACAACCCATAAAGAATGATGGAAATGGCAAGGACGCAAGAGAGAGATAGAAAGAGTGAGTACAGAGAGAAGAAAGAAAAGAGAGAATAGAGAGCATACCTGGTACAAGCTGTGGAAGGAAGAGCTTTGCTACGAAAGGAAGAGCAAACGAGGAAGGAGATGGCGCGAGAGAACGAGAGAGTCAGGCTCGTTCTAAAAACCCCCTAGAAACAAGATTGTTGGTTTTATCCTTTAAAAGCCTATAAAGGATCGCTTTTGGTTTTTGCTTGGTTTCTAACATTTGTTTCTAAAATTTATCTCTTAAAATCCCTACCAAACGGATGATTTGGGCTTTGGACTTGGATTCTATTTAAAATCCAAAATCCAAAAGCCCTACCAAACAACCCTGAGAGAAGAAAGCGATGGATAGTCCCAAAGAGATCTGTTTCCAAACGATTGTTAACAGTCGTTTGGAAATTTCCCCAAATTTGAAACGAATTGCTAAATCCTTCTAGAAAACCTTCAAATCTTTTCTCAATCACTTTCTTTTAACTTGGGAATCATTTTAGAATGATTTCCCATTGATTTGGGTTGCAAAAATAGCAACCCACGAACACGCAAGCTCAAAATATGTTCGTTGGGAACCTAGGGTGTGTTTTGTAAATATAAAAACCTTCATACCACTTCTGATATTTTGAAAAGTTTTGGGTCCAAAAATTAATTTCCAAATTTTCACTTTTCCCCTATTTCCAAGTTTTATTTCAAAAAGTCTCTTTTTCTGTTTTTGCAATTTAAACCCCCAAAATTGGGATTTTGACATGTATAGCATGTCATTAACAAAATTTCTTATCTACAACATTAAAGTCAATTTAGAAAAAGCCGGGGGGCATGGAATGTTAGGCTCGAATCTTGCTAAGTTCCCTTTATATAATAGTGTAGATAATTGTTTACATTTCACAATGGGTGATAGTGATCAATTTTTGTATTATTTTCACATATGTGCACAACATGGTTAAAGAAAGAAACTGAAACTGATAAAATTATGCTGGTTACAGGTTTGAAGGTTTCCAATATCAGTCTGTTAGTACAGACATTTTGGAACTTGTTGATTTGCTTGTGTTTTCTAGTGGTATAGACACCCCCATTGTAGTTAATAGGCTAGAGGATGTTTCCAAGATTGGACATTGTAGAATTGATATCAAATTTAAGTTTTCTAGTGGTATAGACACCTCCCATTATGGTGAATAGGCTAGAGGATGTTTCCAAGATTGGACACTGTAGAATTGATTTCAAATTTAAAAAGAATGGCCCGCATGCCTGGGCCAATATAGCTGATAGATCCCATTATGGGAACTGAACTACTTTTGTGGTTTCGGAAATTTCTGGTGCTTCTGGAAAGGAATTTAGATAATCCAAAATCAACCACATGGGTAGTCATGTTATCATCAAGCAAAACGTTGCTTGGATTTAGATAACAACGATAAGAAAACAATTTAATTTAGACTATTAAGTTGGTATGTTATACCTCACCTTCTCCCTTAGCCAAGTTGAAGTAGAGGTCTATGATGTTGGGGCAGTTCTCATAAGAGGCAGGAGCACAAAGCTTATCTGTGAATTGAAATATGGGAATATGGGATCAAATGCAGGCTGTGCATTTTCTTTCTGTACTTACCTTTTATATAATATCAATGCCAACAACTGAGTTTCAATGTGGAGACAATCAATAGCATCACCCTTCTTCATCCTTGACCCACAAATGAAAGAAGTGCTTTTTCAATAGCAGAAGCTGGCAAAACCTCAACAAGGGGACCAACATATCCTTTTCATTACCATTTTATGAGTCCTTGGCTACTTTTTCTTTTTGATTTCTCCAGCTTTTAAGGGAATAAACTATCATGACAGTCTCAATTACTTATTGAAACTTATTTCATCCTTCATATGGGAATGGACTATCTTTTGGTCTCAATCACCATATAGTGTAACTTACAGGGTCAATTAATTATCTCCTTATTGACTTGTTTACTGTCATCCATTGGCTTTTCTTGATACTAAGTCATGTTAATGCAGTATGATTTGATTGAATGTATTTGTTTATGTCTTTGCTTGACTTCGAGGATTTTGCAAGTAAACTCTTCTCTTTGAACTAGAAAAAAGTGATTAAATTATTTGAGAAAGGTTGGAGTAAGAGTCCAACTAAATTACTAATAGATCCATTTAGGCCTACTTTTAACATTTAAATTGCACCAAATGTAAACTCAAAACCTTGTAGCTAATGGATTGCATTGACTTGTAGAATTTGAAAACTGTGTAACTCAATCACAGACATCTGTTATAAGGCAGGAGTAACCTTTATATGTTTTCTACATCACTTCAGAATAGTAGATTGAGCATTTTAAAATGCTTGGCTTCATGCCTGTGTACGATTTATGGTGGTGTGTTTAGGTAGCTGACTTGTTCAAGAGTTTTGTAATAAGATTCTAATGATTAATAAATGCCAGGTTTAGATTGACAATGCCTTATTCCAATCTGTTGAGGCCAGCAGCACAAATCTTGTTCCAGCATTCCTACATGTTGTAAGCCTTATCTTTAGTTAGCTCAAGTACCCGTAGATCAAGCACGGAGGAGATGACTAGTGCAGTGTGGCTTTTGATGTGTGAAAAGAACAATGGAAGTGAATGATTCAGTTTTATCTTCAGGGATTATATATTGAGCGGCTCCAGAAATTTAACTGCTGCTTTACCTCTCTTGGATTTATAGTTTCGTAATTGGTGGGTTAAGCTACCTGCCTTGCAGGACCTGAAGGGTTAATCAAAGCCAGTGACTAAAGTGTTAGATTCAGGAGCTATATGTAGTGCTTTCTTCCTGTTGTTTGGAATACATTTTATGATTGGTGTCAAATTTGTTTCTTTCTGTTTCTTTTAAATGTAGTGGTTGGCCTTGTGAGCCTCATCCCTAGAGTTCTAGTGGGACCTGTATGGTTGATGCATGTAGGCTGCAATGTGGCCCATTATCATTTTAGTAATTAATTATAGAAACCTAATGAATTGTTCGAACTTTGAACCTTGAGAGTTTCCTTTACACTCAAATAGTGAATACCTTGATACTTGAATTTGATTTTTGCAGAATACTCCCTATCCTTGGATTTTTAAAAGCTTCAAAAGTAGGATTTGCAGCTCAAACAGAAGGAAAGGAAGCATCCAAGGAAATAAGGATCCGAAAAGAAATCTCTAGTCTATTATTAAGGACAATCTGTTAATTGGCTTGAAGAATTTCACATTTGTTGATTGTAGAATCTGAGAAGGTCCTCGCTTGGAATTGCTATATGGTTTGAATAGTGTGCACATTTGACAACATTTTTGAAGATCAATCAACCAGCATTGATTAGTCATATCAAGGAATCGCTAGTTTTGAGAAATACTTGCTGATTACTTGCTATGTTTCTCTCTTGGATTAACTGGAGTATTGAAACCTTGCGTCATCATTCATCATAGGTATCTACTTTATTAGTTGTGATCTCCATTAGATGTCTCCCTTTTTCTGCTTATGTATTTGGTATTAAGCTTGCATATAAAATGATAGAACTCACTATGTTTTCTGGTGTATAATCAACATACGAACAATCCAGGCATTGTAATAATTTGCTAACAAAATATCGAAAATCCCACTGATCTATTCCCAACTTCTATCAAATTAACTTTGTATTAGACAACTTGGATAATTAGTCAAAATTGATCCTTACTTTGTCGCCAAACGGTTTCCGAGTTCCCTAGATGAAAGGAAGTTTTCTTACCTTGAAAAGAAAAAGAAAAAAAAGAAAGAAAAAAATAGAGGGCTTTGCTATCTCCAGCTGTTAGCATTTTACACAGACTGCCTTTTGCAACAAGGCCAATAAAGAAAAATAGACAATACTTCATAAAAAATAAGACAAAACAATTAACATGAATTCAAGTTTACTACTTAATTAAACAAACAAGGAAGGCAATGTCACTAACAAAAAAAGGGAAAAAAACTGCTTGGGATAGCTAATTGCATAAAATATGATTTGATATATAATACAACTCATAGCTCTTCCTGTTGCAAAATCATTTAACAACCATGCTAAATACCATATAATGTGCTTGTATATTATAATCATATCATGTTCAATTACTTGCACTTTGTTATAGGATGTTAACTTTTAATCGGTAGCTTAAGATCTAATTCTACTTTCTTCTTGATTTGTCACTTTGAGGTAAACATTCTTGATTGAATGCAGCTTGTGAACGCCATCCTGAATGTCCATCCGGTCCCGAGGTGAGTTCATGGAACATGCAACTCCAATTCATATAATGGAAACCAAGCAATCTCTCCTTCCATGACTGATGCCTGCAAAACTTTCCATGTTCTCTACAACTTCATCCTGTTCTCTTTCTTCATCTGGTATGAGCATGTGTAAATCTATGATCTCCATTAGATGCTCGAGCAAGGCCATCTTCAAGTATTCATAAAGGCTTGAATCATTTATAAACATAGCATCAGTTGGTCTCTTTCCTGTGAACATCTCACGCAAGAGAATCACATAACTATAAACATCCCCTTTTGTGGATGCTTCACCACCCATTCCATATTTTGTAATTTGTAAATCTTTTACTTTAGCAACAAACTAATAGCTTTAATGAAAGAACAATAGATTGAATCTAAAGTGAAAGTAATGTTTTGAAGATTCGACATTGTAGAATAGATTTCAAAATTTGAAAAAAAAAATTG
This sequence comes from Buxus sempervirens, assembly GCA_947561395.2. Lineage (NCBI taxonomy): Eukaryota > Viridiplantae > Streptophyta > Magnoliopsida > Buxales > Buxaceae > Buxus > Buxus sempervirens. Next base: position 27,246,655 of record OX387192.1, read on the forward strand.
GTCTACACACCTGGAGCAATATAACCAATAGATCCCTTCATGGCAACTGAATTGCTTAAGTTATTGCTGAAACTACTATTGATTTTGGGAAGGAACTCGGCTAACCCAAATCAACCACATGGGCAGTCATGTCATCATCAAGCAAAACATTGTTTGGCTTTAAATCACGATGAACAAGCGGTGTTTCGCAATGATGATGAAGGTAATCCAATGCGGAAGCAATATCAATTGCTATGTTCAGCCTTTGGTCGAGGTTCAATCTCCTTAATTGATGCCATCCATCTATGCTTGGGTGCAACCAGTTTTCTAGACTTCCATTAGGCATGAACTCAAAAACTAGAGCTTTGAAATCATTACCTTTAAAGTCCACGCTTGAGCAAGAAGTTATAATCTTGATCAGATTTCGATGTCGAATTTTTTTCAATGCTTCACATTCAGCCATGAAGCTTTTGTTGGCTGCTTTATGTTGAAGATTTAATATCTTCACTGCAATAGGTTTATCTTTTTGAGGTAGAGTTCCTTTTTACACAACTCCAAAAGTACCCATGCCAATCAAATTTGCAGATTCAAATCCATCAGTTGCTTTAAGAAGGTCTTCATAGGATACCCTGATATATGCGCTTCTCCCAAGAAAGCTGTGGGAGGAGGATCTTTTCTGGACTTTTTTCGCCAATGAAATATCAAAAAACATGCTACCAATGTTGAAAATAAAGCCACACTAATTGATGTGACTATTACTTTAAAAGTTTTGGACCTTCCATGTTTCTATATGACTTCTTTAGGGCATGCTGACAACTTTAAACTTGGAATACCCCTACAAAGCTTGATGTCTCCAATGACAAAAATACCGCTTGAATTACTGAAAACTCCTCTAATAGGAACCTTGCCCTCAAGATCATCGTATGACAGATTTAATTTTTGTATAAATCTCAAATCTTTTAGATCTTGTGGAATTTTTCCCAGACAAGTTGTTGCTTGAACGATCTGAATATTGAATACCTTTCAGAGATGCGATGGATGACAAAATGCTTCCATTGAAGTAGCTATTCTGCATAAAAAGCTCTTCAAGGCCTGCACAATCACCAATTGCACTCGGAATTTCTCCGAATAATTTGCTATATGAGATGTTCAATGTCCTAAGACTTCTCAACTTGCCCAACTTTGATGGAAGTGAACTCGTCAAGGAGTTATGAGATAAATACATGAAAATGAGGGATGGCAGGGAGATTAGTTCATTTTGAGCAAGGTCTAACCTCTGTAAATGTTCAGATTGTTGAAGATTTGAAGGAATACTTCCATTCAAGAGGTTCATTTCTAGATGGAGTACATATAATTGGGTGATGTTGCCTATGGAGGATGGAATTTCTCCTGTTAATGTGTTGTTGGGTAAGTGCAGTAGTCGTAGATTCTGAAGCTTCCCTATGGAGATGGGAATTGTACCTGTGAGTTGGTTGTTCCTCATGGCCAATGAATATAAGTTCACAAGATTTCCCATACTGGTAGGAATGCTTCCAAATAATCTATTTGCTCCTACATACAATCCCTCTAACTTGTTTGAGAGATTGGCTATAGAATTTGGCAACTGACCTCCAAAATTATTGTCTCCAAGAGCTAGAATTCTCAAATGGCTAAAGTTTGTCAAAGAATTGAGAAAGCTTAAATCATCAACCTCTCCAGTCCCTAGATATTTGTCTCCAAAAGTTAGTACTTGAAGGTGTAAATCCTATTATCTTAAGTATTTTTAATTAAGGGTAAATAGAGGTTAAGTTATTTAATTAGATTAATTAAATAAATCAATTTAGTAAATTCAACTCTTGATTAGCATAGAAAAGGTTGATATGGCTTAGATTTTAAAGGTTTACAAAAATCCGATGGTCAGAAGATATCGGATGCTAATGTTAAGTTATTGATGTAAGGATTTGGTGGTTGTAATTTAATTTGATGGGAGTGTATACATTGAATCAAATTTTAAAAGAAACCCTTTTGGTTTGGTTTGTTTTGGGTTGGTTCATATTAAGTGGACCGGTTTAAATTGGTTTACGTTTAGTTATAAATCTTCATGAGGAAACCAGAACATTCCAGTCATGCGTAGAAAGAAGGAGAAGAGAAAATAGAAACAAGAAAAGGAGAGAAAAGGAAGAAGAAGGGGAAGAAGAAGAGAAGAGGCCAAATCTGTAAGTAGCACCTTTCTACTCTTAGATTGTATAGGAATTTTGGTTTTAACAGAGAATCACTGTTCGTGTTGTTTTAGACCAAATTTTTGTAGTTTAGATGTTTGAATTGAATCGGAGGATTTCATACTATGTAATTCAGGTTTTAAGTTGTTAGGTTTTGATTCTTGCATGCTTATGAATGTTTTCTAAGTGATTTAGATTGAATAAAACCAGTTTTGTAGTTTAGATTCAGAAAAAACAGAGGTTTCGAAAATGTGCAATTCTAGAGAATTTTTTGGTCGCTCAACATTTGGGGTCAAGCACCTAAATGTGGCCAAATATATAAGAGGCGCTCAACCTGAGTGCTCAAGCACCAAGGTCAAGCGCCCATTCAAATTCACCATTAAAGGTGGGGCTCAACCCAAGCACTCAAGCAATGGGTCAAGCACCCATGTTAAACCAAGTTATAAGGGGCGCCCAACACCTTTGCTCAAGCAATGTATCAAGCGCCTATGTTAAAACCATTTAAAAGGAGCGCTTAACCCTTGTGCTCAAGCATAGGATCAAGAGCCCAATATAGAAAAGTTGTTTTTGGACATTTTTGAGTAGATTTTAATTATGGAATGTGTTCTTATCAAATGTAATTTATGTATGAATAAATTTTAGGTGTTTAGAAGGTACTTCTACTGAATGTATCTTAAAATTCAATATAACAAGATTTTTTGGTACGTTCTACTAATATTGGTTTTGATGTGGAAATTTCAAGGAAATTGTGTTCTTTCTTTTGATCTTAATTGAGTTAGATGATTTGGAAGTGGTTTTATCTATGAATTGTGCGAGTATAGTATATGGTATTTTATTATAATAAATAGGCACTTGAAAGGCCGATGGCCTATGGCATATTGATTCTGTGGGTAGTGGACTGCAGTTCACCCTTGTTGTTGAGAGCCTGCATCCACCAAAGACTTGGATATTTGTGGGTAGTGAACTGTCGTTCACCTTTGCTGTTAAGAGCCGGGGGTAGTGAACCTGCATCTACTACTAATTTTGATTCTAGTGAACTCAAGTGCACTACATGCCTTAAGGTATAGGTATTGTGGATAGTGAACCTAAATTCACCCCAGAAGCTCATTTTTTTAGATTGTTTATAATTGAGCATAAGAAAACAGTGGTTGGTTTTTATGGTCTAGTGGGCTTGTTTGTAGAGTTTGATCCATGTCTAAGTCAAATAGTGTATTAGAGTAACTTGTGCGAAATTAATGCTCTTGTATAGCATGCGTAATACTGATTTGTGGGTAGTGGATGACCGTTCACCCTAACTGTTGATAACCGGGGGTAGTGAACTTGCATCCACCACAATTTAGATGCCATCCTATGTGGGGGTGAGCTGTAGCAACCTGTTCCGCCATTGCCAACGGTGAGGTCAACTCGATGGTTTTGTATATATAAATATATAAAATCACTAACCCTTACTAACAGTTTGACTGGGTTGTACTTGCCAACTCATACGTGAGTACTCCGCTTAGGAATTGGATTCTAGTGTTAAATCACCCAAGATATTCTAATTCACGAGTCCTACGTTGACATATCATTGTAATTGGTTGTGGTTTACTAATATCATGGTTCGTATTGATTTTGATTACTTTTGGGAATTACTAAACTTCCAGATATTGTTTAAATAAGGATAAAATTTTACATTGTATTATAAACCTGCATCAATTGGGTTTAGCATGCATGTGTTACTTACGAGGAAGAAATTCTCATGCGTTTTGCTTTATCGATTTTGTTTTCAAAAAATCCTGCAAGGCGAGTACATACTGGGGTAGACAAAGATAGTGATTCAAATTTCTATCGTCCAGAGGATTATTATTTTCCCGACTACGATTGGATATTTTTCTTTTGTAGTTTTTCTAACTTTTTGGGACATGTAAATATTTTTCATAGAGAGAGTGTGTGAAACTTAGTGGAACTGTATTTGTGGACTTTTATTTTTGGATATGTATATATAGATTTAGATTTTGTCAACACATACACCCACGCTTAATTTGTTAAATTTTAGTGCACTCTGATATTAACTGGTTAATCAGGTTTCGGAAGTGCCACTGAGACCTTACTTGATGTCTAGGAGCCGGCATATAACTTTAATGAACATTTCCGGTTCCGGGGCATCACAAAAGGCTCGCTAAAATTCCCAAATTGATAGGGACAGATTTGGAGAATTTGTTGCCAGCCATTTCAATTTTTAAAAGTCCTGAAGCATTTGGAAATGACATTGGAATGGTTCCACTAAATTGATTCCCAGAAATGTAGAAAATTTGAAGACTAGGAAGTTTCAATCCTAAGTCTTGTGGAAGGATTCCATAAAGATTGTTCATTGTCAGACAAAAGAAACTAAGAGATGAAAGGTTGTAAAGAGAAGGAGGAATAATACCCGAAAGCTTATTTGCACAAAGAGTAAGTGAATTTAAGCTTGAGAGTCGGCCTAAAAAGTCTGGAACATTACCCTCTAGTTTATTCAATGTTAGAGAAAGAATTTCAAGCAAGGAAAGATTCCCAAGAGATGATGGAATTCCACCTATTAAATTGTTGGAACTGAGGCCCAACGTCACCAACTTTGATAGCGAGCCAAGGTTCGATGGAATTGTTCCAAAGAAGCCATTGAAATAAAAGTTCATGACCCTGAGATGGGAGCAGCTTGACAAACTGCCTGGAATATTGCCATAAAAAGAATTGTTGTTCAGATGTAGTTGTTGTCACCAAAACAAATGACCTAGTTATGAAGGGATGTGACCGAAGAAACTGTTGTTTTTTAGATTGATGACTTTGAAGAAGGTGAGATTTCCAATGTGAGTAGATAGTTGTCCTGTGACCTTTTGAGAATGTAGGTCCAAGACTGTGATTCTTTGATGCCGATGACTACATGTGACACCATGCCATTGACAAAAATGTATAAAATCATTCCATGAACTTAGCGTTCCAAGTGGATCCTCAATTATAAGACTCTTGAAGTTGAGTAATGCGATTCGATCTGTTTTGTTTCCTAGAGTTGATGATGGAGAGGTGGGAAGAGAAACCACCGAGCTTATTTGTGGGTTCAAGCATAAAAGAATACTGCAGATGAGGAGAAGAGAACAAGATAGTGTTATAATGCTTGAACGTCTACTCTCCATAGTATAAATGGTTGTGATTGTTGTGAACTAACACTTGTGAACTCTTAAAACCTTGTGAATCCTGGATCATCACAAGAAATGTCAAGGTGTGAGTTAATATAAATATCCCGTCAACAGTAAACTCCAGTGAAAAAATGCCAGCCATATATGCATATTATAAAGGGAACCCTAGGTAAATATTCCCCAGGATTCTGACCCACCCTTTTGGTTGCCATAAACAGTCTATCGAAATTCTCTAATATTCCCTCAAGATTCTGGCCCGTCCTTTTTTGTTAACATAAATAGTCCATTGAAATTCTCTAATAGACTCAATTATCCTAGATAAAACTAGGAATACAAAATCAGAAATCTAACAAACCAGTGAGTGTATGTAAAGAAAATCTAGCGTTCATCTCTGATACAGCATTGCCTGTAAAGAAAATTTGACTAGTGTTTATGGGCAATATTGTATCAGAAATGAATGTCAAATTTTCTTTTTCTTCGGTTTCTTTACTTTTTCTATAGAAGTCTATTTATGCATCCTTCTCTATAGAACAAATGGCCTGTAAACACCAGTCTTTTCTTATGCATCTTTACATTGATGACATGCATTGATTGTCCTTGGCTTTCTGATGTCAAGCTGGGTTTTAACTTGAATGCATAAAATAATCCATTGGCAATGTCACTGCATTCTTTACTTAATGTTCAATGATAGGTATGCAACAAACAAGTTGAAGGAGAGGATTTAACCATCTGATTTCATTCTAAAAATAACTACGAATGAATGGTCTATAACCATCTTGGAAGGTTATGGGGTCATGTTAATGTATGAATGAAGATACATATCTAGTTAGTTGGCCGTTCAAATTAATATTACTGAAGTCACTGAAATTAAGGATCCATTACCAGCTTTGTGTTTCATTAGTGTCTTTGGTAATCATGTTATGTGTCCTTAATATCAAGTTGCCATATGATTTGGTTTGTATGTTCATATCTTTGCTTGACTAGAGGATTTTGCTGGAAAACAAGTCTTGACCTGTGCCAATTTAGTGAACAACGATAAGTCATGTGTCACTAGCTACAAACAAGTTACTATATATATGATTTGGGTTGTATGATTGTTCATGTCTTTGCTTGACTTGGAGGATTTTGCTAGAAAACAAGTCTTGGAACAACGGTACGTCATGTGTCCCTATTACCAAGTTGTTTTATGACTTGGTTTGTATGTATGTTCACGTCTTTGCTTGACTTAGAAGGTTTTGCAATGGCTTTCTGATACTCCTCCATCTGAACTTGTGGATATAATAAACTAAAACTAACATACCTCAACTCTTTAGCAAATCCTAAAACTAACAATTTCTTTGTTCATCCAATTGAAAATGTCATGATTAAGTCTACATAAGTTAACTTGAAAGAGAAACACTAGCTGAACCATCTTTAAGAAACATCAGGCACTGTGTATTCAGAAGGCTAAGAATGTGACATGCTAGGTGGGAAGATGGTTTAATTGACCATTTATGTTTGTTGATTTGAACTCAGTTGATGCCATAAGTTCTTAACTCTTCAAATGAGATGCAGCCGCATTGGTTCAATTGAGAGGCTAGGAGGACTTTTGGTAACTTATTTTTTTTTTTCAAACAATTTGAATATGAAAAACTTTTCAAATTGTTTTTCCACTTTTAAAAACAGTTTAAGAGAAACCCATTTGGTTAAATTTAGCTCAAACCCAATTACAATTTTAAAATCTATAAAAATGCATTTGGTAAATAACTAAAAATTGATTTTGCATATATTAACTTAACAAGGACCTTACACAATGATGCACGGTTTCGGATTTCATCGTACTTATTCATCGTTAACTTCATGCATCAATCATAATGGGGACATATTTGTAGTTGCCCCTTTCATGATTTCCTCTATGAAATATATTCATCAACACAATGTAGCAGCCCAAAACAGGATTAGTATGATAATACAATTGTACTGAACAAATAATTTGACTTGGTTAAGTGTTTTTTTCTTTTTCTTCTCTTTTACTTTTTTTGTCTGTTCGTTATAGGGAGTATATAGCCGTCCATTGGCTTTGGCTATAATTATGTTAACATTTATATGGCCCACAAGCCTTCTATGTAGAGAATTTTCATCCAAGTTGCTGTATGATTTGGTTTGTATGTTCACGTCTTTGCTTGACTTTGAGGATTGTGCTAGAAAACGAAAGTCTTGGCTAATGGCTAGTGCCAAATTTAGTGAACAACATTAAGTTGTGTGTCACTACAAAGAAAGTCGCTATGTGATTTGGATTGTATAATTGTTCAGTGGAGGATTTTGCTAGAAAACCAAGTCTTGAGTAGTGAACAATAGTAAGTCGTGCAGTGGCGGAACCACCTTATGTTTAGTGGGGGCAATTGTCCCCCCCACGCGGCCGAATTTATTATTTTTTAATTAAAAATACATTTTTTTATATATGTTTTAATTGAAATTTATATTTTGCCCCCTCTAAAATTCCTAGTTTGTCCCTCCTAACTCATTGAAATTTCTATATTTAATGAAAAGTGTTAATTGAAATTTCTATTTGGCCCCCAAATATTCGAAGTCCTGGTTCCGCCACTGGTCACGTGTCCCTATTACCAAGTTGCCGTATGACTTGGTTTGGATGTATGTTCACGTCTTTGCTTAACTTGGAAGATTTTGCTAGAAAACAAGTCTTGCCTTTCTAAGTAAGAAATGCTCATGAAGGAGAATAAATTATAAGGAACCTTTCAATCACCAAATTTATATTTTAAAATTTGATAGATAAGTCTTAGATGAATATCAAATAATTTTGCCATTCATAAGAAGTTACAAAAAAGGACCCATTTCCAACTTTTTGTCTTATTATTGGGTTCGGTAAAGCCCATGACTTTGGCAATAACAAGTCATTTTTCCTGTTACCAAGTTGCCGTATGACTTGGATTTGTGTGTTTGTTCATGAATTTGCTTGACTTGAGCATTTTGCTACAAATCTAAGTCTTGGTTTGTGCCTTCTATAGTGGAATAATAACAATTCATGTGTCCCTACACCAAAAATTATACACATGATGATTTGATTTGTGTGCTTGAGTTATTGGATTTTGCTAGAAAACAAGTCTTCACTTGTGTAGAATTTAGTAAAGAATACTAAGTCATGTGTCCCTACTACCAACTTGCTATATGATTTTGTTTATACGGTTAATTATATTTTTTTCTTCACTCAAAATATCTTGCTAGAAAGCAAGCCTTGGCTTATGCCAACTTTTCTTACTAAATTAAAATAAGTTAGTATTGTTTGGCATTCATTTTGGGAATTCTTTCCAAAGCTTGGAATGAGTTACAACTTCCAAGGGTTGGAATGAATTTTGGGGATTGAATGTGTGTTTGGTTCCAATTGAGGAATGAGTTTCAAAAAAATATATTACAATTCAGAATAACCCGAGACCAATTTCTAGATTTTCAAATGAGTTTTGCAAAAGTACGGTGGCATATTTCTAATATTTGTAGATTCTAAAAGACATACATGAAAGTTGCTTTAAAGGCTCTTTTATATGACAAGGACAAACTTGTCATTTAAGAAAATTTCTTTTAAGTTAAAACAATGGCAAACTTCTAATATTTATAATCTCTACAAGAATCAATCCTCTTCCACCAAACATTAAACCCAACCTTTCTTTATTCCCATGGAACTCATTTGGGGATCCCAACCCAAAATGAAACAACACCTGAATGTTTCATTCTAATTTTGGAATGATTTTTCCCAAATGCGTTTCACAAAATGCAATAACGTGAGAAATCACGCGTCGACCCTTTTTTGGTTTTTGAGAAATCATTTTGCAAATGCATAATTTTCTTTTTCTTTTAAATGCAGTGGAATAAAATCTTATTGGTCTTTTGAACCTTATCCCTAGGTTCGTTAGATTTCGCCCATTGCTATTTTAGAAGAAATACATACCTTCTTATAGAGATATATGATGAACAATTGGAACCTTGATACTCGTCTTTAAGCTTAATCATAAATATTTTTCACGCCTGAATTTGATTTTTACAAAATACTCCCTATTCGTTGGACTTGAAATTGATTGCTTACACCACTATCTTCCAAACACGAAAGGGCGAGTGAAAGTTTAGCTTCAAAAAGGAAGTTTTGTAAATTGAGCATTTGCAGCTAATGCTGAAGAATGTGTCCAAGGAAATGAGCATGCTCCAGGAAGAAATCTATAGTTTTAAAACAATTATTTTATAAAGAATTATTTATGAATTGGCTTGAGCAAAGGGGTTTTTAATACTAAGTCAAGCCATCCAATTATAAAATGTAAATTGCATCAACTATAATTATGTAATGGTGGAGCCAGCTGAAATTAAAAGGACTAACATGGGTGCACGTGCAAGATTGCACGTGGAGAGAGGGAATAGATCGAGAGAGGAGAAGTGGGGAGAAAGAGAATGGAGGAGAAGTGGGGGCAGTTACAAACTAACTGTTTTTGTACAAAAATGGTGAATTGAGACGGATATAGCCCTGTATTATTGAAACCAAATTATGCAGGGGATTGGCATTTTGGGAAAGTTGTAAATTGTTTTGGGCATGCTTCCCAAAAGGGCGCCTCATGTTATATATAGTATAGATTATGGGTGAATAAAATATTATTTGGGGGAAGGAACCATATATTTACAAGTAATTACATGAGGTGCTAACCTATATGTAGCTCTGCCCCTGATTATGTAACCTTATGGCCTGTGACTAATGAATTCCCCAACATGTACATGCATGTGCAAACACATATAGTACAAGAGTAATTATCTATACTATTATATAAAGTCAATCCACAACCTTCTTGTTAACATTCTATTCCCAAAAGGCCCTTAAATTTTTTTTTTCAATTTTATTATAATACCCAGGTTTGTTATGGCCATGTTTATATCATGCATAACCAACTGCCCATGTCACATTTCTTTGTTTCTAATTCTTTTGCTATGTGCATAATGCATGCATTCCCATAGTATTAGTACAAGAGAATTATGGAGGAAACAGTTGAAGCACTCCAGTTCCATCCAGGCCATCTCATCTTAAATATCCTTGTATCATTCTTATGCCATCGCAATCACTTTGGCCTTCCTCGAACCTTTTCATATATTGCATCATTTCCTATTTTGAAATCATTCAAAAACGCGGGTTGCACGACTAAATGGATTAAAAATTAAACATGGAGCAAAGAACAAGTGCAATGAAGCTTTCTAAATGTGGAGGAGAAAAGAGAGAGTGAATGATTTGGTTCTAATTATCAAGAATAATTTACTAAGTGGCTTCATCAAATTAACCGCTTCTTTTCCTCCTGTAAACAAAGTTTCGTAATTGACAAAAGTGGGTTATTATTATTATTTTTGGTACATTTGTTAGTGTTGTGCACGTAATTTGAATTCAGTCGATATTTACATGAAGGGTATTTTTGTGACTCTTGGGTGTCTCTTATATAAAACCCAAATTTAGGGTTTTTTGGTCATCGTCGAAAGATTATGTTGCTTTTGGCCACGAGAGGGTTGTGTTTTGTTAACCCTATTTTCACAGATTTAGTGAAGGAACCCTATCATCTGCCCTCATAGGCATCTTTGTTGAACGATGTAAATCACATCTTGTGGATATAAACCAGTGAGGTTATGTGGATTTAGATGTAAAGATGCCAAAAGAAGAGAAAATTTGACATTCAGCTCTATTGCAGTGACTCTTGCTGTGAATATTGACAAGTTAAGCACAAGAGCAAATGCCAGTCATGCATATGTTGTATATGTTATGTAAAAAAGGAATACAAATAGAAAAAATTAATTTTTAGTGATACTTTTTGAAAATTATTAATATTCAATCAGCAAAGTATTGAGTTTTATCTTTTAGTGTACCTTTATCAAAGTAATTAGTTTTTAATGAACATTTATCCGTAGGAAAAATTTTTTCTAAGAATGCCCTTATAACACTCTCTCACATGCTTGTACAAGTCAATAAAATAACTTGTACCTTTTAAAATGGTTTGTACCTTCCATTAACATTGCGTACTAACTTGTACAAGTGATTTTATTGACTTGTACAAGCCATTTGAGTAAGTGATGTAAGGGCATTCTTAGAGTAGTTCGTAATAGTGAAATGTTACTAAAAATTAATTAATTTGATAAAGATAGACTAAAAGTTAAAACTCAAAACTTTGCTGACTAAATTTTAATACTTTTCAAAAAGTATCACAAAAAATTAAATTTCCCATACAAATATCTCTAAATTCTAACTTATATTGTTATTGGATATTTATTAGAGCCGGCAAAAATCGAACCAACCCGATGGGTCAACCCGACTAACCCGATTATAAACGGCTTGGGTTGACCCGTTTATTAATTGGGTCAGGTGCGGGTTGGGGTTTTCCAACCCCAACCCACTTGTAATCAGGTCAAACCCGATTATGACCCGCCAACCCGATTAAATAAAAAAAGTGCAAAAAATGGCATGAATCAACCCGATTATGATCCGAACCCGACCCAATTACCCCATAATCCTATTTTAATAATATTTTTTAAAATAATAATAATAAATATAATCGGGTTGGCGGGTTGAACCCGTTTATTGGCGGGTTGGGTTCGGTTTGGGGTTTTCCCGACCCGTTTAACCCCAACCCGATTACGACCTGACCCAACCCGACCCGTTGCCAGCTCTAGTATTTATCTTTTCTTTTGCTGCTTTACATTGATAACATTAATGCTTGTCATTCACTTTCTAATGTGAGCTGGGATTTTCCTTGAATGCATAGAGATTAATTCACTAGTTATGTCACTCCTTTCTTTAGTTCATGTTCAATAATTTCTCTCTTGATGGCAAATGCTATTGCTTGTTAAATTTAGTTCCCAATGCCTATACTAGTTAAGTCACTGAAAGCATCCATTACCAACTTTGTGCTTCATTATTGACTTTTGTAAGGCCGTTCATTATCTTTGGTAATAATGTCATGGGTCTCTACTGTCAAGTTGCCGTCTGATTTGGTTTGTATGTTCATGTCTTTGCTTGATTTGAGGATTTTGCTAGAACCAAGCTTTGGCTTGAGCCAACTTTAATGGATAATAACAAGTCATGTGTCTCTGTTATCAAGTTGCCGTGTTGATTTGGTTTGTATGTTCAGTTGTTCACATGTCTTTGTTTGACTTGAGGATTTCACTACAAAACAAGTCTTGGCTTGTGGCAATTTTAGTGAAAAACATTAAGTCATGTCACTACAAATAGTGGCAGAACTAGGACTCCAAATCTGAGGGGGCAAAAAAAAATTTCAATTAACACTTCTCATGAAATGTAGAAATTTCAATTAACACTTCGTTTGTATGTATGTACACTGTACACGTCTTTGCTTGACTTAAGCCAACTTTGCTAGAAAAGAAGTCTTGCCTTGCCAACTTTTATGGCTTGTATGTTCTAAAAAAAGCTACTTAAATCACTAAGGCTACTTTTGGGATTGCTCAATTTAGCACTTAATTTCAAATTTTGACTTATTATAGCATTTTTTTTAATATAAGAAACGGTTGTGTAGGGGATCCCAAACTATAGTTTAATCTGGAAGCTTGCATTTACAGGACTGAATACAATGAGAGGATTGATGCCAACATCAACAAACAAGTGCAGTACAAAGATATTTTCTCCATGAACAAAATCCCTAAAAAAGGAATACAATATGTGAAGATTGAGATTCAAAAAGAGCATTTGGTGCTCAAAAAATAATATTGCATTTAAAGGAAATAAGCATTCTTTGGGAAGAAATCTATAGTCTGAATACTCCGTCATAAAATTTATACTTGCCCCGAACATCTGTTGGTCCGTTCAAAGATCTTAATCAAATATATAAGTCCAAACTGATCATTACTTTATGGCTGAACAATTACCACGTTCCCCAAATGAAAGTGAGTTTTCTTACCATGAACAAGGAAAAAAAAGGAAAAGGGAAAAGTAGGCTTTGTTGTCTCTAGCTCTCAGCATGTTACAAGGAAGGGTTTTTACAACTATGCCAATAAAGGAAATCAAACAAAACTATAAAAATATTAAGACAACAATTAACATGAAGAAAAGTTAACTACTTCATCAAGCAAAGAAATAAGGCAACATCACCAAATTATAAAAATAAGCCAACAATCTCGGATAGCGATTTGGATAAGATATGATTTGATATATAAATACAACTCAGTACTTGATTATTGCAAAATCATTTAACAGATATGCGAAAGGCCATATGGTTGGCGTGGATGTCAAATCCATATTGTGTCCAGTTACTCGCATTTTGATGTAAGATCTAAACATTCAATAAGTAATTCAGGATCTGGCTCTATTTACTTCCTCTATCACTTAAAAGTAAACATTCTTGATTGAATTTAGCTCACGAATGACATCCTGAATGTCCATCCGGTCTCGAGGTGACTCCATGGAGCATGAAACTCCAATTCGAACAATGGAAACCAAGCAGTCTCTCTGTCCCTGACTGATATTAGTAAAACTTTCCATATTTGCTATAGCTTCATCCTGTTCTCTTTCTTCATCTGGTATGAGCATGTGCAAATCTATGATCTCCATCTTCGAGTATTCATGAAGGCATGAATCATTTATAAATATGTCATCAGTTGGTCTCTTTCTTGTGAACATCTCAAGCAAGAGAATCCCATAACTATAAACATCCCCTTTTGTGGATACTTCGCCACCCATTCCATATTCTGCAATTTATAAATCTGTTACTTTAGCAACAAATTAACTAATAGCATTAGTGAAATAAGAATACATTGAATCCTAAAGTGCAAGTATCGATTCTAAACTCAATCTTGTGCTTGAGCATTCTATCACAATTTCCTCTAAATAAAATTGTAGTGCATGGGTAAAGTTTATCTTGTTGGTGATAAGGTAGTTTTTGTCAGCATTATCAGTATTGATAAAACATATACTTTTACAATGGAAATCTTATATTGTTTGCAAACTCATAAAGAAAGGAAGAACATCAATTTGTTTGATTATTCTGAATTTTATTTTTCTTAATGAAATATTAATATTTTAGTATACACAAAATGGAAGAAGTCATGTAAGGCTTAAATGGAATATAAACGAAATTGGGTAGCAAAAACAACATCCTTGATAGTTGATTCCTATTTACTAAAAATTAAATGAAGAATCAAGGGATCCAACTTTTAAAAGCTAAATGCATAAAACATGTTTAGTTTCCTACAAAATAGAAACACTTTTATTTCTTAAATGTAACAAATTACTTCAGTGGTTTCAATGATTAAAATTTGCCACACTTTCTCTAAGGCAAAATTTGGGGAACAAATGGTTAAAAAAAAAAGGAAAATGAATTTTGAGGTATCATATTATATTTAATGTTTGAGATCTTATCTTCCCTTATTATAGCTTTACAAATAATATAACATTGAAATTATTAATAAATAAATTGAACTCACTTGATCAAATTGATTGAAGACAAAACAAAGATGATTCAATGAATGACATCATTCTTCTTTATATTTTATTTGCTAAGGGTAGTCATGCCATTATCAAGCTTGAACATTGTATAATATATATCAAAATAAAGAATGGTCTACATACCTGGGGCAATATAGCCAATAGATCCCTTTACGGCAATTGAGCTACTTATGCTGTTGCTGAAATTGACGGTGGTTTCGAAAAGAAACTTGGCTAATCCAAAATCACCCACATGAGCAGTCATGTCATCATCAAGCAAAACATTACTTGGCTTTAGATCACAATGAACAAGCGGTATTTCACAATGATGATGAAGATAATCCAATGCGGAAGCAATATCTATTGCTATGTTCAGCCTTTGGTTAAGGTTCAACCTCCTTAATTGATGCCGTCCTTCTATGCTTGAGTGCAACCAGTTTTCTAGACTTCCATTGGGCATGAACTCAAAAACTAGAGCCTTGAAATCATTACCTTTAAAATCTACGCTTGAGCAGGAAGTTATGATCTTGACCAGATTTCGATGTCGAGTTTTTTTCAATGCTTTGCATTCAGCCATGAAGCTTTTGTTGGCTGCTTTATGTTGAAGATTCAATATCTTCACTGCAACAGGTTTTTCTTCTTGAGGCAAAATTCCTTTATACACAGCTCCAAAAGTACCTGTACCAATCAAATTTTCTGGTGCAAATCCAGCAGTTGCTTTAAGAAGCTCATCATAGGACACTCTGATATATGAATCTCCCAAGGAAGCTGTGGGAGGGGGTCTTTTCTAGACTTTCTTCGACAATAAAATATCACAAAACATGTTACCAATGTTAAAAATAAAACCACACCAACTAATGTGATTATTATTTTGAAAATATTGGATCTTCCATGTTTCTTTATTTCCTCTTTGGGGCATGCTGGCAACTTCAAACTTGGAATACCCCCACAAAGCTTCTCGTTTCCAGTGACAAAAATAGCGCTTGAATTATCGAAGACTCCTCCAACAGGAACCATGCCCTCAAGATCGTTGAATGACAGATTTAAGCTTTGTATAAAGATCAATTTTTTTAGATCTTGTGGAACTTTTCCAAACAAGTTGTTGCTTGAAAGATCTAAATATTGAATACCTTTCAGAGATGCGATGGATGACGGAATGCTTCCATTGAAGTAATTGTTCTGCATAAAAAGCTTTTCCAGGCCTGCACAATCACCAATTGCACTTGGAATTTCTCCGAATAATTTGTTATGAGAGATGTTCAATGTACCAAGACTTTTCAACTTGCCCAACTCTGACGGAAGTGAACCTGTCATGGAGTTATGAGATAAATCCATGATAATGAGGGATGGGATGGTGATTAATTCTGTTGGTATGTTTCCTTCAAGTTCATTTTGAGCAAGGGATACCTCCTGTAGTTGTTGACAGTATTGAAGACTTGAAGGAATTCTTCCATTCAAATTGTTCATTTGTAGGTCGAGTTCATTTAATTTCGTGATATTGCCTATGGAGGATGGAATTTCTCCTGTTAATGTGTTGTTAGACAAGCCCAAGTATCGTAGATTCTGCAGCTTCCCTATGGAGATTGGAATTGTACCTGTGAGTAGGTTGGAACTCATGGACAATACATATAAGTTGACAAGATTATCAATATTAGTAGGTATGCTTCCAGATATTCGATTTCCTCCTAAATTCAGCTCCTCTAATTCTTTTGAGAGATTGGGTACAAAGTTTTGCAACTGGCCTCCAAAGTTATTATCCGAGAAAGCTAAATATTTCAAATAGCTACAGTTTGTCAAAGAAATGAGAAATCTTAAATCATCAACCTCTCCTGTCCCTAGATTGTTGTCGTTAATACCAAGAGACTGAAGACTCGTTAACATTCCCCAATTTATAGGAACAGATCCAGAGAATCTATTTCTACTCAAATCAAGTTCTAAAAGTTGTGAAGCGTTTGGAAATAACACTGGAATGGTTCCACTAAACTGATTCATATCCATATATAGATATTGGAGGTTTGGAAGTTTGAGTCCCAAGTCTTGTGGAAGAATGCCGGAGAGTTGGTTGTCTGCCAAAGAAATTCCATTGAGAGAAGAGAGGTTGTAGAGAGATGGAGGAAATATACCAGTAACTTTAGTTTGAAAAAGTTCAAGTATTGTTAAGCTTGACAGTCGGCCTAAAGAGTCTGGAACACTACCCCCCAATTCATTCCTTGCTAGAGAAAGAATTTTAAGCGAGGAAAGATTCCCAAGAGAGGGCGGGATACCTCCTGTTAAATTGTTGGCCTTAAGGGACAATATCACCAGCTTTGATAGCAAGCCAAGGTTTGATGGAATTGTTCCAAACAGATCATTGTAACCTAATCGGAGATTTGTGAGATGGGAGAAACTTGTTAAATTGTTTGGAATCTCACCATCAAAAGAATTGTTGCTCAGATATAATCCTTGTAGCCGGAACAAATGGCCTAGTTCTGAAGGGATGTGACCGATGAAACTGTTGTTTTGGAGATTGAGGACTCTGAGGAAGGTGAGATTTGCAATATGAGGAGAAAGTTGTCCTGTAAGCTTCCGGGATTGTAGGTCCAAGACTATGATTCTTTGATGCCTATGACTACACATGACCCCATACCATTCACAAAAATGTAGAGAATTGTTCCATGAACTAAGTGTTCCCAGTGGATCCTCAGTTATAAGACTCTTGAACCCGAGCAATGCAAGTCGATCGGTCTCGTTTCCTATAATTGTTGATGGAGTGGTGGGAAGAGAAACCACCAAGCCTGTTGCTAGGTTCGAGCAAACAAGAATGTTGCAGATGAAGAGAGCAGAGTAAGACACCATTACGATGTTGGATACTGAATTCTCCATGGCAGTAGTTGTTTGTGATTGTTATGAACAAGTGTCTGTGAATGATTAAATCCTGTGAGGCAGTCAAAGTAATCTTTGACTGTTTAAACATCATATGTGAACATGTAGAATATCCCACCTACATTCCGTGTTGAAAAGTCTGAGCCATACTTTGATTGTTTAAATAGCATATGTGAACATGTAGAATATCCTACATGCATTCCGTGTTGAAAGTCTGAGCCATATGATGACTTGCTGGTCTTCATCTTGTCATGGTTTATGTGATTGCTGGAGTCAAGGATTTTACTAGAAAGAAAGATTTAGCTTGTGGTGAAAGAAGGGGGAAAAATAGAGTGCTGAAACATTTTCCGCATGGGTGGAATTTCTTTTTAACTTTCTTTGCTTTTCATATTTTCCAGAGCAGAATTTGTTTCTGATGCATTTTACACTTGGGTATAAGCTAAATAGCTAGATGATGACTCCTACTTCACAAAATGCTTTTGCTTTTTAAAAGTACCACACTAAATATTCATCTTTTAATGCCAAAAAAATTTATTATTCTGTCTCTGTTTATGCATTGTGTCTAAGTACTTATGTACTAAAAATTTCCAAGATTCTAAAACACAAAACTAAAATTTATTTCAATAAATAGTTCAGTCCAGAAATCTGGTTTATTTATGGTACAAGTTACCAATATAGCAGTATGTCATGCTGTCAATAAATCTTAAATGCATATCCCTAAGGGAGAAAATGGTAGCCATTCATATTCTATAGAACAGGAATAAAAAAGGGGCTAGCCTAGAGCCTCATGGATCCCGCCACTGCATGGGGTCTGGGGAGGGTCTGATGTACTCAGCCTTACCTTCACAAGCGGGGAGGCTGTCGAGGTAAGTAGATTTAGGAATAAAAGGAATACAGAAATTTAACAAACCAGTGAGTGTATGTGGATTTAGAAATAAAGAAACCAAATAGAAAATTTTTCTTCCATTTGATTTCTTTTTCTAGGAGAATAAATTATAATGAGGCTTTCAATCACCAATTTTATATTTTAAAACGTCACAGATAAGTCTTAGATGAATATCAAGTCATTTGGCCATCCATAACAAGTTATAGAATGGACCCATTACCAACCTTTTTTCTTATTATTGGCTTTGTTAAGGCCTATGTCTTTGGTAATAAGTCATGTGTCCCTGCTACCGAGTTGCCGTATGACTTGGGTTTGTATGTTTGTTCATGACTTTGCTTGACTTGAGCATTTTGCTACAAATCTGTCTTGGCTTGTGCTACCTTTAGTGGAATAATAACAAGTCATGTTTCCTACACCATAAGTCATCATATGATTTGATTTGTATGCTTGACTCATTGGATTTTGCTAGAAAAACAATAAGTCGTGTGTTCCTACTACCAACTTGCCGTATGATTTGGATTATTTGATTTTATTTCTTCTTGACTCAAAATATTGCAAGTATTGGCTTGTGCCAACTTTTCTCATTTAATTCAAATAAGTTAGGGTTGCTTGGCATTCAATTCCATGGCTTGAATGACTTCCAAGGCTTAGAATAAGTTCTTGTCACAAAACGGGTGTTTGGTTGTAATTTGAGAATGAGTTTTCCAATCGAGTTTCAAAAAATGCACTACATTGAAGAATCACACAAGCCCCATTTTTGGTTTTTGAAATCTCATTTTGCAAATGCATAATTTTCTGTTTCTTTTAAATGCAACGGAAAACAAAATCATATTGGTCTTTTGAGCCTCATCCTTGGTTTTTAGCGTGAGCAATATGTCTGAGGTAGCCTGCAATTTGGCCCATTACTGTTTTATTGTAAATACATAGTGAGTGGGTGGAACCTTGATAGTTGTCTTCAAGCACAACCATAAATACTTGACATTTAGAATTTGATTTTTTGCAGAGTACTTCCCTGTTTCTTGGACTTGTAATTGATTTATTACACCCACTCTCTTCCAAAACTGAATGGGCTAACGAATAAAGTTGGAGCTTCAAAAAAGTATGTCGCAAAACTAAAAAACGAGCATTTGCAGCTCATGCGAAAGAAATCTGAAATTTAAAAACAAATTATTTTAGAAAAATTATTCATAAACTGGTTTGAGCAAAGGGGTTTTTAATACTAAGTCTTGCCATCCAATTATAACATGTAAATTGCATCAAGTTTACTTATGTAACCTTGTGAGAATTATAGATTCAACAGTTGAAGCACGACAATTCCATCCATCCTACCCAAAAAAAAAAAAAAAAACAATTCCATCCATCCAATCACATCTTAAATATCCTTGTATCATTCCTTATGCCATTGCAGCTACTTCTGGCCTTTCTCGAACCTTTTCATATATTGCATCATTTCATATTTTGAAATCATTCCAAATGTGGGTTGCAGTGCTAAATAGATTAAACACGGAGGATGAACAAGTGCAATGAAGCTTTTGAAATGTGAAGAGAAGGGTGGAAGTGGATGGTTTAATTTTATTATCAAGGATTATTTAGAAGGTGTTTGGTATAACTTTTCAAAACAGAAACAAAGTAGAAAAGTTAAAAATTATTATTTTGAAGAATTATGCCTTTTAGTAAGATCAAATTAACTGCTTCTTTTCGTCCTATATATAAAGTTTCGTAATTGAGAAAAGTGGGTTACTTTTTTTTTAAGAAATAAAAATAAAATGTGAGTTAGACGACTTGTATTGTAGGATATGGTCAAAGTAAGTGGGACAAACCTATTACAATATTGCATATAGGTTGGCCAAATCCCAAAAGAATGACTAATGTTATCATATTTGACATGGACATAGAGCCTTTTTTTTTTTGTGTACATTTGTTAGCACATAGCCAGTATATATATATATTACCCATTATACATTTATCTTCTTAAGAAACGTGATTTTAGAGGAGACTACAGACCTGACACATGTCAATAACTCGAGCAAGAGGCAAGCTTTTGAACACATACTCCCTTTGATTTTGTTGGAAGGGGTTTTGAATTTTCTATGAACATAACACATACTCCCTTTAATTCAAAAAAAAAAAAATTACCCAAATAAAAAGAAAGTTGAATTAGTTAAACTATCAACTAGATGGACAGTTGAAAATCCTGTGGCTAGCAATCCAATGACTGCAGCCGCTTTTTATAAAAGCTCAAACAATTATGTTTGTTACTAATTTATACTACATGAAGAAAAGGCCTCTTGGGAATCGTATACACAGCTTTCCAAAATAGTCCTTACACTCTATTGAAAAGATTTATCAATTAAAGAGTTAAACGATCAAAATTGCCTCAACTTTTCCAAAAGTAACAAATAGTTTTACAACCATCCCCTCTAAGGATGTCTTCCTCCATCTCTTCCTACACACGTGCAATACTACACGTGCACCCCTTCTAGTTCTCTTCTACTAGTAGGGTGCACGTGCAAAATTGCACATGAAAGAGGGAACAAGTTCAGGGTTTCAATTTAAAAGTGGAAGGTGGCTGTGGTGGTTAACTGGTTATATGTTGAGACTTGGGATTGTTTTGTTTATGGAGGGCAAAGTTTAGAAAAGAAAAAAAGGAGGCCAGAATCTAAGGGGAATATTCCCCCCTCTTCCCTTTATTAATAATATAGATTAGGACTCTCAGATCCTTTGTTGAGAAACACACTGTAGTCCATAGGCCTTTTGTATTTCATCTTTAACTATCTAGTGTTTACAGTACAAGTTACCAATATAGCAATATGTCATGCTGTCAATACATCTTAAATGCATGTCCCTAAGAGAGAAAATGGCAGTTGTGCAATAAAAAAAGGGCTAGCCTAGTGCATGAGGCTCCCACCATTGCATGGGTCTGGGGAGGGTCTAATGTACGCAATCTTACCTCGACAAGTAGAGAGGCTATAGAGGTAAGTGGATTTAGAAATAAAAGAGATACAGAAATCTAACAAACCAATGAGTGTATGTGGATTTAGAAATAATGAAACCAAATAGAAAATTTTTCTTCCATTTGATTTCCTTCTCTAAGAGAATAAATTATAATTAGGCTTGCAATCACCAAGTTTATATTTTAAAACATCATAGATAAGTCTTATATGAATATCAAGTCATTTGGCCATCCATAATAAGTTACAAAATGGACCCATTACCAACTTTTTGTCTTATTATTGGCTTTGATGAGGCCTATGTCTTTGGCAATAACAAGTCATGTGTCCCTACTACCACGTTGTCGTATGACTTGGGTTTGTATGTTTGTTCATGGCTTTTCTTGACTTGAGAATTTTCCCCACACCAAAAGTCATCATCTGATTTGATTTGTATGCTTGAGTCATTGGATTTTGCTAGAAAGCAAGTCTTCACTTGTGTAGATTTTAGTGAACAACAGTAAGTCATGTGTTCATACTACCAACTTACTATATGATTTCGATTATATGATTTTATTTCTTCTTTGACTCAAAAATATTGCAACTATTGGCTTGTGCCAACTTTTTCCACTAAATTCAAATAAGTTAGGGTTGTTTGGCATTCATTTTGGGATCTAATCCTATGGCTTGGCATGAGTTCCAAGGCTTAGAATGAGTTCTTGTCACACAACAGGTGCTTGGTTGTAATTTGAGAATGATTTTTCCCAAATGAGTTTCAAAAAATGCACTGAAGAGAGGAATCACACAGACCCCATTTTTGGTTTTAGAAATCTCTTTTTGCAAATGCTTAATTTTCTGTTTCTTTTAAATGCAATGGAAAAATAAAATGTTGGGAAAATATATTTTCCATGTGACTAATTGCATGACAATACTTATTGAAAGTTGTTAAAAAATTCTGTGTGTGATTTAATGATCAAAGCATTGTATTATATGAATGATAAAATGTTAAAATCTGTGTATGGATATATGAATGTGACTTTTTGGTGCTACTGGAAGTGTTTATTGTAAATAGATAGTGAGTGGGTGGAACCTTGATAGTTGTCTTTAAGCTCAATCATACATACTTTTGACACTTGAATTTGATTTTGTGCAGAGTAACCCTCCTGTTCCTTGGACTTGTAATTGATTGCTTACACCACTCTCTTCCAAAACTGAATGAGCTAACGAGTGAAGTGGGGGCTTCAGAAAAGGATGTTGCAAAACTACAAAACGAGCATTTGCACCACATGCCAATGAAATCTGAAGTTCAAAGACAATGATTTTAGGAAAATTATTTATAAGCTGGCTTGAGCAAAGGGGTTTTTAATACCAAGTCTTGCCATCCATAACATGTAAATTCTATCAATTGTACTTATGTAATGTAAAATCCTAGATTTTATTAATAAAAATAATTATAATAAATAAATAAGCTAATTAAGAATATTGCCAATGCAAGAGATGAGACATTGGTTCAACCCAGCAAAGTCCAAGGTGAACCGGAGGAAATTGGGGAACCTATCTAAGGTGAGTTCATGATTTTAGATTAAGTATAATTTTAATATAATGATTTGGTTATTGCTGTAGAAAGTAGTGAATAAAAATAAAAATATATGAATGGATAGAGGAGGTGGTCGAACCTCACAAAGTGGAGGTTGACCCAGATCTGGTGGTTTGAGGCTTTAAATGGTTTGATTGTGGTTGGATTAATGAGTGAAGGGGGTATTTTAGTAAAAGGAAGTAAATTAATAATATAACCTAACTAAAACAATCGGTTGTTCATGTCCAAGTCAAGGAGAACAGCCACCAACTTCAAATGCAAACCTCTTCTAGCTTCTCTTCTTTTTTTCTCTCTTGTGATTAAACCCTAATATTCTAGCATCTGTTGGAGTAGTTTTAGAGAGGGAGGAAGGATATTTTCGTTCAGAAAAACCCAGGTAAGAACAACTAAAAGAGAAGTTTCTGTTTTGGAAGTTTAGATATGTTTTTGAGATCTAAAAGATATGATTTTTGGAAGTTTCTGTTTTGATCCAGAAAAGGATAAAGGCTTGCTGTGATCGATTGGACATTCTTTGAAGTGATATTTAAGTGCTTTAAGAGAAGGTTTAAGTTCATAAAAACAAAAGTAAGTAGTCCCTTTAAAGTTTGCATAAACAGTATTTCGGATTATTTGATAACCGTGTTTATTCGCATGATTTGATGACTTTTTTACATGTTACATGGTGTTTTATTTGTTCGAAATTGTTCTAACATGTTTATAAAGTATTCTTGAATGATTTAGAATGGATTTGATGCATTGGTTTGAGAGTTTTTGATTTTTATTTGATTTACGCAACTTTTTGGAAGTTGCAGAAAAATCTGTTTTGCGACAGGCCGCTTGATCTGTCGCTCAAGCGCCCATGTCTGTCTTGAGTATGGTTTGAGAATGCCCAAAGGCCGTTCGAGCGGTATTTCAGGTGTCTCGCCTGTGCTGTCCAATTTCTTTAAAACCCGAAAGTGATCAAAACTCAGAACAACTAGCGCCCAAACCGTCGCTCAAGCGATATTTTGAGTGACCAACCCTGAAACAACTTGAAGTAATCGGCCGTTCAAGCGCCTATCTGTCAAATTTTGGAAATTTGCCTACCAGCCTTGTTTTTCACTATGAAATTATTTTTATCCATTTTAAAACCTATGTACCATCAAGTTTAGGGTATTTAGAGAGAGTTTATACTGGCGGACGTTTAAAATTCATTTTTATAATAAATTTGGGTAGATTTTACCAAAGAGGCTTTTCAACTTAATACCTTGGTTTCAAACAATTATATTCTTAACCAAATTTGATTTTAAGAGTTCCTACACCTGTATTTGGGTTATATGAATGTATTTTGTGCATCGAAGGAGTCGATACACATTCGAGACGTAGTTGCCCATTGAAACCTAGAGTTTGGACATATGACTTGGTACCACTTGTTTGGGTTTTTGGGTCACAGTTGTGACAAAGCAGGTGCCTAGTTTGTTATTATTATCGCAGATATGGTTCTGTATATTTGGGTGTTATTGGAAAGTATGTTCATTCCTTGGTTTGGTTTTCCACTGTTGAGTGGGCTTAGCAGTTATACAGATCCATAGAATAGCTAGTAAGTGAAATGTTTTCTAGAGTGGTTTGAATTCTGTGTCATAAGCATTCCATCATCTCGAGGATAGTACTGCTCCTAGATAGGTCTGTTGCTATGTTACCCACTTATGAATAGGTTGGGCCGTACATGCTAACCCATGGTTGGGTTCTTCCGTTGGTATTAAATAGCCAGTCAAAAGGTGCGGGTGGTCCACTGGTAATTTAGTTAGGTAACATATTGGCACATGTTTACTCTCTTTCTCTGGTTTACTATTTCATGAGTCCCATGAGATGAAATAATTGTGTTTGTTTTATTTTCATTTAAATGTTGCTCATCTGTATTTTATTGTGGTTATCCTGATTAATCATTGCATATTTTATTGTTACCAACTATTTGCATCACTACTTACTGAGGTATTGCTTCTCACATTATTGTTTTTATCGGTTTTGTTTTCAGATATTCCTGGAAAGGTCATTGCCGGGGTAGAGACTTCGGGAGATTATTGTGACTACCAGGAAGAGGATTATTTTATTCCTGCATAGGTCTAGGATGAATACTTTGATTTTGACTATAGTGTTTGAGGTAATATTATTGGATTATTTTAATTATACAACTTTGGTGGATGTTGCTTATTTTATTTAGTTGACCCGAATCCAGACATTTGAATGATGAATTTAAATTTAGATGGTTATTATTTTATTATTCCGCGCTTCTTTAAGAATGTCTTTAAATTCCACACTCTGATTATGTTAATTGAATTATTTAAGTCTGGATTAGTATTTTCTGGGCCTTATCCTAACATACTAGGTTTGGGTTTATATTTTTAATATAAACCTGGATTTGGGGTGTTACATGTAACCTTGTGAGAATTATAGATTCAACAGTTGAAGCACAACAATTCCATCCATCCTACCCAAAAAAAAAAAAAAAATACAATTCCTTTTATCCAATCACATCTTAAATATCCTTGTATTATTCCTTATGCCTTTTGGCCTCCCCAAACCTTTTAATGTATTGCATCATTTCATATTTTGAAATCATTCCAAATGTGGGTTGCCTTACTAAATAGATTAAACATGGAGGACAAACAAGTGCAATGAGCTTTTGAAATGTGAAGAGAAGGGTGGCTGTAAATGGTTTGATTATATTATCAAGAATTATTTAAAAGGTGTTTGGTATAACTTTTCAAAGTAGGAAAGTTCAAAATTTTTATTTTGAAAAGTTATGCCTTTTATTACAATCAAATTAACCGCTTCTTTTCATCCTATATATAAAGTTTGGTGATTGAGAAAGTGGGTTACTTTTTTTTTTAAAGAAATATAAAATAAAATGTGGGTTAGACGACTTGTATTGTAGAATGTAGTCAAAGTAATTTGACATGGACATAGAGCTTTTTTGGTTTTTTTTTTTATACATTTGTTAGCACATAGCCAGTATATATATTTATACACACCCATTATACATTTAGTGATTTTATTGGAGACTACACACCTGACACATGTCAATAACTCGAACAAGAGGCAAGCTTTTGAACATATACTCCCTTCGATTTTGTTGGAGTTGATTTTGAATTTTTTTATGTACATAACACGTACTCCGTTCAATTCAAAAAAGAAAAAATTACCAAAAGAAAAAATTGAATTAGTTAAGCTATCAACTAGATGGACGGGTGAAAATTAGGTTTTGGCTTGCAATCCAATCGACTGTAGCCGCTTTTTATAAAAGCTCAAACAGTTATGTTTGTCACTAATTTATGCTACATATAATAAGAAGAGGCCTTTTAGGGAATCTTGTCGAATAAAATACATAGCTTTCCAAAACAGCCCTTATACATTATTGAAAAAAATTATTAATAAAAAGGTAAAACGGTCAAAACTGCCTCAACTTTTTCAAAAACTAACAAATAGTATTACAACCGCCTCCTCTAAGGATGTCTCTCTCCATCCCTTCCTACACATGTCCAGTACTGCACGTCCATCCCTTTTAGCACCCTGAGATCCTTTGTTGAGAAACACACTATAGTCCATAGGCCTTTTTTGTATTTCATCTTTAACTATCGAGTGTTTGATGTCCCCTGTTTAAACCAGATTAAATCCAACAATTAATCAATCGGACCGGAATCTTCGGTGGTTCAATTCAAACAGGCGAATTTTTTGAAATTGGAATTATTGGATTAAACGTACTCAGAACCGACCCGAATTTCTCTCCTCTCTCTCTCTCTCTCTCTCTTTAGAACCTCCGTCACAGTGGATCTGCTGATGGCCATTGCAACAGTAACTCGAATTCGATGCAATCTGAAGATTTTGGCGTGTTAAAATATTGACGCACGCTCTGAGAATTGCAGCTTTCCCTTGCATCTCTTTATCCGGTTGATATGGTCCTCAAACTGGTTGGTGCCATAATCCGAAACCTCTCGGGATTTAAGATCCTTTTTTATTTCTGTTTCGGATTCGCTTTGTTCGATTTGCAGTATTTTAACATTTAAATTGCCATGACCTCTTTTTGATTGTTTAGAGCCACGGTGATCATTTTCTTTTTCTTTTGAATTTTTAGATTTGGTTAGGCATTTAGTTATATCGATCGATTATCTTTAAATTCAGTTTAGATACACAGTATTGTGAATGAGATCAGGATGGATTAGGTTTGGGTTCGGTTGTTTCGAAAGCCCTTATCCCATCCTCGTTAGATTTGATTGGCAAATTCTCATCCTTTTTTCTGAGATCGTTATCAAGACATCAAATGTTTTTGCAGCTTGTACATGTTGTACTACAAATTGTTTCAATCTTTAGATAAATGCTAGAAGAATCTAAGTCCTCCAATTTAAAGTGAATGCGTATGTCTCTGTAATTTTAGTCGCGTATGTTGCAAATTTCTCATTTTTTCTTTAGTCTATGCCAACTTCAGTTGTCGTTACTTATTATTGTCAGAATGCATGTACCTGTAGTATATTATGAACTTGTGATGGATATATAAAACCTTAGTTCTCATATTTTTCTAATGTTTAGTTCTCACATTTTTCTAATGTTTATAGAGTATTTAGTTTTTTTTTTTTTTTTTTTTAGGATTTGGTAGATAGGGTGAGCTGCTACTTTTTCCTTATCAATTCGATTAGTAGTCAAAATATTGGTGGCCATTTGTATTTTATATCACAAGCTAATTCACAAAAGACAAAATGGGTGCAACTAAAGTTTTTACCAAGTTCAATAATATTTCGGGTTCATAAACCTATCTGTAGCTGAGCAAATTCACAAGACTTGTTTTTTTCACCTGTTAATGTCTATCCGTCGGTCTTCAAGCAGTAAACTCGGAAAATAATGCCATTAAAAAAAGTTTGGGAAGGTAGCAATAATATTGAAGCAAAATTGCCAAAAATATCATTTAAAATAAAAAAGAAAAGACAAGGCCACCATTCATTTAAAATGGGAAAAAAGGGAGAAAGAAGAGGAAAAAGTGGCCCAAAATATCAAGAGAAATCAATAATTTGGGTAATGATCCGCACAGGGGTTGTGTTCAATTTTTTAGACACAAAATAATTATCAGAAAGCCATGTGCTGGTCTAGGTATCAAATTCTTGCTGCATCTAAATCATTCCAATACAGTAATCTTATGGCATTTATAACTAAGTACCACCTATTCCTGATTTCAGCACTTATTCCTCTGCAGTAAACCCCTAATTAAATGCAGTTCACGAACAACATCTCCAATTTCCAATCGGTCAACTGGTGACTCCATGGAACAGAAAACTCCAATCTGTATAACAGAAACCAAGCACTCTCTCCTTCCATGCCTACTGTCTCTCCTGTTCTCGTTATCCATGTGTATATGTGCTCCATTGCTTTCTTCTTCTTCTTCTTCTCCATGGAGCAGGCATGAATCCACAATGTCCATCATGTGGTCTGGCAAGGCCATTCTAGCAAATTCATGAAGGCATAGACCATTTATGAATATATCATCAGTTGGTTCCTTTCCTATAAACATCTCCAGCAAGAGAATCCCATAACTGTACACATCTGCTTTTGTGGATATTTTGCCACCCATTCCGTACTCTGCAATTCATTCATATGTTACTTCAGTAAAATATCAATAATAGCATCAGCAATATAAGAGGGCCTAGTAAAATGCTATAATGAAAGTAATATTTCTGTGGAAACTGTCTTGTCAGTAGGTGACATTACCATCATTTTCCTTGATTTAAAGAATTTCCAGAGCTTGGAAGAAATTTATCTTATTGATTTGAACGCAATAGTCTGAACCAGTGATTTAAGTGAGCTACATGGATTGGCTAGTTATAATTGAATAATTCATCTGCCTTATTCCTGTATTGTCATCAACTTGGTATCCTCTCTTGATATAGTAAGATAGATAATTTGTTGAAACACATATGCAAATGATAAAACAGAAAGATCATTTAGCATCATTTAACTCTCTTGATCAAACTGCCAAAAGACCAAAAAATATCTTTCAAAAAGTGACACAAATTAATGAATAACATAGTTGGTCATTTGTCTTGTTTACTTAGATAGTGATGTTCTTTATTCTGAGTTGGGCTATTCCTCATTTCATTGGATTGGATTTATAGCTCTGGAACAGGGTTTAGGCTTCATTTTTCCCTGTTTAGCATTAGGTCTTTTCAAATTTTCAGTAAATTTAATAGGGTTTTTTGCATTCATACCCCTATATTATTGTATATTTGCATTTATATCCCTATGTTTTTGGTATTTATATTTATACCCCTCTATTTATCAAAATCGTTACAGTCATACCCCTGACGTTAAAATCCGTCAAGTTTGTTGTTTATTTTTTTTGAATGACTAAAATAACCTTTTGCAAAATAAATGATTTTTACATTTATACCCCTATATTATCTTATATTTTCATTTATACCGTTATATTATTATATTTATTGCATCTGTAACCAAAGTCATTAATATTAGGGCTTTTTGCATACATACCCCTATATAATGAATTCAATAAATGAATTCAAATATTTTATGATGACTGCAATGTACAAATAATTTTGATATTTTACCATATAAATAGTGTTTATGATGTATAAAAGCTATTTAAAATAACATATTTTGTATAATCAGTTGTACAATTTGATTACTATTAAGGACAATGAAATTGGTTGCTAAAATAATTTAGGACAAAGTTTGATAAATTAGTGATCAGGAGAATTTAATTATAGAATTCATCTAGGATATTAATGACTTTGGTTACAAATGCAATAAATATAATAATCTAAGGATATAAATGCAAATATAAGATAATACAGGGGGATAAATGTAAAAATCATTTATTTTGCAAAAAGGT
Source organism: Buxus sempervirens (assembly GCA_947561395.2). Taxonomy (NCBI): domain Eukaryota; kingdom Viridiplantae; phylum Streptophyta; class Magnoliopsida; order Buxales; family Buxaceae; genus Buxus; species Buxus sempervirens. Next base: position 27,276,548 of record OX387192.1, read on the forward strand.
TATTTTAGTCATTTAAAAAAAATAAACAACAAACTTAACGGATTTTAACGTCAGGGGTATGACTGTAACGATTTTGATAAATAGAGGGGTATAAATATAAATACCAAAAACATAGGGATATAAATGCAAATATAAAATAATATAGGGGTATGAATGCAAAAAACCCAATTTAATATGATGATCCGAGGAATGTGTCAATAAATTTTTTATTGCATAATTGACATATTGGAATAGATTTCGAAAATAAATAAATAAATTATTTTCATACCTGGAGCAATATAACCGATCGATCCCTTTATAGCAACTGAATTGCTTGCATTGTCACTGAAATTTCCAGTGTTCCTTAAAAGGAATTTGGCTAATCCAAAATCACCCACATGGGCAATCATGCCATCATCAAGCAAAACATTACTTGGCTTTAGATCACAGTGGACAATGGGTACTTCACAAAGGTTATGAAGATAATGCAATGCAGAAGCTATGTCAATTGCAATGTCCAACCTTTGATTAAGGTTCAAACTCCTCGATTGATTCATACTATCCGTGCTTGAATGCAACCAGTTTTCTAGACTTCCATTAGGCATGAACTCATAAATTAGAGCTTTGAAGTCATTCCCTTTAAAATCTATGCTTGAGCATGAAGTTATGATCTTCAATAGATTTCGGTGACGGATACTCTTAAGTGCATCACATTCAGCCATGAAGCTTTTTCCTGCTTCCTTGTTTTGAAGATTGAGCACCTTCACTGCAACAGGTTTGTCTTCTTGGGGTAGATATCCTCTGTACACTGCTCCAAATGCACCTTTCCCAATTAAATTTGCTATTGAAAATCCATCAGTCGCTTTAAGAATCTCATCATAAGATATTCTGATATATGTTTCCCCCAAGGATGTCAAGAGAGAAGGATCATTTCTTGACTTTTTTTTCCTGTAAAATATCAGCAAAGACATTATCATTGCTAAACATAGGAACACGCTCACTACTGTGATTGTTACTTTGAAAATAAGTGACCTTCCATGACTTTTTGAATCTTCTGTGGTGCATGGTGGCAACTTTAGATTGGCAATACCTCCACAAAGCCTCTTGTTTCCAGTAACTAAAATCACGCTTGTGTTATCAAAGACACCCTTTGTGGGCACCTCTCCTTCAAGATCATTGAATGACAGATTCAAGCTCTGTAAAGTAACCAAGCTTTGTAGATCTTTTGGAATCATTCCGGACAAGTTGTTTCCAGAAAGATCTAAATATTGGATAGCTTTCAAAGATGCCAATGATGATGGAATACTTCCATGAAAGAAGTTTCTCTGCATATAAAGATATTCTAAACTTGAACAATCACCAACTGCACTTGGAATTTTTCCTGACAGTTTGTTATGAGAGACATCCAAGGTCCCCAGACTTTCCAATTTGCCCACTTCTGATGGAAGCGAACCCGTCAACAAGTTACGAGATAAATTGAGGGAAATTGTCAGGGAAGAAAGAGAAATCACTTCTGGTGGTATGTTTCCTTCAAGTTTATTTTGAGAAAGGTCCATTTTCTGTAAGTGCTGGCAGTACATAAGACTTGAAGGGATACTTCCATCCAAATAGTTCTGTCCTAGACGGAGTTCAAATAATTGGGTGATGTTGCCTAGGGAGGATGGAATTTCTCCTGATAACTTGTTTCCATCCAATTGCAGTGCTTGTAGCTTTTGAAGCTGTCCAATGGATACAGGGATTGAACCTGTGAGAAGGCTGAACTCCATGGCCAACAAATTTAAATTGATGAGATTTTTAATACTGGTAGGTATGCTCCCAGATATTTCGTTTCCTCCCAGTTTTAGTATGGCTAATTGGGTTGACAAATTAGCTATAGAGTTAGGCAACTGTCCTCCAAAATGATTGTAGGATAGAATCAACTTTCTCAAATTGCTACAGTTTGTCAAAGAGATGAGAAAATTCAAGTCATCAACTTCCCCAGTTCCAAGATAGTTAGTTCCAATATTAAGTATTTGAAGGCTTGCAATAGCTCCAAGGTTGAAAGGGACTGATCCGGAAAAATTGTTTTGAGCCAGATCCAGTCTAAGAAGTCCTATTGCATTTGGAAATGACACTGGAATGGTTCCACTAAATTGGTTCATAGCAATATTAAAATCTTGGAGATATGGAAGTTTGAGTCCTATGTCTTGTGGAAGAATGCCATAGAGTTCATTCTCTACCATGGAAAATATATTGAGAGATGAGATATTATAAATGGATGGAGGAATCATACCATGCAGTTTATCTTGTTTGAGTAAGAGAACTGTTAAGCTTGATAGTTGGCCCAAAGAATCTGGAATACTCCCCCCTAGATCATTCCTTTCTAGGTAGAGGCTTTCAAGCCTGGAAAGATTCCCAAGAGAAGGTGGAATTCCTCCTATTAAGTTGTTCGCCGGAAGGGACAGAGTCACTAGCTTTGACAGTGAGCCAAGGTTCAATGGGATTGTTCCAAAGAGACCATTGAAACCTAATCTGAGGTGCATGAGGTGGGAGCAGCTTGACAAATTGTCTGGAATCTCACCATCAAAAGAATTGTTCATGAGATTTAGTTCTTGTAGCCATTGCAGATTGCCTAGTTCCGGAGGAATGTGATTGATGAAGCTGTTGTTTTCAAGATTTATCACCTTGAGAAATGTGAGGTTTCCTATATAAGGTGACATTTCTCCTGTAAGCTTTTGAGATTTTAGGTCCAACACTGTGACTCTTTGATTCTGATTACAAGTAACGCCATACCACTGACAGAAATGGAAAGAAGTATTCCATAAACCCAGTGTTCCAAGTGGATCCTGAGTTATCTGACTCTTGAATCCAAGTAATGCTTGTCGATCCGTTTCATTTCCATGAACTGTCTGTGAGGCGGTGGCTTGGGTGGATGGATAGATCACCAAGCCTATAGTGAGGTTAATGCATAATAGATAATTGGAGATGGAGAGAACTGAACAAAGTACTTCAACTGTTGTAGGACAAGTTCTCTTCATCCCAAGTACCGAATTGCTAGTTTGAAGGAGTGTGTGGACTGTAAATCCTGTTAAATACCCCCCAAGTTGGCAAGTAGTATTCACTGTTAGGCGGCCATGTGAAATCATTTGGTACCTATATATTAACTTTCAACTGTAGTAACAGTAGTAACATTAAATCCACATCATATGGAGACAACATAAAGTCAAAACAAATACTTTATTTCTGGATAAATCCTTGGAATTATTTCATGACAGGTTCCTTGAAACTTTATCATCTGAGGCATGTGATGGCATCTTTTGAATTCTTGAACGCTTCAAAAGAATTTTGTGACGGCATTAATAACAGTAATAATCATAATAATCATAATCATAATCTTCATGTTAGATGGCTATGGTGAATTTGATGTGAGAATCAGGACTGCTAACTGGTCAACTTGAAAATGAAGAAAAAAAAAGGATTCATCCCTGAAAGCTCGCTTGAAAAGGGTCAAATTGAATAAAAAATATTTGTTACTGAATGACCTCTTTATCTTTTTTTTTTTTTTTAAATAAATCACTGAAAGAAATGTTTACAAGTGAAAAACATGTTTACCACGAAACATTGGGACTGTTTTTGCAGGATTGCAGGGGGTTTCTCCCAAATGTATTGTCTTTTAGCATTCTACATTGATATGGTTAATCCTGGAGGGAAATTATTTTCTGGATGTTCTGAAGACAGGATGGATAGAAGTATAGTCTGCAATATGGAGAAGCAGCAGAAACAAATTGAGCAGATAAAAGATAGTAAACAAGTGGTCTGATGAAAAGGAATCTAGTGAACCCATGAGTACTTCATTTGAAGTTCAAAAGAAAGAAAGACAGGTAAAAGGAAAAGAAAACTGTTGAAATTTAGCTCTGATGCAAGATTTTTTGTTCATCTCCAAACAGCAGGCAACTTCCTCTTCCTGAATTTAACTGTAGCCAATAATATTGTTGGATGTTTGATCTTTTCTTTAGCAGTTGTACCTGCTCCTTGCTATTTGACTGGAACTAAATTTACTTCCGTTCGGACTATCTAAGATAAGTGAACACTTTTCACCTAGCATTGTCTTTAGTCTGTGTCCAAAATTTTCTGCAACCTGAAGTGGTGCTAACTCCCTCAATAATTTTATAAAGTGATAGATGCATGCAGGGAAGCTGGAGGGCAACAGATTGCATTTCAATGCAAGTTTTGGATCCAGATACGTTTTATAATCTGATACCTTACTATTTTTGTGTTCTGGATGTTGAAAACCTTTAAATTGGGGAGAATGCAAGAGAAGTGAACTTTATTTCCTGTTTTGGATGTCGGGCCCACCCCTGTTAACTCTATTTCCTGTTGAGGAGATACTATTTTTCCTGAGGAAGGGTGGGGCTCACTCTTTGCTTTCAATTCTTCCCCTATTATCTTGACATCCAAAAGCAGTTGACTAGTTTAATTGTTTAATTGGATGTGAATAGATAGAAACCAGATGTGACCCTTTTTTTATGTAATTAAATATGTTTGTTCTGACTTTAGGATGTGACTTTTTTTTTTTTTAAGGGAAAATTGGTTTTTAGTGATTGTTTTTCAAAATAATTCAGATTTAGTCGGCTAATTCTTGATAATTGATTTTTAGTGATACCTTTTTAACATAATTGAGAATTGGTATTATTTTACTATTCATTAATAGTTTCTTCCGAAAATGCCCTCAAAAGACATTGAAAACCTTTTCACTCATTTTGTTATAAGCGAAGTTTGCAAGTCTTTTTGAGGGTATTTTTGAAAGAAACTTTTAATGAATAATAAAATAACACCAATTCTCAATTATGTTAAAAAAGTAGGCAAGTGCTTTTGGATAGATAGAAACCAGATGTCCATTTTGTGATAAGGGTGTAGCTCAACATCACTTTCACTGGATCCGTCTTTCGCTAGTTAATTATTTGATACATGTAACCTCTCAAGGCTCAAATAACTTTATCTTCGTTCGCTTGATTAATAACTATTACGGTGCAGTGCAGAACTACACGTGGGGAGGGAACAATTCCAACTGCCCAGTAGATAATTTTGGATGGGAGAAGTATCATAGAAGTAAGGGTTTTAATTTAAAAGTGGAAGGAACGGTAATTGTTGTAGTTATATTTTGGAATTGTTTTATTTGTCGAGAGCAAAATTTAAAAGAAAAAGAAAACCAGAATCAAAGAATATTCCTTCTCTTCTCTTTATTAATAATATAGATTGCGATATATCTATGCTTTAAATTGTGTTTGTCGGTAAGCATCGTGATTAGGATCTAGGGTTCTGTCCTCTTTTGGCATAATATACAAGCTTTCTATATCATCTCCAACGGTCAAACTCAGTTTATTGCTGCAGGATTCAGGACTGCAATACCTTGATGGACACCCAAAATGTAAATATATCCATAATGATATAATTTATTGAAGCAAAATATCTTAGCTGCGTAGGTGCTCCACTTTTAGCCGTACAATGCCCTATTATTTGAATGGTCAAGATATGAAAATAAATATATTTGTGCTGACTTCAGGATGTATCAGTTTCAGTCAGCTTCAATGCATCACTACTTTTATACTTTTATTATATTAAAAAAAAAAATATTAAAGGACATAAAAAAATTTCAAAGAATACAACTAGGTCAAGTAGCCTACTATCCATGCCTACAACATGCCCTACCATTTTGAATGGTCTTTGTTAAGACCTTCCCACATGGTTGAGGGACACATGCTCCTTCTCCACCGCCCATGATGGCATGATGGTAGCAAGAGTGCTGGCCTTTCATAAGATAGGTATCAGGATTCATCCAGTTTTACCAGTGCACACCTGGTTTTTTGCCAATTCATAATTATTTGATATGATTCACATGTGTTCAAACCCAACCACATACTAATCTGAATCAGTATAGTTAAACATTTTAAAAATACTGCATGAAAACAGCTGGCAACAGCATCTTTTTTTTGTATTCTTGACTTATGTTTAAAAGATGTTTCTTATGTTAAATATTTGAAAATATTTGTGATGACTCTATTATGTTTTACTTTGAATCAGATTCACCTGGTCATTAATTTGATGCACAATCTGTTCTGAAAGCTTTAGATAATATAAATGTTGAGCTGTTTGGTGACAGAGGTTATTGTATACAAATAAGAAATTCAATAATATAACATGGTCAAGTAGCCTACCTTCTATACATATTTGCATAAGTCTTGTTGTTACATCACTTCTTTTGTCTTTGTTGCCCTCCATGAATGTTCCATGCACCTGGAGGCTGATAGGGAGCGTACGCGAAGGGAAAGGAGACCTAATCCAAGGTATTTGGATTACCTCCAAGAGGTGGATAGAAGGAAGAGAAGAGGGAGATAAGGAAGAGAGTTATCTCCAGGAGTAACTATATTATCATTATCTGTTTTGTTATCTTTATTCGTATGTCTATTAGTATTCGTAGTTTAGCCTTATCTAGCTATTATATAGCTGGGGAGTTAGAGATAAGGTAGGAGTAGGAGTGTTAGCCTATTTAAATAAGACTTAAGGTCAAGAGATGGATATCTGATTATTAAACCCAAAACACGTATGTGTAAGGTGTCTTCTACCTCAAGTGAAGAATCTATCAATTCATATTTCATTCCATTACTACTTTCGTCCCTCAATTCACATATCCCCGAGTTCGTAACCTATCAGAGGCCGCATAGAGTGAATTACATAATATGCCAATATTGAAAGATTCCAGTATTGCATTCTTTTGTTTACATCACATTTCTATGTAATTTTTTATTCAAGATATATTTTAAAAACTGGCATTTTAAGTTTTTCATTGCTTTGTTATCAAAGTAATCCTACAGAATGTAGGAAAAGTAACTTTTTCTACATGAAAACTTGAAAGATGCCAAACCGGATTGGACCAATTTTTTTATGTATTTAAATATATTTGTGATGACTTTTGGGATGTGTTAGTTTGAACTAAACACACCTCGTTACTGATGCAAAATCTAGTTTACTTTAAATTATATAATATTCAGTGGGTTGTTTAGTAGTAGAAGTTATTTAACAAAAGGAATTAAGAAATTCAAGAATATCACATGGTCAAGCAGCCTACCACCTATCCGTACAACTAAGGTGTTGTTTGGTGTTCATTTTGGGAACTCATTCCACGGTTTGGGATAGGTTTCAGGGCTTAGAATTAGTTTCAATAACAGAATAAGTGTTTGGTTCTATTTTGAAAATGAGTTTTCTGCAAATGAGTTTTAAAAAATACATTGTAAAGAGAAATCACCCCTCGGTTCCCTTTTTTTGAATTTTCAAAACTCGTGTTGTAAAAGTACAGTGCCATACTTGTAATATTTACAAATTTTGAAGTTTATAATTTGAAACTTGCTTTAAAGATTCCTTTACATGACAAGGACATTGGCAAACATGTAATATTTATAAACCTCTAAAAGAATTAATAGTTGATTACCAAACTTCAAACTCATCTTCTTTTCAAATCGTTCAAACCCATTTTTCTGATTCAAAATGAATCTCAAACGAAGCCTAAAGCACCGTATGAAAGGTGACTAATCTTTAGTTAAGACTTAAGATGTTAAGATCTTATTTAGGGCTGGTTGGAATTCTGAGAGCTGAATTAGTCTTTGTTGTTGTGACATGACTTCCTTTGACATTTATTGGTCAGCGTGATTGAATGTTCCAACTAGAGGGCAAGATTGCATTTAGAATCTAAATATGCCTACCAAAAAAAAATCTAAAATCTAAATATGCCAATATTGACATAAATAAGATGCCTCCCTTTCTTGACCAATATGCCAGATTCAGGAATGACAATTTCCCTATGATAATGTGGAATGAAAAGCTTCAAAGCAATCTCAATGGGTTAATGTTACCAAGTAGGACCGATATTGCATATCTCATATTGTAGGAGATATCGCATGCGGATGAGGTTGGGGAACCAAAATTCGTTAAATATTACATATTAAGTATTATTTATCAAGTAAAAGCCTTTTAGATTCATGAATGGCCTCACGTGTTAGAATAATGATCATCTGCAGCGCAAATTTACTTTATAACATATATAGCAAAACACAGTAATGTAGAGCCCATAAATTATTCATTTTGGTAGGTCACATATTAATGTCTCTTGTTATACATGTTGTAGATAGATTAGCGCTGCAAACGATGTGTAGTCCTCATGGCATGTTTGGATGATGGCTTATCAAACCCAAATTTGGCCCTATCCAATTTATGAATTTGTGGGCCCAATTAGTGCAGGGTTTACACACTCTCTGGGAGTCCTAAACCTGTTATCCACACATTGAAAGGTTGAAGTTTTCTGCTATGTTTACCTAAGTTGGTCCCTACTTTGTCCGTGAGATGCTGCTTTGTCCCTGCTATGTGAAACATCTCACGGCTAATGTTTTTTCATGTGGCCTCCCTTGAATCATTTATAACTATAAAAAAACACTAACTGGAACATGCTCCACATGGTAGCATCTCATTGCCAAAGCAGGGGGCAATTCAGGTAAACATAACATGGGTTGTGAGATGCTCCACATTGCATTGGTGCATTGACCAATATGGGGTTCCATCCCTTTGATTAAATTATGAGTTGTGAAGTCCATTAGATTTCTCTATTTTCTACTTGTATGGTTGGTGATTGCTATTAATTTCATTTATTGTGCACACAAATTTCACATTAGGAAATACAAATTACAGAATTACTTTATTGATTTGAAAAAGCATGATATAAACCTCTGTGATTTCATCTTATTATTGTTTTTTAAAGTCTTCTATTTGAATGCCATGATAGCCTAGTCTGAAATTTAGCTTGGATATTCCTTGATGAATGTGACAAAAGTTGAAGAAAACAGTGGTTCTAATGAATTTCATGCATAGGATTTGTTGAGAAGTCTTAGGCTTGATGTTCTGTCTTGCAAGCACACAAAAGATTTGGAAAACTTCATTTTTGGCATATATATATAAACGTATTAGAGAGTGAAGACTTGAAATCTTCAGAGTTGCAGAGTTTTAGTAATTATTCTAAAGATCTGTGAATAAAAATAAAAGATGATTACCCTATTATAGATGTAGGGAGGGTAATGCTCTCTAGATCTCAAGATTTCGCAATTATCAAAATCTATAAGTAGTTCTTTAGATTATGAAATAATATGAAAGTTCTTTAAAAAAATATTCTTGTTTTTTAGAATAACAAAAATAGATAATTCTTTAGTGCGGCCACTACGCAGTTCCTTTATTTAAAATCAAAAATTCTATTTTTTTTTATTTAAAGAATTTTGTATCTTAGGTTGGCAAGTATAATCCACATACAACACTGATCCAGTACCAATCTCATGTCAAACTTGGTGAGGGAACCACGCCGGGTCTATGTACCTCATTCCAATATCATATCCGATGAGGGAATCACATTGGGCCTGTGTTGCCTCATCCCAACAAGGTTGCCGCTTATAGCTATTGGACTTAAGTGTTGACCTGATAAGCCAATACCATAACACTTACTAACCTAGGAATGGATCCATATCCTGTTTATGCAAATAATTACAAGAAATCTAATTCATTTGGTAAACCAAAAGTATAATTTACAACAACCATTTGAAATTCATTTAAATAAAACATAACTCCAAACACTTTAAATTAAATTTCAAAAATCTTAACAACCACTTGTAAATTTTTAAGTTTCTTAAGGCATGATAGATCAGTCCCAAAATCACTTTTTATATATTTTAACTCAAACAGTAATGAACCATAATATAAAAAGAATATTTTGTTCAGAAACATTAAATCTGTTCACAAACAGTAATGTTAAACCACATTTAGTAAAATTGTTATAACTTTTTCTAGAAAACTCAAAATTGAGCATCGTTTGATGCGTTGGAAACTAGACTCGTATAGTTTTCCAAAGGTATATGGCACATAGGCTAATTCTATATGATTTGGATTAGATTTAACTCGTTTTGGAGGGTCAAAATCTGATCTGTGGGGGATTAACAATCATAAACATGAGCTATATAGTTTAAAGCACAATCAACACTAATATGCTCCTTAAAAACCCATAAGACTAAATTGCTTCATACATTAGACTAAATTGCTTCATACATAAAGCCAATTCATACAAATATAAACTTTCAACGTCAATTTACCAAAAACAATGAAACAACACAGTTTTACAAACTAAACCATGGCTGAACATTGCCATGCTTTAAATATACTTTAAATAACTCACAACCCAACATGCATGGCTTTAAAAACTAGCATCTCAGATGCTAAATGAATCCATGCAACCAATATATAAATCAGAAATTCGGGCATAATAAGAAATTTAGCCAAAACAGCACTAAATCATCACAAAACCCAAGTATTTTCAATAAAATTCTTTACCAAGGTTACTACCTACCTAAATCACTTCGTTTGAAACTCAATCAGCAAGAAACATCTTTAGCTCAGCTGAATTTTGGCTTGAAAATCACTTAACAACTTCAACCTCCACCAATTTCAATACCCCAACTCACAAAGCTATGCCCTTTTGCCTCTCCTAACCATGAACTATAAAAGCCCTCACCTTAGGCTTCAATTGCCCTTCAATTTCTTCCCTTTTCACCTTGATTCACTTCAGCCATCAACAATGAAACCCTCTTCTCATACGTATTGAGCAAAAATGAAAAAGAAGCTAAGGGTTCCATACATATATAGTGAACCAAAAAACCAAGTGAACCATGGGTTCACTTAAATTAGACCATAAACTTTTGGGTTATTATTACAACCAGCACTTAACCCACTTTATGAGCCTTAATTAAAACCTCACTAAACCTCTTATTAGCCCTCTAAACTTCCATCATTAACTATATATTCTTTCCCAATTGAATAGTGCAAGTGTTATACGCTTAGACTACAAAATACAACTTGGTTCATAGGCTTGCCTTAACTGAACCATAAGAAGTCTAATTCACTAATCACCTCCAACCTTCTAAACCAACACCACTTAATCCATAATTAACCCCTCAAACTCAAATTTTATCATTGCATAAAGCCCCTAAACAGTACTTCTACAATTTTAATACAATCAACCCATAATGTCGTAATAAAACCCCCTTTTAATTAAACTGGTTTAGCAAAAGTTATAATTGAACCATAATAAACGATGATCATTTCTCATGAGCTCACCTCATCAAATCTGGTTTATTTATTTTATTTTATTTTTTTACAATTATCACTCCGTTAATTTCGAATATACAAAATTTCCTACCATACAGCAATGACATAAAGAAAGACTGTTGGCTTACCACTACACCAGCTAGGCTGTCCTCTGCCATTCACTAGACCTCCTCTCCTACATATCACAGGTCAACAGTTAGTGAATCCATTATAAGAAATAGGATTTCACACACATACCATATAAACCCCTCAGTCTCTGCTAATTTCATGGTGCCTATTTGCACAAGAGGTCCTTTAATTCAATACACTGATAAAGCAGCAGAGAATAGATTAATTACATCTCCCTCACAATAAAAGAGCATTTTATCATTAAATACCCCCAAGCTGATATTAGGAGAAATTAAATGGCAGAGTCTGACATTGCCGTCTGTTCATGAGTTATAGCTCAATGATACAAACATATGAAATAGTCAGTTGCAGGCTCGTTGGAAGTAAATTCACAAGGTTTAACAAATAAGAGGGCCAAGTTGTGTTTCTGCTATATTGAATATAAATACTGGCTAACTGACTGGAATTTATATTTTGATTCTACTACTGTGACCCACTTGGGTAGCTGCAAATTAGATCATTCTCTCCTTCTGATCTTGCTTTTTGACAGCAATGTGTACAAGAGCTTTCAGAAGCTTGTGGTTTCAGTATCAGATCTTACAAGAGGATGGAGCACTTGAAAGAAAATTCCACAGACAGTAGAGCAAAGGAACACAAGAATGGAAATGATTCAAAAGGAAGTCTCCAATGCTGTTACTGAATAATGGGAGGATAGAATCCTTAATAAGATAAAAGTGTGAATTCTAATGTAATCACTTTTTCTTTTGCAAACTACTAGACCAGAATTCTGTTCGGCATGCATTTTCCACAGGGGTTTAACCTGACATATAGCTAGATGATGATTCCTACTTCTCAAAATGCTTCTGTTTTTTAACGATAACACATTCAGTATTCAATTGAAATGTCAGATAAATTCATTATCTTGTCTCTGTTTATCCATTATGTATAAGGATTTACATACTAAAAATCAGAAAGATGCATAAGACACAAAACTGCAATTCAGTCAAAAAATAGTGCAGTCAAGAAATAAATTTTTCTTTGTTGCAAAATTTTCCAGCATAGCTGCATATCATGCTGTAAATAAATACTAAATGCATACCCCAAGGGAGCCGAGAGCCAGCTGCACTTCAAGGTTCTCCATTTCCTCTATGTAAGATGAGACTTTTTAAGCTGAGCACCAAGAATTCCCTTAATCTTTTAAAACAATTGTGGAGATTATATGCTGTACCTCAAGCTTCTGGCACAAAGATAGCTAATTTGAGCTGTTGGTCAAATACAAATTCCTCATCTCTTGACTGTAAGTTTGGATTCAACTGATGAACAGATGGAAAGGGAAGAACCAAGGACTTTGAGATTTTGGTGCATTTCACTGTCCAGCTGAGCAATAACTTTAATAAAAGCACTGTGTCTTCATGAATGTTTGATGCATCACACCAAATCCTCCCTGCAGGCATTTACTTGCTTAATTAAGGTCCAATAGAAGGAACCCAAAGCACCAAAGTTAAGTTCAAAAGGAAATCTTGAGAACTGAGCTACAAAAACAACCCTGAGAATGCTCTATCTTCAAATCCATTGAAAACACTTTCCAAAACAAGTGGATCAATTTTCTATGAGGCAAACCAACTTGCTGCCTCAAAGGTGAATGAGTAGCTTGATTTTTATCTGCTGTAATTTTTGGATATGATCAACAAACTTAACAACATGCTATCACATTCAAGCTTGTCAAATCCGTCTAACAATGTATCAAAGCTAATAGGCCCTCAGCTTGATACAGGCAACTGCACCATGGAAAACCATACAAAGAAAATGTGATACCATCACACACCTAGGCTCACCAGAAGTCGCCACATGAGCAAACTCCATCTTTAAAATGATGGAAGCGCTTTATATCCCTCACAACAATCTCTCTATTAACAATCTTGGAGATGAACTTGGTTGCTTCATGGCAATCTCCACAAAACCGAAGGTTCTTCGTGATCAGAAGTTTGGTCCCCGGTAATGTGTTCAAGAGCCCAAAAGCAATAGCAAGTCTCTCACAGTGATTAAACAGCATTCGCTCCTTCACTTGCTCTTCAAGGTCATGCAATACAAACTCAGTCTTTGGGACATAACCCATGAGTCTCATCTCATAATCCAACCTCTCCAGCATTGCAACGATTTTATCATGCTGAGGGTGACTCTTATCCTCTGTTATAAATGCATGGAGCTTGCTATTTACTTCTACTATGCTACAACCTGGTACTTTCTTCATCCCTGACTTTTTCATTATTCTCCTCACTCCAGATACTTCATCCCATTTCTTGGCAGTAGCAAAAAAGTTTGAAACCAAAGCATATATTCCTGGATCATCTGGTCTAAACTCAAGAACCCTTTTTGCCACCATCTCTCCAATCTCCATGTTACGATAATTACAGCATCCTGAAAGGAGAGCAGCCCAAACAGCAAGACCTGGTTCATTCACCATGGACTTTATTAGGTCAAATGCTTCTTCCACGCGGCCAGCACGAGCATAAAGATCAACCATGCAAGCATAATGCTTCTCACTTGGCATGAGTTTGTATTCTGAAACCATAAGATTGAAGCAGTGCTGTCCTTCTTCGATCAGGCCTGAATGACTAAAGGACCATAAAAGAGAAGCAAAGGTTGCATGGTCTGGTCTTACTTTTGCCTCATTCATCTGGAAAAAAAGAGAGAGAGCTTCCTTTCCACAACCATGGACTCCATAGCTGGCAATCATTGCATTCCAGGAGATCAAGTCCCTTGAACTTATGCGATCAAAAAGAATGCGAGCAGTAGAGAGGGAACCACATTTTGAGTACATGTCAATCACAGCAGTACCCAATATTCGATCAAAATCAAACCTCCTTACAATGTACCCATGTATAGACCTTCCCAATTTCAACAATCCAACCTGGGAACATGCCAAAAGCACACTCACAAGGGAGACCGAATCTGGTCTCAATCCAAAATAATGCATTTGTGCTAACAAGTCAAGGGCATTTTCTGCATAACCATTTTGAGCAAAACCAGAAATTAGGGCACTCCAAGAAACAACATTTTTACAAGGCATCCTCTCAAAAACACAGGATGCAACATCCAGAAGTCCGTTCTTTGCATACATATCCACCAAACTGGTTTCAATTACAATGTCCACTTGAAGATCTCTGCGGATCAGATACCCATGAATTGAACAACCCATCTTCAAATCACCCACATCCGAGGAAGCCTGAATCAGGCCCACCATCAGAATGGCATCTCCTTCTACTCCCTCTTTTTTCATCCGCCGGTACATTTCAATAGCTTCAATCGCCCGGCCACTCTGTGCAAAACCTGTTATCATTGTTGTCCACGAGACAAGATCCCTCTTAGCCATTCCATCAAAGAGCACCATTGCCTCATCCATCTTTCCACACTTCACATACAAATTCAAAACTGACGACCCAACAAAAACATCATCTTTATACCCAACATCAATCGACTGACATCGAACTTCTTCCCCAGTGTTAAAATCCAACAAACTAGCACATGCCTTGAGAGTGACTGTAAAAGTTGAGCTATCAGGTCTAATTCCCTTCGGAATCATTTGCCTGTAGAGCTTTATAACCTCACCTGGAAAATCCTTTCTAGAGTAGGCCATGATCATTGCATTCCAAATGCTTACCCCTCTATGGGACGACGCATCAAACACCTGACGAGCAGATCCCATATCACCCATTCGGGCATATGATGCTATTAACTGGCCATTGAAGCTTCCATTGCCAAAGATCCCAGTTGAGATCATGAGTCCATGTATTTGAGCAATGGACTTGATGTCTGTACAAGCTGAAAGAAAAAACTTGGGTGCTTTTGGCCATGGAATCAACCACATCAAAATATCGAAAACAATTGAAAATTCATACTATTTTCTGTAGATAAACATTGTATCTTACAATCAAATCCAAACGAGTCTTTAGTTTACCTCATGCGTGTTACATCAAAATCCCATTTGCAAAGAGAGAACAAGTTGGTGGGTACTCCACTCACCATGAATCAAATCAACTCAAGGAATCCTGTACGCATGCATCTTGCAATAAGAAAAAGAAATTGTACCCTTCATTTGACCCACCCGAGTCACTGAGTCGACGGGGTTTCGGAGCTTATCGCCGAGTCATCACTTGGTAGCTTGTAATGACTTTAGAAATGCTTAAACTCGCCTACTGGTTCGCCTGCTCCGAGTTGATGATTGAGTTAAGAGCAGAGATTCAGAGAAGCGAAGACAAGTTCGCAGGGCATTATAGTAATTTCACTAAGCATAAAGTGAAGGCATAAGCATGTAATTTCGATACCCTAATCTAACGTCTTTCTTAGTTTCTCCTCTGCCTGAGTCTCCTCTGTGACATACACCCTCTCTCTCTCTCTCTCTCTCTCTCGCTCGCGCGCTTCGTATCTGTGTGTTAAACGGGATAGATAAACCCTTGGTGTTTCGATGGGAGATCTGCCTGAGGGAGAATGTGATCGGAAGGCTCGGATACTTCCGATCGCCGGGAAGAGAAACATCCTCATCACCAGCGCTCTGCCTTACGTCAACAACGTCCCTCATCTAGGAAACATCATTGGCTGTGAGTTTATTCTCTTTTTCTCCTTAATTATCCGTGAATTGTAGTTTCATAATTTTTTTTTTTCCTTCCTTTGATTTGTCGGATTTTCTCTAGTGCTGTTCCTATCGTGTAATTTATTCAATAGCATCTGTCTTTCTTTCGTTTTTTTTCTTTTTTTTCCTTTTCCGTTTGCCTTCTTTCTATTTCTTAATGCCTTTGATTTGTTTTGCTCTTGGAGAAATGTTACTTGAAACGAAAATCCTCTCTGTGGCTCTCTGCTTTTGAAGCTTTTGTTCTTAGTCTTTTGAATCATTTTGCTTTTGACTCCTTTTCTGATATATCGTTACACAGACGATTTTTCTTGCCAAAATTGTCTTCATTTTGAAAATTTGCTTTACTCTCGTTTAACTCCTTGAAACATTTTATTCCTTCTTTTCTTTTTCTTC
The DNA here is from genome assembly GCA_947561395.2 of Buxus sempervirens. Lineage (NCBI taxonomy): Eukaryota > Viridiplantae > Streptophyta > Magnoliopsida > Buxales > Buxaceae > Buxus > Buxus sempervirens. Next base: position 27,292,827 of record OX387192.1, read on the forward strand.
CTCTTTTGGGCTGAATTTTGTTTTTATTCGCCTCCAATTGCAGGTGTTCTAAGTGCAGATGTCTATGCTCGCTATTGCCGCCTCCGAGGCTACAATACAATATACATTTGTGGGACTGATGAGTATGGGACAGCAACAGAAACAAAAGCTATGGAGGATAAATGCTCCCCAAAGGAAATTTGTGACAAGTAAGTTGTTTATGAGTTTTTAAATCTCACAAAAATTTGGATAAAGTTTTCTGATTTGAGTTATCTTATTCCCTTTGTTTTTTCCTTTGCTAGAACAATGTGAATTTCTTTTGTCAACGGCTTGTCCTTTAATGGACATTTCATGATTTGTCGTAAGGGATAGAGAACATAAACCTAAACTTAATTTTGGCAGAAAGTAATTCTGTAAGTTTAGCTCCAGAATACAGCTATTTTGTTTTATGCACTAAAGTTTGAAGCTGAACTGATATTTTTGTTGTCTTTTAAACTGGCATACATATTCTAAGATGGTAGACGATGAGCAAGATTGTTTGGAATTTTTAATCTCTTTTTTTTTCCTCGTGTTACTGTTTTTGAAAGTGTAATTTTATTTGTTGCCATATTTATGTCAATGAATTCCTCTTTTCTTGTAAAACTTACAAGAAGCCATATGCTACTAAATTATTAATGTTACCCCAATCTCAAAACTTGATTTTGTAAAGGATTCCAGCCAAAATTATGTTCCTTGGCAAAATGATGATGTTGGCATGGATGAGTGAAAATTGTAAGAAATAAGTAATTATAAATAAATGCATTCAAAAGAATTTAAGCTGGCCTTGTAGAGCTTGTGCAAGTAGGGATGAGTCGGATGCTGAAGAGGATACAGAATGGAGAGAGTTATGATCAGTGATATAGAAAAATATAATTCCCTTAAGAATGACATTTACTAGCTCAAATGGGGATGGGGTTTGTTCTGCTGACCCCAGATTGAACAGAATTTATGCTGCTAAAGCCCGTTTGTTGGTCAAAGGCATCGATGCTGTGTTCTTGTCTCGTCATGAACCAGCTTGATTGAAAAATGTCAAAAATGTTCTTGTTAAGGATAAAAGATTGGGAGTTCTGAAAATGTTTACTGAGGGATGTGTGACTGCACACCTTAGTGAGATGCTCTGTTTTTATACTTTTCTTTAATATGAAGCTCAAATCATATTTTGCCCCTCTGAACCTACTTTTTCAAGTAGTTTGCTGGCTTTGTAGGTACCATGCTATTCACAAGGAGGTGTATAATTGGTTTGACATTAGTTTTGACGAGTTTGGTCGCACATCGACTCCCCAACAAACTGAAGCTTGCCAATCAATTTTTAAGAAGCTGATGGAGAACAATTGGCTTTCTGAAAACACAATGCAGCAGGTATTTAGCTATGTTATGCATAGATGTTATCTGTAATTGTAGAGGTGATCCTGTGATTCTATGGCTATGATCCTCTTATGTCAGCATGATTTTGTCCTTTTCTGCTGAGTTGAAAGTTTGTTAGTTCTTTACCCTATTCATTGCTGATTCTTCATTTAACTTATATTCCAAATATGATACAGCTATATTGTGATACATGCAAGCGTTTCTTAGCTGATCGCCTTGTGGAGGGTACCTGTCCAACACAAGATTGTAACTATGAGTCTGCACGAGGTGATCAGTGTGAAAAGTGTGGAAAGCTATTAAATCCAACAGAATTGAAAGATCCTCGATGCAAGGTTTGCATGTCTTATTATTCATAGAGTCCCATATTTGTTTCTCTCATGTGCGTGACTTGAAATTTAATCATTTAAATTAAGTTTGATATTCTTCATTTTGTAATTAAATATATACAGCCTACAATTCAAATTTGTTTCATTTCTTACTTGAGTTTCTCCTGTAAACAGGTATGTCAGAGAACTCCACGCATTCATGATACAGACCACTTGTTTCTAGAGCTTCCACTACTGAAGGATAAGTTGGAAGAGTATATAAACAAAATGTCAGTGGCAGGAGGTTGGAGCCAGAATGCTATTCAAACAACACATGCATGGCTTAAAGAAGGACTAAAATCTCGATGTATTACAAGGGATCTTAAATGGGGTGTACCTGTTCCACATGAGAAGTTTAAGGACAAGGTTAGGATAAATTCAGCTTGTTTATTATCCAGAGATTTTCTCATCATTTCTCTGCAGTTACTGTTTCTTTATTTTGTTCAGAGAACCATAATGGATTTGTGCTAGGTGGATCTGTGCCTTCAATTGATTGTGTTGTGTACAACTGCATGATTTTAGGTTTTCTATGTGTGGTTTGATGCTCCTATTGGATACGTGTCAATCACTGCATGCTATACACCTGACTGGGAGAAATGGTGGAAGAATCCTGAAAACGTGGAGCTGTATCAGTTTATGGGCAAAGATAATGTGCCATTCCACACTGTAAGAGTTCTTTATCTTCTGAATTTTGCAGTTCTCGTGATGATTTCAAGGAGGGGACACTACATTGGGCAGCTGTATAATAATATATTTTGTTGAATGAAATAGCCACATGTGTGGATTGTCACTTGTACTTTATTTATATATTTATATTTCTTTTATGTATGCCTATTTTGCTGCTTCTAAGTGATGGTAACTTTCATGCAACTTTTGATCCTAACTCAATTTAGTACTGGTGAACAATGGGAATGGCTAATTTTTCATTTATTTCATTATCTGGTGATATATTGCCATTACATGCTTCTGAATCTACGGAAAAATTATTTTGTAATAGTATTTTTTGTTGATTGAAAAGTGATATTTATCTTATCAATATGAATATGATTATGCTTACAATGTATAGTTTCATCTGATTTAACAAGATGCTAATTTTATACATATCATAAATATAGGTGATGTTTCCTTCTACACTCCTTGGTACCGGAGAGAATTGGACATTGATGAAGACTATCAGTGTTACGGAATATCTAAATTATGAAGCAGGTATGTGCTTTAGCTATCTGGTATGCTTTTGTCTCTGTGAGAAATGTCCAAATACAATCAAATACTGCATACCTTTTTGAGATCTCCTTTTTGTACAATAATTCCTTATCTTTTTATAAATGTAAGTTTTATGTTTTGGAGTATTTATTTATTCATTTATTTATTTATTTTGCATGAAACATGCAGGGAAGTTCTCAAAGAGTAAGGGAGTGGGTGTTTTTGGTAATGATGCAAAAGACACAAAAATCCCTCCTGAAGTGTGGCGATATTATTTGCTAACTAATAGGCCAGAGGTAAGTTTTCTTGGTTCATCAACTGCGTGTGTCCTCAGGTGCAACTTTATTGCTTTCTAAATTTTGACCGCTGCTAATTCTACTCAGTTTATGTTAATCAGGTATCAGACACATTATTTACATGGGCTGACTTGCAAGCAAAACTAAACAATGAATTGCTGAATAATTTGGGGAATTTTATAAATAGGGTCTTGAGCTTCATTGCCAAGCCTCCAGGTTAGTCAGCTACTTGTGGAATGAACCTTCTAAGTTATGTAGATAGATGAATTTATCAGTTCATTATATCTGTATTCTTACTAGCCCCACCCTAACCCCCAGCTCTCTCTCTCTCTCTCTCCCCCCCCCCCTCCTCTCTCTCTCTCTCTCTCTCTCCTTCCCTCTCCCTCTCTCTCTCCCCTCCCTCCCTCCCTCCCTCCCTCTCTCCCTCTCCCCTCCCTCCCTCCCTCCCTCTCCCTTCTCTCTCTCTCTCTCCCCCTCTCTCCCCCCCCCCCTCTCTCTCTCTCTCTCTCTCTCCCCCCCCCTCCCTTCCTCTCCCCCCTCCCTCCCTCCCTCCCTCACGCTAGACATTCCATTTTTTTTAGATGCTTAATTTTATGGTATTTGTGCCATTATTTCTGTGCGAAGTGAAATTACATCATGCATGCAGTGGTAAAGCTACTGAAGGCATGACTTACATTTTCATCATTTTCTGGCTGAATTCAGAAGTTGAAAGTTTCACTTAGATATTATGGTATACATCTTTGGAGACACTTTCTCGTAGAAGATATAGTTATTAAGGGTGTATTAGTAATTCTCTCTAAATGTACTGGGGCTAGGATTGTAACTGAGGTCTGAATATATTACATTATGTTGTATCCCTACTGTAGTAGAGTTAATTCTTCTCCTTCTATCTCTCTCCTGTGGATGTAGGCACAATACATGCCACATAAATTTGTGTGAACAGTTTCTTCTTTATCTTTCTTAGTTATTGCAAATTTAAATATTAAACATTATGCATAAATATCCATTTAATCTTTTTCTTATATCCATTAACTTTTTTCAGCATATGACCAAAGCAATCACCTGTGATCTCACTTTTAACCCTCCAAACGATAGTAAAACAGTCTTAGTTGGATTGGATATTGCATGACAATTTTTCTACCTTTATATGTCTTTTTGTTCTTGAGGATCATTCTCATGTGCCTAAGAAATGGAATGTGATAATTTACAATGTTTTAGATTGAACAAACTATATTTGTCCCACCAATTTTTTCTGATAACTTGCCTCTGCAGGTCTAGGATATGATTCTGTCATACCTGATGCACCTGGTGCTGAATCACATCACTTGACATTGACAGTAGCTGAAAAAGTTGGTCAATATGTAGAGCAATATGTAGACGCCATGGAGAAGGTCATTGAATGCTTTTTCTGGTTAATGTAGTTCTTTTTCTCTTTCTCACTTTATGGTCTGAACATATAGCTATCTATTCCATTCATTCTTTGATTGAAAGGAGAAACATTATCTTTGTAACTTGACATAGGTTAAACTAAAGCAAGGTCTGAAAATTGCAATGAGCATTTCTAGTGAGGGAAATGCATATTTACAAGTAAGCCTGCAGCATTTTCTTTCACTCATATCTTTAAAAATGTTTATGATTTTATGATCTTTCATATTCAAAAATCAAACAGTAAAGCCTTTTCTTGCAACTGCTTATCTGTAATATGCAAAATAGGAGAGCCAATTTTGGAAATTGTACAAAGAAGATCAAGCGTCCTGTGCAATAGTCATGAGGACTTCGGTGGGGCTGGTATATCTTCTTGCATGTCTGCTGGAACCCTTCATGCCATCTTTTTCTGTTGAGGTAGTGCATACTCCCTCGATGTTTGCTGAACGTGTTGACAGGTTTTGTGACTTTGTCATACTGAGCTGTAATATTGATGCCTTTCAAGGTAGTAAAGCAGCTTCATTTGATTGAAACAAAACTTTCAATATGCGATGAACATGGAGATATTGAGAGAGCAAAACGTCCTTGGGAGATCCTGCCTACTGGCCACAAAATTGGTATGCCGGAGCCTCTTTTCAAAGAACTGGTGTGTACATAATTCTGTTATTCCACTTTTTTTTTTCATTAGTGGCCCTTTATTTTTCATTTATTCAGTGGCACGTGTTAGAAATATATTGAAGCTTGTTATGTGCAGAAAGATGAAGACGTGGCTTTCTTTAGGGAAAAGTTTGCGGGAAGTCAAGCTGATAGAATTACTAAGGCAGAAACTGAAGCAAAGAAGGTTGCCGAGCAACTCAAAAAAACGAAAATTTCAGGTTGTTCTTGTTTCTTTCCTTCTCTCCTTTTTCCCTCATACTTTCATGTTTTTGTTAGGTTATATTGCATATCAAAAGTCAAACTTATTAATGACACAAAAATTTGAACAAATTTAACAGGATTTTAATGACACAAAAATGTTTTATTTGAATATAGAGATGAAATAAAATGGCAATTTAATATACTCTTCAAAATTATCATACTATGAAAGCAATAGTTGGTTTGGTCATCATGGTACTTCTTATGTTTTTCCTTTTTATTTTTTCCCCTGTTCCAAATTTGTAGTTTTGCAGAATCTCAAGCCCAATATTAGTCTTTTAAAGTGATTGATAGCATGTAGTACTGTTTTTGCAACTTTAAACTATTCAGATTAGTAATACCTCCACAAAATATTATGAAAATTTTGAAATATCATGATATTTTCAGTATCTGATCTATATATATATACATTTGCTGACAGCAAACGCAACCTTATGCGTTCTTTTTGAAAATTGATTGTGCTCAGACTGGAAGACATGCTTTCGCAAGACCATCTGAAGGTTCTGAATATGATACCAAAATTATTCATCGAAAAAAAAAACCCTACCCTTATAACTTAATTTATTAAAAAAGAATTATTTTATAACTTCGTGTTAAAATCTCAACTACTAGCGTGAAAAAGCATATTCGAGTCTAAGCACAATCACTTGTGCCAAAATTCCGAAGATTAGGTCTATTGTCATTTTACCCCTCCTAGGACCTCACTTCAATAAGACGTACAGCAGGTTACAACACACACACACACACACATACAAGCACACAATTTTATATGTGTATACTATCAATGGATAGGTATTCATATCCATCCAAAATTTCAGTTTAAAGAAGAAATTTACTTGAAATTTTCTGCAACTTTTTGACTAATCGGGTTAAGTTCTCAAAAGAGAAGATAAAAACTGAAAAGTATATCTTGCAAGCAAGTGTTTACCGCTTATATCCTATGTCACTGCATGAATAACATATGTAGTAACGAATGCTTATCTTTTGCTTGCCTGTGAAATTTTAATTCTTTATTTCAATTATCTTATGAATTAATGTGTAAGTGTATATATATAAGGTTGCTTGGAGAAATGATCTATCTTAGTTACCTGTTGTGGCTGGTAACTGCCTTGTGGAAGCTTGTTTGAACAGCCCCATGTCTCATCATCTATTGTAACTAACCATAGGTCATAGACTAAGTTTTAGATCAAAATATTTTTCCATGTGGCACAAAGGGCTCACCTAAAAACAACATTTTGCTTTCTACTAACTTAGTAAATATTAAAAAATTGAACAGCCATTATTAATACACATGAGAAAAACTAATACCATTATATTGTTAGAGCTTATACCAGTAAAGACGTATGCATTGCAAATCCATAGAGTCCTTTATCAAATGGACGGACTGGATTAGCCCAATTGTTCATATACCAGACAAAAATTGTCCTTCCAAAACAGCAAATAGAAGTTGTTCCAACAAGAGAGAGAGAGAGAGAGCATGTAAGTGCCAAGATGGTTAAAATTCTTGGCACCTGACGAGATAGCCCCATATGGTTCTTGATAATGCATGTACGTGTGTGGACTCCATGTGATACATGGATAAAGCCTAGCACTTGGACGCATATCTGCTCCTCACACCCACACCTGAGTCCATGTAACTTCTCTTGCTAGGAAGGTGTATGTAAGGCTTTGCAGACTGGCATTGTTTGCTTTAATTTCCTTTGATCTAGTTCGTGGTCCTCAAGTTAGCTTTAATAGTTAAATTTTTTTCTTTTTTATAAATATATTTTAGTAGAACAGCTCAAGGAGCCAGTTTCCGGATCAGAGAATTTTATTTTTGGTTGTGGGAGACACTTATGCAGAATTTTTCTTTCCTTTTAGGAGATACAAACAGAAAGATGCAAAAGCAAACGAAATCTGGATCTGGCTCTAAACCTAAGGCATCCACTGAAGCAGAAGTTACCATCACTAGACTTGATGTTCGTGTGGGACTCATTACAGAAGTTCAGAAACATCCTGATGCCGATTCCCTTTACGTTGAAAAGATTGATGTGGGCGAAGGATCAACCAGGACTGTTGTCAGTGGCCTTGTGAAGTATATACCTCTTGAAGAAATGCAGGTCTGTTTTCTTCTTCACTAGTTTCTTTCACTTCAATGAACTCACTTACTGAAAAATCTTGAGGGGCTCTTTCTTCTTTTTTATTCTTCCCTACACATTTTACGAGAGTTAATATTTATACACTCACCTTTTTTTTTTTTCTTTTTGGGTGGGCGATCTTTCAGAATCGAAAAGTCTGTGTTCTATGCAATCTCAAGGCAGCAACCATGCGGGGTATCAAATCTCAAGCCATGGTTCTTGCAGCATCCAACGGTGATCACTCTAAAGTAAGCAACGTAGTAATAATATCTGTTAGTTTACATTGCTGTTCTCATCTACCAAATCATAAATTGTTATTTGATATCACCAAATTTTTATTTATAATCCCTTCAGAGCAAAGAAGGTTATGTTTGCCAATCGCACAATAGGATTAACCAACATAAGAAATGCATTCTAGAACAATATGAACAACATGGCAATGCATATGCAATCCCTAATTGTAATTGATAAAATCAATTAAGTGCTCCATTGAAAGGCCCAAATAGCCAAAACTGTTTTATTCATCTATCTGAGGAACTTATATGTTGATTAGTTATCAAGTTCGTCTTAGTCATCCTCTAATGTTACTCTCCCTTGGATTCTTTAAGCATTTTTTATGATATGTATTATGTAGGTTGTCATGGTTGTGCACTGATCACTTAGCTTTTCTGCACATGTGTTTCTGTTCGAGTTCAACTTGCTGTTGAACTGCTTGTTTTAGTAACCAAGATTTGGAAGCTTACTATGGATTCTATAAGTTATGGTATGAATGGACATATTGTGAAGGGCAAGCCCAAAATAATGAGTTCTGATCAGCTTCCAAAATTTGGTGCCATTTCAGATTGAATTGGTCGATCCACCTGATTCTGCCGCCATTGGAGAGAGAGTTACATTTCCTGGATTTGAAGGAGAACCTGATGACCTTCTAAACCCTAAAAAGAAGGTGTGGGAAACTTTGCAGGTGGATCTGCATACTAACACAGAGCTGGTGGCCTGCTACAAGGATGTGCCCTTTACAACATCAGCTGGTGTTTGCAAGGTCTCGTCGATATCATGTGGATCAATAAGATAGAGAGATCCACAGATCCATGAAAACAGTCATGGACTCATGCTTTTACATTTACAGTATTATTATTATTAGAGGGTTAGAGGATCAGAGTTCACCATTTCCATCATTTTAAAATGTTTTTCCCCAAGGGATTTTGTAAAATGCTAATTTAGGATTTGATAAGTTAGCTTTCCCATTATGAAAGCAGAAAAATGATAAAAGAGTACACATTCAATAGGTGGTATATCGGTTGTGTTGTCCTTTTTCTTTTTGTATGTCTTGAATTTTTTTCTCCCTTTTTCTGATGGGAAAACCGAGGAGGATGATTCTTTAACTAAGTAAAAGAGTAGCGATGGGTACATGATCTTGTAGGACTTTCAAAAACCTGGTCAAGTAAATATTTTAACTTAAATAGATTTGGTTCATAATTTCCCAATCTACAAATAAAATCTGAACCCTTGCGTGGAAAGCCTGTTGAAGCAATTTGGACCAATCTGGTGTTCCTAGCTCAGCTACACCGAGCATAGAACTGCTTCCCAAAATTGGTAACACCTTTGTAAAAGCTCACCACACAGTGCACACACATTCATCAACCAAATTTTAAAAAAATTCCCAATCAGCAATTAAACCGTCCTTTGATTCGGCAACCACCATTGCCTGCTTAATCATTTCCTCAGTGGAACTTCTAAGAGCCATGATTTGCTCCACTGTTCTTGTTAATCTCCTTACACTAGAGAAAAAAGGAAAAGAAAAAGAACAAAAAAGGGAATTTGATTAAAATCTTTCCCTCCAAAAAGGTGATCTAAACAAATTCTATTAAATACAATTAAAATTGCAACTTTTGTACTAATGTTTCATCTGTCATTTCAAGTTGCGTATGATACAAACTCTCTGCAACATTATTATCAGGAAAAATAAAAATAAATAAATAAAAAGAGAAAGGAAAAAGGGAAAAAATGAATTCTTCCAATAGTACAAGAAGGTATAACTGTACATCTTCTATTGCCCAAAGGCCAACTGTGTAACCTCCAATGACTGCTTCAATCTTCCATACATAAATTGTACAATTGCTTATTGTTATTCCCATGTAAGCAGACCTCAAGCTTGCTTCTATTAGCTGAACTAGATAGACCTGCATTGCAACATGCACATAATGACATATATCCCCATCCCACCAACAAAAAGAACAAAAATAACTACATAGCCAACCAACCTGCCTCCAATTTGATGATATATCCAACAGATGCTTCAATCTTCCATATGTAATTGTACAATTGCTTATTGTTCCCTTGTAAGCAGGATTCAAGATTGCTTTCATAACTGAACTAGGTGGATCCGTATTAGAACATGTACATAATGAAATCTATTGCCATCCTATCCGACGAAAACAAAAAAAATACCTACATAGCCCACCAACCTGCCTCCAATTTGATGATATCCATCCCCTATGATAGGGTCACAGAAGCCCAAACCAAATTTCCTAGGTAATTCCCATGTAAACAACAGATCCGGCGTGCAGCAATTTAACATGAACACTGAACTCCAAAGATGTATCACCAACAAATGTTTTTGCTAGGTAATAGTGGCCAACTATCTGTCCTGTGTCGGCATCAAAACAGCCAAATGCAACAAGCCTTGCTGGCAGAGACTTGCTGGATTCTTGAAAAGACTGATTTTTGCGTTCTTCTGACCCATCAAAACAACATGTAAAATGCTGAAAGATTCACCTTTAGCAGCTGCTTCTTGCCATTCCCTTGTTGATATCTTGAACCAGTTTTTGTTTTTAGATTTGGTTGTCTTAACCTCAACATACTCCCTGCTATCCTCCCCTCCAATAACAAGGTCATAGGGCAAGCCTGTCTCCATTTCTTCGTTAACCCACTTCACATTGACCATGCCAGCTTTCTCACATAAGTACTTGAATGCTATGAGCTCTCCTAGTCTCCCTGTTACAGCTGCCTGGTTCTCATTAAGTGTCCCAAAAGAAAGCTGATCACTCACATTGAATGAGAAGAAACCTGTATCATGAACACGTGCACCAGAACCTGAATCAACAGCACTGGTAAACAGGTCTAACCTAGATTTATCCCATCTAGAAGGACCAGAGTTTCCCATCCATAGAGGTTGATCTTCTTTGGTTCTTGATTCTTGCAAGGCTAACCCCATTGAAGTCCCCGGTAAATCATCATGACTGAACCAATCAACATCAACATCAATCACAGAAGACGCCCCATCTGTTAGTGTACCGGTGATCATATGATGTTCCCCTTCTAAAGTGCCTGTTGGTGTCAATCCCCCCGGTCTCCTCCTAAAATGGTTTGTTCGAGCAAAATTGAAATCAGGAGCCGTCTTCCAATCCACTGGTGGCCAATTTGGATTAATTCTTGGCTTCCGCTTCGCCTTTGATGAGTTTTGATCATCATTAATCATTGAAGCACAAGTTGTCCTGGGAATCTCACCATTCTCTTGTAATGATGAAAGAAACCATACAGATTCCTCATCTGGAAGCTTAGGCAACTTCTGGCTATTCAAAATGAAAACTTCCGTTTGTTCCTCGTTGGAACCTGATTCAGCCATGGTTGTGATCATATGAAGGAAATTTGCTAAATGTAGCTCAGGAGTTCCATCAAAAAATAGGTGAGAAAGCTCCATGTATATCGAGTGAAAATCTGATGCCCCTGTCATGTACAGGATATTGTTCTGCACAAATAATAGAAAATGGCTAAGTGATTTACTAAGGATACATTACGATATACCAATGATCATGCTACAGTATAATAAGAAATCACACCATCTTCCAATTATAACATTATTACAGATTAAATATATATATATATATATATATATATATGATCTAACATAAAACAATTTTTTTTACAAATATCAGCAAAGCAGTGCCATCTATCAAGTCAGGGCATTACAACAATGAATGAAAGGAAGGAATAACACCTCGAAAGTAATATTTTTCAGCCCAAAAATCATTATCATTAAACTGAAAATTCGTAAATTAGATAACATTTGCAAACTTTCCAATCAGAAGAAACTGGAGATAGAAAACAGAGCAACATAGGACAAAGTGGCAATAAATAAATCCAGAAGACAATATTTTTTATATGTATCACTTAAATTTACAAACATGGAATCAGGATGAGATCCTTCCAATGCTTGCACACACAGTTTGTGATGTCATATTCTTTCAGGACCACATTGTATTTTTTCTGGGAAAATTGATGTATATTAGATATAAAAAAGTTATGCCCACGGTTAAATTTTGGATCAGATAAACAACCCACAGTGCCAAAAAAGAAAAAAAGAAAAATAAAATAAAAAGAAAGAAAAACTACCCACAGCATCATAGCACACTTGCACCACACAGGCAACAGAATTATTCCTATTTAAATCTTGAATAAAAATTGGCTACATTGAAAGGTTTCTAAAACTGGTAGTTATCTTCGTATATAGAGATTGCTATATTCCAGCAATATAAGTATTGGTAACCACATATCTATACGAAGCATAAGCACTATTGTTTAAATGAAAATTTGTTATGCAAAGCCTATCCAACATGCCTGATGATTATGTAATGATTGTTATTATTCTGTGCAAGATAAACTGAAATTTCTGAACATGACAAAATTTAAATAAAAATCATAATAACTTTACACAATAACAAAATATTTTAAAACTAAATTTAAAAAATCTAAATTCCGTTATTTTACCTACCATTTCCATTCTGACTGTTAGCAGTCATCTCGTTTCATTTATAATACTTATTAAGGATATTTATAGTTACCCCCTTGAGGTTTCAGAAAATCCCAATTTCCCCATTGTGGTTTTTTAAATACCAGTTTACCACCTTAAGGTTAGAAGTGTGTAACAGTCTCCCCCTTCTAGAGGTTTGATCATTAAAATTTTAACAGTATTGATGAGGTGTCAAGAGAGAAAACATATATTGATAAATCTACCCCTAAGGACATTTTGTGTACTCTTTTAAGTCATAAATAAAGCTTTCTACTTTTAAATGAAATATATGGGGCAAATTTGTCAATTAATATTTTCTCCAGTATGATTGCAACAGTCAAATCTTTAAAGGGGATATGGTTACACATAGAAAACCTCCAAGTGGTAAACTGATATTTTAGAAAAATTAAGGGGAAGGTGGGATCGTCAAAAACCTCAAGGGGGTAAACTGTAAATATCCCTAGTTATTAACGTCATTCTAAACTATGTTAGGCATGACCAGTATGTATCGCAAAAACCATATCAAAATGGGATAGCACAAACTAAAATCAATATTCATTGAAAGTTCCTACAGAATCCCCAATTCATAATACCAAGCATCAGTATTTAATTTTCACCTGATACTGGCACATACAAACATGGGCATGTCAATAAAAACTTCAAGTAAATAGAGGACCAAGGATGGTATCTGATCACAAACCTGTATAAGACAGCTGCACTCAAATTGTTTCTTTGACACATTGTTTGATCCCTTTATGATATGCCTGTAAAATAGCTTCTCAACTACAACAATTCGTAGATCATTCAGTTTACCAAATCCAGACTGCTTGAGTTGAAGATATATATCAGGATGTAGCTTATAAATATAGCGCTGTGCATAAGGAAGAATCCAGTTCACTAATGATGCTTTATCGCTACAGTCTTCCGTACCATAAAATATTGCTTCACGAGTTATAACCTTAATGAAAGACCAAGAGACAGATAATAAGTTAAAACCAAAACACCATTTAAATAAAAAAAAACTTATATCCAATTATTGAAAAAAGGAATCACATAATTCCACAAGGGTAATCTTAGACACATGCTCAGCCACCTAGAAACTGTCAACCAAACACACATGGGTACGATGGCACCCAAAATAAGGTGGAACCTGTTGTCCTCCATATCCTACCAAGAAAATCTTGCATGTGGATTGATCCATCCTGATGACTAGTAATACAGAATGGATCATCCATCTTACAAAGTCCCAATCATTCACAAGAATGTATTGGACATGTGGAAATGACACATGTTATCATAGTTTTCAACAATTAAAAAGGGATAAATGAAGATTACCTCTGAAAGAGCAGGTATTCCTATTTTTCGCATAAGGGAAACGACTTTTGCTTGAAGAATCTCTTTCTCCTCGTTGCTAAGTTCACCAAAATACAGGAAATCAATGCTATCACAATACTTAAATTGTTTCCTTAATTCCTCATCATCACACCAGCATACAAGCCCAAAAGAAGGGTGAAGGGAAACCCATTTATCCTGTACAGTTGGAAGCACAGTACAATCTATTTCAAGAAGACGGTTTTTCAAGTAGTCAGTATCTTCAGAACCAACCAATCCAGATTTGAGGTCATTGGCCCACTTTGAAAAAACTCGGAAAACCTGAGACATGAAAGGAACACTCAGATGGGGGATCCCTAATAAAATAATGTAACCCAAATTACCTATGTTATGATTACTTACTCTATTAGCTGTCTGTGAAGGCAAGGAAATACTTGATAACTGCTGTAGAATCTGAATGTAGCAAGCAAATGGAGGAATCTCATGTACTCCACATTCATTTACAAAAAATTCATGAAGGCCTGGATAGACAGAGGCCACTGTATTGCTTAAGGCAGATGAAGACCTGTTTATTGCTGCACACTGAATATAAAGCTTCTTTATTTGGTCTACAGAACCAGTTGGATCATGCCAATATACTTCGTCAGCAGAAAAAAATCCACCAGATACAACATCTTCATGCCTATAGGAATTTGAGAACGGAACAAATATATAAGGCCCAGAGCGGAACACCTCTGCAATTTTCATTTTGGAAATGGCCATGTGATTCCAAATGAAGGTGTAGAACTTGGACATTTGTGTTACACTGGAAAAAAATAAGGCAATTAGACAAATAGAAATAACTTTAAGAGGTGAAAAAAATTTCCACTGAAAACACAGTAATAATGCACTAGTAAAGTGGGCAAGAAGAAATCAATTAAATAATAGATAAAATAAAGAAAACACAGAACAGAACTTGATGTGCAGCAATCAAAGAACTTGGTGACAATGCGGCTAACTGTTTGCTATCAAGAATTTGTTTCAGAGAAATCAAGCATATTTTCTGGAAAAATGTATTACTTCTAAGTAGGCCAAAGAACTAAACTAACAAAGATTTGCAAGCATGACAATACAACGAAATAACCATTGAACACAAGTAGGTCCAAGATTTTCATGCCTAACTGAATCTCATGTTATGATGTCCCTCTTAAACAATGATAAAATTTGTGTCTTATGTTGTAAGATATATGTTAGTTCAGGTGTGATGCAGAAACCATCCATTCTTATACAATGGAATAAAGTGCACAAACAAAATGTAAGCTTCTTGTAAATTGGGATACACCTCTAAAATCTAAACTTCCGACCAAAATTGCATGAGATTATCAACACTTGAGCAAAATTATATGCAATTAAACTGTTGATTGATAAATTCTAGGGTTCATTCAGATTAAGGCCTGAAGTGTGTCCCCACCAAAATCTAAAATCATGGAAATGATTCAAAAAATATTATTGTAAAGGGATGAGATGGCTGTACTACTATTGTAATGCGCATCCTCAAACTGCTACTACATTTTTGTATCATAAGAACATTTAATATATTATCAAATGTGATTTTGGGAAAGCATTTCAAAGAAATACCACAATGTGCATTCGCATGATTAAAACAATTACCCTTAATAAGCATTTAATAAATTAACAGTTACAAATCAAACATATTAAAATTCAAAAAGATAGAATTCATTAAATTATGTAATATGATTTATATAGAGAAACCAAAAGTGCACCCAATCAGACCCCATGTCAATAAAAAATGTATCAGAAAGCATGCTGAATGACATCATATAGAATTCAAAAACTTTTGCATGAAAATAACAGAAGTATATAGTAAAAGAAAAATTCAATAATACCTGGCACTGAAAGGACTCTCAGATCTCCTCCAAACCTGAACAATGGCCAAAGCATCATCTAGAGTAACTTGAGTCTTGAACCCAATATCCCTTGACAAATTTATGCTCCTCACCTGCTTAAACAAAGAAGTGAACAGCTCAATAAAAAATCAAAAAACTTTGATATTGATATCATGCTCGTCCATGTTCATATCTCAGTGAACAGTTTCGGCGTTTCGTACAAGTATTTCTCCTGGATTAAATAAATATCCTGCTGCCATAAACATGCCCAAGGGACATCCAAACTATACCAATTCATGGCTAAGTACATAAAAATAATTACATAAAAGAAATTATTAAAGGATCTTAAAAATACTAGTTAAAAGGATACACAGAGAAATGATAGACTATGTCATTAAAGGATCCTAAAAAGACTAGTTAATTTTGTACATAAAATATTTTAATTAAGGAACTTATTTCACTGTCTCAACGAGATTTTAACACCTCTATACTAAAATATTGAATATTGAAATATAAGCATAAGGTTAAATTCACTTTCACATTTTTTGAAAAATATATATCTATTTCTTCACAATTTTACTCTAGTTTGATTAATCATAATTTTATAATTATTGTACCTCATTAAAAATGACAAATAAAATCCATTGTAATAATATGGACTTTTTCTGATAGTTAATAAATTTTATACATCAATCATACGTAAAATGTACAAGCATGTGAAAGACCAAAGCTTTTGTACATGAAACATATTCATCACATTACCACAAATAAACAAAACCACAATCCCATTGGGCGAATACTTCATAGCCATATTGTTACTTACAAAATCATAAATAGCCACATATTTTTGCTTCAGTAAAACATATTCCCAAGAAAAATCAATGGCAATACATTCCTATATGCCAAATCAATCCATGGCCCTTTACTTCGAAAATTCAGTTGTTATGTTTATTCCAATCAGAGAAACTATATAGCTTCATGTTCAAAAGCAACACTTTTGGGTCCGTCTCCTTCACTTTTATTCCAATGGTAAGATCTCTAAAGCTTCCTAGTTATACCCACGCAAACTTCATCTGATGGGAAAATCCCACCCTGATCGACAAGTGATCAACCAACTGTAACTTCTCTAAGGATGCAGTTCAGAGAAACAAGGCAAATTTGGATTAAGTACAAGGTTTCCAGATCAAATTTCCTTGACTGATATTACTGCAAAGAGAAATACAAAATGATCTGACCTGATTAAGATGATGTTCATTTGGTTACTATCCTCTCCACCTCGATGAGGTATAGAAAGTGTCAATAAAGACCCAACGATTCCATATCAAACAAAGACCTGATTAAGATGATGTTCTGAGCAACTCCACCACCTTTTCTAGATAACACATCATACACCTCATATTCTTTTGAAAAGATATCCATAAAACATAAATCCAAGTAAGATACCCCACACCACATCCCTCCAAAGCCTCACTTTCTCACCATCTCGAACTTTAAAACACATACCTTTCTTAAATTCTCCCATTTCTCTTCATATTTACCTTCCACAATTCCACCTTACAGGTGGCTCTGCCTAGTCTGTAATCCCCCCTCAGTTTCATTCAATATTTGTCAGCCACAACCCCAAATCTGTCTCTACACAAATCTCCACAAGCACTGCAATAAATGCATTTTAGTCAAACAATTGGCCGAAAGGTCAGTTCCATCTAATGCAAGAGTTCGACACCACTCTCTTCCGATTAACCAAGCGAAACTTTAGTTCTCCAAGCCACATTATCACTGCAATTGCTCCAACCTATTGATAATCAAGGATGGAGTCCTCATACTTGACAAAATAAGTATTCAAATTCACTGCAATACTTCTAATCAGTGTCATCTTTACTCCCCTAATGCTGCTATCTCCCTTCCCATATAGCCAACCTCCATTCCCTAAGCTCCACCATAGGATTCCAAATTGAGGAGTCTTAAATGGTCTAACCAGAATTCCCAAATATTTATTGTGAAAATAACCCACCATGAATTCCAAGACACCAAGAGAGATATCAACATCCATCCCCCAAGAAACCAAAAACACCCTTTTACTAAGATAACTTTGAGCCCTCTAAATTGCTTCACACTATACGAGGATGCTTCAAAGGACCCCCGAATGAGACCGATGCAATTCAAAAAAGGATCAAGCTGTCATCCAGACATTGAAGATGTCATATACTAGGAGTAGCAAGTAGCAACCCCCAATTAAGAACTTTTCAGAAGGTCATAGTTCAAGGCTTTTGAACGTCGTATACTAATGGATACTACCACAGTGTCAAAAGGTATATGAGGAATGCTCTCCTTGCCTAAAACCCATAGACACAGAAAGGCCCACAAAAACAACATTAATCAGCACACACACAGTTGATCACTATAAATACATGTATGAAGTGACATAAGTTATGATCCATTGTCTACAATTTTGTACAAAACCATATACATCTCAAAACAGAGTTAAAAAATCAAATCCCAATATAGGTGATTATAAGCTTCTATACATCCAATTTACACATCAGAAATTCCCTCCCCCCTCCAATTTCAAATCAAGCATTCGCTATCAATCACAACCACACCAAGATCTGTTTATCCCCAACAAATGCCCTACAGGACTGGGAAATCGCTTAGGAAGAATTGACTTCAATCAATTAGGAAGCACTTTATTTATAAAATCAGAATAGTAACCAAGAAAATTTGGCTTGAAATTTTTTGATATTTTAAGCACCTTCTTTCTTCGGGTTAAGTTACATAAAAGTTCCATTAAACAAATAAATTTTCAATACCTCTCATCAAATCATCCCTAGCAATGACCTGGCATTTCTTATAGAATCCCATCACAAAACTGTCCTTTCATGCACTTAATCCCCTATTAAGCCTCTGGTCACTTCATCTGTTGATTAGTTGCACCTCCAACAAAAGTCTCTAAGACAATTTCTTTCTTTGTAAATCAGAACAAAAGCCTTCTATGCGAGGTACTAATTCATTCACCTCTATTTTGTTGATTTAGTTCATCCTATCCCTGGCACTCGAGGAGAAAATTTGGTGTTGTTACCCAACTTCAACAATAATGCCCTATATTTTTGTCTTGAACTTATCTCCTTCGGTCTGGAGAATTGTTTCAACTCTATCTTGAGATTTTCAATATTCTCTCACGCCCTTCATTGCCACCCTTTTTCTTCCGTGCCCTCCAGCTCTTTAAATTTCACCCTAATGTATACTTCAGACTCTTATCCACTCTCCGAAAACCTTCCTTATTACATTTCCTCATGATTTCCTTCGATGAAATTCAACCTATTTAGGAAACAAAGCTAGGCTGAATAATAAATACCACACTTGACCACCACATACACATAGCAGGCATAACAGACCTAAAATTTAGCCACGTGCTTTCAAGTCTAATGGTAAAGCCTTTTCTAATCTCATGATGGATTTTAAAAAATAGGAGAACGATCTAATGTAGGTGTAACCGTGTAAGCAACACCAAAGCTTTCATATTCACTACTTTCCCCACAACAAATGAAAATTAAGAATCTAAGTCCAAAAAATATAGTGTACTTCCATTATTTGACAATGTAAAAGCAGTTTCCTACATGCAAAAGTTCTTTCCAATTAGTGAAATCAGAGAATGCTGATATAAAGAAGAACTATAATGGCATCCAAGTCTTCAGAACTAAAGCATATCACATTGAAATCATCAACAATGCACCTTGGCCTCATCCAAAAATGTCTCGCATCTTCTAATTTCTCCCACAGCAAGAGAAGAGGAGATCTATCAATAGGCTCACATAAAACTGTAATCAGCCATACCTCATAACCATCTTTGATTTTGACCACTACACAGAAAATCCTGACTAAATATGTTGCTTCCTTGTAACCCAGCATTCATAACCAAACATCATATTAGCCTAATGGCTTTTCTATAAAATTTTCCATTTAGCTTGAGTGGAACACATTGATCATGTAACTCTTCAAACACCTCACAACTAAGCCATCAAGCT
The DNA here is from genome assembly GCA_947561395.2 of Buxus sempervirens. Taxonomy (NCBI): domain Eukaryota; kingdom Viridiplantae; phylum Streptophyta; class Magnoliopsida; order Buxales; family Buxaceae; genus Buxus; species Buxus sempervirens. The sequence continues at coordinate 27,312,560 of OX387192.1, forward strand.
CTCATTCTACATGCAACTTCTTCATTAATGTCCTCCATTTATGGATAATTTAATCCAAGATAACAACAGCATTACTATCAATTATAATAATAATAGTAATAATAATCAAAAGAAATAAAAAGAAAACATTAAAAAAGATATAGAGAGAGAGAGAGAGAGTCCTAGCCCGCCTTACCAGATTTGGTTTCCTGGCAAGCACAACATATCTTGTGAGTTGTGACATGTAGTGATGGTGATGCAATCCAAGCCATAAACCCGATAAGGGAACCTCTAGATGGCCACGTGGTCAAGATTTCAACCCACATCCACTATGTGTTAACAGAAGCAGTCAAAATTTTTAATATTTTTTTAAGTCATGAATGGGTAGATTTAGAAGAACCCTTTTTCCCTAATTGGAGGACAAAACTTGTTATGTAAGGTCAGATCAACTACAAGTACAAGTAAGCAACTCGGTGAGTCTCCCTCCGCCACTAGAATTAGACTTCCTTCCAGTTTAACGATTTGTAATTCTGCATTAAGTGCCATAACTTCAGCCTTTGTTGAGGTGGCTTCCCCAATGGTTCCACTAAAGGGAGCACCACTTCCCTATTATGATCCTGCAAAATATCCCCTTCCGCTCTCGAACTTTTATGAGATGCTTTTTTACCACCTAAGAGAGTGGATTAAGTAGTACCACACTTTAAGACAGGTATGTTTATGCTAGAAAATCAGTGAATCTATCAATCAAGTTAAAATAATAGTGTTGTCCTATACCATTTGATGTGAGACAAAATTACACCTTAATCTAGTCAAATGCAGAAAATCAGATATATATAGAAAAAATTTACCCAGAAAAACATAATTAAAAAAAAAATTTTAATGGTTGACATCTTGAGGTTGTTGCATGATCTTGTGTTAAAAATAATAATAATAATATGCCAAACATGAAGGGCCGAAACTAACCTTTGGAACAGCATATGGAGCAGAAGTACCAAGAATAGACCGCACGGCTTCACAATCATAGAACAAATCTTTAGGATAATGAAGTTGATTATCCACACTTGATACAACCCACTGAATATCACAGATGCAGTTTATGAATGATGAACTCATGGGTTTGCTTTCATCTGTGGATTTAACCATGCAGTAACCAGTTACCTTAGCACTAAAACAATCATCCCACAGGTTATCAAGAACTTCCAGAAGATATTTACACTGTTCCTGGTTCTTATTCGAGGACAATATAGTTAATAAATGGAGCAATTCTGGGGATTCCCAATCCCTAACAAGTACCCCTGGAGAAATAAGGTCTCTATCCCACATCATGTTCTTCAAAACAGTACTGGAGGCATCAACCAAATTTCTCTCAATTTGAAGTACTTGCACAAAATCAGTAACACCCAGCATCTGGAAAAATTCCCTCCACTTTTTCAGCCCGTGTGACAGCAACTTCGTACATGGATGCTTCAAATAGACGGTATGCACTTCATGCCAATCAGTAAGATTATCATCAAATAATCTACTTACATCAACAGGATTCCCAAAGTCTTTGCTGAAGTGAATTGATTCCTCGGCGGGTCGCTTATATCCATGGTTTGTCAATATAAGAGCTTTCTTCTGTATATCTGAGATTAAGAACTCTTTTCCAGTATGACAACTGGAGCAACTAGAGTGAAGGTGGAACATTACAAAAGATATGTATTCTATATACAAATTTCTGTCCATTGCTATGATTCTATCATCAGACATAGCTTGTAAGATGTGTACTCTGATGATTTCATGGGCAGAGAGCTGTTGGACCCCAATAATATGAAGCATTCTGGTGAGGTTCTCTACCATACTTCCGCTCATGCTTGAGGCTTCTGCAGCTGCTGCAGATAGGAGTGCAGGACTTACAGTTCGAAGTTTTGAATATAAACATGGAAATGCCTCAGCACCATTCTCTTGTTCAAACCCACTGCTGAAGGACTCAGCTGCTAGCCAAATTGTACCATCAGCCAATGAGGCATATGTACCATCAGAAAGTGGAATAATTGGAATTTTTCTAAGTTTGTCCAGGAGATCCAGCTCTATTTCAGCACTTACAGAAGTTCCTGAGTAGTAAAAAGACAGAGCATAAAGCGTACATAGCCAAGACGATAACCAGCCTAGGCCCAAAGATTTGATGCCATTTTCTTTTTGGCATGCACATGCTGCAAAGTCAATTAGAACTTTTGGTCCATACTCCTCAACACCTAATGCCTTGGCTAATGAATCTGACAACAGAATTTCTTTTTTTAAGTATCCAAGCCCAAGATGCTCATGAAGCAAGCTCTGAGGTAACAGAATCCGGGCCTGTTCACTCCAATTTCTAAGAACCCTGGAAGGTGGAACCCACTCTTTATTGTCACCTTCCAGAAGTAAACAGTTAGACATCCGCAACTTTGAAATAATCATACGAGGAAGATTAGAAAAAAATCCATGAACTTCTCCCATGAGTGGAACAAAGCTCATGTAAGCAGCCACTGCTTTTCCTGGGTTCTCCTGAAAGCAAGCAAGGGCACAAAATGACATCTCAGCACTGACAAAAAGACCAGGGATCTCTGACAACAACCACTGGTTCCAGGCACTATCTCCATCAACTTCTTCTCTAGACGAAGGCAGAACAAAATCCCCTTGCAGAATGAATTTTAGACCATATCTTCTTAAGGGAAGAAAAGCAAAAACAGGCTGCTGATCCAGACGCGGCTTCAGTTCTCCAGTATCCAACTCCTGCAGTGTGAACGCTATGGCAATTTCCGTAGTTTGCACATCAGGACGAATGGCAGTAGCCTGCAACTTCTTACTTGCAACAAACCAACTCATTTTCTCCTCCCCACAGGAAATTCTGACAATGCCATCCCCCAAAATTTCTTTCCTCATGACAGTAAAAGAACCATTGAGTATGCTCCTAAACTTTATACATTGGAGACGGTGAAGAAATAGTAACAAGGATGGATGAAGATCTGAAAACATAGACAAGATACTATTCACGCCCAAAAGTTCAGTCAGTTTTGACCTGAAGGGAAGAACAATGCAAGTGTTCCATCTGTTATCATCAGTTTGATCATACTCACTTGACACCAACCTACTTAAACCTTCAATATCACGAGGGGGTACTACAATTGGCAAGACAAAACCAATCTGCCCTTCGCTTATATCAAATTTGACATGATACCCATTGGAATGAATCTCAGGAGCATCTGTTACCTGCACACAGAACAACCAAGTTTCACAACAGCCAAATACCAACAAATTGAGAACCAACAATGCAATGGTTCCAGACAGTGAATATCATGGAATACAGTTTTCAAAGGAAATCAAAAAGTAGTTTGTGGAAACCAGAACACATGATCCTTGAATAAGCAAAGCCAAAATGGATACAAAAATCATAATGAATAATTACATGGATTATGCATTAAATAAATGAAAACTTTAACTTAATAATAAACAAACTTGTCTTATTTCACCAGAGCAATATTTTACACATTTTAATATTTGGTTGGCTTAATTCCATCTGTTTAGCATATCCTATCATCAGACGCCATGTATAAGTGAATATGAACATATATACAAATGTATACACACACAAATAAAGATATAGTCCATCAAGACAAGTACCAAGTAGTAAGTAAAACCAAAGTTACCAGACAAAAATAACTTTTTGGGTCCCATTCGGATAAGTCACCCATCAGCAATACCTTTCAAAAGAATCAGGAAAAAAAAGAGAGCTACAGGGAAAAAGAGAATTCATCCCAATCCCAATAAAAAAAAGGGCAAAAAAAAGAGTTTTTACAGTTTACCCCCTTGAGATTTTTGAAACGCCAGTTTACCACCTTAAGGCTTGCTATGTACTACAGTCTCCCCCATCTAAAAGTTTGGCGACTAAATTTTAACAATATTATTGAGATGGCAAGAGATAAAATATATATTCACAATTTTACCCCCCTTATTCTGTTTATTTAGAAATAAATATCAAGATCACCCTTTAGCAGGTTGGTTCAATTTTTAGAAATTTGGAACAATGAAAAAATCCAGACACAGTTCACATTTATCCTGAGGACTTTTTTTTTTTCTGTGATGAGTAATGATATTATGTATATATATATATATAGTATAAAAAGAGGAAAGTACATCTTAACTCTACAAACCTTGCCCAAACCGAAAAAGAGGACCTGCCAACTGCACAAAAACCATCCACCCATATACAATCCATGTGAAACATATCTCGAAAGCCCAAAAAGTCAGCTCAATGGATCCGAAGCTGAATAAGGCATTCAGCTTCAACACCAATAACTACTGTTCACTGAACCACAACACCCTCCTCCCTGATCTCACCCAAAGCATTCTCAAGACCCTCTGTCCACCAATAAAGAAGATGAAAAACACCACATGTGCACTGAGGTCATTAAGGCCAAGTATGAGAGACCACTAAATTGGTCAGGAGCAGTAGCATTTATACAAATGTGTTTCCAGTAATGATAGACCTAAAACTATGATACACAGATGGTCCTCATCTTTTTGCATTAGCTATGAAAGAACTGACCAGCTAACATTCAAGAGGAGGTCTCTTGGTGTATCTTATTTGCATGGATTAAATTCAATTTTATCGGTGTGCAATCTTGATATCAAACAGTTTTCCAGAGTAGATAAACTCAAACATGAGTACATGGAATGTAATTTTGGCACAAATGATACAAGAGGTTAAGCAATGGCAATTGAGAAGCAAGAGATTCCTAAAAGGGATCCCTTCTGTCATCTTGGATCAATTATCCATCAGAAGGCTGAGAAGGGAGATCTTAATGAAGATGTTTCCCACTGAACTAGAGCTGGGTTAACATAAGTAAAGTGATACTAATGGAGAGTTGATTGAGATGCTCCAATAATGTTAAAAAATAAAATTTTCCATGACAAGTATTAGGCTTCGCCAATGAGTAAGGTAGAATGTTTGATAACAAAGAGGCAAAATATTCATATGAAATGTGATCATGATATAAATGTTGAGATGGATGTGTGGAAAGGTTAGGAACGATGTGGAAAGGAATGAACATATCTGAAAGTGTATAGGAGTTGCCCAAATAGGCGATAAGATAAGTAGGTTACGATGTCTTGGGCATGCAAAGCAAAGACTTAGGACGCAGGTAAGGATATGTGGAAGGTTGCATATTGAAAAAATTAAAAGAGTTAGAAAAACACAAAAAGGGACCTGATTGGAATCATCCAGAAATGAATTTATTAGTTATTACACACAATGTAAACAAGACAAATAGAATAGGATTCATGTGGACTCTTTTGGGCATCCACTACGGCCTCGCGTAAAGGGTTGGACATTCAAGACGTTTTATTATGTGAAAATTTCCAGGAGCTGTAGTGACTAGAACCTTTATTTCCTTGTACACTGTTGGCGTACATGTACTGTTCCTCTTTCTTTTATCTTAATACAATCTTTTCTATTACCAATTAAAAAAAAAATAGGATTCATGTTGCAAACTTCTATTAGTTGAGAAAAGGTATTTTGTTTGACACGGTGGGGGGTGGTGGTGACTGGTGAGGGAGATGGTGGAGTTGAGATATGCAGTTTGTATAACACCAAGTTCACCTCACCTAGGGATGGCAACAGTTCGATTTTGGTTCAGTTTTGAGAAAAACCAAAACCACACTGGTTATACATACTACGAACCAAAAATGAACCGAAACCAAGTCAGTTTATTTTAGTATAAAACCAAAACCAATTTATACAAACCCAACACCAACTTAATAGGTTTGATTCTGTTCGGGTTACCGGTTTTAACCAATAAACCAAGCCATCCCTAGTTGGTGGTATAACTTAAACATGTATATATATGTAATTGGTTCCGCTCAGTTTGAACTTAAAACCAAAACCAAATCGATCTTATTTAGCATAAAATCAGAATTGATTAAGACTAATCCTAACCACCCCTAACCCCTAATAGGTTTGATTCAGTTCCAAACCATTGCCATCCCTAATCTCACCTTGAGAATATGACCTCTTAATTCTCGAAAAACCTCTTACTCAGTCCACCAAAATAAGATGAAAGGGCAAAAGGGCGGGGAGGAGAAGGGAAAATTCCGTTAATTCCTTAAATATACAGCACGCAAAACGTTGCATTCATTCCCGACAAAATATACAATATGTAAAGATCCAATCATTACAAAGCAATATCAGATGTTTATTGAAGAGCAGAGTAACCTGGTGAAAGAAATAAGAAGGCATGTCATCAATTTATGGGGTCTTGAGGGAAATAAGAGTTCGATTAAATGAAAATACTACGTTTACCCGAAATACTGATTTAAAACCAATTCCTTTCCGCCCTATGTATCCGGCACTCGATCCTTTTTTTGTCGAGTTTCCAACATCACAAAGTGCTCTGATGTTATGAGCAGAAAATCCTTGCTCGTTGTTTAGAACAACAATTCCTGATGACTCAAGTATAAATATAAGAGTTGGTTCCACATTTTCAGGGTAGATATTATCATCAGCATTCTGAACCTGAAGCATTAACATGATGGAAAATCAGATAAAAGGTAACAAACTTTCATCAACATAAACCCAAAAAGTATTGAAGAAACAAGGCTAATTCCTAAAGAGCATAACAGTTAGACCAACATCTAAGGAATTAAGGAAATCATAATCTCAATCAATTAACAATGCATTTTTCTAAGTCATTAGAACAGGCAAAGGCTAAAATATATGCTAATAATACAAAATGATTATGGCTTTTATTGGTCCAAAGAATTATCAACAATAGAGAAAAAAAGAAAAGAAAAAAGAGGATCAAAACTTTCCATCCCATATGCAGAGGTTGATACCTCCAGTATGATAACTGTTGGACCCAAATGTTATGTAGCTAACAAGCCAATCAGTATGGAGTGCAGAACTTGATTGTTTCAATTTTTATTTCCTACAATTATTGTTGCCATAAAAAAAATCAAAATTATGCCTGCAAATATAAAATTTGATGTTTCATCTTAATAAGTGTAGAATGTCTCTTTTGACATTTTCTCAAACGTCACTAACAATTTGGAATTTTCACATTCTTTACTGAAACTGCAGGATCTTATGTCCAATTGAAATGAACACTGTCATGTAAAAAGGCACAAATACAAGAATGAAGAATCTTATCTTGGCCTACAGAGATTGTGAAGGATTGGAAAAAGTGGTGCTTCTCGGCTCTTATAGTGGAGGATGGTATGACGAGAGGGATGATCCCAGACATAACTTAGGAGATTTGGAGATCTGGAGTGAGACGTGGTGTTGGTCTGAAGCTGAACGGCTTGTTTAGCTTCGGATTAAGGAGTTTTGAGAGGTGCTAGATATGGTTATGATTTGTACAGTGGATTGACAGTGTTTTGTGTTTAGGGTATATTTGGGGGCTCGTGAGGATTTTGTCGAATGTTCTTTTGCGTTCATGATTGTATACTCCATACTCTATACTCTTACATTCATATAATATATATACACATCTTCATTATATTCATCAAAAAAAAAAAAAGAATCTTATCTTGGAAAACAGAAGTCTACTTAATTTCTATAACCAAAACCATTCACTTAGTACCATACAAGAAATAGAATTTTTCTTATGGTTAACCAATGTTAAATATATGATCAAACCATATTAAGTGATAAAAGGATGTTTTTATTCTAAAATGCATCCAAAAGCAACAAAAATAAAGGCCATAAGCCCATAACCAAGTGTAGGCCCCGTCGTACTAGGGTCTCAACAGGGAATAACTGTCAATAGACAAAATATTCAACAATTTTTATTTTCCTGGGGAAAAGTTGCTGCACTAAAACTTGAACCCACATTCTCACACTGGTAGCCCAACACTTCACCATCACACCAAGTGATGGTCCCTAAAAGCAACCAAAATTACATTTTAATAATGCGTAAATATAACAACAATAATAAACAAAATGGTTTATCCCAATCAGCAGGGTTGGCAACACAAATCCTCTACCTCAGTCCCTATATATCAAAAACCACACTTTCACTCAGATTATAACCATCTAAAATATTTTCTTACTAAACATATAACTGAATATAGCCAGATACTTTCTAGCCTTCCTCTCATCCTCTTAGATCCTTCAGTGAGTACCCAGTCCCATGTTTTCACATCTGTCACTTACGGTGTTAACTTTATGATTCCCAAACAATCTCAACCTACTTTTATATTTATCTCCTATTTAAGCAAAATGTATCAAATATGTTCATTTCTTGCTTTATCTTTCCTTGTCATCTCACATATCCATCCTACACATATGATCCGTCATTGTTGCCCAACATTCAAATACATATAACAGGTCTAATTTCGGTCCTATAAAAATTAACTCTTAGTTTAAGCAGAACATGTCAATCACTCAACACTCTAATGGTGCCCATCCACTTAAGCCATCTAGCTCTAATTCTATGCGCAATATCCTCAATGATTTCTCCCTCTCTATAAATAATTGGTCCAAAATTGCGAACTTGATTGCTTTTGGGAATCTCTGGATTATTGATTCTTACCATTGCTTAACCTTTATTATTATTTGTGCTGAAATTACACTCCATATTTCAACTTACTTTAAAACCTTTTGATTCCAAGGTAACTCTAAATAATTCCAAATTTCCAATTTTGCATCTATTCCTTCTCTAGTTCGATCTACCAAACCACATTAACTGTAAATAGCATATACTAAGGGGCGTCCCCTTGAAAATGAGATATAAATTCATCCATAATTAAACCAAGAAAACAATAAAGAATAATAAAATAAAGACTTGTAGCTAACATTGATATAACCCAAATGAGCTAGCCATTTATCTAAATCTCAATTTGCTATGAAGTCATTTACCTCATTTCCTTATCACTCTACCCTAGTTGACGCCCCTTCATACATATCTTTAATAACTTCAACCAATCTAATCGATTCTCTTTTTCTGCCCAAAAACAACCAGATTAATTCTGTTGGGTCTCTGTCATATGCTTTCTCTAGATCAATAAAAACCACACAAAGATCTCTCCAACTTTCTCTAAATTTCTACATTAATTGAATAAATAAAAAGACCACCAAGATTGTAGGCCCCAAGCATATAGCCAAAATTGTTTCCTAACACTTGGCTATTCTCCATAACATCTCTATAACTCTTTCCCGTAATTTCATGGTATGACTTAGAAACTAACTTCCATGATAACTAGTATAATCTTGAACATCTCCTTTATCCTTTTATACAGGGAATAACATACTGTTCCTGTTTTTCTAGTCCTAAAAATTTCATTAAATAATTTCGTCAACCATAACAAACCAATCTCTCCCATGCGCTTTCATACTTCAATTGGGTACGCCATAGGGTCCTAAAACCCTTCCTATTTTCATCTTCAATAAAGCTCCCTCCACTTCAGACACCAATGCTGTCTTAACTCTCCAATAGTTCCATTTGTATCTGAAAAGAAGGGAAAAAGCACTCCATAGCATCAACATTTAGTAATTTTTGGAAATATGCACACTTCCTATCCTTGATTACCCCATCCTTAATATGATTTTCAAACCACAATCTAATGCAAATAACTAAATCAGAATATCTTGTCTTCTCTTTCAGCCCTACAAGTTTTCATACGTTAGTTGGGTTCAGCCAAGAACCATTTCTGAACTTTCATATCAATGGCAATTTCCATTTCTCGGAAAGAAGGGGAAATTGATGTATCATGCAGTTTTTTGTGCTACCATGTGGCTGGTATGGCTAACTCGGAATTGGTGCATATTTGATGGAGGTATAATACAACAGCATAGAATTCTAGAGGATATCACTGTCCTGGTAGCAGATTGGGCCAGTATTTGGGACAAGTTCAGATCTACCCCAACAAACAACATCTTACAGGATTGGGCAGCTGTCACCCAAATGCTTTAGATTGGTCCACATTTGATGCTTAATTGATGTCGTATTTCTTGGTGTTGTTTCTTTTCTTAGCTGTGTTTGGCACTTTATATTTTTCTCTCTTGTTTTTTGTACTTCCATATCTCATGGGGTCTTGTATGTTTTCTTTCCCTTAATTTTAATATATCATTCCTTTTACACCCTCTTTAGAAATTAATTTATAATATATATTATCATATACTAGTTGTTAGGCCTCGCTTATTATATTTTTCTCTCTTACTTGTATAATTTTCTATGTTTTCTATTAATTCCTAAAATAGAGCCTTCTCTTTAACATTTGTTTTTTTTAATCTTATCACCTGACCATCAATTTCTTTTTGATATTGAATTCCTTTTACTTTCTCCTAACACTTCTTCTCCTAGTGTTTTAATGTAATTCACCATTTCATCCCAAATCTCTATAAGCTTCATTTGCAGATCCCATGTTTCCCCCTCCATTATTTATCTTTAAAAAACCCTTAACTCATCAAAATTCACATTTTAAAGGAAGTACTTGTTAGTGCAAAAGTACTTGCTTCTCCCATCTCATTCCTACCTCCAAAGCTCCATCCTTGTGTACCTTCATATCCTCCATTCTTCCCTCCATATGCCTATTTAGGTTCCCCACCTATAAATATCTTCTCCTCACCATGCATTCCTTGAATTAAACCATCCATTTCTTCCTAAAATTATTTCATAATGTTTTCTTCTAATGATATCCGAAGTGCACTGCACTAATGATTCTACAAACAATGTGCCTTAACACTAGATTATTTGTAGGGCTTGAAAGTAATCGGAGGACCTTCCACAACCGGAAGGGGAGTGTAGAGTATGTTCTGGAGTGTATCATGGTGGCGATTGCCTCGTGGGTATCAGTCTGACCAGAGTTAAGTGGATTGGGCATATCTGAGATTGTTAGGGATTGGCATAGATGTTGCATCTCATCTATTGAGTAGTTGTAGGGCTTTTAGTGTTCCCATTCCTCATGAGCCCACTTGTATGGATTGTTTTCTTTCTACTCTTTATTTATCATATATACTTCATCATTCATAAAAAATAAAAATAAAAAAAAACTAGATTAACAACCATCAACTTAATCGTTAATTCTAAAAATATCTAAACATTAGTCTCCATGTCCTTATCCACCATAACTCAAATACCATTATCCTTCCTTGAATACCAAATTTTACACTCATCAATCTCCCTAGCCTCATCATCTTTCCAGCTAGTCTCTAGTAGACACATTAAACTAATTTTCACTCACTTCATCACATATACTAATTCAACCTCTTTCCTATCATCATCCACCATTCTAACCAGTTCCCTATCAATTCTATACATTTTAAATAGCTAGGTTAATCCTATTTTTAGGACTACCTTATTCAATAGCACTCATCCATCTTAACATGAGAACCCAAGCCCATTATCACACAACACAGGATTGTTGCAATGTTTCATTTATGAAGGATGCCCTTGCTAACCTTGTTCACTCATCATTGTAACTAGGTTCTGCTATAGCACTCCATTTTGGGACACCCCAGAATAAGATCAAAACAATGGTTTAGGATTCAAGTCCTTAGAGATTTATCAGAAGTCCTAAAATGGCTCTCAACTTCAGATAACCCTCCTTATTTACCCAGGTTGGGAGCGAGCAATGACAAAAGATTTAACAATCCAAAACAACACTGGTAGATCAAGAAAACGATTAACAGGGAAAAAATATTTAATCATTAAGGATTTGGTTATTAATCAAAGGATCCTTCCAAATCATGATGTTTCTTATGTTTTTGAATGCACACACACACAAACACATGTATGCATTTAAACATATATATAACCGTATAAAAACTATAAATATGAGTTATTTAGATGTTGATTATTAAAAATGGAAAAAAAAACAGCAAACAGAATAACTGAATTTAAAATAATATTTAAATAATGAAGACAAAATGCTGATCTATGATATGTTTATGAGTAACTGATCAGATCATAGAGTGATATTAAATTCTAAATATTAGTGCCAAAACTAATGAACATAAATATTACGCCAATGACAAGGCCAGCACATAATTCGAAATACAAACACCAGTCGATGATAAAGTGATGTAGGACGAGTTATGAGGCTTCTGTGGTCATTAAACATTGTTTTCCGAACTAGGGGTATTTTGGTAATTTTTAGTCATGTTATCAAAATTGACTGAAAATTGATAGTCTGATTGGAAACGGCCCAAAAAGTCGGACTTGTGGCGTAGCCACAAGGTCTCACGATTTTAGCCAAATTCCATCGTTTAGACCTTTAAAAAGGCCAATTTGCGTTTTAAGTCATTTTTTTGGGGAAATTCTTATTTTTAGTTATATCTTAGGAATTTGAGTCCTCGAATTTTACTATTTTTAGTAAAATTCGTTTTTTCTATTTTTAAGGTTTTCTTGTAACGCTTATATAAAGGCTTTTAGGGATTTAGTTTTGGAATAAAGAATTTTATTTGAAGCTCAGAAATTATTGTGTTCTTAAATTTTCTCGTCTTCTAGAACGATATCTAGACCAATTCATCTATCAGAACGATATCTGATCTTTTCTTTCTACCTTCCTTGTATCATAAAGGCCCACAAACACATGCTAGGAACATGGTATTTTTCTATATAATTAGTCTTCTTCTAATTAAATGCAAAACATAAAAGCAATTACAAAACAGGAATACCAATTTAGCAATAAATTGGTTTTTCAAATAATAAATAGCTTTGTAACCAACAAGAAAGATTGTGTTATGCCATTTATGATCACTTCTATTTAGATCTGAGCTAACGAGACCACTGCACCAGCTAACTACACGGTAAATATAAATAAAAATAACTGTAAAGCCCAGTGCCATTTCCCATCCAACATCAGTCAAATATTTTTTTCAGGCATCTCTTCGATGGTGTGTTAGATATGACAACAAAGTTCTTAAGTATCATAAAATTAAGTATACCATTCTTACCAACTCAAGAATAAAATGTGAATCCTGTGAATATAGCTCTTGCGAGAGACAATGGAGGGCTCTCCCCAAACGAGCATGCTGCTTACTTAACATGCTAGTCTCAGCAATCGTAAGATTTGGATCTAGACCGAATTCCTCTCGCCTAATAGATTCGATAACATGGGCTGCATCCTGGTATTCATGAAGTTCAGATGAACATTGCATGCAATCATTATCAATCTTCTCACCAGAGACCGTCTCGGAATTCATTTCATTGCAACCTTTGTTAAATATTTCATTATGCCTATCTGCCTCAAAATAAATATCTACTTTCCTTTCAAAAGATGGCAGATTTTCTGAAGCATCTGGTACGCACTCAGAATTCATGCTAAATGTAGGAGTTCCATCTTTCAAATTCAAGCTCTCGGAGGCTACAGACAGCTCAGCACCAGCAGTGGAATAAAATGCACGGCAATCTTCAATCCATTCCGTTATACCCAGGGTCAACCCTACTTCATGAAGCATAAGGCGCTGCTCAGGTCGGTTGCATTCAGATAGAAGAGCTGAGGGGGCATTTTTTATAACAGATTGCAGTCCTGAAAGAAATACATCGGCTGCAAAACTCTGAAACTCTGATGGTAGATAACATAGAGAATCAAGGACAAAGCGCAGTACAACAGATGCTGCTGGATTTATTCCATATTTATCTTTGCTTGCCTTGACATTTACAGTGTCACCTGGTGGATCAACCTTAAGTGCATTATTAATAGAATCCTCACCAAGCATTTGCCGTTCTTCCAATGCTTTTCCATGCATGTTATAGATCCTATTGATATTTTCTTTTGTGGACTCCATAGAATTTTTGTAGATTACTTCAATTGCTCTGCGAGCATGGCATTTGAGAAGAGAAAGAGGAACATGCCTTTCGCCACCATATATAGAAAACAAAGATAATAGTTTTAGTGCTGATTGAAATGAGGAACCCTGAAGTGAAGCTTCCAAAAATGCATCAGCAGTTGCCAAGTGATCAATTCGTAGTACTTTTCCATTTCTTGTTACTAAACACAGAAGCTCTCTGATATGAACTTCATTCAACAACCATTCGACAAGAGGGCCAAGGGACGGAGCAAATAAAAGATCCCAATGTGACCATGAAAGTAGATCTGTTAGCATGGGGGCCTTCAATAAACATTCAATTGCCTCCTTAGATGTAACAGATCCCAGGGTTCCATTTCTCAAGCCTGTGTCAGCCCCCAGCCCAACACTTTCCAACAAACCATTCTCACTCTGATCAAATGAGTCACAACAATAATGTGTCTCAAACAAAGTAGCAGAAAATAAAACACAGCTGGAACTGAAGCTACTCTTTTGATTCCTCAAAATATCTAAAAAATCTTCTATTGAACCATTTTCCATTATTTTTAAGCTGATCAATGGAAATTGCTTCTGCAGCAGCAAAGAAATGCGCTCCTTGGTTATGAGCTTGTCCTCTTGCAAACCACTTACAGCTTGTAACACTAATACAACCAGCTGACACTGAAGCATGGAAACCACAAAAGGGGACCTACCACATAAATCACCCAATAAACCCATACGCAACTTCTCAGGAAGCAGAAGGGCATATTCTTCTAAGAACATTAAAAACTCCCCATAACCAAGAGAGCTGAATTCCTTAACAGAAAACTCCTTTGTCAACCATACCTCGCAACTACAAAGATTTCTCAAGCATATCAACTGCTTTTGTAGCAGCGATTTCCCTTCACCTGGACTGGCATGATCAAGGTCAATATATGTAGCTACCTTATTCATAATATCCTCAACAGTGACACCTGCAAAATTGATTAGGCCATGTATCAAAGTGAGATGGAACAGCCCAACATTGTTGATGGAGTTATCCACTATTAAAAATAAAATAAAATAAATAAAAGATAATAGCATAGGGTGTAGAAAGAGGAAAAAAGAGAGCAGAAGAATAAAAAGATGATGAAGAAATAAAATTGGAGTGGGAACAGAGGCTTTAATTCAACATACAAATATTTGTATTTCAAATTAGATAAAAATAAAAATAAAAGGCTGGAGTGTGTGGGATGGGGGAACCAGAGATAGATCATTGGAAGTTGATATCTCCCATTAGAATTCTTTCACTCAGAACAACTTGATAAATACAGCTAATATTTCTTCTTACAGCAGGCGAATATTACATTATTCCAACCGGTCTCAAGCGGAAATGTCTCAATCATTTCAATGTCTCCTAAGAAATGTATACATTTCTTATAGTACATTTAAGGGAGGAGGAGAGGCATCAGAATTTTTTAGGGCAAATGTGTCTCCCTTCTGCATCTTATTGATAACATGGCTTTTATGATGCTTCATAGGACTAGGTAACTTGATGATCTTAGAGTCATATCTTAAGTGATAATATTTTGGCATCATAAAGGTCATATCCTCATCAAGAAATGAATTATTTTAGCATTGGCAAGTCATAAAATTTACTTTGTTTCAATCTGATACTGCCATTTTTAGCGCAAATGTGTCTCCCTTCTGCATCTTATTGATAACATGGCTTTTATGATGCTCCATAGGACTAGGTAACTTGATGATCTTAGAGTCATATCTTAAGTGATAATATTTTGGCATCATAAAGTTCATATCCTCATCAAGAAATGAATTATTTTAGCATTGGCAAGTCATAAAATTTACTTTGTTTCAATCTGATACTGCCATTTGGCTTCTATGAAGAGATTTTAACTGCTTTCTTTTTTCTCCATTTACCATATATCATCAACATAGATCACTTTATTTAGCTATTGTTCTCCCTTCTTGTTTTTATTTCACTTATGATCAAGACTTTTCATGTGGACTGCCTGTTGTATCTTACTGAGTTTTCTTATTTCCAACATTATTATTGTCCTAATGAAAGTTGAGTTTAAGTCACCATCAAAAAGTTAGAGTTAAACATGCACCCTAATAAAGTCATAGAACATAGTTCGTAGAATTGAGATAACAGACCCACATAAAAAATAAAAATAAAAACAGAAATTTTAACCGCATTAGTATAATTTTATTTTCCTCACACAAATTCAAGTAGTTTGATGCCTAATAAATTACATATGATGACTCTACAGATGATATATAAATTCATATAATTACAGTAATTTTTATGATAAAATCATATAATTACAGTAATTTTTATGATAAAATCATTTTGATACTTTTTAATCACTAAAAAATAAAAAATTTCCAAAAAAAATTTATACGGAATTTTCATTATATAAAGTACTTTTCCATATGTATTATTGACTTATGCATGCAACAGTCAAGATATGTCTTGTTATCAAAAAAAAAAAAAAACCGGTCAAGATATGTCTTGTGCTTATCTTGTAGCAATACATGAGATTTCTTTCGGAATTTTCATTATATAAAGCACCTTTTCCTTCCAAACAATGGTTGACACTCTTGATGTATTAAATTAATAGCCATGTTATTGAAAGAAATGGTTTTTCAATTTTCCAAAGCATTTGTACCAATTTCCAATACGTTTCTAAAATCAATAGACACATAAATAGTGTTTTCAAATCTTAGTGCATGCAGAAACTTATACTTTCTTTGCAAATATAGTTTTCCTCTTTTTTTTTACCATCTTTCCTCTACTAGTCCATCATAGCCACTTTGAAACCAATTTTCCTTTTCCTTTACGTAATTATTTTCAAGAAGCACCAAGCACCAATATATCTGTAAGAAGCAACGACTTACCTTTTGTGCCATTAACATATATATTATTTTTCCGATACAAATAATAAATATGCAAACAAAAGCCAGATAAAAGTATTATCAACAAAAATTCAACTTATTAAGGCCTCATACACATTTCAAATATTTGAAACAAAGATGAAGCCTTATATAACATATTCCACAAAGAAACATTAAAAATGAAACAACCTAGGTATTACTCTATGAAAAAACTTCATTTGTAAACCCAATTTGCAACCTGAAGCATTACTTACTTTTCACAGGTTTCAAATTGCTTTCATCATTTAATACTGCATTCATTCCATCTGAGTCAACATCTATGCATACAGACTCAGTAGATGGATAAACAGGGGTATTTGAACCCGGCTGACCAAGCAGACCAAAGGATTGGATAGCATCATATAAGCTATCCCACATTCCATGTTTAATAGAAGCCACCTGAAACATTGAAAAACAATACAATCTTCAGTCATGTGATCAATCATCAAACCATGTCCAACCTGTAAAACATGGGTTGTTTCTTTCAATCCTTAAGTGCCAATTTGGGTGTGGGTGTGGGTGTTTGATGTCGGCATTTATCATTGCAATCATTATCAAAAAATATGAAGATATTTAGTCTGAGTCAATTGTCCAGACTCCACAACTTAACAAGAATTTAAAGATATATAGATAGATGAATTTAACAACAAATGCTTACTCAACAATAGATATAGTAATAATTCTTATTTCAAATTTAGAAATTCTAATGCAAATCAAAGGATGCCTAAGGGCCTCTGACACTGATATGCCTAAGGGCCACTGACACTGATAGGCCCCCTCAATCATAAGGGACAAACCCAGAAGATAAAAGGTGCCACTGTATATATCAGGCTCAGTCCTTCAAATCAACCCGAGTCTTTCTATCATGAAGAAGACCCAGACTGAAGCCCAAGCTCATGCCCCTCTTGACCAGGATTCATACAGACCCTGGTTGCAAGTTTGGTGCCACCACCAATCTCTCCCTCGGCAATCATTCCAAACTTGCTGATGGGGCTGGATTTTTTTTTTCTCTCAACAAACACCTTGCAATGGAACTGCTTTTCAGTCCCTACTTTGCAGGTCCTTTCATTCGATTGCTTCCTCAGGTGACCCATCAAACTCTTAAGGGATGCTTTTGTCCGGCAGCTTCATCTCTCCCTCACCTGAACATTGGATACCGATCATCATAGTTTGCAAGCACAACTCAATCTGATAGCCTACTCGACATCCAATTATAAATTAGCCAATCAGTCAAGTTTAAAAGACTCTTTAACCCCCAAAACCTCTTCGACCACAACAATATCCACTCATCTACATCTAACTTCCATGGTCCCCAACATTTGCTCCAATACTTTACCACCGTAATAACCCCCTACACCTCTAATCCTCATAACACCATTCCTGGTAGTTCATCCGACAACCCATCCCTATCATAATTAGCTTCACATCCATCAAAACATCCTCAAAAAGTGCATAAAGAACAGCAGTACCATAACTAACATTATACTGGAATAACCAAAGGAAGTCAAGTGGCCTGCCATATCTACCAATGTAATACCAAAAATTTGATTGACTTAATCCTGCAAACTTTTGACAACTTTTTATCATTGCAAAATTCGTACCACTTCCCTTCAATTCCTCACAACAAAGGTACGCAATCACCTGGTGACGCAACACAAAATGCTCCCTAACTTACAATCACCTTGAACCTGCACTTTAGACGCAATATTCTTGATTGGGAAATGGATCCTTTATCTCAGCTCTTGGTTTGTGTTAATGGGCAGCAGCTGAATCTGAATAAGGATGTTATGAATGGGCGTGGGTAGTGAAGGGAATTCTCAGTCTGCAGTTTTTACAGGCATTATAGTCAGAAAGAACTTATTTTCAACCTTTCATGTATGCTGTGGCAACCATCTCTTCCCTGTATTGTAAAAATTGGCTTTTTTCATTTGGGCAGCGGCTTTGGGAAGACTTTCACCATTGAAAATCTCATGAAACATGGATGCCAGCTGCCTAATACATGCTTGATAGCAAATAACAAATGGAGTTGGTCGATCACCTGTTTATCCGGTGTAATGTTGCTCATCATAGGTTGAGTTTGCCATGAGAAACAAGGGCGGTAGATCAATAGGTGAAGCTGGTGGTTATGGAGATTCAACAGGGTTTTGCCATCAAGATGGTAGGTCATGTGTGGAAGTCCTTCATTCTTCGGCATCTTCTCATCCGAGTAGCATGAGAGTTTCAGTCTCATTCAACACACACAGTCTATAGAACCGTAGCGAAGGTTGAGCATAAATTTTTCTGGTTTGAAGGGAGAAAGGATGGTTCCGGGCATTTCTGAAGATAACAGAGGAAGGCTGGGATCTTTTCCAGCTCGTTGACCTTTTCCAAAAACATTTTGCAATAGTTCAAGAATACAGTGGGATGCTGATCGTCAACAGTCCTTAATCTTCCAGATCAAAAAGAACAATAACAGCTGGGATTACATTCAATTGGCAAGGTCTCTTTTTCCAAGTTTCTGCCATCTGGATTGCTGGTCGTCAACAGTCCTTAATTTCCCCAATCAAAAAGAACAATAACAGCTGGGATTACATTCTCATCCTGGGATGCGTTAGTCTGTAATCACAACCATGGAACCGAGATTAATAATCCTGTACAATCCATTACGAGCTACATTGGCACTTCAAAATCTAGAGAGGAAGTGAGTTCAGTTAATAGCCTGTTCTCTGTTATGGGCAGAAACATTCAAACTAAAACTAAGCTTCAATGGGAGGGAGTTGGCAAGTCAATAGAGGTTAAGTTAGTCGCCCAGGCTGGGATTTCCCTATTCTTTGCCGTAGTTGGCAGCCTCTCGACTGTTGGAGATTGGAGGAAGTTGCAGACATAGGGATGTTATCTCCCATAAGTCATCACTTGATTCCAATAGGTTAATTTGAAGCTCTGCTATTCACGGAGGACAAATCACAGACCGCGAGATGGTCGGGTGTCAATCCGTTTGCGATGGAGTACGATTGTGTCAATGGATAACTGCGTACATGGAGCAGGTTCAATGGCAGGGCCGTTCTCTCAAGGTGGTTGGTGGGTTCAGGTAGAAGGCCTTCCCCCAACCTTTTGGGCAACTCAACTTTCAGATGCTTGGGGATTCAATGGGGGGTTTTGAGGAGATTGGAGGCCTTATGCGGAGTGGTGCGGTGGCTTTTCATGCTTAGCCATTCGGTAAGGTTGCTGGTAGTCAGAAGTGTTAGTTGAGGTCCTCAACAGAAAGCCCATATTTTCCTCCTTCTGGTTAGCTGATCCTCAGTTTCTGGAGGAAGACAACGTACGGAGCCCGACAAGATGTTAGCAAAACTCATCAGCACAATCCAAATTCAAAATCCTATGCCAGCCGTCCCTCTTAATGATGTGATTGATGGTAATGGGACTTATGACCCAACTTTAACTCAGAGTGTCTATGCTGCAGGCCAGCAATCTGAGTCAGTTTTCGACATGTCGGGCAAGTACATCTACCCAACTGAATCTAATGGGAGTTGACCCAACATTAAGGATTACCCAGAAAATCTAGTACCTCCAGTGGTCACCTCTCTGCATGAGTCTTCCTCATTGAAGAGCTCCTCAAAACTCCAATCGAGGAGGACCCGGATAATGCACCTGGGAAAAACCCTTCATTGAGTCAAAGAGATGGTGCGATGTGCATCTCACAGAATTTTGACGCAATAGCAAAGGAGAAGAACAAGAAGAGAGAATCTATTCCATCAGCAGTTAAGCAGCTTTTGTCTCCATTCTTCATCTCTTTCTGTTTAAAAGTTCATGAGTTTCACTCAAGAGGCCCACTACCCTTTAGAATTGAGAATATGTGCCTATCTAATGCTAACTTCCTTGAGCTGGTAAGAACTAAAAGGGTGAAGAATATGAGAAAACAGTAGGATGGGCAGGATTCCAGTTTTTTAAGAGTTCAAAGGGTCTAAAAGCTCGCATTAAAGAATGGAATTGGGCTCAGTTTGATGGATCAACCAAAGGAAAAATATGTTTATGACCAAAATTGAGGAGATTGATAGGTTAGAAGCATCACGTTCCCTAAACGAGGAGGAAATGGGGAATAGACAGCTTGAAAGTAGAATTAGACTCGGTTCTCCAAATGGAAGAGATCTCATGGAACAAAAGTCTAGAGAACACTAGGCTCTTCCACCGATTAGCACACATTTGAAGAGCAATGAATGCTATAGATCGTATTCACGTGGAAGGAGAGGTAATTGAATTTCCCCAGGGTATAAGACAAACCTTAGTACAGTTCCATTCTAAATTATATTCTTCTGAACATAGTTATAAGGTCATTTTAAAAGATATGGAGAGGTGCAGAGTGGATGAGGTTCAAGGGAAGCGGATGGAAAGGAGATCTGAACTGGCAGAAATAGGGAATGCAATGTTCACTTTAGAGGCAGATAAAGCCCCAAGACTACACGGTTTTACTTTGGCTTTTTATCGACGCCATTGGGAGCTAAGGGAAAATGAGTTATTGCTGGTGTTCAATGAATTCTATGGTAACGAGGTGATCAACAAAGCAACAAATGCCGCATTCCTAACGTTCATCCTGAAGAGAGAAGGGGCGGTAGAGATAAAGGATTTCAAACCTATTAGTCTTATCACAAGCCTATATAAGATCTTGTCTAAAGTGCTGGCAGGGAGATTGAAAAAGGTGGTGCAATGGGTGGCATCCCCCCATCAAAGTGCTTTAATTGAGGGTAGAAAAATCATGGATTATGGGTTGATTGCAAATGAATGTGTGGATAGCAGAAAAAGGCCAAGGAAGCTGGGGCTAGTTCGCAAACTAGATTTGGAGAAAGCATATGACCAAGTGGGATGGGGATTTCTTGATTTGGTTTTGGAATGGAAAGGGTTTGGGGATAGGTGAAGAATGTGGATGACAGGAAGTATCAATAAGGTCGAGTTCTCCTTCCTCCTTAATGGGGCGGTGGTTGGTCGCATTCCTTCATCTAGAGGTCTTCATCGGGGTGGCCCAATATCCCTGTTTCTATTCACCCTTGTTGGTGACATATTGCGTTGGTTCATAGTGTCAGCATATGAGAGAGGACTGATTTCAGGTTTTAAGGTCCATGAAGGTTCAGAAGCAACGGAAGAATCTCATCTTCAATTTGCAGATGATACTATCCTATTCATTGATGCCTCTAGGTAATAGATGTTTGAGTGAGATGCATCCTCCATTCTTTTGAGATAGTGTCAGGATTGAGGGTCAGTTGGTCTAAAAGCTCGTTATCT
Source organism: Buxus sempervirens (assembly GCA_947561395.2). Taxonomy (NCBI): domain Eukaryota; kingdom Viridiplantae; phylum Streptophyta; class Magnoliopsida; order Buxales; family Buxaceae; genus Buxus; species Buxus sempervirens. The sequence goes on from OX387192.1 coordinate 27,334,470, forward strand.
GAAGTCAATATTCCCCAGGATTTAGTTCTAGAGCTTGCTGAATCCCTAGGTCATAGGGTTGGTGAGTGGCCGTTGTCTTACCTTGGTTTGCTGTTAGGTGGCCAGCATAGATGTATTGGTTTTTGGGACCCAGTTATTGAGAGAATAGAAAGGAGGCAGGCAACGTGGAAGAGAAACTATCTATTCTTGAGGGTAGAATCACACTTATTAAAGCCATGTTGTCCAATCTTCCTATTTAATTCATGTCCTTGTTTAGAATGTCTTCTAAAGTGGCTAAGGTAACAGAAAAAGTCCAAAGAGATTTCTTGTAGGAGGGTGGATGGTATAAGAAGGAACACATTGTTAGATGGGAGTTGGTCTATAGGAGTAGGGAGATGGGAGGTCTAGACATTGGACACCTTATGGACCAAAACTCGGCCCTATTGGCTAAATGGTTATAGCGTCTTAGAAGTGAACAGACAAATTTTTGGCACCAGATCATTAGATGCAAGCACGGCACAGTTGTCAATGGGCACGAGGTGGATGTTAATGCTAGGATATCGGCTTCAAGACCTTGGAAGCAAGTAACTTTGTTAGCATGCCCCCTTTTATTCCCAGGTGCATTTTGTGTTAGCATAGGAAATTCCGTCCAATCTTGTCCTGACCCGTGGTGGGTCAAGAAACCCTCTCATCTCTTCATCCTCACCTTTTCCGTTGATTCTATTTCCAGAAGCGTTGGTGAGCGAGGTCCTTATTCCTAGCCTTGTCGGATTATCTTGGAATCTTCTCCTCAAGAAAGACCCTCGAGAAGCTAAGGGAGTATAGTTCCTCATTGCTTCAATTGAAAAGTATACCCATTGATCCTACCTTTCCTGACAATCGTTTGTGGTGCCCTAAATCCTCTAGTATTTTTTCTTGCAAGGCTTTCCTTCAGGTCCACAGATCTAATGCTTCTTGCCCTCCTGCATCATTCAATCCTAAACTTATTTCATACCCACCGATCCCCCCAAAAAATCCAGGCTTTTGTTTGGACTAATCTATCGTCCAAGGTCAACAATACAAACCCACTCCAAAGAAAAAGAAGGCGGATGGCTTTGTTCCCTAGTATATGCATAGTATCAAATATCATTTCGTATCGCGCGATACGCGCAATACGTATCGTGTATCGTGCCTAACGGCACAATACACACTCCTATTTCGTGAAACAGGTCGTATCGACCTGTATCAACCCGTATTGACCTGTATCAACTGTATCGAGTCAATACAATCGATAAAAAGGTAAAAAACACTAAAAAAGCAACTTCGAAGATGGAAGATAACTCTTTACTGAGAAACCCATTCCAAAATCCGTGAAACCCCATTGTTATCTACCTATTTTCGACCTAATTAGTACTACAATTTCTGCAAAACAACTTCAAAGAACGAATCAAGCAACAAAAATCAAAATTGTCTACGGTTTTGAAAGGTATTTTAGATTTTTAATTTTTTTCAATCTAAATCATTATTTTTTCATATTTAAGCATGGTTTGACAATGTTTTGTATGAATCTATCAATTTCAAGTGAAATCCATAGATCGAAATTGCGTTTTTGAGTAAAAAATCAAATTTTTTTGCAATATGAAAAAAAGTTATGAAAATCCCTTTTTTCTAAAAAAAAATTATATAAAACTTAACGGTTTATCTTCAATTTTTTATATAAGATGCACATGGGGCTGATCTATCACCCCCATGATTCTTGCAATTTTTTCGTCAATAAAATTATTTTAAATAGTTGTTTTTGCAGAATATTAATTAAAAATAAGGGAAAAAATATTTTATTTTTATTAAATTTGATGTTTGGGTTCTACTTCTTTTCCTAAGAGAGGTTGGGATGTTGGGTGATGCCATTTACATGGTTTGACCATGGGGTAACTTTGCATGTTTGGATTTTGGAACCAAATATTTGTATGCAATCAGTTATAGAGAATGTTATGTTATGACAGTTTTGTATTTTTGATTTTGATGTTTTAAGTGTTATTGACTTAGTGTGTTGCTTACATTATATGAATGAATTTTCTCACTTCATTTATTGGTTTATCTAGCCTTTTTATAGCTCTTATTATAATTATCATTCGTTCTCACGTATGCCTATATGTTTCTATAATGCATAAATATTCTTTGTGTAGCCCTATAATGCTAGAAACATGTTTATTTGACATATTTTTAACTTATCTTTCTATCTAGATAGGTTTTGTTCTATGTATCCACCGTATCCACCATTTTAGTGCGTATCTGTGCGTATCCTCGATACGTTTCCATTTTTTGGATCATCCGATACGACACGTCGATAAGATACTTTGAACCATGAATATATGTTGTTTATGTAGAAAGAGCGAGGAGTCCCTTTAGCACCTATTTTGGCATTGTGCATTCTGAAGGCAGATTTGGATTTATTTCTTGCGGTCGTGGATAGGCAACGCCACCTTTGGTAGTAGACCTATTCAATCAATGGCACTTTCCAAGGCTGGATCAACGAGTAAAAGTATTATACCAAGTAATAATTGAAGCAGACTTATGGTTCATATGGAGAAGGCAAAACATGAGGATTTTTTAGGACACTTCTTCACATATTGAGGTAGTTTTGGAGTCTATGAAGGCAGCCGCAGTCTCGTGGATTATTGGTTTGGAGAGTTTTAACGGACTCACGGGATTGGATATATTACTAAGTGGAAAATTTCATATGTTGTTCCTCGGTCTCACACCCCAGGGGTGATACACAATGGATGGCCCCTGATATGAGCATCTTGAAGATGAGTGCCAATGGTAGCTCTATTGCTAAACCCGGGATGTCGGGTATAGGTGGGATCCTTAGGGATCAGTTGGGTCGAACTCTCTTCCTCTTTAGTGGTTTGATAGGTGGAGGAGCTCTCTCAGAGTTAGGACTTTAGCTATTATCAAAAGTATATCTCAAGCCAGGAGTTTGAGGTTTAGTCATTTTATTATTGAAGGAAATTCGTATTAAGTATTCAAATGGATGTCTCAGGAGCGTCAAGGTCCTTGATGGTTCAGATTTTTGATACAGCAAGCTCGATCTTTAGCTCTCTCCTTGAACATCTCATTCAAGGTTCACTGTTTCAGTGCCACTTGGCATTTCGCCAAGCAAGCAAAACAAAATTTCAAGCCCGAAATGGGAAAAAAATCACATTTTGGCAAAATTTCACAAAACTTGGTGAGATGCCAGTGAAACGTTGTGGCATGCCACCGAAAAATTGGCAAAATGGTCAAAATGCAATGAAATAGTCCAAAAAATAGGTATTTTTTACTTAAAATGCTCAAATTGTGAGAAATTTAGGCGAAATTTTGTACAAAGAGTTCTATTTCTCCCTATTTGGGCAGAAATTTTAAACATTTATTGCTTAAAATCAACCATTTGCTTGGGATAAAAAAGTGACTTTGCGGAATAAATGTCAAATTTTCTCCCAAATAGTGGAGGAATAGAGTAAGATTTGATCATTTTAAGTCAAAAACACCCTTTTTTTAGCGTTTTGCAGCATTTCAATAACTTTTCACCGTCATGCCAGCAAAAACAAGAAAACTCATTCCCCTCCCCCAACCAATTTCGTGCAGATGGGGGGCGATAGAAGCAAAATTTCAACAACACCTTGCAAGGTGCCACCAAAATGACAAACCATGATCTTATTCAAGCACATGCTAAGATTGAGCAATGAAGTAGTTGATTATTTAGCCAAATTTGGAGTTCATCGTTCTGATCTCTTTGTAGGACTCATGTTGATGACGCAGTTAGCATAGGGTAATCAGAGTTGTGGGCCATTGTAGTGGCTGTGGGTTTAGTGTTTTCTTGGTGGTAGGAAGTTTATGATCTTATTTTTTCTTTCACCTATTCAGCTTGATTGACCTATATTTGTACATTCTTCTCCTTTTCTATATATTTTCTTCATTACTCTTCAAGAAAAAATGTCACTCATGCATTATGGTCCTTCTTCCTTCAAAAGTTTGATAACAACTGGGTGCAACCTAGAGAGCTTCTTCAAGTTCTAAAGTCTTAGGGTAAAAGTAAAAGGGCATTCCTAAGGAGGTAATGTGGGGTATGACACCAGCAGCAATTATTTGGGCTTTAAGGAAAGAGAGTGAATCAGAGGATCTTTTAGGACCAATCTCATCCTCAAAGAGAGTACTTCATTCAGCTATCAGATATTTACTACTTTGGTCATCTATTACATAATGATGCAAAGATTTTGAGTTTCAGGAAGTCATGGAATGAATTAATTTTCATGTCCTGTAAAGGGTGTTAGTCTTATTTATGTCCCTCTATACACCTTTAATATATATGTACCATCTCTCTTTCTTGGGCTTTGCCTTGTCTTAATATATCCTTCTTATTACCAATTAAAAAAAAGTTTAAAACCTTTATCACACATTAGATAAGAACGCTCTCCATGTTGTGCTCTTCAACATAATTTTTGCTATCTAGCTATAATAGTTTCAAAAGGAGAAAAAGAAATAGATGAAAAATAAATAGACAGGTCTAATCAACACTAATACATTGGTAGGTGGTCATGATGAAAAACACAAATAAGAAATAAAATTCAAGAATAAATGCCAAATATATTAGGTATAAAACACCAACAATCACACACTAGTAATCAGTCATGGCAGAGAACAAAACAGACACAAATAAGTGAAGAAATAAACCTCAAGAATAAATGCCAAATCCATTTAGGTATGAAATTGATTGAGTTCTATTCATACACAAAGGAATAATGTGAACCATCCTAAACTTGACCATAAAAAAACAAATAGCCTTCATACAAAGTAACACTAAGCATTAACATTGGAATCTAGATGGATTCAATATAACTAGCTAATGCGTCTTATATCTAAGATTATAAATTAACAGAGAACAATATCAGCTAAAATATTAATATATTGTCACTGCCAAAAAATATAGCACATCAAAGGAACAATTTGGGGCAAAGAAAGAACAAAAATGAACTTACAGCAACATTCAATAGTCCAACAAAAGGGTTTGCTGAAAACAGAGATCTTATTTTCTTTCTTCTGAAACGTGGTGGATTATAAAGCTGAAGCATCCGCTCAAAAACCTAAGATGCAAATACTCCTATCAGTATCAAGCTTTTGAGATATAAACTGAAGATTAAATAGTAAATAAACAACTAGAGGACAAACCTTAGACTAAAAAAGTAATTTGTTAGGAAAAATGCAAATAAAAAAAAACAGCAATTTATAAGGCCTTCATCAGTAAAGTCATCTTCCAAAACATGATAATTTATAAATCTTGCTTCAGTAAAGCGGTAATGGAGATTTGTAAGGATCTGCGAGTGAATATATACTTGAACAATTATTATTGAAAAAGTTCTATGTGGTTTCATATCATCATACCATGTTTTTGGATCAGTTAATAAACAATTACTGTTTTGAGATTATAGCATAGCTGGCTAGCAAGCCAGCCGTTGGAAGCTAGTGTCCTCGTTAAAGACCTTTGCTGTGTAGCAGGTTCTCTGACTGTGGGGAAGGGGGTGTGGGGGTGGGGTGGTAGTTAAGTTGTTTTGGTGTTTTTCTTTTTGATGGGCTAATATTTAACGCATCCTATCTGGTACACAGTTCGTGTACTATCTAGTTTTCTCCTAATTATTATATATATAATACTCTTTGATTACCGATCCCAAAAAAAAAAAAAACAATGCTTCATGCCATGGTGCATCGTGCCATTTTCAGCGTTGTCTCACCCAAGGCACACTATGCAGTTACATTGGAATTTTGCCAGCACTCCACTAGTGCCACCGCCAGATTCCAAGCAATCATGTCAAGAAATTATCGAATAAATTAAAATTTTGTTATAAAGCCAAAAGAATATTAACGATTAGAAAAAATTCAAAAAAAAAAAAAGACTTACTGACTTTTAAGGTGAAACACATTTAAAAAATTCAATATCTGTCTATGAAGAAAATGAAATCTAAAAGCATTAAATATCACAATATAAAATAAAAGTGGGGTACAGTAGTATAGCATAAACAAATAAAATAAAAACATGATGAACACAAAAAGAAGGAAATCTCTAAAGTCCACCAAACTAACAAAAATATCACCAACCAGGCTAGATATCCCATACACTCAAATCCCACTATACCATAAGCACGTAAAATGTGAACTTTAAGTCATCTTAGCGAAAGACTTCACAAGCTTCAATGAAATTTTTTTGAATTTTCAAATTTTATTATACTTTTTTAATTTCATAATTTTTTAATAATAAACCATTATTCAAATAGCTAATTATCCAAACCATGTGTGGACAAGTCTAACATCGTAATCCTCCATAGTATTTTCCCAATTTTTCTAAGTTTTTCTTACTATTATTAATTTTTAAATATTAAAATATCATTTTAATAATTACACATTTAACAAGTACTTCGATTACTAAATACTCTTTGTGGATTTCCATTAGCTTTTCCTAATTTTTTGTATTTTATTATTAAATTCTTACTTTACTAATTATCAACTACTTAATTATACCTCTTCTATACCTGAAATAGCCTATATAAATGTCTAATTACCTTTTAACTACATTTCCTAACTTTTCAAAAGTACTTCATAAATTTTTTTTTATTATTAATTTTATAAACTTTTAATATTTCCCCCAAATTTATAAAAATTTTCGATAAAACTGATATGTAGATCATAAATTTTAATATAACTTAAATAAAACTTATAATATTTAGATCATAAATGAATTAGTATTTAATAATTTTTTACCGAAATAGGCAGCACGAAATTTGTTCCATTATTTTTTTTCTATAAATAATAAGAATGTCATTATGAATAAAACATAAGTACATGTACATCAACTTCAATTCACACCTACAGATACACACAAATTACATACAACCTACATAGCGGCCATCCCTCCCTAATATGACTCAAAAGGAACCCGCAGGGCCTCAACTGACATCACCTCCCTACTATTTTAAGTTTAATTTTTTAAATTGAACCTAAGATATTAATTTCTTACACCTTTAATATTTTTCACTTCTAAAAAATTTGTTGGAAGTTTTCAGCATGGTGACAAAAAAATCCTACAATAAGAGCAGCATGCCGATGAAATTTCAACAAAACAACACACAATGCCCCTAGCGGAACGGCACCAAAACTGGCATAATGAACCTTGGAAAAGACTAAATTACAGATTTACAATACCAATACTTTACGCTATATTATAAGGATTTAACTTATTTTACATGGATATCACTTATGAATCAATAATGTGCGTACCTTAGCAACACTCTGCTCCCGACAAGCCTCTTTCCAAGTTGTGATGAACTTACCTAAGGACTTATCACTAAGTGTAAGACTGCAAACCTTAGTCTTTCCATCCACCGTTATCCTCTTATTTCTATATTTCTGTTGGTGAACCTTGTCTCTTTTACGCAAGTTATAGAAATGAGGAGCATTGCCACTTGGATTTTCAAGTTTCCTTTTCTTTCCAAGTGATCCCTTAGCATTGCCGCTTGGATTTTCAAATTTCCTTTTCTTTCCAAATGATCTCTTATTCTCATCGCATCTTGAGCCAGAGGTATTAGGAGTTGGGTGGCCATCCATTTCAGGTTTCAATCCAAGCCGTGACATCTCTTCAGTTGCTGATGGATAAGGACAGCTACTAGCACATTGATCATGATCTTTAGTATTTTGAGAAGTGACCTTACCTTGACTTCTTCTATCATTGCAATCCTTAGCATCCTCATTGCCACTATCATAACTGTCTTCATCCTCTGAACTTGATGATATGAACTTAACGTGTTTGCCACTGTAATCCTCATGTAAGGAAGTGAATGACTTGACACGCTGAGATATGGCACCAAACCTTCTGTCCAGCTCCTTTTTGTGACCGTAAATGCCAGAATGTTTGACTAAATTTCGTCCGGGTTTCTTATATTTTTCCAAGGGCTTCTGTTTCAATGCCTGAAGGCAATTCTTTACTGTGATATCTTCTGCACTCATTGCTTCACGGATAGATATAATATGCATCCTACAACAAAGAATTTAGAATGCTTCAGCAACATTTCATTTCATGAGAGATACCATAGAAGCCATTTTCTGGGAGTGTCAAGTAACCATCAGATAAATTGGATGATTCTAATCAAAAATGAAATTACTGAGCATTTTCTCAAATGGTTACTACAATAGACTATCTCCGTATACTCTCACACACACATACATACATGAAATTGAAAAACGCTTCTTCGGGGTAAGCATGACTTTGGAATCAGCAGACTAATCAACAATCTCAAATAATTTACTAAAAGAAAAGGTCGCCAAAAGTGATCAGAAACATTGAAAAATAAGGAAAATCAAATAGTTTTAAATTCGTGGAAGGAATCACACTTTTTACATATTCATTAATTGTTCTCATGCCTTCGTGAAATATAAACTTCGGAAAATTAACTACACACCTCAAGCTTTGTATCCGCACACCGAGCTTTTTCCTGCTTGCAGTTGATCGTTTCGTAGCTATGAAATCCAGGAACCCCTCTGCATGAATATCTTTATCTTCACAACCTTCCATATACTTGACGAGGTAAGTAATTAAGTCCTCGCTCGTAATTTTAACTATTTCCTCTGCATCCAAAGGAACAGAGAAGTAATGTACAACAAGCGGATGTCGCAACAGAGGCCCCATTCTGAGCTCTTCAAACCGCTGAACACCCTCGTTCTTGCAGATTGCAACGTCCAGATCATATAATGATGTAATTCTCCGAGCACCAACGAAGCAATGGATATATGCGTTAACCTAAAACAACATCAGTCAGCAAACAAACGCATTGCGATCAGTGCTACAGCCAGTCCCGTTTTGGCTGCTTATGCAGACCTTTTGAATTGAAATACCAAAAAGAAACAGCTAGAAGAAGTGAGAGGAATCAACCAAAATAAATATGGCAATATCGAGATTTGAAGATAACGGTAAAGGAAGGAGACATGCGGCTTTAATTTTACCTTCCCTTCGGTGACAATGAGACGGTGCAGAGAAGGAACTTCTTGAAGATGAAACCCTAGAGAGCTCCATGAGTCGACTTTGAGTGCCAAAAGCGTAGCCTGAGATACTTTCCATGCCGAAACACTTTCGCCTGCAACGAGGAGGTCCTGATGAGCCTTCGCTGCGACGCGATCGACCCTTTCGAGAAGATCTTCTGTTACAATGGGGGTACTGTGAGATTGAAACCCTACATTGGGAAGTTGTTGGGGAACGAAATTAGGATTTTGGATGAAAGGACCGCGGGAATTTGGGAAACTAAAGTATTGCATGTACGGATTAGAGTTTTGGATGTAGGGGTTATGGTTTTGAGGAAACATCATAGGATGTGGCGGGGGTGGGGGTTGCGCCTCCCCCCGACCACTGCCGGTGGGGCAGAAGCGGGGACGTCTGTTGAACATGTAAACAGAGCAAGCCGACGGCAAGAAGGCCGAAGGGTTTTTGATTCTTTTGAAGTTACATAAATAGGGTTTCTCTGATCTATAGTGTACTTCCAGACTTCTTTCCTATTCCTCTTTGTAGGTTTTAATTTGCGTGATCATCGATCAGGACCGCCCAATAAGGCTATTTTAAAAACACAAAACAAAACTATATCCAAATCCGGCTCAAATTTTATATGAAAATCCGAGTCGAATTTGGGTGAAGATGGTATTATAAGCACTCTGAGGGTCATCAATCAGGACCGTCCAATGTAGGTCGAGAAGCTATTATAAGCCATACTCTTAGGTGGCGTTTGGCCCTGCTTGTGCTTATGGGCGAGCACTTATGTATAAGTGGCTTGACAAAAGGTATTATCCACAAACATAACGAATTACTTATTTAAAAGAGGCAGGCGTTTGGTAATGCAAGTTTTTATCATACACACTGTATACGGTATTATATAACCAGTCAAAGACATGGATTATCTTACCTGTTTAGTGTCCTTTTTTTTTAATTCTCTATTTATTCTTCTTAAAGAGACAAAATCCACGTGGGAATTTTCATTGTAAATAAGAGCAAATCGGTCATTCAAATTCCAAGATATTTATAGGTTTATGTCTTGTTCTTTTTGTCGTTTCCTTTTGTGAAAACAAAGAGTTATTTGGGTCGTCATTAATGGCGACTCGTGGGGTCAAATTGTTACAGTGCAATCAAGAGCTTTCAAGACGTCTACAACCCAAGCCCTGAACACAACAACCATCTTCTCCTAGGTTAAAAAAACTCAATGCAAAAAAGTGCGGTGTACGGTTCCTTCTTCAACCCCATCCTTGAAGACTTTTCCTCCATGAGTTCACACTAAGGGACTGGTAAACCTCTCCCCCTGAGTTTGCGAGATTCCACCAAGATTGTGTTCTCTGAGCAGCGTTCAGTCCTAAGATTGGTTCAAGCGGAGTTCCTAAACCCTCATCCTTTTCCCAGCACCTTCCTACCTGAACCCAAAATGGAAGATCTTACAAAGAATCTTAGAAATCTATTCATTCCACCAAGACCAAATACCGTTTTCAAACTATCCGAGGAAACAAAGAAAAGAGTTGAGGCATCCTGGGAGAATCTGATAGTGTGTGAGCTTTGTGGAGACGACATGCATCTGAACTCATTTAACAACATTTCTGGGCGTCTCTGGAAAAACATTGCTATAACGAAGATGGTTAAAGTTGCCCCCAAAAAATTTCTGGTTGCGTTTGAGAAGGGAGAGGCAAAAACGAGGGTGCTACAGTCCCAACCTTGGATTATAAATTCCTCTGTGCTGAAAATGGAAAGCATTAAAGGGGAGGAAGAGGCCATAGATTTTTGCTTCTCAGAGATCACATTATGGATCCAAATCCACAACCTGCCACGTAAATATCATGATGAGAAAGTTGTTCTGGAGCTTTTAAATTCGTTTGGTAAAGGGATTGAAGTTGAGATTCAAGATGATGGGCCGTCAAGTAACGAGGTTGCTGCTAGGGTTCGGCTTCCTTTGAACAAGGCGATCCCACCAGGAATCTTCTTCGAGGTAAGTCCAGGTAATAACCTATGGATTGATTTCAAATACGAAAATCTTCCTGAAATTTGTTATTCTTGTGGATATATTGGTCATCAATTATTAAATTGCCCTAATCCCTTTATTAACGAGTTTGATGGCAAGGATTCCTCATCTTTGAGAATGTATAGCTCCGACATTGCCGTCCCCATGTCCCGGCGTCGGAACCCGCTAGCCGTTCCACAGACGAAGAAGACGAATCATGGCGAATGGCAAGACTCGGCTAAAAGACGGGGTGACTCAGTAGGTAGGCCGAGTTCTTCTTTCTCGAATGAGATGGGGCCGCCTGACTCTGAAATGACTGATGCTAGAAGGGATGAGACTCCTGCTGCCAATGTCAGGGTAAACAGCAGCAGAAATCAGTACACCTCTCAAGACTTGGGACAGTTACCCGTTGAAGACCCGAGTCCTTCACCCTATGGATACTTCAACGGTAAAATAGATGTGTTTGAGGGGCCTCCTGCGATGTTTGGGCCTAATCTTTTAAAGTCCAATTTCTTCCAATTTGGGGCCCAACACCTTGAGCAGGACTCTCTTGTGGCCCTTAGGACATCCCCTCATCTGACCATCTGTGAGCTAAGCCCGAACCTAAACCCAGCAAATGCTAGACTAAAGATGGACCGCAGGACAAAAAAAAAGGCTCAGTTAAATGAACACAATCTGGATTTCTCGGTGGATATCTCCAAACTGCAGGGGGGAGAGGTTTGCCTCAACCCAGCAAAGAAGAAAAGGAAGTCCTCTGCTATTATCATATCTGAAGTGAAAGATCCTCCTGTTGTTTCTCCTTCTTGTGGAGACGCTCCTTCTAGAGTGTCTCACCCTCCTGGATAATTATGAAATTGATTGCTTGGAATTGTCGAGGGCTTGGAAGACCCTCGACAAGATTGCACTTGCGCAATCTGATCAGTGTAAATAAACCGAATGTTGTTTTGCTATCTGAAACTCTAATGTGTGATAAGAATGCTGAGAAAAGAATAAGGAGAATGGGATTCCAGAATTTTTGGTGGAGTGCTGCTCACGATAGAGCGGAAGGTTTTTGGATCCTTTGGGATCACTCTTGTCAGATCAGTATTGAAAAGGTGCTGCCGTGGTGTGTACACATGGATATAAGACTGCGATCTGGGGAGAATTTTGAATTAACTTTTGTGCACGCAAACTCAAAGGCCCACATTCAAGCTGGACAGTGGAATACACTCAAAAATTTTGCAAACAGAAGCCTCCAGCCGTGGTGTACCATGGGAGATTTTAATGTGGTGATGTATGAACATGAAAAACGAGGAGGCAACACCATACAGGTACGTAAAGCTCAATTGTTTCATAATTTTATGAATGAATGTAACTTGTTAGATCTTCCTTGTAAAGGCATGAAATACACGTGGTGGAATGGTAGAATGGGCTATGGGAGAATCAGGGAAAAGATTGATAGAGTCCTAGGGAGCACTGATTGGTGTAATATGTTTCCTGATGCTGTGCTTTGGCAGGACCCGATCGTGGGTTCTGACCATGCCCCCCTTTGTCTGAATCTGAATATTAAAAATGTAAAAAGACATAGGGTTTTTAGGTTTGAAAAGTTTTGGATTGAGGAACCAAAGTGCTTAGAGACTATTTCTGATTCTTGGAAAAACAGCAGAGGCAATCTCCAAAACAAAATTTCAAATCTGAAGGGAAGTCTTGTTAGGTGGAATAGGGAGTCTGTGGGTGACCTAAACAAAAGGGTGGTGGAGTTATATAACAGACTTAAAATGGTGCAACAATATCTGGAGAAGAGAGAGGATCCTAAAACTGCAAAACTTGAATTGGAAACTAGAGAGGATTATGTTGCTGCTTTGAAAGCTCGTGAGAGCCTATGGTTACAAAGGTCTAGAATCAAATGGCTTAAAGAAGGGGATCTGAACACTACTTTTTTCCATCTGTCTGCAACCTACAGAAAACAAGTTAATAAAATCATCTCTTTTAGGGATGATTACAATGAGGAAATAAGGGAGCCTAGACAAATAGAAGAAGCTGTCACAAACTTTTTTGATGACATATATTTGGCTGACCCTAATCAGAAGGATTTATCCATCCTTGAGCAAATGAACCCTGGTGTGACATCCTTTGAGAATGAGCAATTGCTTAGGCCTGTGTCTGATAGTGAGATTTGGGAAACTGTTAATAAACTGGGTGCTATGAAGAGTCCTGGTCCTGATGGGCTTCAAGGTTTGTTTTACCAAACATACTGGGATGTGGTTAAAAATGAAGTTTGTCAAACTGTAAGGGAGTTCTTTGCTACTGGGTCCTTTGACAGGAAGATGAATTTCACTTACATTGTGTTAATTCCCAAGGTAGACAACCCTAGAAGGTTAACTGAATACAGACCAATCAGCCTTTGCAACTTCTGTTACAAAATCATTGCGAGGTTGTTGGTCGACAGAATGAGACCCTTGATGAGTAAGTTAATTTACCCACACCAATGTGCTTTTGTCCCTGGTAGAACTATTAATGAAAATATCATAGCAGCCCAGGAGTTGTACCATACCATTAAAGGAAAAAAAAAGACTAACAAACAAGGGCTTTTTGCTGCTAAGTTGGATTTGACTAAAGCATATGACAGACTGGACTGGAAATTCATTGAGAAATCTTTACATGCATTTGGTTTTTCAAAAGATTTTTGTGATAGAATCATGCTTTGCATTTCTACTGTGACCTATAGTGTTCTTGTTAATGGAAAACCATGTGGGTTGATTACACCTTCAAGGGGGATTAGACAAGGTGATCCCTTGTCCCCATATATTTTTATTTTAACCCAACAGATTTTATCCTTTGCTCTTATTAAGGCTGAACAAGAAGGAAACATTTTTGGAATTAAAGCTAGTAGAGTTGCAGAACCCATAAGTCATTTATTATATGCTGATGACCTGCTTCTTTTTGGTAGAGCTAATGAGACAAATGTGAGAAATGTCAATTTAATTGTGAACTATTTCTGTGATCTTGCGGGTCACAAAGTAAATCTGGGGAAGTCTGAGTTGTTTTTTAGCCCAAGTGTGAAAGGGAGTCTCAAAGGTAATCTTGCTAGAATATTTGGAGTTAAACCTTCCAAAAATCCTAGCAAGTACCTAGGCATTCCAACCTTCCTTAATGCTCCTAAAGTTAAGCACTTCAAGGAGCTTATGGATAGAGTGAATAGAAGATTGATGGGTTGGAAAGCCAAACTCCTCACACAAGCTGGTAGACTCACTTTAATCAACTCTGTCTTGTTGAGTATAGCCCAGTATTATATGGGAAACATGATAATTCCAAAAACTATTTCTGACCAAATTGATAAGGAGGCACGCAGGTTTTTCTGGTATCATCCCAAAAAAGAAAAAACAATTCATACTCTGTGTTGGGAGAAGATATGCCTTCCTAAAAGAGGGGGAGGTCTAAATATCAGAAACAGCGAAAAGTTCAACAAAGCAATGTTTGCAAAGCTGTCTTGGTCTCTAGAAACTGATGAAAACAACCTATGGACGAGACTTATCAAGGCTAAATATTTCCCAAGTGAAGATTTTTCTCAAGCCAAAAGCAAAAGGAGATCATCTTGGTTATGGAAGCAGCTGTGTCGGGGTAGAGAGGCCATCCAAGTGGGGAAGAAGTGGATCATAGCAAATGGAGATAATATTGATATTAAGGACAGCACATGGTTGGAGAACATTACTCAAGGGGAATCCGATGGCACCCAGTATGGAAACTGTAGAAGGGTTGCTGATCTCATAAACCAGCAAGACAGGAGCTGGAATGAAGAGATAGTTAGGAGAATCTGGCCTCAACAAGCTGCTGATCAGATTGTTAACATCCCCATTTGTAAGTATGCAAACAAGGACAAGGTTATATGGAAAGGCACGTCTACAGGTAAATTCACTGTTGCATCCTTATATAGAATGTTAACTGAGATGGGAGGGGACAGGTTGGAAGAAAAACTGTGGCTAAAAATCTGGAAAATCCCATGCTCACAAAAAGTCAGATTTTTCTTGTGGAAATACTTGCAAGGTGGTAATATTACAAATGATTTGCTGCATAGTAGAATAGGAACCCCGCTGGAGATGTGTGTATTATGCAATCAAGAACAAGAGACTAACATGCATCTTTTTGGCAGGTGTGACTTCACAAGAGCTTTGTGGTTTGGATGCATGGGAGGAAGGTTGCCTGAGCCAAATCAATTTCTCAACTGCAAACAATGGGTCTTTGAGTTCATCATGAAAATGGATAAAGAAGATCATCATGAAGGAAGGTTGACTGCGGCATGGGCAAATATCTGCTGGACAGTGTGGAACGTTAGGAATAAGGCAATTTTTGAAAGCATCAGACCCAACATGGCACTTTCCAGATCTGCCTTCTTTTCGCTTCAGAGAGATTCAGCTTTGATCATGGCAAAGCAAAGAAGTGTAGGAAAAAAGAAGAAAGAAGAGCAATTTATCAAATGGGAGAGACCAAGAGGAGGATGGAGCAAGCTCAATGTTGATGGAGCAGCGAGAGGAAGCCCAGGTGATGCTGCAATTGGTGCAGTAGTTAGAGATGATGATGGGAACTTGCGTGGTGCTATCGCACACAAGATTGGCAATACAAATGCCATAATGGCAGAAGCACAAGCTATCGTGGAGGGACTGAAACTAGCATTGGCATTGGACTGTAAAAATTTGATTATCGAGAGCGATTCAGAAATTATCGTGAACTGCTTGTTGAACAAAAGCTGCTCACCCTGGAGGATAGTTCACTTGATTGAAGAAGCATTTCATTTGGGAAGTTTATTCCTAAATGTTCAGGTCCGGAAGATCTTCAGAGAGGCTAACATGGTAGCCGATCAATTAGCAAACTTTGCTCTTGACGAGTTCTCTTGCTTCTGGGTAAAGAGAGTTCCTGAGAGGGTTAACAAATTTGTATTTGAGGACTTTGTTGGGCACTCGCAGCCTCGTTTGGTACCTGGTTAAATCAATAAAAGATTCATGTTTTACTATCAAAAAAAAAATCTTCTCCTAGGTTTGAACTGCAGGAAGAGCATTGAGAGCCTCGAGGGCATCGTTGAAACCACCAAAAAGAAGGCCTGAAAATCTACTCAATCATCACCTAAGAAAGCCAATTTCGAGATACGAATAACTCTCAAAAGAAAAACCCAGTTCAAACCCCATAAGCCGAGTTCGAACTCGGTCTAGTATATCCACCTGTCCTGTGCGACCGTTGGAGCCTTTCTTCCCAACCTTGACCGTGTTGCCTGAAGGCCACTCGTCCCAAAACATCGTGGAGATAATCTTCCGCACGAGTTGGTCATCTAAAGTGTTCTCATGAAAAACCGAGGTGATCTTCAAGGTCCAAAACTTGGAGAAGACTGTAGCTTGCTTCAACGAATACAAAGAAATGGCGAAATCTTGAGCTAGTTTGGGAAGCTTTAAAAATGGCAGAAGTAGGGAAGACGAGGACAATGCATGATTCCTCGCTAATGGTAATAAGGATATGAGGTTGTCGAAGGATTATAGATTTTAGAAGCTCTATTGATCTCTTCTCTCTCAACTCCACCATTTCCGTCGAGAGATGTCGAGGAAGACAGCTTCCGCATAAGTGGGAGGAGAAGCTGCTCACAAGGGCTTCTCCTTACAGGTAATCTCCCTCTAATGCTTATGGGTAAATACTGACCCATTTAGCATTACCAAACATATTTTTTGCTTAAATAAGTGCTTTGATAAGCTATAAGTTATATTACACTTAATTAAGCAACTCCAAACGCAACCTTAATGGGTTATATCTATATCCAAATCCGACTCATATTTAAATATCGAATATAGTTCTAATTTGAGGATTAATAGTTTGAATATCTATACTATTAGTTAAGGAAAGAGGGGGAAATATTCTTCCAAATTTTGGTTTCCCTTTTTTTTTCTTTTGAGTAT
Source organism: Buxus sempervirens (assembly GCA_947561395.2). Classification (NCBI taxonomy): domain Eukaryota; kingdom Viridiplantae; phylum Streptophyta; class Magnoliopsida; order Buxales; family Buxaceae; genus Buxus; species Buxus sempervirens. The sequence goes on from OX387192.1 coordinate 27,351,394, forward strand.
TGCCCTCCCCGACTAAAACAATCCGAAACTATAACCACCCACTATTCTTTTCACATTTGAATTTAAACCCCAACTTATATGCTACAGTTAAGGGTGAGGACGTGCAGTATGCACGTGCCACCACTAGTGGATATGAATAAATATAGGCAACTAACATCCGAATAAATATGCTATAATATATTCATTATAATTAAGTTGCTACGGTCTATTTTAAAATAAAGTATATGTTTCCCTACTCATAACCCTAATGATGACATTGGCACAGAGCAACAAGGAAGCATGGTTTGAATGTCCGTGCGGTCATTGGTAATTTGTGCTTATTATCTCTAAGATTCTAACTATTATTCGACAATGCTGCCCTCTGTACCCTTCAATTATCTTTTCATTTTTTTTAATCCGTTGCTATTCTTGTTTGTTTTCTCCAAACGTTCACGGATGCTCATCGATAACTTTGATGATGTAACTCCCGTCTCTGTCTCTCTTTTTATTTCATGGGAAAATTACTATACACACTATCTTTTAAAATATTATTCCAAAATACACTACCTTTATAATTAAATGCTAAGTTTACACTTATTTTATAAACAATATGACAGATTGCCTACTGCATATATCAAAAGACAAAAAATACCCCTTTTACCCCCGGTTTACAACACATAAACCTGTCTAAACAATAAAACTGTTGACCTTACTCCTTTATTTTGGTTGTTCCAAATCAAAAAAAAAAAAAAAATCAATCAAAACCTTTCATCTACCTTCTTCTATGGCTAAAAGATTAACAGAACATGGATTGATGCTACTACTACGATTGGTGCTTTTGTTGTATCTGTTTCTTACTTGACATGCTGAACCACAACTATAAAAACTGGTTTATGAGTTGTAAACCGAGGGTAAAATGGGCAATTTTTGTCTCTTGACACATGCAGGAGGGCATTCCGTCATTTTGTTTATAAAACTAGTGTAAACTTGGCAATTAATTGTGACGGTAGTGCATTTTGGAATAAAGTTTTAAAAAACAGGGTATACAGTAATTTTCCCTTATTTCATTTCCAATATTTCTTTCATTGTTCATTCTTTTTGTATACCGTGCACTGTGTACATAATAAATTACAAAGCATCCAATTTGTAAAATGTTTTTGTGGGGCTTACTTAGAAAAAAAACCCATATTAAAATAGATCGCACATGCCATTTCAATTGGTTACTTGTATTGAAGTGATATAACAAACGTGTAAAATAGGAAAAGTTGATTGGCGATTTGAGCTTGGATTATCAAGCCTGAATCTCTCATCTTCCCTTTGTATATTAGCATAGATTCATTCTCTTGTGTCGAGTCTTGCTATTAATTTTTAGAAATCATAAATTTAAAAATTGTTTGAGCAGTGCACGAGATTTGGAATTCAAATGATGATATCCATTGAATATGGATAGTAGGATAAAATTTGGACCGAATGCATATTAGATGGGATCTATACTGTATCCGACCCATTAACAACCCTTCACCCCCAAAACACACCTAAGTTTAACTTAAAATCAATTAAAACTTGTTGCATTAATTGGAATTCTATATAATTAGTTACTAACATCCGATGGTTACAGCATTTTTCCTTTGAAAAGAAAAAATAACTAAATAAATTATTAATGAAAAAACTGAACTGTGAAATGCTACACATGGCAGCATCCCAAAGCCGCTGCATGAACAGGAGCTCAGTTAGGTTAACGAATCAGACCTTTGCACCCCACTCGTTTCACCCTTGCACCCCACTCGTTTCACGAATACGCTCGGCAAATGCGTGAGTAGAGAACACTTGCAAGTATAGAAGTAATCGAAGAGCATCACGCGTCCAGCAGGATTTTGAATACACCCGTCACATTCAGTGGGGGCCCACCATATATTTGAGGGCCCACCATTCATTTGTGAGGGGCTGTCAATGGCTCATCCTTCCCGCGAACAAAGTTCCATGGTTTCAATCGTGAAATCGACCCAGGACCTACCGTCTCTGCTGCAACTTCTTTAACTGAAACCGGTTGGAACATAAACCTGCTTCTGCTAAATTCATCAAATCAGCTATGGCGAATTCCCTGGCATGGACTATATAGGGTTCCTCTGATCCATCTTCCATCACAAGTTGCAGATGTTTGATCAAAAGCTCGAACATAATGAGGAGGTAAAAAGGGGAAAGGAAAGGAAAATTACACCGATCTCTCTGTTTCTTTCTGTAACGTTGTTATTCGGGAGCTTGTCAGTTTGTTTGAGCTGGTTTTGATATCTTGTTGCAGAGCCGGAGATGTATTGGCCAGAAGATCGGGGCATCGGCAGTTGAAGCAACTGGGCGGGGGAATGCGAGGACTGCTGGGGAGATTTTCGGTTGCAGTTGTAGTTCTATTAATCTGCACTATCTCGCTGTTATCTACCATCAAGGGAAACCGTTTCGTTGGTCGTTCGGAGGTGGGTGAAATCAACTAAATTGTTGGCGATTTTGTTTTTTATCCAGTGCTGGATATCTGTTGATCTGCGTTAATAGTTCATTTTATTTCGGAGTAGGCTTAGGGATACGATAACGAATACAACTAGTAATGTCTTTAGAATCGAAAATTAAGCAAAATAGTACTAGGAAGGACCATGGGAATAAAAAGTTCCCAGTTCAGTACAATTTCTTTCAACTGCGTGAGGATGCAGAAACTGTCACACTATTGGATATGCGAATAACGGATTCAGGCTTTACAAATGCTAATTGTCTTTGTCAATGCTTCTATAAAATGAACCAAATGGATGAAGTTCAAATCAATATTTCTCATTAGGATTAAATATTGGTTAGATCAAGACTAAGAAAATACAGTTCTCACCATTTCACTGAATTTGAAGTGGTAACTTATCATCCAAAAGCCATGTGAACGGTGAATCTGTGTTATGTGTATGATGTATCTGGACAAACATTTGTTTATTGTTATATAGCTTAAAAAAAATATTTCTGAAACATATTTTGAGGAATTGGAACTCTTTAATACCATGTTTTGTAACTAGTGTCAACTACTTGGAATCATAGTTTAGTTTGTACCACTTATTGTGTTGGAAGTGCTAAGACAGCTCTCTCATCTTTTGAACATTGATAATTGGATCATCATGTAGTTTCCTTGGTTTGAGACCTTTCATTTTGCGAGTAGATTTTTATCAAATTATGTACACTTGGATAGATACATATTGTCTCTGTTGAACATCTCATGCTCAAGATTCCAAGATATTGGCAAATAATTTTGTCAGAGAGGGTGTATGGACAGAAGCTTTGCGCTTTGATTTCTTGACTCTCTTGATTAAAAATATTAGTCTCTCCCTGTATAAATCTTTGTTACCTTATTTTGGTGAGGGGAGAGTGTGTGGTGCTTTTGTTTTCTTTACCTTGTCTATGGAGTTTGGGGTGGGGGGCTGGTTCTCTGAACCATGCTTACATGGAGTGTATACTGTCCCAGTTAGTATCGTTGTACTTGGATCTTCATCTTAATAAATGTTTTTTAATTATTAAAAAAATCAGATAAGCATTGTCTGTTATTGTATCTTATTCAGTCTCACATAGACACTTGATGTATGTGTTATGCGAGATTCCTGTAATAAATCATAAGAGAGAACCATCTGCATCAGTGTCTGCTTAAATCTCCCACTTTGACACTTGATATGTGTGTGGATTGGACCACATTCCTCTTAAGTTGTCCCATTGGAGATGGTGATTCTCTTCGAGTTGAGACTAGCTATTATCATAGGTCTATATCGGGCGAGGAGGTTGGGGTTTAGCAATTTCATTGTTGAGGAGGGAGATTCAGATTCCGTATTCTGAAGGATGACTCAAAGCTCTGGGGACCTTGGCGGCTTAGATATTTGATATGACAGGCTCGATCTCTAGCTCCTTCGTTGAACGTCTCATTCAAACATAAGATCGGGCAATGAAGTAGTGGATGCATTGGCCAAGGCTGGCATTCATAAATCTGATCTCTATGCGAGCACTCACATCGACGAGGTCATGGATATAGGGTAGTTCCTCTCTATTCACTGCAGATGGGGGTATTGTAGTTTTGATGTTGCGGTGTTAGGAGTTTTATGTTTTCTTTTCTAGGTTCAGCTCGCTTGAGCTAACCTTGTACATTCTTATCATCTCATTTATATCATCTCATTTATATCATCTTTCATTACTCTTCGAAAAAAAGAAAAGAAAAGTGTGTGACTCCTGTAATATGTCCATCCATTTACTGTTATACCCTACAGTAGTCAAAAGACACTGATATGCATCAGCTCTGCATAGATGCTTAGTTCTAATTTCTTTTTTGATATGAAATGGCCTTCCATCCTGCAATATTTAAGTTTTAATTGCTGTATCATCCATGGATTTGTGTATCAGCTGGTTGAATGGTTATTTTGTTTGAGGCTAACACATAGATAACTCTTAAAATATATGTTGATCATTTGCACCAATACGGACAATATGCAATACAGAAGGTGGGAAACTTGTTGAAAAAACAGATAGCCTTCAAAATAGCATGAAATCGTTTTTCCGAGCTCATTTCTTCTTCTTTTTAGATATTTACTTTGGCTATTTATACATTTTTCCACCCATTTATTCTGAAGGATAAGCAGGTGTCTATTGTATCTATGTTAGTTATATCTGTTATGTATCCTGATCATTTGTTTTGGACCATATTCCATTCAGATCAACTTAGATAAACTTTGGGTGACTGCTGCTTCTGAGGGTTGGAGGCCATCATCCGCTCCACGATCCAATTGGCCTTGTATGTAGATTTTAGTGCTTCTATTCTATTAGCTTTCTCCTTATGTCATCTTACATGATTGATCTCGCAATGTCAATTTGTAAGTAGATGGCTGCTGATCTGGAGGCCTATTTTACTTGACCCGTTATGCAGCTCCTCCAACTAAGAGCAATGGTTATCTGCGTGTCCGCTGTAATGGTGGTTTGAATCAGCAGCGCACTGCGGTTTGTATATTCTTCTTGCTTTGAGCTACATTACAGTTGTAACATATTGTTTTACTCAATGAGGTTTCTTTTGAGCTGAAATATATATGAAAACTTTATCATAGATAATTTATGTTTATATTTTAAATAAGATACGGACACAGTTTCCGTTTACTTTTGTGCACTGTGGTTGATACATATTTCTTGTTCACCTTATTATTACTAAAATAGACTAATGTGAAACTAGGTCTGCCCATTTTCTTCTTTAGGGATATTACTTGCAAAATTATTTGGTAAGAATGCATTTCACAATGAGATGTTTTCTCACTAATAATTGCTGAAGTCCTTAACATGAAGCGGATTGGTTATAACGTGATGTCCTTTTGGTTAGAGCAATTTGGTAACAGATAGTCAGATAGTGATGTCTTACATAATTTGTAAGGTATTCAGTATGGTGAAGCCAGTGCCAAAGGCATTCAGAACCATAATAGCTATAGCAATAGGATGGGTTTTGTGTCAAGAATTGACAAGTCACAACTTATATTCATGACAAACTACGGTCAGCTGTTGTTAAAATGATGCTGTTTGTTGAAATAATGATTTTTTTTAATTATGTATGAGCATGACTGAAGGAATTGTATTGGCTCTACCAAAAGCTGTCATAGACTACTGTCTATATTGCTTTGTGGAAGGTTATGCTGGCTTTCAGGTGTATATTAAATTAATCCTTTTAGCAGTTTTGAAACCTATTGTATGCTTTGAATTCGTGTCTTTTTGAGGCCTTATGATTGATAATATTATTGAAATGCACCAATGTAAGAGCCTTCATTTGGCAGATCTGTAAGTTGAGGAGTTTGATGTCTAGACAGGGGATGAGGTATTTGGTTGGAATGTAAAATTTCTGATCTCTAATTGAGTTTCCTCATCCCTTTATTTAAGAGCACCAGCATCATCATTCCATATGCATGATAGCATAAATGAAAATCTAAGGATTTGGTCCTTATTGCATCATTCCACCATTAATCTGAAGCTCTAGTGAATTTGTTCACCATCCATGGGAACCTCTTTTTGAGCAACTCAGGATCTGCAGGTTCCAATATATTACTCCACAAGGAAAACTTGAGATCCCACATCTGTGTAGGGGGATATCCCTGCCAGCCTGCAAAAGATTTAATGAATCGTTCTATCCTCCCTTCCTTTCCCTCTTCCTTTCTCTTAATTAAATATATCTTCATTGGATCTCAAATTTGACATCCCACGTCTATGCTTGGGATGTACTCATTTTAGAACTTTTGCCATGTCTAAGTTCTCATTTTAGAACCGAATAGAAATTCTTGGTTGTCATCTTCCCTAATTCCATGCCAGTCTTTGATCATAGTGAACTCAGATACATATCGTTGCATAAATTTTTACTGCAATGATATTAATTTTCCTATTTATTATGTTTATTTAGTAGTTAACAGTTTTCAGCTGAATCTTCTAGATATGCAATGCTGTTCTTGCTGCACGAATCATGAATGCAACACTTGTGCTGCCGGAGTTGGATGCAAACTCTTTCTGGCATGATGATAGGTATCATTTTACAACACTTTGGAAATGACATTTATATTTTCAGTACGATCTAAACCCGTTCATTTTCAAAGTTGGTAATATGCATCAGTTTGTAGCCAGAATAATGACAACTATTAGTGTGTTAATTATTCATTTGTTATTTGCAATCTTTGACTCAAATACTTTTCATGAATGCAACAAAAGCAACTAGAAACTAGGGAATTCAAGTAAGAAAAAATGGTACTTGAGAAAGATATGCTTGGCTTTGAAATCTGGTGTCTTCATATTGGATATCCTAACATCTATATGCTTTGGCTGTGTTCAACACATTTTCAGAATGAACGGATTCATATATGCTATTTTTTTTCCTGGTGGAGTGGGGTTTGCATCAGTTTTCTAGTTGCATGTATCACGCAACTTGTTCAAAATTACAAAAATAAAAATGTAGAAGCAAAAAAAAAATTCAGTAAATCTACAAGATAGTAAAGAAATATCCACTGCTATAACTTATAAAAGTGCTATACAAGTTAAAAGTATTTTATATGTATAAATCACAAAGTCCAATAGGTGTACACTGCTGCACATCATTCTGCAAGACTCAGTTGAATCAATAGCAAAATATCTGTATTTTTACCAATTGCAGTGACACTATCAAATAACATGCGAAGTTTGGTTACATCATTTATTAGCTATTACAAACCATCACTGATTGAATGTAAGCTACAAGAACCAAGAGAGCAGGGTAGTTGCTGTGTAATCCAGTGCATCCGAAATACTTAGTGGAAGATGGAGTATATTTTGTTTATATACCTAAGATGTGTTTTGATAAGGAGCTAACAGTGAAGCCAGAGTGTTTCTGCAAGAAACTGCAGCCATTTCCATGATGTGAGTGAAAGTTGACCTAGGTGGAGACGCGGAGTCCATGAGGCCCGTGGCCTGAAGGTGTTTCATAATGATGGGAAAGGGCATAAATAGAACTTTCTGAGGTCACGGAATGTGGAGATTTTGATGAATCTGGAGCCATTGATTATGAGGTTTAGAAGTTGTTAATAAAAGAACTTGTCTGAGTGCCAAATATGATTCTTAGATCCAATGGGATTATTGAGACTGGAGAAGGGAGTAAAAAGGAAAGCAAAATACAGAAAAAGAGCATGAGAGAATATAAGAAAAGAAGCGAAGATATGTATGGTTGAAGAGGGGGGGGGGGGGGGGGGGGGGGCCCGCGGGTGGTGTTGTAAGAGATATTTATATGATCACGTATCTTTGACTAAAAACACAAGGTTAGTGTTACATCATTTTAATTGTGCAAGTGCATAGGATATGTGTGATTGTTATTTATATTGTAAAATTGATTTGCATATGTACTTTCCATATATGTGATTGTGCCTCAAGAAGTCATATGCAGCCACAAACATAAATCCTCGTAGAATATCATATATGACCAACCAATTGTATATGCAGTCACAAATGACCATAATGGGCATATTTATGTTGCAAAATTGAGTTGCATATGCACTTACCATATTTGTGATTGCGCCTCATGAAATTGCACATGTGAACACACAGTTGCATATGCAGCCACAGACATAATCCTCATAGAATCTCATATATGTGCAACCAATTGCATAAGCAGCCACAAATGACAATAATGGTGTGTTTGATATATTTTTCTGATATCCACACTTGAGTTTTATTACGATTTAGTGGCAATTAGAACTTGGTATTGAAAATTGCATTTTATTTCTTTTTAATTCATTGAGTTAGAGGGCAAAATAAAAAGTTGTGCTCATCTTTCCTGCAATGTTCAACTATTTTAGTAAGTCAATAAATGATAGTCATAATTCTCCTGAAATAAATGGAATTCATGTGTTCCATATATTTGTGCCCTTGAATTTTTTCTGGTATTTATACTCAATCTGTATTCTGACTTCTTAGCATTTAGCACATCACGGTGTGAAATACATACCCGGGATAAGAACTTACTAGGAGTAACAAGAAATAAATGTAAACATATTCCTCATGCAATATTGGATTTGGATGCCAGCCAGGTGAGGGATTCCTTAAAGGAAGTAGTAGTAAATTGTCAAAGCACAATTGCAATATATGACACCATTAGTTAGTTCCAATTCAACGATCTCAGTTGAACAAGTTCTTTCAACAAGATTTCAACGCTAGAGTGGAAGCTGGAATATCTTCATTTTTCTCCTCATAACATATAGAAGCACATTCGTCACATGTTTTTTTCCAACCTTCTCAGTAGCACTAGTTAGGGGTTCAAAGAAACATAGAGCATTCTTGAAGATAGAAGCATTGACAGGTTTTGGAACCAAAAAGTGTTCCTGAAGATTAACAAGAAGGTTTGTCTAAGACCTACACACCATATTTTCAATGGCAGACATATTGTACCCATTTTCACTGATACTTTCCTAGAATCTTCTCCAGCTTTTGCACTTCCATTTTTTCTAAAATGTATTTCTTAGTTGATGATAGGATGAGAATCTCAAATCTGGTCAATGCTTAGCTATCTGCTCCACACATTGATTTGGAAAAGGGAGATTTTATAAATTAAAAAACAAAGGCTTCACCCAAAGAAGATAGAGATTTTTCCTATTCCCTACTTTTTGAACTCCATTTGAAATTATTTGTTTCCTCTTTTTTCTATGTTAATTAAATACATTCTCATCCATTTTTTTTATTTTCCCCTTTGGTTTTCTTGAACCTTTGTCGTCCTGAATGACCCCAACATTACCATGCATTCTCCACTTAAGCCTAATTCTATGTACTATATCTTCATCAATATCTCCTTCCTGGTGAATAATTGATCCAAGAAGGTCATGTCTGCTTCTCAATCATTTTGACTTATCCAATTATGTGATAGGAGGATGATAGTCACACATGTTTTTTCTTTTTGCACTGAGATTTTCTCGCTGTTGGTTGCTTCTTCTTTATAAACTTCTGTTTTCTTTTCTACTATGAAATCTTGGAAGTAGAAGTATGGCAATGGATCCATCCATTTTCAATTATGGACAGCATATTTACGTTTGTTTCTTGCTTCATCGTACTGGATTCTGCTGGCATTGAGTTAATGTTTCATGCCATAGCTACTTTTGCTAATTGAAGACAAAACTATTTCTGAATATACTAGAATCAGATGTTATTTTTCTCTTTGTTCAAAATAGTTTGCCATTATGATATGATCCTCTGTACGTGTATCTCACAGGATTTAGACTGATTATATTTTTTTCTATTTACAGTGGTTTTCAAGGTATCTATGATGTTGAGCATTTCATCAATTCACTGAGGTTTGATGTAAGGATAGTGGAAAGTCTTCCTGAAACTCAAAAAAATGGGAAGGTCAAGAAAATGAAATCTTATCAGGTTAGTTATTTGGTAAAATCATGAAAATACAAACTTTCTCAATGGATTAATGAAATGTTTCTTTTTGTTAATTCTTGCAGCTTCGCCCACCTAGAGATGCTCCTATCAGTTGGTATACAACAGTTGCTCGGGAGAAGATGAAGGAACATGGTGCTATTTATCTCACTCCATTTTCACATCGTTTAGCAGAAGAGATTGACAACCCTGAATACCAGAGATTAAGGTGCCGAGTTAATTACCACGCTCTCAGGTTCAAGCCACAAATTATGAAATTGAGTCATTCAATAGTCAGCAAACTCCGTGCACAAGGCCACTTCATGGCGATACATCTTCGGTTTGAGATGGACATGCTTGCATTTGCTGGGTATATTTTCATCTTAAACCCCTTAAAATGTTTTTGAAGCATCCTCTTTTCTCTTTGCCGAGGGACGTGTGTAATATTAACCATATCGTTATTGAATCACCTGATATGCTCATATATCCACACAGTTAAATAACATAGTTTGGAATATATCATTATTATAAATCATCAAAACAAGAAGGCTCTAGCTTTGTCTGTTATTGTTAGAATTTATGGGTGTAGATTATCTTCATTTTCAGTTAAATAATCAAATATTGGGTGTAGAAGATCTTAATTCTCATGTAGGAGCCTGTATATGGCATATTATATGCTCTCAAAGAGTTGTTGATGTATCCACATACAGAATGACAATTTTTAGCATGCCTTGAACCTCATAATTGTTTGCCTATCAGGATACATGGTGTAAACTTGATGTAGATCTTGGTCAAATGCTTCCGTTTTCTGATTCAGATATTTAGAGACCGTTCCTTCCATAGAATTTTACCATTCATACCTTATCAACTTATTTAACTTCAGAGATCAAATTGTTCAGGGCTTCAAGCTATCTTCAAATTGTTCAGAAACTTGATGTTTAGGCTGTTCAGCTCAAAATGGGTTTTACTTGATCAAGGAACAGAGTTTCTGTTAATGGACAAATAAATTTTGAAAAAATTAAATCCAACATATAGTTTTCCGCTTTTCCTAATAGTCTTTAGGTTGGATATGGAAACTTACAGGTGCGTAGATATATTTACCCCTGAAGAACAGAAAATATTAATGAAGTATCGGAAGGAAAATTTTGCGGAGAAACAACTGGTATACAGTGAAAGAAGAGCAATTGGAAAATGCCCACTAACTCCAGAAGAGGTAAATCTTTTCTTCAAATATCATTCTCTATTTCATTGCCCCAGTAATGTACTTCCAAGTTTGAGCTACTAAATATCAGTCAACATCAGTAGTATCTCCGTTTTTGTTATTTCTTTTTCTCATTGTTTAGCATTGACTTCCTTGAGTCTCTTGACCACAGTTGTGGCTAATACTTCTAGGAGGAAAAAAAATTCACTTCTTAAACTAGTTTTTTGTGTCTGTTCCCATCACCTATATTTTAACTTCGTTAGTATGTCTGGCTTCATACCATGTTGAAGGTTACCTGTCATATTTGCATGACCATGGGAACGCAATGTTCAAACCAGTAAGTTTTACATGTTAGCAACCGTTGTTAGCTACAAAACTGGAATGCCAGATGAAAAACGACTGAATATTGTCTGCAGTCAAAAAGGCCTTTAGCATACTGCTACAGGTTTTGCTTGGTTCATGAAGGTAAGAAATTCAACAAATCATGTGGATCCTACCAGCTATTGAATTTTTAAATTTTCGTTGACCAACCAAAAAGCCTGCTGCAGGCTTTTTTCCCTGCAGACTATGAGCTCATGAAAAAGCAAGCTGACATTTCCAATCATTTCTACCAATTAATCAATCAAAAGTGTTCTTCCTAGTTAGTTAGGTAACCTAGAGTCAGCAGCAAAGATCCTGTTTTCTGCATTATGGTTTTGAGTTAACAGTATCAAATACTTTAGTAATTAATTAAAAGATAGAGGATTGAGATAATGAAAACATTAAAAGGAAACTCCAGACGAAACATTATAAATTTCAGCTCAAGGCAAATAGAAATCATATGTTAAATTATTTGTATATCATTGTATTGGTGTATATAATTGTATTGGATGTGAACAATTCTATAAATTACGATAAACCAATAGGTTTCCCAGTTTACTGAATCAGTTAATTTCTGAGACACTGCATTTGATCCAAACTGTGCTAACTATCTACAAAACATTTCATAAGTTTAAAAGAAGTTAAGAGTTTGTCCAAACCATGCTGAAAATATTTCTTCTATGGACTTTGACCATCTAGAGTTGTTGATAGGTGATGCCCATGGTCTTTGATTGAATCCAATCACTGCCATGTGGGTCTAATTCTGCTGCAAGTTGTGTTCCCTTAATCTAGGGGCAAGTAAGTATTGATTTTGCTGCATGTTATGAACATAGGCATTGTTTGGACAAGTAATGCAGTGTCAAGCATGATATTTTAATATTTATTAACCATATGTTTTATTGCACAAACTAAATATTTGTCTCTTCAGGTTGGTCTCATCTTACGCGCAATGGCATTTGACAATTCCACCCGCATATACCTTGCAGCTGGTGAACTGTTTGGTGGAGAACGCTTCATGAAGCCGTTCAGGACCATGTTTCCTCATCTAGAGAACCACAGCACAGTAGGTGCTGCAGATGAGTTGGCAGAAAACACCCGGGGCTTGTTAGGATCTGCTGTGGATTACATGGTTTGTCTCCTTTCTGACATTTTTATGCCAACATATGATGGCCCCAGCAACTTTGCCAACAATCTCATGGGACACCGTCTCTACTATGGCTTCCGGACGACAATCCAACCAGACAGAAAAGCTTTAGCTCCAATCTTCATCAATCGAGAAAATGGTCATACAGCTGGTTTTGAAGAAGCTGTTAGGCGGGTTATGTTCAATTCAAAATTTGGCGGCCCTCACAAGCGAGTCCATCCTGAATCTTTCTATACAAATTCATGGCCCGAGTGTTTCTGCCAAACATCGCCACAGAATCCTGCTGATAAATGCCCTCCTGAAAATGTTTTTGAAGTCCTTAACAGCCAGTTGCAAAGCAAAGAAAATTCTGACTCTGAACTAACATCCACGTAAAATTTCTCATCAGATTTCACAGCTTTGAAGTAAGAAATTTGGGGCCGCATCAAACATGATTATTATTATGTCACCGGAATGCTGGTTTATGACTCTAGTTGGAGAGAAGAATATCGATTGAGGAGCATTGCAGGAGCGGGGATTATGGTTTTGTAAATTTTGTATAGAGAATAGAGCCAATGAGAGAAAATAAACTGAATCAGTGTGATCAGGGGCACTGATGAAGAGATCTGTTCCACAGGATCCATACGGTACTAATAGACAGGGCCCAAGAAAGAAGCCGGAACAGCGTTTTTCATTTTTCTTCTTTAATGTTGGATCTTGTTATTTCTTTTAAACAAGCCGATTTGTATCACTTGAATGTAACTTCTGTGAAGATTAACTGGACACATGCTGATTTAGGGTTTGATAGAGAAAGCGGGAGAGGATGAAAATGAAAGCCTTGCAGGAACCTTGAATGAGATCATCCTTTAAATCCACAGGAGTCTCCGCTAGGAGGAACCGGTAACCAGCAGCCTGCTCGTTCGTATTTATGACCCAAAATACTATTTTCATTACTGAATATTTCCAGCATACATGAAATCAATATTTATTTGCATTTAGGCTTTTTTCCATTTCATTCTTCCACTCTTATCTGTCTCCCCTCCCCATTTTTTTTTCCTTTTTTGGCTAATGAAACCTATTCATACAGTCAACTTATCGAGCCATAACCATACCACCCCGTTCTACCATGACAAAGCATGGGCTCAGGAAGACTGCAATGTAAACTATAGTTTATATTTTATATGGTCGCAATTTCTTCTAGTGTTAGACCTAAAGAGGAAAGCAGTCTAATCAGAGATGAACATCATGTCAGAGAGGTCACCATTTTGAAAGCCCATACTGACCCGGATCAACCCAATCTTGTCTGAAGGAGACAGCCTTCCAACCTGTCTGGAGGTTGTGCCCCAATTAAATCTTCCAACCGATTTCCTTGCACTTATTATATACTTATAATAAGATATCTTTATAACAAACAGTACGAATATTAATTCCAAGTACTCATTCTATGAACAACTTACCTTCTATTTTTGTGCCTTTAGTCAGTGGGCCTACTATTTCTGGCAATTGCAATGGCTTCTTTATCTCTTCTTGTTCAAAAGAAAAAAGAACAATCTAAACATTTCCCAAAATATTACTAGTCTTAAGTCACAGTCACTCACGAAGATGAGAGAAAACATGCTTTCTTACTTGTCTGTGCGCATCTGGAGATAAGTTTGAAAAGTAAAACTGGATTTGGTAAATGTAAATGTTACATACATCAAATTTCAAACAAAAACATAGAAGCAAAAGAAAGAAAAATATGAGGGAAAAAGAGGCAATAGCAGTAAATTAGAAAGACTGCACAAGTTAACTAGTAGATTGGATGCGTAGCTTATTTGCAACATAAAGGAGATGACTGATATTCGTTGGTGGGTAGTTCTGTAGTAGCTTAACATTGGAAGTGAAATCACCTGCTAGCAAACGCCTCCGGACCAAAATTAGCATTGCACAGCATATTCGAAGCAGCGTGTCCTATACACACAGGAGTCAGATTGTTTCTCTTCCAAAGTTAGAAAGGAGGAACATCTAATTTTCCATGCCTTCTGTAATTGGGGGGCAAAAATTGTGGCACATGAAATGAAAGTACCCTTTTGGGTACCACACCAAAAAAGAAAAAAAGAAAAAAAAAAAGAGACAAGTTGGTGCATCCTTTTCCTTTATGAGATGCACCATAGGTGCGTATGGGAGCTCCCATGTTTGGAAATAGCCACAGGAGTGATGATTTGTGCTTGTATTCACCACTGCTGTAGCGATTTGTGTTATTACATAAAAAAAAAGGAAAAAATTCTGTAAGTTTATTAATTGAGGGATCTTGCATTCAGTTTGTTAAGGGAACCCAACTTAATGACAATTAGAAACATATCATTGAAACAGTTTGTCATCTTACATAACGTATCTCCTACATGTCCCATCAAATGGTGGATGTGTGTGGTAACCTTTGAGAATAATGCAAGCGGGAAAGATGGGACTTGTGTTTCTCCAAAATTATAAAGTTTTTCCTCTTAAATGCAGGTGAGATTGAAAAGAAACTTTAAAAGGGCAGTTGTGAAAGCTTAATATGTATTTACCTTGGGACCTTCAGGGTCACTTAAAATAGTGTCCCAGATGTGAAGGCTATCTGCGAAATTGAATTCTTGGGTCAATAGAAGGGTTATCCATCTAAATGCATAGAATTGGGGATTCACCTGCCATTAGCATACAATAAGAAGTCATGAAATTCGGTTTAAGTCAGTTAAACGTGCATATGGTTATTTAATTGTATGATAAAATGTAACTAGCTAAATGACCACAGCTTCTCATGAAATAATTATGCCTGTATATAAATCAAACTTCGGACGATTGTGATCCAATTCTTTAAGGGTCCTGTAAGATCTTAACCTGATTAGAAATTTAATGGATCTTAACAAATTATATTCAAATTTTAATTTTTTAAGATTCAGTATCCAATTCTGATATAAATCTGATCTGATTGAACGCTTGGGGGAAGGGAAGAAGGAAAAGAAAGGAAAATAAATAGGAAAACAAAAAACAAAAAACACTGCTATCGCTTGACTAAATACAATCCAAGCATTTGGTAAAAGCAAACATAATATACATATAAAAACACCATATAAAGAAGTCTAAAAGCCTAAAGACAACAGTAATTCTACTGTCCATCACAAGTAATATTAAGTGTGCACAATACATATAAAATGATGTATAATATTTGTTAATTAAAAAAAATGTATAATATTTGTTCATGGTCAATCAAGAATCCCCATAAAATGTTGATGAATGATGTCATGAATAAATTAATTTAACTAGATAACTTTTCACTTTTGGTAACACAAAGATCAACTGGTCCTGCAACATAATTCATGGTGCTATAAACTCTTTTATTTAATTTGGTATCTCCACGTTTTCCATAAATTTATATTTGGCATAATGTTTCACATTGTCAAGTTGAGATCATCTTATAAGAGTTATGTCCATCTACTTCAAGAGACATAAAAGAAGGTGTAGAGACAAAATATTGTGAACAGTAAAATTCAAATATATAAATATGTTGTGTAGCTTACTTTGGTAGTGATCTCAAGATGACGCCAGAGCTCTTCATCACGTTCTTTCAAAAGCTGTGACATCTTTGTCATTGTGGAACGGATACCCACAACACTGTTGTCAAGTTGCTGGCAAAAATGGTCCCGAAATCCACTTAACAACTCAACGAAACAAAAGAATGCATCTGCTTCGGCAAATGACTGCGTGCAAATTAGATATGGTAAATGATAATATAAGGTAAAGACAAGCAAATAAACCAAAAAAAAATCAATGGCTCTGCTTCACAAAAGCAAGGTTCAAAAAATTCAATATAAGACCTTAAATGTCTTATTCTTTATCCAGAAGAACATTAGTCATTAAAAGCTGCAAGATACCCAAAAGTCTCCCACAAGAAGAAAGTCGTGCTAAAGGCTTTTATGGTTATTGATTACACTAGACTAGAAAGAACAACAAACACACAACTTCCACCCCGTTGGCTGTAGTTTCAACTTGTATATGTGAGAAATTAACAAGAAAAAACCAGATTTCACAAAGAATTCAAATCAGACATGTAGTTGCTTTCTCTATTATGGTATTCAATCTAACTCCATTTGAAGCTCACAAACAAGTAGGACAAACTTGCTTACTTTAGTGAAAGACTTTCAGTATTATATTAGCAATAGTGACCAATAATCAGCAATACTGAAGTTCAAAGCTACTCCACTATACAGAAAATAGTAGAGCAACGACTCTAAATCTGATTAAAGAAATGTATTTATAATAGAGAGTTGTCCAGCATGATCTACAACATTCCACCACTGATTTTAACACCAACTTCCATATTATCCAAATGGGATCCATTAAATTTAAACAATGAAAGATCTTGCAACTTAAGCTAGCCAAACAGTGAAGTTACGGTAAATGAATTGGTCTTACATGTGGGTGTCATGGTATCAACTTCTACTATCAAATAATACTGAGTCTCTATTGTTAACTAGATGATGTTGAGTTTGAGGATGATTGTATGTGAGTGCTAAGATCAAACAAAGGTTGTGTTCATATGCAAAATAACTATAGATCAGCAAAATCAATGATAGTCCGTTTAGCTGTTCCACAATTGCAAAAAAGGGGCTGTTTCAGGGACCAAATCTCAGCTTTATGATCTATCTTTCTAATCTTAGTGGACCTTATTTTAGCATATTTACAAGGTTCCTAAGTCCAAATTTGCATTAGGAGGTAATGATTAAGTAACTCAAGGTTAATAGAGGACTTTCAGTTGAGTTATGAAGTTTAATTTCCCTTTTTTTTTGGCAGTTTTACTATTTAGATAGAGTTCCAGTTCTATAGATAAAGCATTGTAACAGCACTATGTTCTTTTTTTATTTTTTATTTTTAATTTTTGGAGTTGAAAAATATTTAAGTCTTTGACTTTCACTTGTTCAAGGAGATTAATTCAGTCAAAGACGGTGATTGTCTACAAGCTTTCACTGCAACCTCCAAGCTGATCTAGCTTCTCTTGGGTCATGTGGTAATGTGGTATAGCTTTGTAGGGCATTCATCTAAATGATTTGAAAGAAAAGAGCAGCAGCCTAAAATATTGAGCTACTCCAATGCCTATATGGCACACAAAATGGCAAGAACAAAATAGACTGACTCCTAATGTGCCAAGCAAGTTATCAGTGAAATAAAATATCAAGAACTTCGCATATCCCAGGAGAAAAGGGGGGAATAGAAGCATCAAAGCTACGTTTTAATTCAGTATTAGAGCAACAAAAAAAGCATCACCAGAAGCAGCAACATCAAAGCTTTACCTAACCTCAATAGCATGGATCCTAATTGCTTAAAACATACTCCTATACAAAATAACAGTCAACGAGAAAAGCAATTCACAGGCAGCTATTGTTGATTAAAATATAGTTTCAATAAACTAAAATATGACCCATAAACAGTTATCAAATTAATTAGGTGGAAATACCATACATAAAAGCCATCTTTTTAAATAAGTAACAATGTATAACAGGTCAAAGAAATGTACAGCATACTTCACATTCTGACCATAATAAAAATGAAAATTTCATCTTTTCTTACTGCATTTTCCTCGTCTGGGTCATTCCTGAATACAAAGAACAGAGGTGCCAAAACTTCATTCATCCCTTGTACATATCTTATACCTGGGTTCAACTTTGAAAATATGATCAATATTTCTCTCAGAGCATCCTGAAAATGAGAAAGACAATAACCTTTAACCAAGCCAAGATGATAATATGTGCCTGATCTAAAAAAAAGTGCATACCCGATTAGAATTTTCAAAAGCTGAGTCCCCAGAGAAAAAGTTCATGTCTGGATGAGTGCGCTTCACATCACGGTCAATCTGCTCTATGGTTTCTGTGTCCTACAATTATTCAAGACAGCATTATTTTATGAATCATTTCAAATTATGTATGTAAGAAGTTAACAATGCTATTTTATTGCATTGGGCAACAGAGTATGGAAATTGGCCTAGCACTTAGTTATTAGATATGTCAAGGACATGAGCTTAACACATTACAATTATGACATAAAAAGGAAAGGAAATCATATTTAAGTCATCTGCATAGGAATACTAAAAAAGGAACGATAATCCACTGCCACAACGATGCTTTCGATACAGCAATATTACTTGCTATGTGTGACAGATTCTATATTGAGAAGTCAATTCATAAACCATGCAGAATATCTCCTACCTGAAAAATCACCTCACTTGATTATCATAATCATCAACAAAAACCACCAGATGTCTACAAGTATTGTTCTGTTGGATGTTTGGATGAATGGCGGTGTCTTGAGCAGTGAGACTTATCTTGGGACCATCTACTGGATATCCTGGAATCAGGAACATGTGTACAACATATCCTTAGACCATCTACACCTAAATTGCTAACATACTATGACACAAGCCAATCATTTCAGCAGAACAAATAGTGACATACATAGTTTGTTCAGCATGAGTTGGATTGATTTTATGAGTCAATTAACCCAGCCGATTTGTACAAGAAGCTGACCGTGTAGTGGAATCTGATCCATGATTTTATAATAGTTAATTGCAACTTACGTATTCAAGAAAATCCTAAACCTATGTCCATTCCCTACAATTAAGCCATAGTTCATACATCTTTAACATGGACTTCTAATGGCAGAAGTAGCATTTGAGAAAAATGTCCACCCAATCCAATTCGAAAAAAGTACCTGGAAAAACTGATTCCAAATGCTGGTCCTTCCAAGGCTCAAAGGGTGCTCACCATGTGTCACTTCTGATCTTTGCAGAGAACCTTTCCCTTCACATTTTGATTCGCCGTTATCAAGACAGGCTGATTTTTCCAACCTCCTTGTGATTTCTGACTGACTAGCCATAGAAACATTTAAAAAACCAAAATTTCCTGAAGTAAAATGCAGCAATAATTAAGCGTGGAATGAATAGAAAGAGCAAAAGTGTTTGTACTTAAAAGTTATTTCCTACGTGCATTGAGCTTCTGTTTCTCTTTCTGTATTGTGGACGATGTTTCAGTCAACACTTCCTATCAGGGGAGTAAAAAAACTATTGGAGCTGGAGCTGGCTAAATTTTCTGGAAAATCTCCCACATTTCACACCCAAAGTATTAGGAAAACAGAAAATTCCCACCAGAAATCCACCATTTGATGGATCTGAGCTCAAAATTTTACTAACTAAGAAAAACTCTCTCTTAAAGCAAAAGTGACAAAAGATTTCATACTAAATGGTCAGGCTTTTCAATTAACTATCAAACTCATTGATGGTCACTTTCTGGGCCATGGTCCAGTAAGACGACTGCATATATGCGTAAATATATAGATAACTCCCCTTCCCCATCATCCCCCCACCACACACACACAAAAAAAAAATAAAAAATACTGCACTGATGCACATAACGGTCATGCTTTGGTTTGAGTGCTCACCTTCGGAAAAAATGGTGTTTCCAGTTGTATGGTTCTAGACAATTTAAAGAAACAGAAGAAAATGGGTCCAGAACTGGTGGTATAAAGTCCTCAGAATGACTTACAGGATTTGCTAGAAGTTCATCCTTAAAGTGCTTGTACTGTGATCTCTTCTTAGTCAGTTCAGATGACCATAGCCCACGATCACTGGGCAAATACCCCAACAACAGCTGATAATCAACAATAAAGTAAAATATCAAACCACCACATCTCCTCCACTTTTAATGAAGCGTGAATTTAAGTTAAAAGGTTTGTTCTTCTTCAGCCAACTTAGTTTCATGTTTCTTCCCTTTGTAGTCGTTTGTCTGTTCCCAACAATAAGATAAACTTTCCATGCAAATCCAATACATCATCAAAAGGAAAAACAAAAAAAGGGTAATACTGAAAATAACCTATCTTCTGGTCTTTAATTTAAAATTCCAAAATGTAAGAACTCGCGGAGATCGGATAAAGAATTAAATACCTTCCATACAGTGGAGCGAAGTCCCGCACCATCTGGTATTCCCTGAGATCCCAATCTCCTCAATTCACACATATCTATGACCTTCCTAGATAGCTAAGTGAAAGACCCAAAAAAAAAGAAAAATTCAAATACATTCAAGCAAAAACAAAAATCAGAATGAGGGTCAAAGGGAGAGTCTTCAACCTCGGCTAAAAGCTGGGCCTGGAGAGAAATGTCCTCGGCTGAAGAACTCGAAAAGCCCCGCTCTTCTTTCGCATAGGAAGTTCTGGGTTCCGGTTCTGGTGTTTCCAAAACAGGTTTGGGTGGAGGCTCCGGGACTGGAGGTTGAATAATGGGCTCAACATCGGCAGCGGTGGAGGTTGACGTTTTCGGAGAGTAACGGAGGAGACGTTCATTGTCAGATGGGAGATTCGAAGACCAGAGAGAGCTGTTCAGCCACTCCGGCACCCCTTTCTTCGCCATTCTCGAACCGTCGATTTCAGAAGAAATTTAGCAGACTCTGACCCTGTCTATACTAGGGTTTCAGACCGTTGAGAATCAAACTAGAAACAGTGGAGTACTTGATGACACGATCCAGCTTCGACACCTGAGAATCTCGAGATTGTGATCGTGTATGGAGCATCGCTTCATCAACCCGGGCTGCATTGTTCCGTTTAGGGGTGTTCGTGGACCGGTCGATGGTCAGAACCACCGGCCCGTTCTTGGACCCATTGGTTATTTGTTGGCAAGACTTTTATATGCCCGCTTACCCAAAAAAAAAAAAAATTTTTTTTTTATATGCCCAATAAGTTCTAGGGTTGGCTTAGTTGTCTATGGGGATTCTGGGCCGATCCGGCCCGGCCAACGTTCATACCATATATCACAAATAATAATATTATAAAATTTGATGCTTTATATATAAGAAGTACTTGAATTAGGATTTTGGACTCTAATGAGATTGTGTTTTAGTATTCTTGTATGGTTAATTTTCTTTGTGTTAGTGGATTTCTTTTATTCATATATTTTTCCTATTTTTAAGCAACATATTTCATTATCATAAAAAGCTTGTAATGTAATAATTGATAAAAAAACTTAAAGGATCTAATCATGGATTTAGATTTAAGAATTCAATTTCAATTTTAATTCAGTATATCTAAAACTTGTCATAGTTAAAATTTTAGTAATTAGACGACAATTAAGTAATCAAATTTTAGAGACAAAATTTATGGAAAATTTCACATTGAAACTCCAATTCAGTTGTTTAGATTAATTTGGTAACTTTTTTCTACAACAAGGGTTATTTGTTGTTGTTCTTATTGAGTTGCTCTAACTATAAAAATTTACTTAAGCTTAAGGAGACTACATACATGTCCTTTTTGTTTTTAAAATAACATTAATCACTTTAAAGACTTTATGAATTATAATAGGTTTAAAACCACAGAGGCCATTAGATGCTGCACGTATTTTATTTTTATAATAGTTATATTTATCCCTTTCTACAAAGTGAAAATCAATATATTAAAGTGAATTTAAAGAATTTCATTAATTCAACACAAAGTAAAAGAATTTTCTCAAATATTAAACACCTTTATCATTATAAACTATTTTATTAAAAAAAAAAATCTAAGTTTCCTACTTTTCCCTTATGTGTCTTGAATCATTATCCCTTTTTATAATTGCCACCTTAGTAAAATTGCAATTTAAAAACTTTTGCAAGTTATAAAAAGAATATCTTTTATTTTGTGAAAATTCAAGGTCGAAGGCGCAGATAGTGTTATTTTTAAATATTTAAGGGAGGTATATGTAGTTTTGTCAAAAGTTAGGGAAGCTTATGTAATTTATCCTATTTTATCTGTCGAGCAAGCACTACGGATTTCTAAAAGGCCAAATTCGGGTCTCGGACTCTTTCGTGGAACGAAATTCTGTCGCGACGAGGAAGAAGGAGATGACGAGCGTCTGTTTCTCACGAGATCTGATTACCGGAAGGCCCGAAACTTTCCAGTAAATTCCTCATCAGTCCCCCTTTCTCTTACGTTGCGATCACCTCCTCCAAGCTGTTACCGGAAGGCGGAAGCCCACAACTTCAGAGCAGGTCCGAGTGCTTTTCTTTATAATTTCGTTGTCGAAACCTCTGATTAGGGTTTCCGTGTTTCTCCGGCTAAGGTCAGAGTTAGGAATTGGGGTTTGTTCCTGTGAAAGGTGATTTCGACTCCGGTTTCTACGATGTACGCTGATCTGGAGTCCACCGGCAACAAGAAGTCGGTGAAGGAGCGGCTCAATGGGAACTCTGGCGAGGACCTCGGTCGGAAGAGGCAACTCAGTGGCAAAAGGTTTGGATTTTCTTTTGAGATATCTATTTTTTTAAAAATTTTTTAAAAATTGTTTACATGTGTTCATCAGCGATGCATGATTGGAGACGTTATTTTAGCTGGTTTTATTTTGAATTTGGTGGCTTATGGGGACTATTGGTTATCTCTGGCCCGAATCAAACGCATTGCGTGTTTGGGTTCGTTTGTAGTGTTTTTCGTCGATATTCTGTTTTAGTAGTTTTGATCGGTTATTTCTGGGCAGTTTCATGCTAGTTATTTTAATTCCTAGCACTAGATGCAAGAGAATAGATCTCCGTAGGTGCTGGAGAAGAATGCATATGGTGGTACCGCATTTGCTTTTACTTGGTCTTAGGGCTTTAGTTCTAACCTGATGGGCTTGCTTGTAGCACTGCGGAAGCTATGATTGTGATTATTCTAAGAGAAGAGAGTTGAGGCAGGGAGGTGCTTTTCGTAAATTATTTATGATCAATGTTTGGAGGAAGATATTTATAAGCAGTTTGATTATTGAATTAGTTGACACTTTCATATCTACCATAGTTAAGTGAATTTTTTGTCATACAGTGTATGCTCCAGTCCGAGGTTAGGTTTGATTCATGGGTCAGTGGAGATGTTAGGTAATAGAGAAATTCTGAGAAAATCAGAACTTCAGGATTTGATTTAAACTTCAACCAGGTCTAGGAGTCTAGAAGAATTTGCACAAACGCTATCGTCTGAAAATCTATTGTACAAGGAAAGTTTCTCTTATAGTTCTGTTATTTCTTAATGATTATCAAAATAGTTATTCTACTATATTTTACTTTTATTCTTTGGGAAAATGAATGGCTTGCAATGTCTTGGTGTGTCTATATATATTTCATTCTTTTCCATATCTCTTCTCCTCTCTTTATCCTCTACAATAACGATTGTAGAATGTCTCACACAACTAGTTGTTGTTGGTAACACCAATTCCGTTCCTCCATCCTACTTTGTCAAAAACCATTTCTTTAGAGTATAGGTATTAAAATCCTTTTGAATGATGCCATCCAGGTTAATTTTTGTCTTCCCCTAATCCTATTTGATCCTTCAATAATTTCCCTCTTACATCCTCATAGCTGCCTCCTCAGGTCATTGTTTTATAGTATTAAACCACTTTAACTGGCTTTTTAGGAGAAAAAAAAATGTTATCTTGTATTTTCTATTTAGGCAATACCCGACTACCAGTAAATATGTTCATTTCTTCCTTTTTCCCAGTTTTCTCACATATCTATCTCAACACCCTCATCTTATCTTGTGACAACTTTTATTTCTCATAAACAATTTTCTTTTTGCTTTTGAAAGCAAATGCACACGTGGTCAGTCATTAATAAAGTGCTTTTTCGCTTCTTAATTGCATTTTTTTCCTTTCATGGAGTCTCAATAAAATAAATAAAAAAATGCAATTTTGATTTTCTTCAAAATCTTATGAAAAATGCCTTTATTGCTTATTTACTTATGTGAGCAATTTTTTTGATAGCAAATCCAAACAGTGCTAAATAATCAAGCTTTCTAAAGCCATTATTATAAGGAACCTTACATCTCTGATTGGTTCTGATATCTCTCTGACCTCTGTGACTGCAATTGTCATTATTCTATTTGTGATAAATGCAAAGAACCGAACCAAGTGCATATGCTGTCTAGCATTATCTGAAAAAAAAAAGTCTAGGATTATCTGATTTATTGAACGACTCATCCAAACCATGTTTAGGTGTAAAGAATGTTACTGTTTTATACAGGGGCTGCTTTGTTATACATTTTACTTAGTTTTTTTCCCTACTCATATATAATTTTTTTAAAGGCTTTGTTTCTCTGTTGGTTATGTAGTTTTTAGATATAAAGGATGACTTTAATAGTTTAAATTTTACTTCTCTATAGTTTAACTTCATATCTTCTGCAGGCTGCGCCAAAACGATGAGAAGTGGGAACATGATCTTTATGATGATGATGATGATGATGAACATCAAGTTTCAAGTATGAATTTGCTTTGAAAAGATCACTTGCAACCCAAAATTGCTAATAACTGAAATATTATTCTTGTTTTATGGTTTTAACTGCTTTGATTGCATGTGAAGATCGCAAAATTGGTTCTAGAGATCTAAGGTTGAAGCTCCAGAGGAAGGATTCACAACAAGTGCGTCAGAGTGGAAAGGGTTCTATTGCTGGAGGAGTTCGTGATCTACGTGAAAAACTATCTGGGACCATGCATTCACAGCCAGCAAACAGTGATCCCCCAAAGCTCAGTCTTGTGCCAGAGACTGCAAAACCTGTTAAAAAAAGCATTGTTGCTGAAACTCTTGTTCCAGAGACCAAAAAAGTTACCAGTTCGGTTCCATCGAGGAAAAAGTCCCAGCAAAAGGTAGAAATAATTTTGTTCCATCTTGTTCTTGTCATCCTCTCCAACACTGTACAAAGACATGAGTTGCAGGGTTGGTTGTATCCATACATCAACCCTGTTGGTTAAAGCTTTATTAAAAGAGAATTTGACCAAGGTGTTGTTCTTAATATTTATCATAATAAAAAAATCTGCTTTAGTGACAGATTTTGGAAGGTCCTGCCTTTTTCCACGTCCCTATGTTTCTGTGAGCCATTGATTTGTTAGGTTTGAATATGTTTCCAAGCATTATTGAACAAGAAAAGGCTATGATACTTGGGTTTTCTTGCTATGAATGGATCTTGAGGCCAGTCTGATTCGTCTGTATGATGCGATGTTCTCTCGATAGGTCATGTAGTGGCCAATCCATCCAAAGTGTTAGCCTTTTTTTTTTTAATGGTTTTCTAGAGCTTACTGCTGGGTAGATGATAAATTATAGGGCTTTTTGCATCCATACCTCTACATTATAATATATTTGCGTCTATATCCTCTTATTTTTAGTATTTGGATTTGCACCCCTCCATTTAGCATAATGATTGCAGTTGTACTTCTAATGTTAAATTCTGTTGACTTTGTTGTTTATGTCTATTAAATGACTAATTTAGCCTTCATAAGATAAAAAAAAAAATTAAATAGCTAAATTACTATATGGCTTGGTTGAGTTTCAACGAATAACTATCAAGTGCGCAAATTAGTGTTAATGACAAGGTATAGATGCAATAAATATTATAATACAGGAAAATAAATGAAAATATAAGATAATATAGGAGGATAAATGCAAATATTTTATATTTTATCAAAAGTTACTTTTATCATTCAATAAAAAACAATAATAAGAGTTAACAAACTTTAGCGTCGAGGTTAGAGATGCAATGATTATGTTATATGGAGGGATATAAATATAAATACTAAAAACAAGAGGATA
Organism: Buxus sempervirens; assembly: GCA_947561395.2. Lineage (NCBI taxonomy): Eukaryota > Viridiplantae > Streptophyta > Magnoliopsida > Buxales > Buxaceae > Buxus > Buxus sempervirens. Next base: position 27,377,525 of record OX387192.1, read on the forward strand.
TAGATGCAAATATATTATAACATAGGGGTATGGATGCAACCAGTCTTAAATTAAAATGCTGATGGCACAAGAAGACTGTGACTAGGCCAAAACATGGTATCTGAAGTGGGTTTTTATGAGAGAGTAAATGGACGGATGGGCTTTGCCAGTTCAACTCCTTGTGGTGTGAAATTGTCTCAGACCAAGTTTGATGCATTTCTTTAGACTGTTCTCCCTGTTATTAAATTCACTTAAATTGAACGGTAGATGCTATACCACTCTTTCCTGTTTTTTCGGTAGGATTAAAAACTGACCCAATGTAGGAAAGATTTATGGAGTTTTAAAGATTACATCAAACCGTTGGTATTGTATATCATTAGCTGTCATGAAGCGCTGTAATCTACCAAAAAGATTTTGTTTTCCATTTTTCTACAAAGATGAAAATATTTTAGAATAATTTATGACAAGGGCTTAGGCAGCTGGATGTAAGAAGGTTCAAGATGTTGCTGTTTGAGGATCAAAGGGCCTAGATGAACACTGAGAAGGACCTCAATGGAGTTGATCAAAACTGGATTTAGGATATGTAATTTGATTGAAGGTATGGTTTTATGGAGTGGAATGATGGAGCAAAATTCTTATTGTTGGCACCAACTAGTTGTGGTGTAGAATTTTGTGCTTGTTGTTGTATGATGTTTCTGGGTCTAATTCATATCAATTTTGATACTATTAAACCGTGAAATTTTTAATAGGCTATATTAGAACATTTGGAAAACTTTCATACAGAGTTACTGATTCCCTGGAAACCATGGTCTAGAATACTGCTAAATATATCTGTCAAGACAATACAGATCAGTTGTTAGCTTCATATACTGGGTGATATAATTTAAACATAACTTTATATATATTGGGCTTGAACCATTATAAATTTCCGATATGATTGGCCATCAGCTAACATCTATTTCTGTAAGGAACTAAACTTTGCCTGTAGGAACCAAAATCTAAGAAGCATTAACCGGCATTGATAAGATGCATTAACATTTATAGAATTCTGGATTCTTATTATGTCACTGTTATGCTTCCTAGTATGTCTAAGTCATTTATGCATTTATGCAGGTTGATACATCAGTAGATAGTTTTCTGACATCACTGGGTCTCGAAAAATATCTGATCACATTTCAAGCAGAGGAAGTATGCAGTTTTCTCATACCTTATATTTTTGTTTGTAAATTTTCATTGTTGTTATTTTCATTTGGAGGCTTCTATATTGTTGCCACTCTAGGAATTTCTTGTATTTTAAACTTTTCTCTTACTTTAATTGAAGGTTGATATGACTGCTTTGATACACATGACTGATGAGGACCTCAAGGCTCTAGGAATTCCAATGGTAAACTAAACAGAACCCTCTTTTCATTGCTATGCATAGTTTTCCTGGTACACTGCTCTCACTATCAATTTTCTGTAACTTTTTCGGTAATTAAGGATTTTAAAATCTTTGTCAATTTTCTGTAACGTTTTCGGTGATTATGTATTTTAAAATCTGTCTTTTAATTTCTACTTGTTTCCTTTGAACTTAAAATGTCCTGGCTTTTGTTAGTTCTTAGATCTATAATTATGGTTTTTCAATGAGTTCTGATGGTAAAATGAAGAAGACCATCTTCTATTTCTCTCCAGAGTTCACCATGTGCATTAATATGTACAAAGGTTCTACGGTTCATTTTTGGTGATCGAGGATTGAAAAATTTATGCTGTTATTTAATGCTAACTAATTAATTATTATGAGGGGAATATCAATGTGTATTGTTTGTCCATAGAGCTAATATTTATCTGTTAGTTTCTAGCCTCCTTCGGAGAACCTCCTAGATTTAATTTTTGCAACACTTGAAACACTACAATTAATTGGTTATAGTGGGGAACTATGAATTGTTTGTTTAAACCTGACAGGACAAACAAGTCGAGCAATTGACTTAAACAAATACATAGACAAACAGACGAAAAACCTGCACATCTTTTTTTTTTTTATGAAAATACATAAGAATTATTGTCGTGCAGAAACTAATACATGTTCACGTTTATGTATGTGGAAATTCTGCCCAAAGGTCATGGTCTGATATTCAGCCTACTTCAGGTTACCTAAACAATAGTTGCAATAATTTTTATGATCTGGATGGAGGGGTGTGAAGGGTGTTGCTAGAGTCCCTCTTTATTCTAGTTGTTATCTCTATGTTTAGTCAGTAGTAGTTTCTGTACTGGTACGCTGTATACCTGTATATCTTATTACTAATTTATAAAATATCCACTATTTACTCATTAAAAAAAAAAAAAAGAAGAAGAAAAAACAGTAGTTGTTGTCAACCTAGAACTCAAAAGCTCCATCCAAACCTTTGCTTCTGTGGAAAAGGAGTGAGCTCTACCCATCAAGTTGCACCTGTATGCATATATTTTATATATTTTTTCCTTTTTTGCGGTGAATAAGTTGTACCTCCACTGCATCTTGCTCTCTCCATTGTTTGCATACAAGTTTTTGGTGGTTTCAGGGCCCAAGAAAGAAGATACTTTTGGCTTTGGACCAAAGGGGCTGAAATTCTGGGAGGAGTTGATCGTTTACTGTTTACTCGGAATCTCTACTACTATGTTTCGGTGACCGCGGTTTCAGCAAAACCATGGGCTTGTGTTACAGATAGAACATGCATCTGACCTCAAATTTGGTTTGGTTATTCGGGGGTGTATTACTTAAAATTGGCTTCAACAGTGCTAACATATGGATGTCAAAACGATGGAGGATAAATTGCTTGTTCGAAAGATACAGCTTCAATTTAAATGAATTTTGTGCAATTCCTCTTCATTCTCCATTGCTTTGCCTGTGTTTATATTTTTGTAACGCTACAACTGATCTCCTTTTGAAAATAAAAATATAATTTTGAGCTGAGACAGATGACCACTGCAATTCAAGTTTCAGTCATCTATAATTGATGCGCTCGACCCAAACTGATTATGGGTTTCAAGCTATAAGAAATATGATTCGGTTTGGGTTGTGAAATCTATTATCCAAACTAAATTTGGTTCCCTTTTGGGTTGATATCTTGATTAAATAGAATCAAAGTCTGCTTTGAAGATGTGTTTCAATAAACTGAACTAAACCGAAACTTTTCAGGTTAGACTGATCGGTTCTTAATTTGGTTTGTGTTTGTTTGGTTTTGGATTGATGTCAACCCGGACCAAACTGAACTGAAACCTTTTTTTTTTTTTTTTTTTTCCTGTTGGCACTCAGGGTATTCGGGTCTGTTTACGCTCAACCGACTAATTCCTGAGGGCCCATATAAGACCTTACAACTAGGGGTGGCAATTGGTTGAATACGGATCGGATATATGTATATTCGTATTTGAATCCGAATTTTTTTCGGATCTTAGATTTCAGATCCGTATTCGAACCACGGATCTAAATCCTACATTCGAATTTGTCAATTTCGGTTTCGGATCAAATTCGGATATATATATCTCACTCATTGCCAGCCCTACTCAGAGAGGGATTTAAATGAGAAATGGGTTTGAATTTCAAATTTGAAGTACCACGCAACAATGGATATTGAGTGATTGGCAAAAAAAATCGTACCCCAAAACTTAGAACGACCGGCCTGTTCTGGACAATGGAATTTCAGAGCAAAATAGGGGGTTTTGGAATTGGTTCTTTAAGTGGGTTTTCAGGTACTAGTCGCCGGAGGGTGGCAGCGACAAAGAGGAGAGAAAGTTTAGATTTAGGCAAATCGTTCTCTAAAGGTTTTTGGTTTTAGTTATGATGGTTCAACCATAGTTTATAAATGGTCTACAATCTAACCAATGTCTACTCTGGGTTTATGTATAGGATATATATGATTTCGGTCGGATCCTACTCGGATCGGATATATGTATATTCGTATTTGAATCCGAATTTTTTCGGATCTTAGATTTCAAATCCGTATTCAAACCACGGATCTTAGATTTTGGATCGGATTCGCCAATTTTGGATTGGATTCGGATCGAATTCGGATATATATCCGACCCATTGCCAGCCCTACTTGCAACCCACATGGCTCGGGTAAATCTTTAAACCAAAGCTTACAGCAATAAAATTTGAATGCCTTTTTCAGATATCAGAATAGAGAAATATAAAATTTTATGCGCCAAAGAAATTGAAGAACTGAAAGTTTCAGCTGCCTGATTTTTCTGTTTGAACAAAAGGAATACAACAGATGATTTCGGATATGATATAATATAATGTAATGTCAAATATCATTAATATTATACTATTAAAATTATATCCTATATGTTATGGGTAAATAATAACTTTAATATTATTTTATTAGCAGAATATCCTTAATTCACCTTTTACACGACGAAATTTTGAATATTTTAATTAGAACTGAACTTTAAAATATGAATATTAATTATATAAACATTGAACTAATTTCGTTTTAAGTTTTTCATAACTTAATTTTCTTGCGCTTAGTATATGTAAAATGTCTAGTTAGAAGGTATTAAGAGGGCTCCTTTCAAAGAGATTAGCAAGGTGCATGAGCAGTACTGCATGTATGTAAGAAGGGAAGATAGAAGGAGAACGTGGGAGGGAATAATTGCAAAATTGATTGTAAGCTTTGAAAAAAAACCTAAGGTAGTTTGACCATTTTACCTTTTAATTAATATATCTTCTCAATAATGTGTAAGGGCTATTTTGTAAAGTTGTGGATTTTGTTTCGCACGCTTCCAAGGGATCTATTCCCATTATACATAGTATAGATATAGATATGTAAGATGTTAATTTATCTAAGTAACATCTAATGGATAAAAATTTGATTTGGCATTGATATTAATAACCAAGTACTTTTTAACTTTAATCCTATCTGAGAAATCAAAACTAGTAATCAATTGCAAAAGAAATTATTAGTTTTTAATATTGAATTTGAATTCTTTATAACCCCACTTGAAGTTGGAACAAGTGAGTAATCTTTAAAATCCTCAATTAATTTGTTCAACAAAATTACTTGAGTTTTGAAAATTCGTTTTTCGTTGTTTTATTTAACTTTTGTTTTTAATTTTGTTTAATACTGCAATATTTATTTAGGATTTCTAGTATGAAAATTTTTAGATATGGATATAAGATCCAAAATTAAATACTTAATAAGTTTCACAATTATTAAATGCACACAAAGATTAAGATATACCATTGAATAATATTTATGTAAAGGTCCATAAAGAAGATTAGAATAATTAGATGATGCCGAAGTTTTACAGAAACTTCTACAAACCAAAGAGTACAAGAAAATTAAATTGCTAATCAGCATATTCTGTCTTTTCATTAGTTCAACCAAATGCAAAGTTTTAATTACAAGATTTATTGATTGAACAATCATTGATTTATATTCAATAAACATTTTGATGAGACCCAACTCTTTCTCTATGTTTTACCATGTCTTTAATTGTTAAATAAAATTTAATAGTTTGGTCCAGGTTGACATCAACCGAAGACCAAACCTCAACCTGGGCCAAGCTGAGGTTTGTGACTATTTAAGCCAAAATCTAACCTAACTGAACTCCAACTTGAATACCGAACAGGACATATACGTATATATACATTCAGTTCTGTTCATTTCAGTTTAGTAAAGCATATTTTTAAGTTGGGTTTCAGTTCGATTAAGTTCGGGTTAACCAAAACATAAACCTAAAACCAAACCAAAATTGATTCAGTTTACAGATTTTAGAACCAAAACCAAACCGTAAGCTTTGAAATTCAGTTAATTCTCGGTATTAACCAAAGCAAATTGCACACCTAGATAAAGCCATTAAAACGTGTGGCGTTATGGAAAGAACATTGTTTTCTTATTTTAGAGAATAATGAGATTACTTTGAATGGTTTGTCACACATTTTATATTTTGAACAATCATAGCAAAATATGCACTTCACTAGCTTATTAATATATTGTTATGACTAGTTACCCACACACTTTATATTATGAATGATCATAACAAATTATGTACTTCACTAGCTTATAAATATATTGTTATGATTAGTTTGTCACACATTTTATATGATTCACTAGCTTATAAATATATTTGCTTGTTACTCCCACAACCACAGCCTGCATTCTTTAATGAAATAGATACATCTATTATTATCAGTAAGTAAATAAAATTTCAAAAAGATAATGTTCATTATTTCTTAATCTAACTCTTGTTTAATTTTGTTTGAAATCTGAATTTTTATTTGCAGCACTTATTGAGATATTGGAGCAAACAAAATATTTAAATGCTATTTAGTAATTTCAAAGAAAATGATTTATTTAATTAATAGTTATTCAAACTTCACAATAGGATTTGAAATTTCATTCAATTCTTATTTTGAATAGCTGAATATTGTTCTCATTTTTTAAGAGATTTTAATGAATGATTTGCTATACATTGTATGTTATGAATGATATGTACACGATTTACTTAAGATAATTGTTACTCCAACAACATTCAAAAATTATTAATTCTTGTTTGAATTTTGTTTAAAATTTTCTATATTGAATGGTTGAGATTGTCAAACCTAACTAACCCAATCAAAAACTAGAAATCCAACCAATCGCTAGCAATAGTAATTACACCAGAGATTAATGTTGTACCAAGAGGGATCAAAGTTGAATAGCAATTATATGCCAGTATAATATTCTTGATTCAATGTTTAGAACCTGATTGGAAAATATAACCGGCAAGAAAAATGATCCAGAACAGCCCTGTCAAGCAAATGTTCAAAGCAGGTTGAATCACTGGGTTCACTCTGCTTCATTGACGCAGCTCAGTTGGGATGACACAAATCTATGCAATTTCTGGAGTCATTTACCACTGCTGAAACTGCCTCTGTTGGCTGGTATATACGTGATGTTAGTTGAACTCAAACAGCAAGGAGAACCCAAAGTCCCCAATATCATACACTTCCAAGTCATTTCGTGGACCGCAATGATCGCAAAAATGCTGCAGCCAACCCAATGCATGCTAGTGTGCTCTGATAAGATGACTAGGATGCGGCATTTGCTTTAGCTTTCCATGATATGTACTTTGCTCGCTCTAGTTTGTATCGTCTACACTCCTTGATGGCTGCAAGAAGGATGTGCAACGAAACTGGCAGAAAGAAAGGCTGCCCAAATTCCAAAACACATATTATGATCTTCCATCCAGAGAATAAGTTCTAGCACAACGTATAAAAAATCCACATTTACAGCAAGCAAACAAATCACAGATACCACAAGACTTGCAACCTAATGGATCACAAATCTTGGCTATGGCCATAATGGCCATATACATGGTCATACAAGGGATCCACCATTCTAGCAGAGACTAAGGTCCAAATTTGAAGGAAGAAGCCTAACCAACCTAGTTCTATACTTCCTGAATCATCTGCCATGTTTCCCACATCCAATAATGTGACAATTTAGTTTATTAAGACCAGTATTAGTTAAGTCATGAGGTCCAGGACCTTTCAGAAACCTCGAAAAGAAAGTACTCACAGAAATTGGTGGAACTTTAGGGTCAACTATCCAGCATTTTATGCCAGAATATCTTTAAAATCATGAAAATTGGAAAATTATTTGGAAAAATATAGATAAATCTAAAAAGAAAAGAACGTTTAATGCAGAAAAACTATGCCATAATAAAAATTTATATATACACGCTCATCTTAGAAGAAAATAACTAATATCCATGACACTGAGTTTTTTAAATGGAACCATTGACCTTAAGAACTCAGACCAGGGATTAACAGGCTGAAGGCAACCACTCAATCAGATTTAATGTATAGGAGTGTAACTCGGTTCGGTTTGATCCGGGTTGACATCAACCTAAAACAAAACTGAGGCTATAGAGAGTCACCCCAATGCTGAACCAACCTCTCCAACCCAAAAGCAAACCAAACTTTAAAAGAAAAACCAAAAAACAAAGCCAACCAAGCTGGATTATAAGTTCAGGTTAGTTTGGGTTGCATTACGTCGATTTAACATACCGTATACCATATATGTGCATATATACACAAAACTGTAGTTACTGAGACTCATACCAAAGCTGAACTTAAAACTTACCTCTCCAACCCAAAAAGTGAACCAAACTTAAAATGAAAAACCATAAACCCCTAAAAACCAAGGATATTGAGAGTCATCCCAAAGCTGAACCAAGCTAAATTGAAAAATGTCCTCTCCAATCCAGAAAGCAAACCGAATTTACATGAACAACCATAAGCCCTAACAACCCAATCCAGTTACAAATTCCGGTTGGTTTGGGTCAGATTTAGGCCAATTTAACATTATAACAAATCATATACCCCATATATATATATATATATATATATATATATATTGGTTTGATTTAACTGAGACAACAACACAGAACTGAACTAATCTATTTTGAGTTAATTTTTTGAAACCAAAACCAAACCAAATGTGTGAAAAGTTAAAACCCAACCCAAATCAACCCAAAGTCAGTTTTTTTTATTTAACCGATACAAGTTGCACACTTGGGCGTAATAAGAGGTTATGAAGTGGAACCCAGAACTTCTCCATCAGATGATATTATAGACTTCCATCAAATTTCTACTTACCTGCACGTGATAGCTACACAAATTATTTTATTCAATCTTACTTCTCAAAAAAATGCATCTTTAGATTGATCTTGAAGTTTAAGACCTTTTCCAATCAAGTCAGTAGTATCTAAAATTCCTAGCTAACCCTTTTTAGGCCTTCAACTTGAACCATCTTGCACCTTCTAGCAGGTGCCAACAGATATTTTTATTTAGCATGACCATAACCTATCAACAGGCTTTATTTTATCTCCTATTTGGGACAATCTTACAATACATTGGATATATTTGTTCTTTATCTTTCTATTAATCCACATAGAATTGAAATCTTTGCTAATCCTATAAATGTGTTGCTTCTTAGTTGCAATCCCATATATCATGATTTCCATCTCATAAATTTATCTTCAAGCTCGAGTGGAGAGCGTTCACCACTTGACGCTTCTGAAGCACCTGTTCACTTCCAGCTTCAGTTTTATGTGCATAATCCTCCTCAACTTATCCTTTCTCATGGATGGTTGATCCAAGGTAGGGGAGTAACCACATTTGGAATATCCAGGCTCTTTATTTTTAGAACCAGACGTGTAGGCCACATTGTAAAATTTTATCCATAGGAATATATGGATGGAGCATAGGTGTGAGTTGTTGTTCGCTCGGGCCTTCCAGAGGGTTCCCATTAGCTCTTCAAATGGCCAAAAAATCTATGTCTAATTTGGTAGGACCATTGGCATGAAGCTCTTGAATAGGAATAGTACTGATGGCTGTCCTAAACCTGGCTCCTAATGCCTAATATGTCAAGAAGTATTTATATATCTTTTGGGTACTATGCCAACATGTACCTTAGACTTGCACATCAACTAGTTGGGAATACTAAAATTTGAAGTATATTCACTCACAGTGTAGATGGCAAAGCAATGCTCAAATGAATAATAGCTGACAGACATGATGGATGGGTGAAAGAATGCATCCTCTGCTAACGACCTTGCTTGCCTTGAGAAGTCTGCATGCAAAAGAAATTGAATACAATCTTAGTTAACCACACGTTCCTTTCAGAAATATAGACTGCAGATAATCAGTTGAGGACATGGAAGGAGTTAGAATTCACTTTTACAATCGAAGTTTCAAAATCAGCCAAGGTAACTTGGTAGGTACCAGTAGATGCATCATAAATTCCAAGAGAGGCATTGCTTTTAGCCAATTTTGCGGCTTCAAGTGAAAACTTTACCTGCCCAGGCAGTTAACCAAGGGATCAAACTCTACCTAACCTCCCAGAAAATGTTAAAAATTCAGATAAAAAATTACAAACCTCATGTTAAAAAAAGATGTACCTTATAATGGCTTTATAAACTAGACACAAGAGAATATTATGCCATAGGTGTTGTAAGGTAAAAAAAAAAAAGAAAAAGAAAAGAAAAATCTGTAAAGCAAACATATACAACAGATACAGAATATCACTGCAAAGAACCATCCATGTCTACCTGTAACAATTTACTTGGATTCTTGTGATGTTTCAAAATACAACTGTCATTCAGCATCATTCTCATATAAATGGGCACACAACTATACTATTACCTTATGTACTCATTAAATATCTTTAATGAGAATTTATTTTCACAGTTAGACACAGATACGGGGTATTGGGTATAGCAAAAAAAATGCTCATAAATATAAACAATAATCCCTTGGGTTTTCCTGTAAAGGAAGTCACTCACAACATACTTATGCCACAATATAAATATATGGCATGTCTTGGTTGCACTATATCAAATGCATACTTCACATTTCATCGGGACAAATTTATATGTGCCAAAACCTTTTGTTTGAAACAGTTTGATGTGCTTCATGTTGAGAAAGCATCAGCAAACCAGCCATCTACAGACATAAGTGTCTAATATATCATTTAGGTTAAGATTTATTTGCTATGTAATCAACTATGGCTGTTAGAAAATTCCAGTGAGCAGAACCAGACATGGATATTGCCCATCCGTTGACCTTGACAACTGACCTGTTTTCCTATTTCATCCATGATAATCATCCTTGGAAGTGATTGAACCTACAGTGACAATTTGTCAGAACAAAATATAGATTGGAATGGAGAATATTACGCCTGAAATAAGATAGAAGTCCAGAACATGCGAAGAACATACCAATCTGGAAAGGGATCCAAGGGTTGTAACACATGAAAGGAGATTAAAACATGTGTGGTGCCGCAACAGGAAGTCCAGTTCCCTAGAAAAGAAATTCCACAAAAGCACATGATAGAAACTTTTACAATGAATTTCACCCCGTCAAAAAAAAAAAATTAATTCAATTTGGAGGGATTCACAATGCTAGCGAAGATTCTACATAAAACCCAAATTTAAAAAACAAGGCCCAGAAGCAGCAAAAACCAATGAAGAAGGCAAAAATTTAAATTCCTCATGAGAATATAACTAGTAAAAAAAAGGGCTTTTCGCATCCATACAGACTATACCCCTACATTATAATATGTTTACATTTATATCCTCTTGTTTTTAGTATATATATTTATATCCCTCTATTTAGCATAATCGTTGCAGTTGTACCCATTAACTTTAAATTCCGTTAACTTTTGTTATTTATTTTTATTAAATAACTAAAGTAACCTTATATAAGATTAGAAAATATTAGATAACTAAATGATTATATTAAATGCTGAGTTTTAATTAATTATCGATTGAGTAAAAAGATATTAATGACTTAAACTATAGATGCAATACATATAATTATACAAGAACATAAATGAAAAGATAAGATATATAAGGGGGTAAATGCAAAATATTTTCTTTTTTTATAGAATAGAAGGTTACTTTATCCATTTAGTAAAAATAAACAATAAAAGTTAACAGATTTTAACGTTGAAGTAGGACTATAACGATTATGCTAAATGGAGGGGTATAAATACAAATACTAAAAACAAGAGGATAAAAATGTAAATGTAGGTGGGTACAATGGAAAAAGCCAAAAAAAAAAAAACAAAGGAACCAACACTTTATAGGGGGGGACTATATATATATTCAATGGAGTTTTTAATATGAACGCAGTTGCAATTTTATTTTTCTGGACAATCAGCCTTAGCAAGTAGACTTGTGGAGCAAAACACAAATCAAGTGCCAACTTAGCCAAAAAAATGTCCCTCTAACCTTTTCATATAACCATTTATGTGTGGATTTTTTTCCTTACCATTCAGTAAAGCCACTTCCACTAGCTAACAGATTGGAGATGCCTGACTTAGCAGCATAAAAGTTGCTGGAATTAAAACCAAAAAGTTGTCGGAGCTGTCCCATGAAAACTGCAAATACTTTTTCAAGATCCTGTTGCATGCATAAATGTTGATAATATGAACTATAAGCCATCTGCAATATTAAGTGATGTTGACATTTCATATAAGAAATAACTAAGTAATGATAAATAAAATGAAACCATTTCCATTTACTAAAAAAAAGAACAAAAAAGAAATGGTAATTTTCAAACAACTGTATCTTATGGTTTTCCTGTTTTTTATTTTCATCCCTTCCTCTCTACCTTCCGCTTTCATTCTATCACCATATCAATCAAGTGAAGTGCCTGAACTAATGAAATGCCAAATATATGATTTTCTATGAAGCAACTCACCTATTCATGCCTACTTGTGAGAATGGTAGTTTTCAAACAACCGTATCTTATGGTTTTCCTGTTCTTTACCGTTTAACTTTTTGTTTACAATTATTTCTAAAATTATTTATGTCCTCCCTCTATGATAGACGATGAACATCCATACCAAAAGATGAAAGGGACAAGCCGCATTTTAAAAAATGTATGGACAAAGACTAGCAGGTGATGGCAAACTTCCAGTAATAGCTGTCAAAAATTCACAAAGGAGGATCATGACAATTTAAGATACACGTAATGTCAATTTATGAGCTCCTTGAGATAATGATCACCGCAACAAGGTACAAGCCACATTTAAATAAATTTAAGGACATAGACTAGCAGGTGATGGCAAAATGCAGTAATAGCTGTAAAAAATTCACAAAGTAGTGTCACGCTCCCCTAAGATACCCACAATATCTAAGCTATGAGCTCCTTGAGATAATGATAACCACAACACACATGAGAAAATATATACAAACCAGGATCATTACTTGCTCTTGGAAATAAAGCATGTCCATGCTTTCCAAAGCACCCAATAAATCATGAAAGGGCAAGGTCCATAAAGGAAAATTCTCTGTGCCTTAATGTCTAGAAAAATACTTCTAGGCATCATTCAAGGAACCTAAATAATTTTATTTTTAGAATGGGTAGTATCTACGTCCATGATGGAATTTTGATTAGTTATTTGTGCTTTTATCCCACTGGGCATCCAATTAAAGAACTTCAATTTATGTATAACTAGGCCAACCGCTTATTTCATGGGCTTGGGCTTTAGCCAGGGTTTATTGTTTCGGGGTCGATACGCGTGCCGCCCATTGCACGAAACAAAATTTTGGCATGCCATTGAAACGCTGGAAAAATCAAAGAAGGCAAAAACTAGACAAAACTGGATTTTTTTTATTTTGAGGAAATTTCGCCTGCACATCGCCAAAATTTTTTTTTGATTGATAATGAAGATAATACAGAGAGAGAGAGAGAGAGAGAGAGAGAGAGAGAATTTCGTACAAGATATTACCCCCATAAGGGGACACCAATCACAAACCCAACTAACTCGTAATACCGCTCCTCAACAAGCTGAACCACCCGAGAGCCATCTAGCACCCTATGAAAATGAAACACAAAAGAGACTGGGATAGACACCCGCAAACATGATAGAACAAGATGTTCTACACATGTTGAAAATGAGCATAAATCCCCAACAAAAGAACCTGTACACCCAAAAATCGCCAATGAAAATTAAAGAAATTTCTGTTTCCCCTCCCTGTTTCGCTCGTTTCACTCGGCATGCCGCCCCGTTGTCAAAAATTACTAGAAATGCAAATCGGCGATTTTCCTCCTGCGAAACGCATCGCTAACTCAAAAAACAAAAAAACAAAAAACAAAAAAAAAACAAAATTTCAGCAGCACGCTGCTGAAACTGTGAACATTGGCTTTAGCAAGCTTACTAGTTTATGATTGTCACACACACCCATTTCCTCCAAAGAGTGTCTTGAACAACACCATGTTGAATTTCAAATGTTGAACATGAATCACGTAGCTCTCAGAATAAGGTCCAAAAGAGGCATATCCAGTATAAATTATAATGACATTTGTCATGCTTTCCTTTTTAGGTCAATAAAATTCCCTTTTCATTAGTTTACTACCAGTAGTCTTTTGATTCATCTTCTGCCATCTATTTCTAAATGATACTTTGATCATTCTATTCAGTAGTGACGCTAAAGAGCCCATATCTTCAAGCAATTGCAGAAGAAGTCCAACTGCATCATGATGATTACTTGTATGTTCAACAGAGGATATCATGATCACTCACAACAAAAACTTGATGAAAATATGAACGTTTCACCTTCTGCAGTTCGATACTGTAAATCAAAAATCATGATGATTACTTGCATGTTCAACAGAGGATATCATGATCACTCACAACAAAAACTTTATGAAAATATGAATGTTTCACCTTCTGCAGTTCGATACTGTAAATCATCTCATGAGTGGATCCAAACCTTTATAAACTAATCACATTCTTACGATTATTTACAAAAGCTATAAAAGAACGGGAAAGAAATTACATCCTCAGATCTTACTCTGATTTTTTGAATGCTCCCCAAAAAAAATTCCAATAACAATCCGCAATGCATGAGATAAACAGGCATCTAAACTTCTCACCACTTAGAAGTAGTTCAGTACACACAAATCCCTGTAGATAAAGGAAAGACTACACATCTTCCTTTTTGTTTTCCATTGATGAATTTTATACAATAAAAAGCCTGAATATTAGAAATTATTGCTTCTATAAAGATAGTGGTACGTGTTGATTTACATCAAAGACAACTTTCTTAAATATAACTCGAGAATATTGAATACTTTTTCCAGAAAATTACTTATTTATGCACAATGTCACTTGGCCACAATTTACCACTTGTATAGAAGTCACCCGGATAGAAGTGCATCGAAAACAATGTTTCTTTTTTTCCAAGTTATTCTATAACTCTTCATGAGTCAGAAGTGATGTCTTGTTTCTGGTACAGTTATGGACCATATTGTTTGCTGTCTTGGTCCTTTAGTTTTGCTTCTATGTTTTGTTTAGCTATAGCGGGTTCCCATCTCTCATGGGCCCAATATTGTTTCTGTATCTTATTTTCTCTAATTTTAATATAACATATCCCATTACTCTTCAAAAAAAAAAAAAGTGATGCATTGTTATAAATCAGTAAAAATGTAATAGAAAGCATAAATCAGTAAATTCTATGTATATCAAAAGCATTCACATTCTTAAAGTGTGTCTAATGTCACGGAATCTGGTGAAATGCAGCTGATCTGAGAGAAATGGAACAATTGCTCTGCAAAAGATGCTAAAGCTTTCTCACACTATGAAATTTGGAAACAAAGAAGTTTCTCTTTCAACACCAAGATGTTAAAATGTAGAGTTTATAATTTTAGAAAAAGATTTCTGACCTGAGTGGATAATGTATGCCAGGAAGGATGCCTGCTTCTTTGATCCCTTGAACAATTGTGAGGGTTCCAAACAATAACTCCTCCCCACATCTGCAGAATGAACCCCAAATCGTTAAATAAGAATTCATATTTTCTTATTCACATTTCTCACAAGAAACATTCTATCAAAAGCAAGTTAATAAGATGCTGATGGCATTATAACTCACTGGAGAAATGAATCCGTTTGTCATGGATATATCTCCATTTGAAAGTTGTAAAAGAAGAGGGCACTCCTTTGCAGATGGTATATATCTGGCAGTACAGAAAAAATTGAAGTTGTATGGTTTGATTACAATAGTTTTGTAAATAATAGAGATGTAGACATTTCAGAGTTCACATTATTAGTCAATAGTTATAACCTAACAATTGAAGACTTAAAAAAAAGAAAATTTCAAGCATAAGATACTGAGTGAAAAAAGTATACACCACGAAATGCAAAACTTTTGACCGCCCGCCAGCTGCTACGGATGTATCTAGATGCCATTCATTTGAATTCACCTATTGAATAAATACAAATGGATTGGTTAAAATTGATCCAACATATTTCAACAAATGACAATGAAAACCAAGTGTTGTAAATTTTGTACTTTGGTACACTTTTATTGCCATCTTTCCTTCTAGATTTCTGATCTCTCTGTATCAATTTTTACGTCTGGGGAATGCCCCCATCTTTTTCATTCATAAAATCCTTATTTGGCCTTTAAAAACACAATATCTCTCAGATCAATCTCTAAAGGCTCAGGATCTCATGTATTTCAACTTTTGGGAGTAAGATTATCGTTTGGATCTGGTCAATCAACTCCGTAGTTAATATTTGACAAAACAAATCTATATCTCCATCTTGAAAAGATAGCAAAGAAATGAAAAGAAATAAATGGGCAAAAAAATAACGAATGAAAGGAAGCCTATACAAGTGTAAAAATTAGAAATAGCAGCATTCTCAGTCTGCACAGTAACAGTAAACACACATACAAGAGAGAGATAAGAAATATTGATGTCATGCATAACAAAAAATGAAGCTGTCCTGCCCAACATGTTACACGTGATTACTGTTTTGGGCACTAACAGCTATATCAAAGACAAAAATAGATATCAGGTCGAAGTTCAAGTAGATGTAAATTGAAAAATTGAGTAGAAAAGGCATGAAGTTCTTCTGAAAAAAGAAAAGAAATAAAGGTTTAAGAAGCATACAAAGAAGGGGAGATTTTTTGTACTGAAAATGTAGCCGCCCAATTTCTCATCCCAATAAGAAAAAGATGACTTCGGAGTATGGTATAAAACCTGGGCATTATCAAGAATAGTGTTAACAACAACATTTAGAAGAGGGTGAAAATTGTAAAATGCATAACCTTGGTAGTTGCAATATCAATAAATATGAAGTATTTTTTGACATCAAATGCATGTATCTACCTAGTTAAGGACAATTTATTACCTGGCTTTCAACAGTTATGTTTGCCACGGGTGCCAAAGCCTTCATTACAGGTGCCAACAGGATCTCTTCTATTGTATGGAAATCCCTATAAGTACATGAAGCACAGATTGGATGGAAGCAACTACTTCCGTAATAAAGCATCTACATTTGAATAGAGTTTAAATTATCTGGAGAATGAATCAGATCTAAATTTCAGCACCATTCAGCTCATTAGAAGATTTTCCCAAAATTTACAGCATAAAGTGAGGGTCATCACAAATACTGCTACTACTTTTCCATTTCCCTTTTTACTTTTCTAGAACAGCCCACCAGATTTGCCCTTCTTCAGCTCTCTGCCTTTGAGGATTAAGTGTAACTAGATTGACATTTGATTCGATAGATCTTTCTCTTCGAATATAGACATGATATAAAACAGGACTCTTCACTTTTTTTTTTAATAATTAATTATTTCATCAAAATAAGGTATGAAGCAAAGTACAATGAACATGACAGACTACCACTAAACCTGGAAAACTTTCCTGCCCATACACTTACTTACAAGTCAAACCCCTCCATCAGTGAGTAAAGAAGAGTGTGGGAATACCAAAAAAACATGTTAGTGCTATTGGCACCCTTTTTAGCAAGCTGGACTGCCAAATCATTGGCTGATCTGGGTATGTTGCTGTATGAAATGTTCAGTTCAGACACCATTGATCTAGCCTTGGACAACTATCACCTTCCACCACCACATCATGAAATCCTTCAACCATTGCTGGCTCCAAGCCTGTCCCCTTGATTAATCTCCCTCTCCATAGCACCAAAAAATGCACGAAAAATTTCTCCTTGGGCATTTCTGAACACCCCATCCACACCCGATATCCCCAGGTTCCCCAAGGAACCCCATGGAAATTAAGCTTTATATAACCTTCTGAAGGAGGTTTACAAGTTGCCACTATATGATTACGGGGTCAGGATGAACTGCAGACGTTTTTTCACTGCCTCAAAAAATCTGCCACAGGAATCCCCCAAAATAGGGTCGACTGAGGCCCCAAGATGCTACCAAAATCAATATTGCTTCAAAAAAAAACTACCGCAGCTGTAGATGCACTACGATCTTCAAGTATTCTCTGGTTTCTTCCCAACTGCAAGTGCTGTAATATTGTGTAGAAAAGAAAGGAATAAAGAATAAGGCCTCTACTCCCAAGCCCCTTAAATCGCCACTGTGAAAATATCGACTGCAATGAGTTAGGTCATGACACATTAACGAAAAGTTGCCAAATCAGACTTGCTACCCTGGAATGGAGAAAGACGTGATGAATAGACTCAAAGTGGGCTTTATACAGGAACAATGTTTACAATTTTGCTATTTTCCAAGGTGGCGACACGAAACTGGCTTGGAAAATGAAATTTCGAAGATTCCGTGATGTCAGCGACATCAGGGAAAAATTTTCAGATTTTCCTTGATGTCAGTGAAATGTCACGAAATAACAGGAATTTACATTTTTTAGCTTTTTTCCTATTCTAATGATGATTTTCCCTCATTTCGGTGACAATTTGGCGAAATTTTGCCGACATTGTAAACCTTGCACAAGAAGCACATGTTGGGGGATAGAGCTGCTTGCTTTCTTCTGCATCAAAGGACATCAGCTGTGTTAATTTTGTAGAGAAGTGATGTCCAAACAAGGGCCTCAATCTTCAGGGGCAGTGGTTGCTTCCAAATGACTAGAAGAGTAGGCAGCAAGAAGAGTATTCCTATTTTTCCTCACAACTGAAAAAAAAAGGGACTTGCAAATAAATTGACCAAAATAGTTAAGGCACCACACCCTCTTACCAATAGACAAGGCATCAATGGACACATCATAAAGGGGATCAAGTAAAGCAGAGAGCTCAACCAAATTGGTTGATCTAAGGTCCCTCCTGAAGAGAATATTTCAAGAAAGTTCCAAGGTTGATTAGGACAAAATGTCACTCACGCAGGCATAGGGGCAATGGAGAAATGGAAAAGTCTAGGGAAGTTGGAGGCCAAAGGAAGTTTACCCCTCCATAGGTCAAACTAACAACAAATGATAGTACTGGAGCCCACAAGAAATTGGACACAAGTATAAAAGACAGGAGAAAGGGCAGCCAATCCTTCCAACGTGAGTCCCTCCTAATATGCCACCTCACATTCATATCCCATCCTCTATCTGATATACCATGAATGCTAGTTATAGTACTATGCCACAATGAATCCTTACTTGAACCAAAATGCTACAACCATTTTACAAAAGTGCAAAACAATGTGTGATTAAATTGCCTGCATCTAGTCCACCTTGATCTTTTTCCTTAACCATTAATTGCCAACTGAAAAATCATCCTTTTAAAAGCCATCCCATTCCCAAAGAGAGTCTCTTTGAATTTTCTATAGGGAATGAAATAAATGCCTGGCACCTTAAAGAGTGATATAAAACAGACAGAAAGATTGGATAAAGTGGATTTGATAAGAGTAATCCTACCACCTAAAGATGGTATTTCCTCCGTCAGGAGGCTAACCTCATGTCCACTCTTTGCACCATTGAATAAAGTGGATTTGGATGTTTTATTATTATCTTCTTAATTAATGATGCTTCCATGAGCCCAATTTACCAAGTCCCTGTATTCGACGGCATAAGGTTCAGATGGATCTGACACCTTCATCCAACACATTCATACAATTCAGGACTATTTGCCAATTCAAAGCTATATTATTTCTCAAGTGATGCCAAACTATCAGTAATAAAAACTTTCAGACATAAATATGTGCACAGATAATCCATTAATAAGTAAAATAAAATTTAAAAAACAAAAATAAAGGGAATGCAGTACAATGTATACACAAATATATACATGAATGCATACTGTGAGTGTGCATGAGTGTGTGCATGTTTGTGCATTGATTGGGGCAAAACAAGAGTAGGAAGGTCTAGCTTCATACCAAGTATAAATCCAATCACGTGGATCATCATTCAACAAGCTGAAAGAGAGAACAATATTTCCATCAGAACCCACAGGCATGAACTCCTCATGAATCAATCCTTCTTCCCTTCCACCATTCATGAAAAACTTCACAAAAATATCAGCAATTCTTGGCACCGTATCCATCTCTGTAAATCGACCAATCATCCAAGCGTGCCGATGCTTCCCTACCACAATTCTAGTCTTCTCTTCTCTATTCATCACTACAACAGTGTAAACCTTACCGCCAAAATCCGAACAAACTCCGCCATCCCGTGACACAGACTCCAAAAGTTCATCAACAGCTTCATCATCCTTCAAGATTCCACCATCAGCAATCAAATCAATTGCCCCACATTGCCAGAAACAAGAACTTCCGGCAAGCTTGTTTCGAATGCAAGCACTACCAGACTCAATCGTCACGGACACAGTATAATTCTTCCCACAACTTCCACAATTTGGATCATTACCAGTTAACTTTTTCATCTCTTCCAAAATCGAAAACCCCACTTTTTCAGCATGTGATTCATCGAGACTTTTCTGATTAAAACCTATGAACACTGCCCGGAAGCGACAAGGAAATACCAACGGATTCGATTCGAAATGTTTCGATAAGGAATCAATGGCGCGAAATGGGAGAGGCGAACGGTAGATTTCTATGGTTTTCAGCAAGAAGGGAAAACCTACAAAGAAGAGAAAGGCCAAACTGTGATCATCACAAATTACCTCTGAGCAGAATAAAAGAAATGGAAAATGAAGGACAGTACCTATAATAAAAGAGAAGAGTACAGTTAGGGTTAAAATAAGTCGCTTCAGTCCTGGCTTTGTCCGTCGCATCGTTTTTGGATCGTAGTCTTCGACGGATTCTTGTGATTCCGGGACTTTTCGTGCTTCAGACTTCTCGTCGGGAATTTTCGACGGTTTCATCTCATTCTCTAAGGATTCCTCCATTACTGTAGCTTCTCGGGATTTCGACTTGGGAGTTTCCTGCAACAAGCTGATGAAGCTTGAAAATGGGCTCCGTATCGTCTGCAGGTAGGTGACGGGGGATTTCCGTCGAACAACATTATGAACTAAAGTTTTATAAAAATTACACTTCGTTGGCCGTCTTAGCTCAGCTGGTAGAGCGCATGGCTTTTAACCATGTGGTCGTGGGTTCGATTCCCACAGACGGCGAAATGTAACCTCAGAATCCCATACCGAATTGAAGGCAATGATGTTTTTGGCCTAAGACGATTTCTGTATTTGTTGTTCATAGGAATCAAATTGAAATAATTATTTCCCTTTCTTAGAGAAATTATTCGGTTTCAATTGTTTTCAGAAATGTTTATTCTTCCAAATACAATATAGATGTAAGTAAAATTATTTTTCTTGATCTTTCCATATTTCATCAACATTCAAAAGCGGCTTGATTCACAGTTCATGCTTTATTTTTTTGTTTTCAACAAGAATAGAAAGAAACAGCAGCTCCATATTAACGAAAGGCTACCTCATTAACATTGATGGAGGAGACAGTTATCATCTCCTCAATAAGTCATGATCCAGAGAACCAGAAATGAATTGTTTTATGCACCTGTAAGGCAAAGCAGGCTACTACATGGAATAATGAACGAATCCAAAGATCGTTAGTGATTAATGTTGATAATCAAATGGTTCCAACAGCAATTACCTGGGACAAAGCTCCAATTGTTGATTCATGACAGAAAAGATAAGAATGCATCTCAAATGAAACCATAAAAAGTATGGTGTTTAGCATTTATTTACAAGTTCTTGATATCGCTTGCGGGGTCCCCTTAAATTTCCAATTAAAACAGAGCAAGGAAACCCTAGTTCGTTCATTGGGGACCCCCTCTTTCTTTTCTCCTTCACAACCCTCTTGAAAAAATTAAAAACCAACCCAACCCAGTAGTATATAATCCCCTCCAGGAAATGATTACCTTCTACTTAGAGAACTCCAAAGAAGGGATTTACTATAGCAGAATTCAGCTCTGACCCAGCTGTGTTGAGGACCATCATGTCTACCTTGTCCCTAGGAAGAAGCAAGAACTCACCCCCTTCAATTTTCTCAAACCCACAATGCTCAAGAAACTCAACACCACCTGTCAAACTTCCAACTCTATCCTGTAAAGCATAGCCGGGAGAAAAAAGGATTAGAATAAACAGAAAAAAACAAAAAGGTAACCAGAAGAAAGGCCAGTTCTGTCAATGTCAAGGGGGGTTGATATGTGGGGATTCAAATGAAAACATTCTGCATTAAATAAAAATAAAGAATCTAAAATGATAAATTGGGTAGGTAAAAAAGGATAAGGACCAATTGTCATTAGTTTCAACCTTTTGGATTGCTAAAATATAAATTGCCCGAGTTGACAATTTGACCATCATATATAGTGCAAGTGATCAGGTAGCTATATGATCCAATCTATGCAACTTCAAGGTTACTAGTCTATTGCCTACCCAAAAGGTCACACTACCGAACACCTTGCATCAGAGTTACCAACCATAAATTAGGTTCATCCGGTCATTGTAAATGATTTCCAGTAATAAAGCATAGACAAATGTACTTGATTCTTGCACAATGTATTATATGGCTTCAATGGAATCTATAGAAGCCACTTGCCTGAAAAGATGGGTTGTTGAGTCGGATCTTTCTGAACTTCTCCTCATCAGGATTCTTCGCAGCATTTCCCACATAAGTTAGAAGAGTTTGGAATGCCCGCTTCACTCTGGCATCATCATCCTAGTCCCATGGAAAGCAAACGAAAGTGATGCTATTACAATACAATTCAGCAATATCATGAAAGGTAAATAAAATATAGAGAACTATTTGTGCTAAGAGGTAGAGATAAAAATAGGTCTCCCTGTTAATAGAGGCCTTAATATACACACTGTTTGGTTTGTAAAGAGTGTCACACTAGCTCAAAGAAGAGTTGATTCTTGTAGTAATATCAATTAGACCTCATCTATGATCTACAAGTACACTGTCTCCTAGCCACAGGGCCATGTAGCTGCTTGATTGCAAAAAAATCATTTAGTGCATACTTATTTTTTTTATGAGCGCAGCTCTCTTTATTACCTTTGTGCTTCACCTTCACAGGAGCATGAGAGAATGTATTCAGGACAATAAAAAAAAGCAATGGTTTATTTTTTATTTTTGATAATTATAGAACAGCAATGCTATTTACCTTGTGGGTCTGCTTGAGAGACCGCAAACAATCCCTCATGCGCTCTGCCTTTGTAACAGGCTTAACAGGCAACAAAGTCTGGAATGTGAGGATAAAAAAGTATGCACTTTAGCAAAAATTTAAACCCAGATTCTTAATCATATTCAAGTATAATTTGGCTATTAATAATGTCCAAAATAAGCATACTTTCTTTTCCGGTTCAACAGGTGTTGTGGGTTTCTCAGCTGCAGGGTCCTGTGGCGGCAATCCAAGTTTCCGCCTTCTTTCTGCCTGTGCAGTCATACATGAAAATTTAACTAAACAACAATAGAGTGTCACGTCATACACCATCCCTGAACCACCAAACTTTTGGTGCTGCAAGCCCTAGCTGCTCAATTTGTTAATAATATCACATCCTTGTCAATCAAAATCAATCAATTTCAGAGGCCCTATTAGGAAGGAACAAGATTAATAGGGAAATATAACAAAACTATAAGAGTAAAAAAGAAAGGCTCTAGGATTAGATATTATTCAAACTGAAGTTGAAAGCATATGCAAGAGAATGGTGTAGTATAGTTTATCAGATTTATTTGATTGAGTTTTTAAGGGCTAGAAAAATGCCAAGAAGGAAGGGCATGATAATACCAATACATAAGGATAAAGGAGATGTTCATAATAGTATCAATTGTCCTTGAATTACGCTTATTAGTCAGACTATGAAAATATGGGAAAGCGTGATGGGATAAAGGCTAAAAAACTAACAAAGTGATGTAAAGTCAGTTTAGATTTATGCCAAGGTGCTCTGAAATCGAGATGATATATTTACTTAGCCAATTAGTTGAGAAGTTAAAAAATAAAAGGAGGGATTGTCACATGGTTTTATTGATCTAAAGAAAGAATATCATATTCTTTACAGGGTTGATCTCGTGGGTCTTTGGGCACAAAAAGAACAACAATCCGACACTTTGAGGTTATTAAAGACATGAATGAAGGAACTAGGGTGAGAGCAATTAATAGTAGGAATAAGCATATATTTATGAGTGTCTAGATGTTCACCAAGTTGGAGATCAGATAAAGGAAAGTAGCTTAAGATGGGTTATGCAAGTAAAACAAAGATGTAGGAAGGCAATTATAAGAAGATATGATAAGGTTAATCATTCAAGAATCTAAAACAGTGAAAGGAGAAAAAAATGAACTTGGATATAGTCAGTCAGAGGATTTGGACACTCGTCTCACTAAAGATACAATTTTGATAGTTTGGGAAGGATATCAACTCCAACTAAACAGACTAAGGGATTTTGTTACTGGTGTTGCTCAGTAAACATAAATAACTGAACCAATTGGACCTTTTCATATTTACAGATACAGAAGAAGTATATTCCTTAAAATTAAGAGAATTTTCAGGATAGCTGGAATAGTTAGATCAAGTTGACTTTTAACCAAAGAGGTCTCATGCAGAGTTCCATTATTTGTATGGTTCAGGTTGAAGAGATATAATACATAGGCCTCATATGAACAATGCATGACCACAGACTTACGATGGCATTCAGAATACTTACATCCTGCTGAATTTAAAATAAGGGAGAAAGGGGAAAGAATGTTTTTTGTTTTTTTGTGTTGGGGAGGGGGGGGAACCATTGGTTGGCGAAGAATGAATGTGAAATTGAGTAAGGATCCACCAAAATTTTGCCTTCTAATTCTTTTCACCCTGAGGAAAGAGGAGGGCCAGGGTTTTGTCCAGGATCTGCATTTAAAAATTTCTTGACCAATGACACCACTGCTTTGCCTTTCCATATTCAGTCTTCAGCATGTGAGGCTTATAGTTCCATCATTACCAACTACAAGAACTACATCAAACTGGCCTTCTCAAATGACTATAACCTCACCAATATCATAATCAAATTCATATTGAGATGCATCTGTCACATTGAAAATGGCAATTTTTTGTATTCAGTGAATAGTAATGAGGCATTTAAAGGATGACAAAGGGCACTTTGAGTTTGATTTAGCATGCAAAAACTCTGATTAATCAATTGTAATTGTTAGCAAATGAAAGCCAAGAACTGAAAAAGCACCTTATCCTCCTCCAGTTTCTGACGAATTTTCTCCCTTGCTCTTTTCTCTTCTTCTTTCTCCGCTTTCCGCAAAGCCAATATACTGTAACAGCATCATGCATACATTATTCAATAGGAGCAGTATGACAGGTATTACAGAGAGTGAAAACAAGAAATTCGGGAATATATAATGTTAATTAGATGGTAAGATACAGCTATATACGGTGTAGACTATAGACAAACCGTTTTCTTTCATTGTCTTGCTCAATTCGCTTTGCTTCAAGAAGCTCCTTTCCAACTCGGATCCTCTCCTATAATACAAGTTGCAACCATATAAAAATACAGGAGTTTTGACATTACGGAGAAAAAAAGTAGAACTTGCAACATAAATATGGGATTGGATGTGGAAAACAAGTCCATAGAGATCCAGTACTTAATAAAATCAGCTCATACAATAGGAAATTAGGATTCAATAAACAACCTAGCAACTGTGGTTTAACACAAGGACAGGAAATAGAAAACAGGTTTCCTGAGCGCATTTATAAACACTAAACACAGCTTATGAAGTGGATTTCACTGAATCCAACCTTATAAACCATTCTCTTTCTTCTTCCCTTTTTCTTTTCTGTTTTTCCCCTTTGGGGTGGGCAGGTGGCGGTTGGTGGTTATGGTTCTTAGAATTAAAGCATCAAATTGTATGGAAAGTAAGTTAATGTTAATCATCTTAGTGATAAGCAATTAACTTTTTATCAATAACAATATAAATATAACATATAAAGATAAAATTACTCACAAGCAATTTGCTATTACTCATTAAGCAATAACACATAAACACAGCAACTAGTTGTCTGTAATTATTAATTACGAGTATCATAATTATTTTTATATTTTATAAATCTAATTAGCATAAATTGAAATCAAAATAATTACATTATCATTAATAAATAGAGAGAAATAAGCAACAATATAAATATATAATAACATCGTTAATACCTAATAAATAATGTATTTAAATTTATTAGCATCTAATAACTTCTAAGATATAAGTACAAAGATAAGACAAACTAATAAACAAGTATTGAAACCCAATTAGAACTAGTTCCTTGCCCAAGTGACCACCTAAAAAACCAGGTGAGTGCCTAATTCTAGCTCACCCAGACTAGCATCGCCTAGGCATTGAAAAATCTCCAGATGCCAAAATAAGCACCTTTAACAACACTTCTTCTGGCTTTGTGCACTTGGAAATGTTGCATGAATGAGTTGCTTGGGTGATAATAGCAAGTCATTAAGTTCAATTATTCTTTAAAGTGTAATAAAAAAAATATGCTTGCATGATTATATCAGGGATGTGAGATGCCCTTTTGGCATAGAGCCAAGGTTTGAACATTTGTCACATGGGGCATGGAAGAAGACAGAAGGTGAGGAGAAACAAAGTGGCATTTGATGAGAGCATATGCCGTTCAGCATGCCTCTGTAACAATATATTAAGTTATTTAAAGATGACTGAAATGTAATTGAAATATGAACTATATTGACAAATGTACACCTATTGCTGTTTCAAGTCAACCTGAACACTTTATGTGACTATGAAGTAACCCCGAATTGGTATTTTGAATACTTATTGTTGGTACTGTTATTTGTATTATTACTTCAAAATGTTATAATGCATGTGTAGATCCTTGTATACAAATACAGCATATCTACATGCATGAAAATTAGTGATTTTATGTATTAAACTTCTCTTATTGAAATTTTGCTTTATTTGGTTTTCTTTTTTCATCCTTTTTTTTTGGTGTAGAATTGTCCTAGCATTTCCTGAAGCTTCGTAGATTCTCATCTCCTACTAAATTTCCGAAAGAAAAACTTTCCATATAAAAAAAATATAAATTTCCTGTGAAAGAAAATTTTACAGCCAGATTAAACATAAGAGATTAATAATAAGTATGCACATATTATGGACATTAGCTAAAAAAATTCAGTAGTGATATACTCATACTACTTCATGGACAATTGAACTTGAAAACAAGATGTGGAAAAGCAGGACAATTGAACTTGAAAATAAGGGGCAAAAAAGCTAAACAAATTACATCCACATTTAATTTAAATTACTTAGATATAAATCAATACTTGGATCCCATAACAGATGCTCAACAAAAATTAGCAAGATAAATAATCAATTAAACACAAAATCAACTTAAAAGGAGAGGAAACATCAAGATGACTTAGAGATACCTTCTCTCTTTCTCTTTCCATTATCTTCTCCTCCTCTTCTTTCTTTTTTCGTGCTCGTTCCCTAAAATAATGCAAAGATTAATAGCTATTAAAGTGGAAAAATTAGTAATTTGTGATATGCCACCATATACCACTGGTTGGCACCAAAGACTAAAGCGTAAAAGAAGTAGATGTAATCTAATAGATAGTTCAAGATGCACTGGGAATTCATGGAAAAAAAAATAGAATTGGAGTGACACTGTCATAATCTGCAACATCTCCATACCATGGTATCCAAGAGTTAAAGCCATGGCATTATCGATAATCTTCAAGAAGGTATGAGGAGACATTTCCTTTTTTTTTGGGGAATACAAACCTTAGTTCTTGTGCCCTGATCTTCACTTCTTCAGGAGTAAGAGACGGTTTAGGTGCTTCAACTCTGACATCAGCAGGTACCTGTGTGTGTTTAAAGAGATGAGACCGATGTTTAAAATGACAACAATACCGTCATAATTCTTATCATATAATGCTAGAAAATTGTGATACTTACTGTTCATGGATTTTTTAGCCTGTTAGAATTATCTTACATGAACAAAATATGTAAAACTAAATCAAAGAGACGAAATGCTTTTATAAGTATATGTTACGAATGTAAGGGGAAACTTCCATACAGCAGGAATAACTGTTGATAATAGCTATTGTTTCATTATTGCTATTTAACGATGTAGAATCTTCATCCTTTTTTTTTTTTTTAAATTTCTCGCCATAAGATTCATTGATGAGATTTCTAATTACTGTGAAGTTTTGTATAGAGCTAATATGCAAGTTGTTAACACACCTGGTAATTAAAGACAGCTAGATTACTCAGGTTGGGTTATTATGGTATAATTTTGTCCATGTTATTCATTAAAGTCATCATTCTTAGATATCCTACTGAGAACAAAACACAAGCTGATCAGAAATTTTTAAATCATAAGATCCACCCCAAGTTTTTGGTTTTAAAATTTGAAATCCACCAGCAAGCCCAAGAGAGAATTCAATCTGGAAAACAATGCTTCAAATCACTATGAAGCAAAATCCAAAATATCAAATATATATATATATAAACAAGTTTTTATGAACTGAATGGGAAAACTACCATCATTCAAGTTTTGTCAATAAAATTACCAAAATCAGCAATCAAGGAGCTTTATTTTTACAGCAAAGCAACCATGCTGAAGAGGATTCAATGATACAATTGTTTCCTAAAGGTGAAAAGGCATTTTATTATTTCCATAGACAAATCTAAACCCATCAAAGAGAAAGTTTGACATGATGCATCTGCAGAATTGGAGTGAACTGACAGGTTCCTCTATGCCCTAACATTACATGGTCAACTCCTTAAATTACGTCTTATGGGCACTGATTAATGAACTTTTTGCCCCACACTTCTGCCTTAGGCGCCGCATAAACAATCAAAGGCTGGTTATTATCTGATCAATTATAGACTATATACATACATAAAACCATAAAAACTTGCACAATAGGTATATCTAGCAGAATCCAAATGAAATGAATTGGAGTGAAGGATTGAATCCATACTAACTTGTTTAATAATTGGACATCCTTGTTTAGAATTATAAGTAATGCAAGCCAATAATGCTTATCCACCTGAATGGTAAAGATATCGATTAATAATGAAGAGCATGATCCCATTTTTTAGTCTCTAAAAATGAAAAAAGACCTTAATAAATGAGATGGTTGAGCTGATTTATGTCTTTAAGTCTTTTGGATGCTTACTGATGCATCACGTGCAAGATTAATAATAATTATGCATAATATCTCTACAAATATGGGCCTCAACAGGTTCATGAAAGGGGATCATGCTAATGTTGATGAAATAGATTCCATAAACTAATTGCAATATATAAAATTTTTTTTATGTTATCTTCAACCTTCTCAGAAATCTTCTATAATTAGTTAGAAAGAAACACTTATGTAATTACTTAACTTCATGATAGAATTTATATTTTACTGCCAACTGTTATTAAGTTACAGGATGATTGTATTCGTGTGTCACCAAAAAATCTACAATTGAATTCATGCAATAGCTCATTTGGAATGTCAAAGAAAAAAAAATAATTATAATACCTGGTCTATAACAACATTTGATTTTTTAAGTGTTTAACATATACCTAGAAAATATTCAAAATCTACATAATAATTATTTTAATCCACAATACATCTACTAAATAGGGAAAAAATGAAGAATAACTATAAAAGCCTATAAATCATACCATTAGAATACATAAAGAAAATCAAACTGCATTAGAAAAAAGAGAGCAAATCATATGAAGAAAAAGAGAATTATTGATTCAAAAATATAAAAAAAAATATTTTTGAGCATAATAATATCATAAATATTTAGAAAAAACAAACGAAATATTATAACGATAGAAAACTAAAAACTAAGAAAAAGTCTAAAAATGTTAAATATAAAAATTTTGAAAACCTCATTAAAAAATAAATAACAGAAGCTGATCAGGATTGGTAACTTGATTCCTAAAATAATTTAAATAAAACAAGATCACGTATAAATTGAGTAACACTAATCAAAGTTCCATATGAAGACCAAATATTTGATGGCTTGACATGGAACCACACTTTTAATGGTTGCTGGTAGATCTGACAGAACCCAAAATAGCTTCTAGTCAGATTACACTAATTCCCATCTAAAATTCCTCCACTAATACCCATTCAAAACTCATCCAGTTGAAAAACACATCAAAATCCTTGTTTCACAAATGGAGTCATCTAGACACTAGACTCCATGTCTCTATAAATCCATACCCACTGTAAGATCGACCCATTGCTAGAGGCCCACGTGTCTTGCTCATATTTGTCAAAGAGGTTATAGAAGTGATGGATGAGAGAGAATAAAATCCTACATTATAGGAGGATCTGGAGACGAAGACGTGTCATTCTCTACTCTAGCGAAAGAATTACTACTGTAAGGGATTTAATTAATTTGTGCGAGACCTTAGGAGATAATAATGGAGTGGCATTGCTAGGGTATTAAATTAAATTCTAGAGTCCAAAATTTGAAATGGAACCCACGTAAGATATTTAATTAAGAAGTCCACTAACTACATGGGATGGAAGCCAGTAAGTGAAGAGAGAATTTAGGGGTAGATGTAGGGAGATTTACATATATAACCAATTACATTTTCGACTTACTGTGAGAAAATTTTGGAAAGAATTTAGAAGTAGGTGTAGGAAGACTTACATATATAACTAATTACATGTTTGACTAATTATGAGAAAATTTTGCATTTATTTTACAGAATATTTGTGAGAGATTTTCAAACCTATGTCACCCAAATAGATTTGAAAATTGAAGAATATTCAGGAATAAGGAGATGAGGTTGGAGAGGTTGGAACCGATGGTGTTAAAGCTATTGTTCTGGTGGTCTTCCCAGATCTCCTCCTCCTCTTGTTTTCATCTGGATGAGTTCTTGTCTTGTGATTTATTCTCGAAGGTTTTGGGAGGATAGTCTGTATTTTT
Source organism: Buxus sempervirens (assembly GCA_947561395.2). NCBI lineage: Eukaryota > Viridiplantae > Streptophyta > Magnoliopsida > Buxales > Buxaceae > Buxus > Buxus sempervirens. The sequence continues at coordinate 27,408,075 of OX387192.1, forward strand.
GACTCCTGATCCCTCTTTGGGGGTTGTTTTCGTGGTTTTGGTGGTACATTGTTTGTGTACTTTTTATCTTCTGTTCTAATATATATTCTTATTACCGATAAGAAAAAACCTATATGAGCCACATGTAAAATGAAAGGAGAAAAGGAACTACAAAATATAAATATTTATTAATAATACGACCTACATGCCAATTTATTTTTACATTTAATACATTTGTTGATTTTTGGATGGGAAAAGAGTTTTCTTTTTACTTAATATTTATCATAAAAATCTCAAAATTCTAAGATGCAATTTATCCTAAAAAATCTTAAAATTTAAAGAACCATGGACTGGACAATAAAAGCCTCGGGATGCCTCTACCGTTCCCATCACGATTCTAATAGAAAATAAGATTCTCAAAACGAAATATGAGAGGTTTAAAACTTTGAATTTTATTATATTTAATATTTATATTAAGAAATAAAATTTTCCCTTGACACATAAAATAATGTTTAAATTCAGATATTTAATCTAGAGGATAAAATTATCCTCTAGATTTGTAGTTGCTGGTTATTCTTTTTGTTCCTGTACACTTATCATGTACATGGCTGGATGTATCTCTTTCTCATAATATATTTTCCATTATTACCGATCAAAATAAATGTAGATACTTTCTCTAATCAAATCTACAAAAAAATTGCCTTATGCATGCCATAGAACATAAAATGATGATACAGAAATCATACCAGTGGCATCTGATCAATGTCCGGGTCATTTTCGTGTTCAACAACCCAATTTACAGCAGCCTCAAGGCTAGAATTACCTGAATTATAAAAAGAAGCAAGTAAAAATAAAGACCGTAAAAACTTCACCGATAAACATCCATAACTGACTACAATAAAAATTGTTAAAAGAAAATGTAAAAAAGAATTCCATAAAAGAGCATACTATAAACAAAAATGTATATAATGGTAATGCAACCAATCTGGTAAAAGCAGAAACTAAGTTTGTAATCCAATTTGGTAAAAGCAGAGTCGGTCGTTTAAGCTTTTAGAATTAAAAATAACATTATAAGGACAGCAAGGGAAAATAGTAAGAGTCCGGCTATCATCCTTGGAAGCAAGACAGAAATACAGGGGGTTGAGAATCTGGATACAACCCTGGGGGTTGCCGCATCTCTAATACCCAATCTACAAGGGAGGAAAAATAAAAAAAAAAAAGGGAAGAAGAAGAAAGAAAAGAAAAGAAAGAAAGAAAAAAAAACGCCACTGTCAATTAGACAAATTAACAATACGACTATTAATCTCCAATACTGTGTTTCTGTAAATTAATTTCCATAAATTAGTCAGCTGAAGATATATTTAAAACGACCAATCAAAGCAGCTTCTGGTTAGGATGTACCCAGGGCAGAAAGAACTATATGGTCGGTCTAAAAACATATAGCATGAAGGAGCTTTGGTCATCAATTTGGAAGATTTAATGAAAAAAAATTGTAAAGACATTTTCTCACCATGTTACCTATATCAGCATCTATTAAGGGTGACCCCACTGACACGGGAAACCAAGGAAGCCTCAAATTCATTTGACAAATAAATTTGTATCCTCAGGGCAGTATTTTCTTTTAAAGATCATGTTAGCAATCACAAAAGTGTGGTCACAAACCAAAAGATTTGTAGGGCCTTGAAAACCATAAAGACTTGTCTGAGCAATAGGTAGCATTTTTCAGTCCCTTAAAGAGCAAGATACACCATAGAAGAAGTAAATTTTAACATATCTTTATGAAAATTGAAAATGAAGCTCATAGAACCAAAGCAACACCAAAAAATTTACTTTTTCTTCATATGCAAGCATGATCTACATACAGATCATGTACATGGATAAATAAAGTTACTAATCCCAAAAAGAAGATAATACATTATGGTTAACAAGATAGCTTACAAAAAATAATTTTATTTCCTGTAAATTGCCTCACCAGAATAATGAAGCGCCCGTGTTGCTCGGGCTGTTATGAACCCCATTGCTTCAAGTTCCTCAAGCAATTTCTTGTCAACTTCAGGAACAACCATTTCTGGAGCAATAGAAAATGGCCAAAAAAATAAAATAAAATAAAGAAGTAAACTAAGTGACTACAACTAGAATAAAAACAACACAATTCAATTGCAAGACGAAAGCAAAAATGAAAATCATGTTCCAATATCATCCAGAAACAAATATCTCAAAACCAAATGATTAAAATGCAGATCAGCAATTATAAATCCTCCCAATCAAATATACATATATTCAATAAATTCACCAACAGATTCACAGAGATTCTATTAAAGTATAGGACAGACAGCATGACCACGAAACATTGAAATGGAGGATGCTACAAAAAATAAATCATGTTCACACTCAGGTTTTTACTACACAATCAGTGCAGTGGCATTATATCGAGAAAGAAATGAGGCAGCAGAAATCATAGTCTGTGGTGTCATAATGGGAAATTGGAATGAATCAAAAAGTAAAAAAGAATTGATCAATCCTACAAAGTGAAGTCAAATATTATTCACATTGAACATCATCCAAAATCCATGATACCTAAAGATAATTGAAATTTTGTATGTCAAATTATTACCGAGATCAACTAGATAGATCCGACCCTAAAAGAAAAAAATTGTAAAAAAATCTATAAAAACTATCCAGTCACATCTCTCATGTAACTACAACGAATACATAATCAGCCAACCGTCAGGGCACAAACCACATATTCAAACAACAAAACCATAATTCATCCATAAAGCAGTCTCAAATACAACACACGAAAAGGCCAAAAAAAAAAAAAATTGGGCTTAATTCACTGTCTTTGACATCAAAGCACACAAAGATACAGTGCTGTCTGTACCTTCCGACTGACTACTCCCACCAGCCTCGTTAACATCTTCTGACTCAGCAGAGGCCTTGGGAACCTCTAAAGCAATTGGCTTCGCCGCCTCCGAAGTCTTATCCGCGAAGTCAGCATGCCCAGTTCTCTTCGTATGCAGATCCGCCTCCTTCACCATTGAAAATCCATTCTCGCAACAATCATAAACGTTTTAAATTCTACTAAATCGATCCAACTGGCGAACACAAATCAGCAAAAGCTATCGAAAATAACAAAAGAACAAATATAATACATAAATCATACGGTTTTCGATCTGCAAGGCTTGCCGCAAGAAGAGCAGACGAGATTGAGCACGGCTTCGGTTGATTCGGAGAAATTGGAGTGAGAAGTGAGCTCCGCGTGTTCTTGAGCTTCTTCTACGGACTTCAGGAGGACTCCACAGTCCCCGCATTTCAGAGAGACACCGGCCATTGACGACCTTCGGACGATTTGATTCCCGCAGAACGAACGAACAAAAAACCCCAAATCCCTTTTTCTGGGTTGGATAATTTTCTTCCTTTCGCCTTTTCGATTTCCAAAATTCGGACTCGTATACGTGCGTTTTTGTTGCTTCTAAGAAGCCTGATAAACAAATGGCCTTCCACATCTTTGAAGCAGCGTTTTGGACTTGCCGTGTAGCGTCTATATCCGGTTCGATTCGATCATCGAACCGGAAATGGAGAGCCTAAGCCGGCTCGGATGAAATCCAGGATGCTGATATGGTCGGGCCAGATTCTATAACCCGTTCTATAACGAACAAGTTTTATGTTTGCGTTGGCCCCACAAATAAAAAAATTTTCAATCAATGGTAAGGATTAAAAGCAAGGTTATTGTATATCATGAAATCTTAATAACTATTTTCCGGGACTAGACCAAGCGCGGTCCTGGTACAAACTAGACCGAATCAGCCAAACTAAACAGTTCGGGCTGATTAATTAGGATAAAATTTAGAACCGAAAAACTGCGGTTTTTTTTTTATGGGTAATAAAGATTATATTAATTCAAAAGCTAAATTCAAATACAGACATTAATTCCAATTCATTGAACCAAGCGAGGCTTAAGAAAAATTGCAAATATTGCAGTGTATCTATGAGTGCTGATTCAATATAGTTTGATACCACCTGGTACAGACTGGTAGTAGAAACTAGAGATTCGATTAGGTCTAGTGTGAATAAAATTTTCAAAAAAAAATAGAGAGAGAATTTATTTAAAAATTCTAAAAAAATAAGCTCTCTGTTTGTGCATTTCCTAGGCGGTCCTAAGTTGGCTTGCACGGTCCAAACCAGTACTACCCGGTCCCATTTTGCTTTCCAAGTTTATTCATCCTTTAAAAAGGAGGGTATTGAACAAGCATCCTTCAGTCTCGAGTTGGAGTGACGGTCTAGAGCGGTATCGTCTGGTCCAGTAAACCATTGTATATGCACATGACACCTACTAATCTATACCATGGTTTTCAGTTTGCTGCGTGCCATCGAAAAACTTTTTTTTTTTAACTGTCGAAACGAATCAACACAAAAAATCGGTTTTGAAAAAATCGACCAATTTTTTTCGGCGTGCCAGCGAAAAATTGGCGGTGTGCCGAGCGAAACTCACAAAAATTTGATTTTTTGCGATAAAGAGGGAAAAAATGATATTTTTAAATTTTATCAGCGATTTTTTTTGGCGTGCCGCCGAAAAATCGACAAAATCAAAAAATTCAAATTTTTTTCTAATTTTTTGCTTTTTTTTAAAAATTTTCTAGCGTTTCGTCGGCACGCCGTTTTTTCTGATGGGCGGCATGCCCATCGGCACCGATACTGTAATCCTTGATCTATACAAGGCAAAGGGCTAGAGAAGTTCAAAGAGAATCCTACTAAATCCCTTCCCTCATAATTTGGTAAGCATGGAGAATATCATCTAATATTGCAAGATCAAACGAGAAACATCTTTCCTTAAACAAAAGTAGTTTTGAACTTAGAGTAGATCTAGAAGAACTCCAACATATAAAATAATAGCTTAATTAGTTCAATAAATCTCGTCACACAGCTTTATCATTTAAACTTATTGACGTTTCCCTTGTAACATCGATTTTCAATGACTAGTACAACATTCATAATTATTGAGTCTTCTTCAAGTCCAAATGAGGCCAAACTAAGGGCTAGCTGTTTGGGCTTCTTTCACATTCCGGTGGCGGCGTCGGGTACCTTGATCTATCAGAACAGTAGTCATAGATCATATACTTCATTCTCACACCTTCATATTGCCATTGTTGTGTAGGGTTTAGATTTTTGTAGTTCTCACCATTCCACCAAAGCTTGGAAGAATAACAAGGTTGGGGATTGCTAGAAGGGCATCCATCAATGTTGAAGCCTTGGAAATGAGCTTTGAATGGTGCATAACTCCAGTTAGTCTTTGTTTTGCCTCCATCAGTTGCCCAATCTTCCCCATCCCATAAGCTTGCTTCTATTCTCATGGATTGTGATGGGTAGCCAATTCCAATGCTTGTATTGTTCTTGAATACTCTAATGGGCACTTCATCCACAAAATACCTGTAAATCCAATAGAATTTAATCAATCCACATAGAGAGAGAGAGAGAGAGAGAGAGAGAGAGAGAGAGAGGTTTACACTATCTGATATGGGTTCCAAAGGATCTTGTAAGTGTGGAAATCTAAGGTGGGATCAAACCAAAGATGGATCCTTTGCTCTCTGTCCCCTTGACCATTTGTGAACACATTTGTTTGGAGTATGTAGGGTTTCCCTTCTCTATTACCCAAGAACTCAAAGTCCAGCTCATCATGTTTATCTGTATGTGAATGTAGCTGCAAATAAGATATCTTAATTACATCAGTATTTGTCCATACTTCATGGTTCAAAGTTCAAACATGCATCTTCTTGAAAAGTATAGGAAGAGAAAGAAAGTGACAAAGAAAGAAGATATTTGAATCAGTGCTTTGCTTGAACACCAATGGAGATATGGTAGATCCATTGATACAAGCAGGTTCTTCAAAGAAACATGAAGGGATAAAAACTAATTGTATTAACAAAAAGAAGATTGGGATCTTTACATAGAAAGTTGTGACAACTCCTGCAGAATCCTTGTCTGGTAACATTATCCTCATATTAAAGAACCCAGAACTGTAGTTCATCTTGGATCCAAACCCAGCACCTACAATGCTCAAAAAATTTTGAAAATTTAAGTCAAGTTGGAGAATGGTAGCGAGGGCCAGGGATTAAGAGTTTCAACAATCCGAATACACTTGTACACATAAATACATATATATATATGTACATGTACTTGCATGCATATGCGTAAATGAATATGCATGCATACGCATATATATATATACATATATATATTGTATATTTGCATGTATTTATATGAATATAGAAAACCCTATAGTTAGATTAGACTCTATATAATCAATGTTTTATGAAAGATTAAGGCAAAGAATAAAAAACAAGAAACAGGCCAGTGGAAATAAATATGATGAGAATAACCAGAAGTGTTATCCATGGAGAGTTGAATTTCTCTTCCTTGGTTCAAGGACATGACATGGTCATATCCCCAGGTAGTTACATAGTTTTCATCAAAACTCATGTCATTTTGTCTATTTGCAATTGCCCCATTATCATTAAGGACAAATGCAAGGATTGCAAGGAGACCCAATAAGCAAGAACCCATTGAAAGACAGCTTGTGCTTTGTTTATGTGCTTCCTTGTACTGCGCATATATATATATATGCTATGACGTCACCCTCCCAAGAAACTGTAATGAGTAAGGAAAGTGTGATCCCATAATGTTCTCCCCTTCCCTACACGCAATTGACTTCTCCATGCTATGCCCATAACAAATTAACCATATCATAACCTATATATATATATATCTTATTATATGTACAATGTGTGTTCATGCAAGCAACTTGTAGTCTAATCTTAGCTATAGTGTAATTGTTACCATGATAATTTAAGTAACTAGCTAGACAATCCTAAATTGTTGATTAGTCTTTGTAACAGCTAGGAAGTTAAAGAAATAATGCAGTGGCAACCATAGGAAATAAGGTTTACTTAGCGTATATTGATTAAATAGCGAACTTGATCAATTAATGTTAGAAATGGTTCATACCAACAAATTTGACGTACATTTCAAATCGTCTGTTGCATACTTCTGTAATCCTATTGCATACTTCTGTAATTGACGATATAGTTCAAGTGAGATGCTGTCACGTGTAGCATCTCACGATTGTACGCATGTTTTATGTTGAAAAATGTGAAATGACTTTTTTTATTGGAAAATCTTTAGCCATCTCAGTAAAACAGCATTGTCTGTTACAGTAGGAAGGAGACAAACGATTTCATCCACGTTTATAGAATCAAGTCATGCATAATAAACGCAAAGGCTAGTCCATTGCAAATAGATTCATCGGCAGTTCAAACCAAGACAACCAGGACACATCATGAACATAATTATTAAAATGAAAGCAAGAGAAAACCCAAAATGATCAATTCAATCAGCTTTTTATCATTTCACACCAGCTTAATAACCAAATCAAACCAGGTTTGAACCGAATTGTTAAGATGTCCAATTGACAATTTGAACGAGCCGACCGGTCCAGTCTAATCCGGTTTTAAAAACACTAATTACATACCACATCTTATATTTTCTTACTTATGATGTGAAGTAGCATCTTTGAACCCAATCAGTTTGTGCATGCTTAATTGGTTTTTCATAAAATCATATGGTGGGCCCCGGATATGATGGAGTGACATCACAACGGTAAATAAGGCTAAGAGTCACGGCTTACATTGCAAAAAGGTATGGGAATGTACCATGCCAATTTGTTGACGTTGTGGGCAGATTCCGCCGCTCTTAACTCCCCCAGGTCTCTCTCCAGTTTGTTGACGTTGTGGGCAGATTCCGCCACTCTTAACTCCCCCAGGTCTCTCTCCTCAGTCCTCCTTTCGTTCTCTCTCTCTCTCTCTCTTGTCGACCTCCGTCCTCTGGCTTGGAGGTTGCAACTGCTATATAAAAGGGGATCACTGACGTCAATCTCTGAGTTTCCTGATCTGCTTCCACCTCCATGTTGATGATAACGGGGCTTATGTTTTCTCCATTACACGTATGCACTTCTCCTGTTCGAGTAAATATCTCATAGAACACTGTTCGATCGGTTTCTCGATGTGATCATGTTTTAGCGGTTGTATTTTGGGTTACTTGGACTGTTCATATATAATTGGTTAAAATGAGAATCCGTGCGACAATTGCAGTTATCCTTTTTTATTGGTTGTTACTATGTTTTCTCGTGCATTTTGAGCTTCCATTATTAGTTAAGTGGCTGATGGGGAGTTCTTCTTTTTCTTTGTTCCCCTTTTATCTTGTGTGGCAGTTATAATTTGTATGTAAAAGTTATCAGAAATTGGCCAAAATTGCTATTTTATATAAATGGGTTTTAAAATTTTTGCATTTATTTCTGACACATAAGTTTTTGCCTGCAAAAGTGCAATGACGGTAGACAAATTGCTTACGTGAATTCAATTTTGGTACCTCAGAATTGGATTTCTATATACGTACTTTACCAGTGAAATTCCTTGCAATTCATCCAATTTTGTAAACTATGTCTATAGATTCTGTTTTTGCAGCTTTTCTTCAGATTATCTTTTAAATATTTTACAGACATCTTTTTAAATTTTTTTTTTTTTGGGTACAGGTTTAGGCTTCGTGGGGAGACAAATATGAAGTGTAGAAAAGCAATTGCTAGAAATGGTAATTTTGAAATCTCAATGCATGCATGGGTATCCTGATGGCAGTTAGATAATGGAGAGGCATGGAGGGTATATGAGTATAAGCACACTATCACGTGACAAGGCATGAGTTCAAAACTTCTTGTTGCCAAAAGAGCTTTGGATTATTGTTTTCTCCCTCGCAATCTCTTTCCTGAGATACTTTTAACAATTGGTTGTGCAACAATAACATCATCATTTCGATTTTTTGGATCCACGCTCAATTTATTTAAACAGTATTCTTCTATATCATCTTTGCATCTAGACTACTCTGATGATGATCTCATTTATGGCTTTGATCCTGAATTATTCTATTCTTCCCTACTGGATAAGTTAGCCCACAAAAAACATGCCAATCAAATTCATGCCCAGCTCATTGTGTTTGGATTGCAAGAAAACAGTTTCCTAGTGACCAAATTTGTGCATGCGTGTTCAAATATTGGTGAGATTCATTATGCCAGTAAGTTGTTTGAAGAAATTCCCAAACCAAATATCTTTTTGTGGAATGCAATTATTAGAGGTTATTCTCAGCACAATTTTTTCAAGGATGCTCTCAAGATTTACTCAAGAATGCAGTTGGTTGGAGTGCGACCAGATCGGTTTACTCTTCCTTATGTGCTCAAAGCTTGTAGTGGTCTACCAGCACTTGAAATGGGTCATCAAATACATGCTCAAATATTTAGACATGGGTTTGAATCAGACGTGTTTGTACAGAATGGCCTTGTTGCCTTGTATGCCAAGTGTGAAAAAATTGAGCATGCCCGAATTGTTTTTGATGGTTTATATGACAGAACAATTGTTTCATGGACATCAATCATTTCAGGGTATGCCCAGAATGGTCAGCCTTTGGAAGCTTTGAGAATTTTTAGACAGATGAGACAATTGAATGTGAAACCTGACTGGATTGCTCTTGTGAGCGTTCTGAGGGCTTACACTGATGTTGAGGGCCTGGAACATGGGAGATCTGTTCATGGTTGTGCCATAAAAATGGGGCTTGAATTCGAACCCGATCTACTTGTTTCGCTCACAGCTATGTATGCAAAATGCGGGGAAGTAACAATTGCAAGATCCTTGTTTGATCAGATGGAGTTGCCACATGTGATTATGTGGAATGCAATGATATCCGGCTATTCAAAAAATGGTTATGCTGATGAAGCTATAGATCTATTCCGGAAGATGATATCTAAGAACATTACTGCAGATTCAGTCACAGTACGATCAGTGACTTTAGCATGTGCGCAAGTGGGGTCGCTTGAATTAGCTAGATGGATTGGCAATTACATAGATAGAAGTGAGCACAAGAATGATGTTTTTGTCAATACGGCCCTCATTGACATGTACGCAAAGTGTGGAGGTGTGGATTTGGCACGCACAGTATTTGACCGCACGCTTGATAAAGATGTTGTGGTATGGAGTGCGATGATTGTGGGGTATGGATTGCATGGCCGGGGCCAGGAAGCCATTAACCTTTTCCATGCAATGAAGCACAGTGGGGTGGAACCAAATGATGTTACCTTTGTTGGGCTCCTCTTAGCATGCAATCATTCAGGTTTGGTGCAAGAAGGCTGGGACTTTTTCCACTGCATGAAGAGAGATTATGGGATTGAGCCTCGGCACCAGCACTATGCTTGTGTGGTTGATCTTCTGGGCCGTGCAGGTTATGTGAATGAGGCTTATGAGTTTATCATGAACATGCCAATTGAACCAGCCGTTACTGTATGGGGAGCACTCTTGAGTGCATGCAGGAAATATCGACATGTAGAATTGGGAGAGTATGCTGCGAAACGTGTTTTCTCTTTGGACCCATTAAATGCGGGGCATTATGTGCAACTCTCAAATATTTATGCTTCAGCTCGCATGTGGAGCCATGTCACAAAGGTACGAATAATGATGAAGGAGAAAGGACTGACCAAAGATCTAGGCTATAGTTTTATTGAGATCAATGGAAAACTTCAGGGCTTCCAAGTGGGAGACATGTCGCACCCAAGATCTAAAGAGATCTTTGAGGAGCTTGAGAAGTTGGAAAGGAGATTGAAAGAGGCTGGATTTATACCATACACAGACTCTGTCTTGCATGACTTGAATTATGAAGAGAAGGAGGTGAGCCTATGTAACCATAGCGAGAGGATAGCAATTGCCTATGGGCTCATCAGTACAGCTCCAGGGACTACTCTTCGGATCACAAAAAACCTCCGTGCATGTGTGAACTGTCATTCGGCAACAAAACTTATATCTAAGCTTGTTGACAGAGAGATTGTTGTTAGGGATGCAAACCGATTTCATCACTTCAAGGATGGGTTTTGCTCCTGTGGAGATTATTGGTGACAAGGCCATCTGTTTACAGATCTACTAGGAACTATTGGGGTTTGTTCAAATTTGTAACTTGCCAGAAACAGTTACCTAAAACCACAATAGTTTAGTATTACTATAAATTAGATCCAAGCAGGAACAGAGCTGTGAGATCCCATTTTTCTCTTTGTGAGAAGTTATGCTAAATGCTTTTTGACAGGCATATACACCCAACCAAGGCTTTTCCTTTTGTTTTTTCTTTATGGTTTCTTTTTAGAGGCCATGGTGGCTGTTGAGTATTCGGTTGGGGTGTCCATGTTTTGTCAACATGATACAGTATCTTACATTTTTTTTCCCTTTTTTTGGAAATCCTAAGCTTATTTCCAATTGTAATCTTGTACATTATCTTACATTCTTATTATCTTTAGTGAAATAGATCTTTAAAACATTTCATTTTGAATCTGAAGTAGAAAAAGGATTCTCTTTCCTTTACCCTTTTTATAGCTTTTTTTTTTTTTTCTGTAAATTCCTTAGTTAAAATCTATGATTGTGTATGTGAACTGCAGTATTTATAATGTGTGATTCATCTGACATTATTTAGCCGTTTATTATTTGTTAATCCAATTGTTGACATCTTCCCAACCCCACCTTTGGCAACATTCAAATACACACCACAATCGCACCAGCAAAGGCGTTGGGGTCCATAGGGGTGCAACTCCATCCGGTTTGGTTTGGGTTGACCTTAACCCAAGACCAAACCAAGCCCTATGACTGCCAACCCAACATCAAACCCAAATTAAGAACCGATCATCCTAACTTTAACATAAAACCGAAAAAAAATGTAAAACCCTAAGCCCAAACCAACCCAACCGAAATTGGACATTAGGTTCATTTTGGTTCGGGTTAGGCCAATTTCACCTATTTTCATTGCATTTAATCAACAAATATACATACAATGTAACGTCACTATCATCTACTATCAATAATTAGCTCATTATGTATCATATATTATAAATTATAAGTTTATAATACTAATACAAAATAGTCAATACATATATATTATACAATATTTATTCGGTTCAATTCAATTTAGAATCTGATGTATGTAAACGGGTTTTTGGTTTGGTTTAGTTGAGCCTTCAACGTAAAACTGAACTAAACCAATTCGGTTTGTCATTCTTGAACTAAAACCAAACCGAAAGTAATAACACCCAAACCAAACTAACACTCTGTTTGGGTTGAGTGGTTCAGTTTTACCCGACCCAAGTAGCACCCATAAAACTTGCAGATGTAACTTCCAAGGTCAATGTTCAACCCTTGGACCGTGTGACGCTCCAGCCCATTGGGTTGCACGTATCACGCATACCCAAAAAAAATAACAATAATCTATCTATATACTGTTAATAAAGAGAAGAGGAATAATATTTCCTTTAGATTTTGACCCCCATTTTCTTTTTCCAAACATTGTCATCTCCAAACAAAACAATCTCCTACTATTTTAAACTAACTACCCTGGGCTGTTTATCTAAGTGGGCCACGTTTACTACGTGCGTAGCGCATGCAGCCCCCTCGTAATAAAGAAAAAGAAAAAGAAACAAAAAAATTCGAGACACACAAAAAATACAATTCTCGTGAATTCCATCGATTCCAAGTCCAATGAAATGAAATTCGAACTCACGCCGACCAATTTCAATTCTCAGCTTTGAATTCCTTGGTCTCGAAGTACCCAATTGCCCTCCACCAAAAAATAAGTACCCTATTGCCGGTTCCAAATTGCCCTTCAGAAGTGAGAAAGAATTGACTCCCTCGTTTGGCTGCTTCTCCCTCCTCCAACTAACAGTCTTTTTTTCCGTTAACATGGAAGTTCTCGCACCCGTCGATCGGTGATCTTCAAACCCCAAGCAAGATTCCAGAGACGATGAGGTCGATCCATGATACTATCTTGAATTCAAAAATCCAATTTCACGGTTCTCTTCTCCGTGGGATTAGATATGGCTTCAACCTCCGGAGAAAAGGCGATCGGTAAAGTGAATTTGAAGGTAATCGAATGGGAGGATTTCCAGCAGGAGCTTGCACGGCTATGGAGTCTCTCATCCGCGCTCAGTAAAGCTAAGGAAAAGAAGGATTCGCTCCAACAGAAAATCGAACCGCTTATCCAGGTAAGGGTAGGGTTTTAGACCTAAGATGAGAAATTTGAAAATTTTTTTTATAGGATTTAGAGTTTTGGGTTATACCACGCATCGCGCATTTAGGTCGAATTAGCTCTTTGGTCGCACAGTAATTTTCAAGAAAATCAATTAATTGTTGGAATGGCATGAAGTTGGATAAATTCAAGCAATATTGAAGAAAGGGTCTTTTAGTCTTTGAAGCTTGAACTTGACGTTTTCTTAGTTTATGGAATTAAGTTTTAAGTTTTTGTTGAGCTTTGATTGATTAGTCCGCTAATTAGCGGGCGCAAACGTGGTGGGCAGTTAAGAGCAGAATCGCTGAGTCGATCGAATGAACTTGAGGAGATGCGCCAAAAAGTTGAGGATCGGAAGTTGGCGATGGGGAATTCGTTAATGCGTTCAAAGGCTATAGCAGAGGATGTGAAAAATCAAGAGGAGCAACTTAGTGATGCAATCAGGTTACTGCTGGGTGCGGGCAGAGCTCGTTCTTCAGCGATTAAGCAGTTGCAGGTAATTTGTGATATTACATTACCCATAAAATTTTCTTTTGCTTTTCAAAGTTGTTTAGAGGATTCAGAACTCGTAACACATCAAGATAAATGGATGCTGATCTAGGACTATCTTCATTGTTCTCATTATTGTTATCCTTACCACATTGTCATTGTTATTCTTTCTGGGGAAATGCTGGCAGCCAGTGCTTATACCTTCCATTACATCTAACAATAGCCACTTAAGATGTCACTTTCAGGCAATGGATAAAAATGGTGGGCCCTGGACGCACTTCGAAGTAAAAAAAAAAAAAAAGAAATATTACAATGGCAAGCTACAGAAACCGGTGCCTTGATGGTGGTCCAACAGGTGCCCATTGGTGGCATTTTCCCACTAGGTTTACCATATTGGCGTCATCACCCTCATTATCATAATCATTAAAATTACGATAAATGTTTTTCTATTCTTATGCTAGTTTTGTTGTTGCTACTACTGCTGCTGTTAAATTTTATTTTGCACCAGTATTCTTCATTAGATGAAATTCACCAAGATATATAAATAAGTTTCCCAATGGGGAGGAATTATACAATATTAAGGCTGTAGAATGACATATATGAAACATATTATTATTGTTGTTGCCATTGCAGTTGTCTACTTAGATTTAAATGTTTCTATATCTTAGTTGCTAATATAGGATGAATATTGTAAAATTTAAAATGATGAGAGGCTAATATTAGCCGTCCTTATTTTGTCTAGGACAAGGAATAGAAGTCTTTGAAAAGAATTTGAGGGTCTGGAGGAATTGGGTGTCATTTTGTCAATAAGAAATTGGTTATAAAATCAGCCCGTATCCAATGAACCCCTTGATATAGGCAGTGTCACCAGTGAAAGGACAGAGCCCTACCTCTCTGTTTCCTCTCTCTACCTCTCCTTCCTGCTCCTCTTGCCCCTTATCCTTGTCTCCTCCTCTTCGCCCACTTCTTCTCTCTCTCTCTCTCCCCCCCCCCTTTCCTCTCATTTTGTCCAAGTTGGCCAAGGTCATCAACCTGCTCACTAAACCTCACCTTGTTCCTCCCCCCTTTTCTAACCCTTACTCCCTCCCTCCACCCCCCCTCTCTCTCTCTCTCTATATATATATATATACATATATTTCTCCCGCTCTATCCTCTCTCTTCCCCATCTTTCTGTCTCCATGTTCCCCCTTTGTTCTCGCTCCTACTCATTTGATGGCTGCAAATGCAGCCATAGTTGTCTCCTTCTCGTTACACCTCTTCTACCTATCACCACCTGATTCCTTCTCTTTCTCTCCCCCTCACCACCTCTCTGTCCCCCTCCTTTCTCTCTTTCTCTCTCATGTTGTGTACAACCCACTTTTGAGTTTTGCCTGACTATGCATAATTTGGTGCATTGTCACAGTAGGTAATTGCTACCCCGATTTTCCCTTTTGTCTGTTATTTTTCGAATTCAATACATTATCCAATACGTTTATTTGAAAAATAATTGAAAGCCATACGTAATGCACACTGCAGGTTGACTACTTCATACATATATTTTGGCTTTATTTTAGAATGTTTCTTTATGCACTATTTTTCATTTTTATAATGAGCATTGAGTGTGAACAAAATGGTTTAAAAATAATAAAGGGTATTATTTGGACTTGATGAGTATTATTTGGACTTTATAATGTGCATTGTGTCACGACCCGGAACCAAGCTTGCCCCTCCAAGGCACAATCCGTCCCAGACCGTGGCAAGTGGACCTTTATATTCAACAAAACACGAAGGATTTTAAAACTTTTTATAACAAGTGCAAGTGATAATACAATTCATGTTGTGCATATCAAACGTGTGTTCTATATATAAAAAAATGCATTAATACACGAGAGTTAGTTACAAAAAGACGGGTTACTATATCACTCCTTTCAAAGTACAAAGGCTACAATCCAAAACTATACATGTATTTCAAAATAAAAGCCTAAGGCCTACAGAAGTCCTTTCAATACCCAAAGGCTTTCTCTTTGCCTCTATCCTCAGCCCGGTCCTTCACACCGGATGTCTATGGATCTGAAAAATAAGAAGCAAAGCAACTGTGAGACGAATGTCTCAGTAAGCAACACATGCATGCATGAGAAAACACAGTTTATGCATATATCAATCGGTTAAATCATGATATGCGGCTTATTTGAAATCATAATCAATAATCACAGTTTAGTGCCATACAAATTGGTGCATGCTTGTGCATCAATGTACAGTTAATGCATTTAATACAATCTTTCAACCAATCTCACAATTGATCATACAGGCAATTTGGTATTTAACTGTACATCATCAATATCCCCGTCTAGCTTCACCAATTACATGCGGTGGCTAGGCATCTACGCCGATCTTACGTGACGTAGGCATCTACTACTATAGTTACATATGTCGTATGAATATCCATAGATGGTTACCCAACATTACTTGGAGTGGTACCCCAATACCATCGATAACATCAATCACAACTATTCATCTAGCTTCACCGTCTACACATGGTGGCTAGGCATACATTACACATCCATTGCTATCTACACATAGACAATGGGCATTGGCCACCAAATACACAGGGTGCCGGAAGAACATATACCTCCGTTGCTGTCTACACATAGACAATGGGCATCGGCCATACGGTATAGCAGAAACAGTAGCAATGGCCCTTGGCCATGGAGCATGTGTATAAACAACCCTATTCATATAGTATGAACAATGGTAGTGTTACTCTAAAGGTGTCAGGTGGTTCATGCACTTAGGCATGCTAGATCTCAAGGGTAGCCTTTGGCCTTACCCGAGTCATTCTTGGGCCAAGCCCTTATTCATTACTCAAAGATTCTAGGCCACTGCCCTTCTTTCAATGTCTGTATAGGTATACTAATACCAAGGGGCCACAGCCCCCCTTTCACTTCATGTCACAAGTAGTGGGTCAATGCCTTTGAGGTCATAACTCAATATGGGTCAATGCCGTTGGTATCTTACAATTCACTACGGGCTAATGCCCTCCATGTCTTGTGCCAAATTCCAAGCAGAAGCCCGACATACCAAGTGGGGTGTACTCACTATAAGGGTCAAGGGAAAAGGGTTGGCTTTTCCGGAAATTCCACCTTTCGGGTCTCACTCAGGCAACCTATGCCTTAATTCTTTGATACTTGCACAACTGGGTCTTGGATATTGATTTCTACTTCTAAAGGTCAATTGAAAGGTGCTTGAAGTAGTGGGAACAAGTTATCCTAATCCTATAGTTCTCTGGGACAGAAACCCTTTGTGAGACCTTCCTTGGTAACACGTACCCAAAGTCCTTGTTACTTGTAATTTTGAGATACTTTCTAGACATGTAATTCTCGCTTATACGCAGGTTGGATTGGAATAAAAACACTTAGTGGTCCAATCTGGGTAAAATCCTCTTTATGGGGATTTTCCACATTCCACAACTCAACTTGGCAATCTATGCCTCAATCTTCTTGGAACTTGTGCAACTTGGGTTTGGTCCTTGTATTCAACTTCCATAGGTTAATTGGAAGGTATTTGAAGTGGTGGAATCACTCTATCCCACTTTTATAGAAGTCTGGAACACAACTCTCTCTATGAGACTTATTTTAGCAAAATGTACCCAAAATCTTTACTATTTGCAGTTTGGTGACAACTCCAGTTAGAGCACCTCCTAAACACTTAACTCTCACTTATACATGGGTTGGATTTGAATAAAATCAAATGGAAGTCCAATCTGGGTTGAAACCTCAAAATTTGGGAAAATAAGGCAGGGCGCTCAATGGGTCGCTCGAACCGGCTTCGAGCGGCCAACTATTTGCTCTTGAGTTCTTCTGTTAAAACACTCGCTAGAACAGTCGCTCGAGCGGCCATGACTTAAATCACTACTTAAAGCCACCTAAACCTACCGCTTGATGCCGCGCTCGAGCGACTGCTCAGGCGGCCTGGGTTTTTGACAGTTCGCGAATTCCGAACTTTGGGGATTTTAGGGTTTTCTCAAATCTCATTCGTTTTGAGTGTTTTTGGGCTCTAAATTGTTCCTAGCATGTGTAGTTATCTACCACTAACAAAACCCACAAGAAAAATCACCCCCATTTGTACAAATGAAGCATTTTACATCTCAACCCTAACACATACATTCCACATACGAAAATGGCCAAAATTGCAAAGATAAATTGGGGTGGTGTTGCTTATCTCTTGCAAACTCTTTAGCAAGTCTTCTTGCTTCCTTTGCAACCCACGAACAGCTCCTTGGTTGCTCTTTGGTTGGTTTCACCACAAATCTCACCAAAAGCTCCCAAACGAAAATGTCCTTCCTTGATGTTCTTCTTCTTTTCTTGCAAGCAACTCTCTTCTAATAGGTTCAGAAATGATTGGAAGTGAAGAGGGAGGGAAATGAAGAGAGGAATCAAAGGGAAGAAATGGGAGTGGGAGAAGAGAAGAGAGAAAGGGAAAAGGGCAAGGGAAGGGGTCGGGTGTTGTGTTTGGTCGTATGGGGGTTTTTTTTTTGGGTATATATATATATATATATTTTTCACTTAAGTGGCTTCTCCCACTAGACACAAAGATTTACATCTTTACCACTCCGCTCTTGTTTGCACACAGCACAACACTTAGTCACTTTTCTCACACAGAAAATCTTATTTAACCAACCAGAGGTTACTTACCTTCACTGGCCACTGTCGAGCCGGGGCTTAGCTACTTTGACTGGCTTTAGGTTTTGGGCTTCTCCAGCTTTACCTACACATCACACTCACTGGTTAGGGTGTGCTAAGAGTATTGGGACGGGGTTTCACACATTGAGTCTTATAAAGGGTATTATTTGGACTTTATAATGTGCATTGAGTCTTATAAAAATCTAGGTCGAGATGAGTTCTCTAATTTTGTAATTTACAAATTCCATTTAGGTAGATTTTCTGAATTATCTTGTGGATTTAGCCTTAAATATGGCTATAATCTAGAAATTTAGGTAAGTATAAAAATACATAAAATTTCCATAAAAAATAAAAATACATTAAAATTTAAAAAATCTCTCTCTCTCTCTCTCTCTCTCTCTCTCTCTGTAGGTAGATTTCTTAATTTAGTAACTTAGAAAAATTATGAAGATAAAATATTAACAATTGATTGACAAAAATTATAAAGGCGACTACGATATTATGCAAAATAAAAAAAAAAGGTATGAAAATTAAAAATAAAATTTTTTTAATGGGATAAGGGTTTAGGGGCCTGGCTTGTGGACTCAGAATTTGTAATTAAGTTACTTAATAGACAGCTTGTAAATATTTCACATTTATCCATGTTTACTGATATTTTCTGCAATTTTATACTTTTAGGACTTTGTTATTATCACTTTAAGTTGAGACTTTCTAAGGTAACTGGTCGATTAAACTGAGGAAAGACGGTGCATAACACCTTTTGCCCTTTTAAGTGAATTGCTTGCCCACTCTGATTTAATATGTATATGTTACCTGTTTTCACCTTAGTTTTTTTTATCCGGGTTACTATCAGAAATTTAACTTAGATAGTGACAATTCCAATTTTGGTTTGAAATCTCATTGGTGGTTGTTTGATTTTTTACTTGGCATGTATCACATTAAATGCTATTGAAAAATTTTATTTCCTTTGAGAAAGTAATATACTTGCCTTTTTCCTCCTTTCTAACTTCATTGCAATTATCATGACTCATGAGAGAAATATAGAAGAACTGTCTGGATGGTTTACTCCTCGTCTTCCTGCATGGGCAAGCCTGAGATTGTAGATGGGAGAAAGAGTTGGGAGGGCATGGTTGGGGATGGGTAATCCATGGTTTGTAATGCTATTATTTATGAATTAAATGTGTAAATCAAATACAGCAAGTAATCTTTACTGGAATATGGGTTTGGTATTCTATCAATTTGTATGTGTAAATTATTAGTTGTTTGTTAATCCTGATTTCT
The DNA here is from genome assembly GCA_947561395.2 of Buxus sempervirens. NCBI lineage: Eukaryota > Viridiplantae > Streptophyta > Magnoliopsida > Buxales > Buxaceae > Buxus > Buxus sempervirens. The sequence continues at coordinate 27,427,610 of OX387192.1, forward strand.
CAACTTAGATGTGTGCACAACTGACATGATTTGTGTGCTTACTATTTTTTGTATAGCCAAGATGAGAGTTGGATTTGATTCCTTGAAGTACTGGGAGTTGAATTTGTGTAGGCCATATTTGGTTTGGTGGAAAGTGATTGGATTGAAAGTTAAAAAGGAAAAAAATGCTTTTTCTTTTAATTTATATTATTTAGTCATTGTTCTAAGAGGAAAAGTTTAAGTGGTTTTAATGGAAAATAGGGTTCTATTGGTTACTTTAAAAGGGTCCATATTTCCCTATGTATGGAATGCTGAGATTTTATTGAATAGTTTGTTTTCTTTTCCTTTTCATCAGTTCTAGCTAACCAAATGCAACCTCAAGGGAGAATTGAATGGTTGAATGCTTCAATTTTTTAATGAATACTTAAATTTTGATATTCATCTGGGTATCATTTCCTTTATCGAGTTATTTTTAGACATTCACCATGGATCATCTCCTTTAGAAGAATGTTATATCACTGACACTTCATGACTCACGAGTTTCTTGCTAAGACCATGTGGGAGTGATGAAAGTCATCAAGGTCCTGCAGAGGCTTACTTGAAATAGTTTTGGGACCATGCAATGTACCCTAACATTATGGTATAACTAAATTTAAAAATTAAATTAAATGAAGCTTTTGAATGATTGCATATGTAGCAATACTTGTCCTTTTATTATAATATCCACACCAAAAGTTCAAGGTAAATAATGCACAGCTATAAATTCCAAGCTTTGTAACTCTTGCATCCCCAGGTTTTCACCTGCCATCTTATCAATCAATCATGTCCACACAAACAAATTTGGGCAATAGATTCCAAGCTTTGTAGTTGTTGCATCCTTTGTTTTTCTTAGCCCTTATGTCATTTCACTCACTTCTTCACTGCTAATGCACAGCTAATATCCTTGGGTCCTTTGCTGTTGTATGCACATCTCAACCAACGATCCATAGCCACAATATGTGCTCTTCCTATGTTGCTGAGAACAGTATAAGTGAGCAGATAAATTACTTAAGCCTTATGTACAAATTTAGGTAAGGTTGACAACCAAAGCCCTTTATTACGACAATGAATGAGTTTTTGACTTGTATTATGGTTCTGCATTAGTACTTCAGTTCTAGCCATTTAATAATCACATGTACATGCATAGATAGAAGGAACCTCTGGTTTCTAGACTCATCTTGGTAGAACCATGGTTCTACAATGAGTACTTGTAACATGGGCCTTTTTTTTTTTGGCGACATACAATTGGTCATGGAATTAATTCGTGGTATATTTTGCATGAAATTATGATCACTTAGATGCACTATCTACTGTGAAAATTTCTGTGAAATTTCCACCTCTGGATTGACATCGAGGAGTGCACCACTCAATATCCATGGAAGGAGTAATAGAAAATAGACTAATCATATTGTTGTATATTGAACGTGATGTGGCATCTGTTCCCTCCAAGGTTGCCTTTTTTATGTGGATGGTGGTCTTGAATAAATTCTTAACAACTTTTTTTTATCAGTAAAGTAAGAAAATTCATAAATAAAAGACAGTACAAGGGCTGTTCATGAAGGAGCAGAACAGCAGGAACTTAAGAGAAATAAATAACAGTAAATAAATTCTTAATGTTAAATATTCTAATGTCAAGAGAATGGGATATTCCTAAACGATTTCATTCTTTGCAAAGTGGATGTGGAAACGGCTTACACTGGTTGATCCTTTGCCCTTTATCTCAGTGATGTGGAAGTATATGTTGGGAAAATGGAGGTGTTGTCAGTGATGTCTAGAAGTTTGATTACTATCCTTGAACAATGGGGAGTCCAGTCTGGAAAAAATGGAGGCACATGCAGTTATGGCAAATCACTCCACTTGCACTCTGTTTGAATTATTTAGAAGGAATGAAATCCACGTGTTTGTGAAGACAAATAGGGCTATCTAGAATCAACAAAGAAAAAATTATTCTGCACTTTATTTCACTGGCTTCCATGCCCGGGGATTTTCTTAGGAATGGTTTTAACGAATTCCAAACAAATGAGACAACTTGTTTATCTATGCAGTCATATGATAATGGGATTTTACTTTTGGAACTCCTGAGGCACATAATTCATATACCATATCTGTCCTTGTTATATCATATAATAATAGAGAAGTTTTACCCATCAAATTTTTAGTAAGAGAGGTGAAGGAAAATTTAGTTGGATCGACATTAATCTATAGAAGATGGCTGCTGAGATATACTTAATTGATATCTTCTTATGCTGGTCGAGATTGACTTTGAACTCATTGACTATATTAAAAAATATATTTTTATACTCAAGCCTTTGTGCTGTTTATTGCTGTGGGTGTAAAGAAGCAGGATAATGTATAAGCAAGAGCTTTATTTGGATGTACATAATTATTTGACAATTATGATTCCCATAGATAAATGGCAGCTATTGTTGGTTCAGTAACTGTATTCATTTTTTTTTCTATGTTTTAGCTAAGTAAAGCGAATCGGACAATCGGTTTGAAAGTCCATTCTACAAGACTACAACCATCCAAATGAATGAAAAATGTTGCTTGTGAGGACCAATTTCAGAACTTGTAGGTCTCTTTTTCATTTTGGTGATATGTTATGATGCCGTTGAGCATTTAGTTTGGCTATTTTGAATTTCATGTAAATGGAAAAGAGATCTCTGCTGTCACAGTTTTGTTTGTAGCATCATGGAAGTTCATATCCCAATTATTCATTGAAAGAGTCACCTGTTTGAAAAATGTTAGTTTCTGTTAGTAAATACAGGTTTTTGGTTTATTTGATTATGGTTCAAATGAATAGTACTACAAACTTTTTGTTCCGATTAGTGAATATTACTACAAAATGCATGGTACATTGTCTTATCATGTTTTGATCACAGGAAGCAAATAGATTATTAGCTGGAGAAAGAGGACAAGTTCACCTCAGAAATTTACAGAAGATGCTAAGAATGAGGCAGAAATATATGACATCCCAAGTTTCTGCTCTATATCCTGTGAAGGTTTCAATAGGACCAACACATAGGGAAAAGCGGGATTTGTCTTCTAGCAGTTGCAGATCAGGTAATATACCAATATTGGAGCCTAAACTGAGGTTTCACTTGTTTTATGCAAAACATGGATTAATGTGTAGTGCATATCGTTTTTCATAGTTTGCTACACACACACACATATGTATGCATGTAGGTATGTATGCAAGTATGTTGTATGAAAGTTCATTTTCCTTTCCTTTAGAATCTGCCAAAAGAAACACACCCTTCGTTTTTTTTAAAATTGAACTTCTGAAAAAGAATATATATTTCTAATTTTCTATAACATAAGCTGCTAGAAACCTTTCATAGGCCATTTTTTCCATACCTTAATTACTTTATAAGACTATTAGTTGAGAACAATTATGCTTTCTAAATTACATGGACGTTATATGCTTGAGCAAGGCATGTTAGCTGTCATGATCTCTGACCTTTAATGCTGTCATGCTGCCTCAGTATTTGGTAAAAAAAAAATGCTAAAATATGTATTGTGTTTTCCATTTTTCAGGGAATACTACTGTTCCAAAAACTCTAAATCAGGGACCCTTAACCATTTCCGGTCTTCAACTGACTGTGCTTCCAATAAAGAAGACAAGTTTTTTTAGTGATAAGAAAGAAGTGCAGAAGTCTGCAACTGCTCTAGGATATGTTGCATATGTGAGTTCTTTATTGGTGCTTTACGTGTAATTACCACTTCTGACATTTTGCTTGATAGAATTTTCAGTTGCCAGGGCCCTGAATTTCATTATTCTGTGAACATTAAATATTGTCTATGAGCAGTAAATCTCCATGCTCGTTGTGCCAGGAATCTGCTTTCCAAATCTCCATGCTCATTACACTAGGAATCTGCTTTCGAAATGGAATGATATTATGTGAATGAATTAGTAGATTCTTGTATGAATCTTGATATTGCTTTATGGATGTTAATGGAATACTGAAGCTGTTTTCATGTTGACTCATTGTTTGTAATCTTGGTTATCTTGCTTCTATGTTAATAGAAGGGTTGCTCCATTGGTCCCTTGCAGGCTGTTTCACTAATTGCTTCCTACTTGGATGTTCGTTTACGGTACCCTCTGCGGTTTGGTGGTTCACATTCATATATTAAGGATTATGCGTCTTCAATTGAGGCAACATCATCTGATTTGTCATCAAGTTCAATACATTCCACAAATTCAAAGGCTGCAGAATTTCCTCTTTTTTTAGAAGGTCAGGACACTACTAGAGCAGCATATGCTATGTTCTTGTTGAACAAGGTTTGTTTGCCTGCCTTCCTTTTTCATTTTTATTTTATATTTTCTGATAATGATCGCACAGGTGTCAAGTTGGGATTATGCTTATCAGTTCTCACAGTACAGGCTTCGACTTTCTCATTGTATTCACATCTCTCTATATAGACTTTGGTTTTTTCTTATTAATGGTATTTTGCTCCTTTTTTTTTGGGAATTGAATCTAATTTGTAGGTAACTGGTGAATCTAATCCATTTTAGAAATGATAAATTGATTGGCCATCAATGGTATTCTTTCCAATAAAATTTTTTGTTCAGATATTCTATTCTATTCTTTTCTTTTTTTTTGATGCATAACAATGACTGATAAAAATGCTGAAGAGGAAGATAAAAATACAAGTCTATGCAGCTTAAGATGGCTTACAGAAGCTGTATAATGAAAAGAACTACTAGCTGCACAAAGAAAGGGACTAATATATCTAATAGTTCTACAGCCTATGAAGAACTTATGCGTCCCTTGCTAGGATCATTTCAGCCATTAACCAGATAGTAGTTCCTCTGACCCTGATCTCACCAATTTGATCCAAATAGTAGTTTCTCTGAGCACCCTATTCTCACCAGTTTGTCTGCCAACTTGTTCTCAGATCTAGGCACATGACTGAATGGGATAATCATCCATTGCCTAGTGAACAACCCAGCAGATACATATATATGAATCTCCGTGGCATCTGTCAAATGGCTTTCTCCAAGAGATCACTGAAAGGGGTTCACCCTCGGCCCCTAACACATGGAACCTGAGTTCTCTCTCCTCTCTCATAGCATTGATGGTGAAAGTCCATTTTTTATGTTTACCAGTTTTTTTTGTCTCCCTATCTTGCTAATGGTGTTCTAGGTAGTATGTAAGTATTAGGGTGACGATTATGAGCTACAACAGATGGGATTGATTACAATGTGGAAGTGGTGATGGAAGATGATGGTTATGACATGGATGAAACTTGTAATGTGGTGGGAGTGTGAATGAAGTTGATGGCTGAGAAACAACATTCGCAAAGGAAAGGAAAGCAATGTAATGAAATTGGATATAATCCTCAAATCATAAAGCATAGATTTTGACTTATATTGTAAGATACAAAGGGATTTTCAATAACATTAAGAAAAATAGATCTATTAAAATATCAAAAAAAAAAAAAAATCTTAAAAGATTGTGTAGATCAAGTAGATTCTTTAGCAGAGACCCTTTCTTTCTTGGTCTTAATGTCATAACTTTTGAGTTCAAATCTTTGTCATAACTTCATCAGGAATCTACTTTTGTGTTCCTTAGAATGGGGGTTCATAATGTCATTTAAAGGCTTCTACTCCTTACTCTATTCTTTAAATGTTGATTGGGGCCACTTGTGGCTAGTAATGGTTTCATGGACTGCTTTGTTATTACCTTCACATTGTTATGGAGGCTCGCATATTTCTGAAGGTCTGCAATCAAAATATTCCTTTTTCTGAAGGATTCCCCGGGGCTTATTGAAAGAAAACTTTGTCAGGAAACAGTGAACAGGGACCAGCTTCCTGAAAGGTGATTCGGTACTCCTCAAAATAGGGCAGTAATCTCATAATTATGGGAGATACATTTTATGTCAGTATACTGAAAGATAGTTACATAGTTTCTTCTGTAGTGGTTGTTCTGTTAGCGGAATCTCATAGACAGAACCTTTGCCTATTTGGTTGATATATTCTTCTTAAGAGGTTAGTCCTCTTGTTTCAATTCTCCATCGCGGATTTGTAGAGATCGGTTGTACTTTGAATCAGGCTCCAGTTACTTTCACCGGCCAGAAGTTGGGTCTTGGCAGTGTCATAGAAAAATCTGAGAATTTGAACAGACAACTCTTAAAGGAAGCTATTGCACAGACAGATGGCTCATAATCACTAAAACCAAACATGTTCTGCCTATGATAGGGATCCCAGAAAACTGATTTTAGGGCATATAAGCAGATTCATGCGTAAATGGATGCTTGAATCTTGAAAGTGATGTTCTGTGGATAAAGTTTCATTTTCTTAAAAAAATTCTCTTTTGTAGGGAAAGAGGAAGCAATATGAACATTATTCCCAACTTATGCTGAACCACCTCAACTAAACTGTCGAATTTGTTGAGGACAGTATTTAAATGACAATTGACCTTTTGTTGTCCAAGTGAAGGTCCTTCGTGATCCATGTTGTTGGTAAAAACTCTAGTGACTACAAATTTCTAGAGTCCAATGAGAGCAGCGCATCCTTAGTCAATGCTGAATGTGTTCAAATGCTGTTATGCATGGAACTTATCATATTGTTCTGCATGGGATAAGATTCCTTTTGCATGAAACTTAAATTACAAGCCTCTTTCACTAATTGGAAGTGCATACATCAACTTAATGTGATTTAGAGACAACTAAAATAGCGTTCTGCAACTTAAATTACGTTCTGCAACTTAAATTACAAGCCTCTTTCACTAATTGGAAATAGATACTTCAACTTAATGTGATTTAGAGACAACTAAAATGGTGTTCTGCATTATTTTTGGAATCTTCAGTTCTGGATAGATAGGGTTGCCATTCCATATTTTTTTTATGTGGAGCATATCTCATATATCCAAATTTTATTTTTCTTCACATGTATTGTCTTGTCCTGACACTTGATATCTTTGAATGTAATTTCTAACATTGCTTCAAACTTTCACAAACCAATTTTATTCTACTCTCTTCTTTTGGTGATCTGGTGACAGTTATAAAACATTTGCTTAATGTACTTAATTACACAAAAATTTCTGCATTTCTACATTTTAATAATTTTTTCCTAGTATGTATTAGTTTGAAGCATATCTCAGTGCTTTTCTACTTTTGAATTTCCTTTTTAGGGCTTCCTTAGCACTGTTTTCTGATAGTATTAACAACTTTTTCCTTTAAAAATGAAGGATTTGGAGCAGCTCTTGAACTTCATAGGTGCTAATAGTCTGGGGCCACGCCATATACTAGCTAATTTGAAGGAACTGTTGCGGATCATCCAGTCTCCACAATTTATAGATAAGTAATTTGTGTTCAAGTTCCTTATGGGTCGTGCTACTAACAGGTAACAACTATGTAGATAAGTTGATTGCTTTTTCTTACATTGGTGCAAGTTTTAGTGAAGCACCTTTCTCCCAAGCCTTGTAGCATTTGCAAAATTGGCAATTGTGCTCTGTAATGGAATTTCTTTTTTATGCGAGGCCTTGTTCAATTCAACAATTAAAAAGTCTAGAAAGAGTAATGTGTTAAACCTTCATTAGTCCAGAGAATGATGCTTGAACGACACTTAATGAAAAGACATTGAACAATAGAATGGAATATAAGAGAAGGACATCATGAGAAAGAAGGAATTTGGAAGGATCTCCTTTTTCTCCTGAAAATTGTTTTACTTAAAGAGTATATTTTATTGAAAATGAATCTTGAATGTTTCCATGGCACATCAATCATTGTAAGCTAATTGATTGAATTTTATTTGGTTGGTTGTAAATACAAGGAAATTATTACTAGAAATAGACTTATTTATTGGACGGATAAAAGTTTTCAGTTGAGCGTTTCATTTTGCTTTCTTGTCATGGATTTGCATACCCTCTGCTGGTTCTATAGTTACAACTGAAAAGAATTCATGGTAGGTATGGACTCCCAAATATTCTTCGGATATCTTCTGTGTCCATGTACATGATATATATGTTGATATATACACACATGTATGTGTGTGTATGTGTGGGCATGTGTGCTAGAGCCATAGTTTACTTGCCAGGCACAGACCACCAGCATATTCCAAATCTTCTGCTAAAATAGCTCCCTCTGTACTTTTTTTTTCAGCTTATTCTGCTTGTATTCCATATGTAACACATCAAATTGGAGATTGTTCAGTTTCTTGACTCCAGATTGTGGAAATTTCTTTCTTTTTTCCTTTTGTTGCCTCGTCAAATTATGATTGCCATGACTTCTATCTGTGTTATTGTGATTGTAATTACTGAGAAGCTTGGAGACAGGTTCTGACTGAGAGGTTATTTGATGAATCCTTTCCCTTAGCAAAGTTCTAGGGAAACACGGCGAGTTCAAGAAGAATTTTAAAGTGCTTTTGTTGAGCTTAGAGTTACTCTTCTTCATCTCAGCAATTTAGACTCAGTATTAGATTGTTTATTGGAGAAAATGCTTCGGTTATGCCTCTTACGTTTCAGACTGTCGGCCTTCCCCGGCTGAGGGACCAAACAAAACGGTAAAATACTGTTTAAAATGGGCTGCACTGCAGATGGCAAGGAACTTGAGGCATTTGGGTGATCATATAACCATTGATGAGCCAATTCGAAATTCAAATGCAGACATTTAGGCTCACAAACGGAGGTGTTGATTTTGGCCCAAAAAAATATGGTTGGTGTTGCTTTTGGTACTGAAATGCAAACGAATAGGTGTTCGTTGAAGAAGAAAACAAAGGACCAGGAATCAGATGAATGGGTGTTCCTTGAAGATGAAAACAAAGGGCTAAAAATCATAAGTTTCCGGAATGGGTAATTTTTTTGAAATGATATGAAGGGTAATTAATTTTTATTAAGGCCATTGTTGTTCATGAACAGTAAAATGATACTTATATTCCATTATCTTGAAAAAGTAATATTCATTTCTATATACCCAACATTTGATGACTGAATCTGAATTATGTTCAAAAAATACCCCGAAAATCACTTTTACCCATTGAAATTTCACAGTGGGGGTATATCGAGTTTAACAGAAGCTTTGATGTCAAGGAGCTATGGAAGTAACCTTTCTGTTTTTTTAAAGTAATAAACCCATCGAAGTAATTATACTGGATGATGGTAATGATGGTATGGGATATCTAAATAAAAAAAAAAAAAAGGAAGAAACAAAGAAGAACATTTAGCTGTATGTGAAGCATTTTTTAGGGTTTTGATCACTTGGGGCATTCTGGAGGAACGATTGGGTGCCTTGCTCTGTCAGTGCAGTAGTCATATGTCATGTACTTTGCCCTGACTGCTTCATATGCTCTCTCTTGAGTAGGATTTAAGCTCCAGAACCTTTTTGTGTTCCAAAAGAAGCCCGAAGAAGAACAAGTCCGAAGATTGGGAGTCCGTGAACGGCATCCATAAATGCCAAATCTTCTCAAATGGGCCCTGAAGGGTGCGTGAGCCCAATTGATCTTAGTTCGTCCTCCGTCTGTAGCCCAGCTATCTCCATTCCATATGCTCGCCACACTCTGCATTGGTTGAACTGGGTATGCAACTCCTATGTTCTGGTTGTTCTTGAAGACCCTAATTGGGGTTTTGTCTACAAAAAACCTGCAAAAGCCCATATAGATTTTGAGAGTATTAACTGAAAAATGGAGAGATGGGGCTGGAGAGAGAGATAGAGATTTACACTATTTGATGGGAGTTCCAAAGGATTCTGTAAGTATGGAAGCTTGAGGTGGGGTCAAACCAGAGATGGAACCTCTGCTCCCTGTTCCCTACACCATTTGCAAAAACATTTGTTTGGAGTGTATGGGGCTTCCCTTCTCTGTTACCCAAGAATTCAAAGTCCAACTCATCATGGTTGTTTGATTGTGAATTCAGCTGTCAGAAAATTGATATAGTATAAAAAAACTTCTCAACCATGAAATGCAAATTCTTTCTGCAGTATTCGGTTTACACCCGCCGAGACCCCGCGAATAAGCAAAGTCCACGTGGCAATATGTAGACCGAATTCTGAGAGTCGGACATGTGGATTGACACCTGACCGACGAATGCGAAGCAGCGCTCACTAAGAGCCACTTGAGATCACCCGTGAGTGGGAGATCACCCTCGCTGGGCGCCAAGGCCGGAAGGAGAAGGGTCTACATATTCTCATTCAGCTCCTACAACTATATATGGTCTCCTCAGGATGTTGAACAAGATGATGTAAACAGCCCAAACTCTTCTTAAACAGCATTATATGAAAACCAGTAACTGTAGTCCTACAAGTTGACTCAAAGCAAGTAAAATGAAAGGTTCACATTTGAACTGATGAGCTAACCAGAAAAACCATCACTCAGAGGGTTTTTATGGTTTCATCTTTGGTCCAATTTTTCAACATATTGATGTTCTTCAAAAAAAATAGTCTTTTTTTCAATAACCACATAGAAAAAGAAAAAAAAAGGACAAAAAAAAAGAAGAAGAAGAAGAAGAAGAAGGCTGTGCTCACATAGAAAGCTGTAACTACTCCTGCAGAGTCTTTATCTGGTAGCTTTATCTTCAAACCAAAGATCCCAGAGCCAAAACTCCATTTGGATTCAATGGCAGAGCCTATTTTGCTCAAAAAAAATGTAAACAAATAAAACCATATTAGCTAATTGCTTCCATTGGACAATGAAATATCATATATTTGATCAATCTTTGCTATGCAATCATGATTTTGCAGAACCACAACTACTAGAAAATAAAGAAAGAAAACAATCAGAAGATATCACCAGAGGAATTGTCCAGGGAGATTTGGAGTTCTCTTCCTTGATGCAGGGAAAGAACATGGTCTTTTCCCCATGCTATATTATAGTATTGATCAAAGCTGGGCATATCTGGCCTTGCCTCATCAACCAACACTAACAGAAACAAAAAGAGACCAAGGACTGAAGAACCCATAGGGTAAGAAGTGTAAGGCAGTATTATCTTGTATGTAGAAATAGTTGTTGTGCTTACTAAATATATAACTCTGCATTTGGTGTTCCAGAAGCCAATTCATGCATGGTTGATGTGACCAATATTTTCTCCTCAATTCCTCAAAGCAGTTGGAATAGCTATAATAGCAGCATAACAAATCTAACCATGTCATCTCTACTATTATAAGGGTTATCTCCTATTCAGTTATTTTAACTGAATATTAGAATCAAGTGCTATTTAATGAAAATATATATATTAGGCTCCTTGAAAAGTGGAAGTAGGTCCTTCAACCTGTGTGGCCACTGTGGCATGGTGGTGCACATAAATATATATATCAACTCAAGGTGAATTGGGATTTTAAGATAGGTTCTTAGTAATTCTTACAATGTGAGAGAGAGGAAAATGTATAAAAATTCCAAAATGTCCAGTAATATTTATATGTAATTTGCATTTATAATGAATCTTTTTTGAGTTTTCCTAGAGTTTGGAGCTGCAGTCAAATTGGTATTTCTTTGATTAATCTATGGAGAATGCATGCCAAAGAAGGGAAAACAGAAGTTAAAGGGAATAGAAGGCATTATGCCTGTTGAGAAAGTACTTGGAAGTGCTGTAAGTAGGAGCTCCATTTGATGAATCCATGAAAGAGGTGAATCTTTTGGGTCATGATAAATATATACCATTCAAGAAAACCCAAGCTTCCTGCCTTTCTGCATGTAAATATTTGAAAATGGTTTTCTCTATTTTTATGCTTACAACTAGAGATAATTATTTAATACACATTCACTTTGCAGTTTGCAATATTCATGACTGGAAGCATTTATTACAGAGATTAAATGTTACACACACAGAAATACCTCCAAGACTTTTTGAACAATAAATTTCCAGAGACAGTCGTGAATCCCATTGCAAGTCCCACTCAAATTCTGATGCAAAATCATAGCTTTTCAATTTCACCTTCATCCTCTTTTTTTGCCATTTTTTAATTTATCAAAAGAATCAACTAAAGCTTCTAGAACACAACACTTTCTATCTTGTATGATTATATGTATGTTAGTTAAAAGTGGATAGTCATTTAGGAGGTATAGCGGGGTGCACGTGCAGTACTGCACCTATGCAGATAAAAGAAAAGAGAGTTAGACAGTTGGCGAAAGAAGTGGGAACCATTTTATACTTATTCAGATTTAGGGACATTCAAATGTATTAGAGAGATAAAGACAACTATACCCTTATATTAATAAACTCTTAACTTATAAAGACATTATGGATAAAAAAAAGGATATGGTTTTTGGCACGCTTCCTAAGGGTGCGCTTTCTTTTATACATAGTATTGATTGATTGGATTATTTAAAAATTTGTAATAAGAAATCTACAAAATGTTGGTTAGAAATGTGATGATTACTCACGTGACAAAGACATGACCTATAGGACTTGAGTGAACAAGGAAAATTCGGCTCTTGGAGGACTTGATCTTCTCATAAACTAGCGGTGGCACGTGCATACTGCACGTCCTCACCCTTAACTGTAGCATGTAAATAGGGGTTTAAATTTGAATGTGAAAAGAATAGTGAGTGGTTATGGTTTTAGATTATTTTATTTGGGAAAGACAATAGTTGGAAAAAAAGAATGGAGGCCAGAATTTGGGAAAATATTTTCCCGTCTTCGCTTTATTAGTATTTTGTCAAAATTTGGTGCAACTCGGTCTGGTTTGGTTCGGGTTGACATCAACATAAAACAAAAACCGAGGTTCTTTGCTGTCAACAAAAACCAAACTGAATTGAGATAAAAACCAATCACTCCAATTCGTAAACCGAACCCAAATGAAATTAAAAACCATAAAATTGAACTAACCCAACCAAAGTTATAAATTCAGTTCGATTTGACCATTCGATTTGGTTCAATAGAGACATTGGGTTATAGATTTTTGAATCAAACACGAACCATAAGCTTTTGAAACCATCGAGATTCGGTTTGGTTCAAGAGAGGCATTAACCCAAAGCCGAACTGAATTAGTTTGGGTTATAGATTTTTGAACCAAACCGAACCATAAGCTTTGAAACCAACCCTTGGATCGGTTGGTTCTCAATTTCCATGTGACAGTTGCCTTCAACGAGTACGAGAGGTACCACCGTGAACTGGTCCGAGGTTTCAGGGCAAGGGACAGCTTGGGGCTGGAAATGACGTAGCGGAGAGCTGGAATCTAGAGGTTCTGAGCGATTTCCTCTGCTTGTACTCCTTCAGCTTCGGCATCCCTTAATTGGGCTTCAACTGAAATTCCGATTTTCGCCTTGATTATTCTGGGTTGCATCCATGTCGATCCTCGAATATTCTTCGATTCCCGTATTTCTTCCTTGCCTCATCTCTCGTCTTCGAGTCCTGCCGCATCGAGGAGCTAAGGTGATCTTTGTGATTTCCGTTTTTCTCTTAATTTATTTGTGTCTCTCCCCTGTTAGATTCATGCTACTGATGTTGTCCTTGTCATGTTTGTCGTTTATATGCTTTGTTTATGAATTCGAGAGGTGGGGTTTCTGTCAAATGTGCTTTTATGAGAACCTTTTGATTTCCATGGATAATTTTCTCGTGGGACGAAGAGTCCTATTCTGTAGAATTGTGGTTCTTAATTGTACTTGGTTCTTCTTGACTTCGTGCTTATCAATTTGGAATCACGTAAACTTTGTTCTCTCCGGTATCTGAAATATCTAAAACGGATTGATTTCTTATAGTTTATTCCGGAATCATGGTATATGATACGTGTTCTATTTTTGTGGCCCTTTCGCCAGATCAGCTAATCTTAACGATTTTATGCTTTTGTGATGCGTGATTGAGTGGATTAGAGGATAGAGTAGTTCACTTTTTACTGTTTGGTAATTTTGTTCTGATTTTTCTCATTTTCACTCTCTGTGTGTACTTTCTTTCTCCAGACTACTTCCTTCAACTGTTATATCATAAATTGGGATTTTTTTGGTGGGTAGAAGACGATTGAGGGGCGTGCTGAAGTAATAGAACGTGATGGACTCTCTGCCTAATCTTTATCCTTTAACAAGTCTGCAAATTGGGTAAGACTGCAGAACTTTGTTACTCCAATCACTATTTGTTAAAAATTATTTTATCCTTTCGAAGAGTATTGAACTTTCTGAGGAAAATTTGTCAGACTTTTAGTACAGGTTTCTAATGATACCAGCATAAAAGCATTGTGTTTATTGATCTGTTAAATAGAAGAAAAGATGGATTGTTTGGTTTTGCAACAGCAGTAAGGATGCTATGTTAAGTTGTCAGTGTTCATTTGGATTCAGTTGGTGCATAGTTTCTCTCTGAGCTTCAGATGAATATAAAATGAAACTTGAGTTCATATATCATATGTTTGGACTGTGGCTTAGTTTGGAGTGCAGTCTTGAATTCGTGTCGGTTACATATGAGTCTTTGGGATGGCACACACAAATCTGACATACTATGGGAGTAGTTCTGTTTTGTTTTGGTTTTTTGTTTTCTTTAATTTCTTCTACTGGTGGTCATATTTTAAAGTGGAGAGTCCTTTATCCGAAACTATAATATATTAAGGTCTATTAGAGTTATGAGTCATGACCTCCCAGCAGAGGAACAAATCAAACAGTACAATGTCAACTACTATTCATGCATAGTGTTGTCCATGGTCATGAGCCTTCTTGTGTCATTAGTTTATGTAATTAACTTCTGAATTAAAAAGTAAAATAATGTCTTCTAGAAGAAGACTATACCTAGGGTTTCCCTTTGTTACTTTTTATTGACATCGCAGTAGGTGAGCTATATTAGTGATGCATTTGTTGCATTTTTTTGTAGGGATATACAATCCTATCTTTCACAGGTGTTCTTGTATTTTGCTGAAGATAGTTGTAAGTTTCTGATATTGGTTGATAATCAGTCATGGCTGACAAAGAAGTATTCGAAATCAACACACTTATGGCAGTTAATGGTCACCAAGGTCATTCCTACAATCCTTTTAATGGCCAATGCCCATTTATAATCTTCTACTTTATTGATTTAAGGTTCAAGCTTTCTAACTTATTGTTTCTCATGCTTGTTTGCAGTATAGAATGTCTCCATTTACGAATACTAGAACTCTGAGTAGGACTCCAAGTTTGAAAAAGAATTCTAGCTACTTAAAGTCATCCTGCTATGAAAAGAAGAACTTACATAGATGGTTCTCTGTCATTAAAGCAGCTCAGTGGTCAGAGAAGCCTCTTTTCACCTTGATGGATCTGTGCAAAGTCCTTCATGGATTTATTGTGTTCGAAGTTGCTTGGAAGGATGTGCGTGGTATCAATTATATAAATGAACTCCAGGTATCCATGCATCATTGTAACATCAAAATATTTCTGCCCTTACCATTATTCTGATCCAAGTCTGCAGCTTGAGTCATTTAAATTCTTTATATCAAGTCATATTGTGCATATGAAGTGGTTCTTCTTGGAAGATATCACCTAGAAAACTCAATCCTAATCTTTATCATAACCATATGATTGGTCTCAAATATATGTACTTCATACATTTATGATTTGAATTATCTTGGTTCTTTCTGTTTCACCAAAGTATTGCCTGGTCCTAAATGAATGTTGCAACATTCATGACTATAATTCACATGCAGGAAACAATATTTATAATATTCAATTCATTGAATAGCCATTCACATGACCTTTTGACCACGGAGTGCACATTTTGTTAACAGACAGATACATCACTTGCCTTGGAAGTGAAAGTTATGAAGAAATGGGAATTCAGTTCCATTAATCAAGCCTTGAATTGTACATCGTCATGGTTCTCTGGCACACAATCAGAGATAAAATTACTACAGAGCAATCTAAATTGTTTATGTGATGAAGTGTCCCCCTCTCGCTGTTGTCCAGGATTCTTTGTTGCTTCTAAAGGACTGTTGATACATGATGATCCTGAAATTAAATTTCTTTCTGCGGATACGTTCTTTGATGTAAAACAAAGTCCTGTTGAAAATAACCAAGCAGATTACAGTCAATCATGGAAAGATGAATGCTGGTTGAAGGATAGATTTAGTATAGATCATCAGATCGAACATCGGAGGGCTGAAACAAAAGAACTTGATCAGGAGGAGGAATTTGATATTGTATCTACTCAACACACTGATGCTTTACTGCTGCTTCGGTTCAGCGACAGGGATCTTCCTTCCAAATTAAGGCAGATTATCACATTTGATTTACGACTTCTTAGCTTGCTTGAGTCAGGGCTTCCTTCTTGGGTTATTTTCTTGCAATCTTATCCCTTATTTTGCCATGTATACCGGCCATGGATGAGGCCTATAGCAAAATCATTTTATTTCATGATCTCACTAATAACTGTGATCATTGGGTTCTATGATCTCTATAAGAACATACCCTTATTGAAGGCCACTGCATCCCACCTTTGTGGGCCTCTCTTTAAGTGGATAGAAGCGTGGGAGATGATATCCAGAATTAGATACCTTGGGACAATGCTGTTCCTCCAGAACTTTGAAAAGGCTGTCAGGTGGTTCCTTGTGGCAGTGCGTGTGATCAGATTGCTTCTGTCACTGACCATAAAGCCCTTTATGAACCCACTTGCAGAGGTCATAGATTTGGTATCACCTATATGGAGCATTTTTACTCAATCAGGAATATTATTCTCTTCCACGGCTTGGGTCATGGTTCAGTCATCATGCAGCATGGTCCTTGACTTGGTCATGGTTCTAGTCTTTCCATTTGAGCTTCTTTACTCATATATATTCTCAACAGGTACGGTTATGATTAGTTCAACTTGTTTTTGAGAAAATTCTATTTGTTAAATATTCAGGATATTTTATAGTAATCGAATATGTTATAAGAACGGCAACCAATATAGAACGTTCAGTTAGGCTTCCAAAAGAATTTTGACAGAGTGAATCCTTTGGGAAAACAGTTTCTGTCCCCTTGACTTGGCCATGGGGACATTCATTCTACTGGACTTATGGTCCTTGTGGAATTAGCTGATTGGCAGTGCTTCTATATAAGGAGGTGGAAATTTCATAGAAGAGATATATCCCCAGTATGAATAATTGCACAATAATTATACTTAGCCATCCAATTTGTGGAATCTTTGGTTCTCCTCTGTAGTCTGTTTGTTCAAAAGATGCGGTAGATTGTAGCCAGATTAATCTTTTAGAATACAAATTATTGAAGGCTAACTCCATCTTATCTATTCATTGATACTTAAGATATTCTCTTTAACAGATATTCATTTGATTTCATTTGATGCAGTCACATTGGTTTATCCAATTTTTTGTTCGATTTGGGAACTGGTCCTTGTTCCTATACGATTCAGTCAGATGTTTGCAAACTACTCAGCATCCTTGTTCTCTGACATTTATGACTCGCTCAAAGGGGTTTTAATTTCTGTAAGTAGCATGGTTCAGCTTACATATCTTGCTCAAACAAAAGCTAGTTCAACAGAGATCCCCATCTGGCATAGTGTTTGGAAGGATCTTTTCTCAAAGGTTTGTGTGTAACAAGTTATATCATGTATCTCATTTGTCATTTTTCTCACACACAATTTTAATTTTGGCTTAACCTTGTAGATCTTCCGATCCCTGCGAAGCATTGTACATGGTCTTGTTGCATTTTTTACGTCCTGCAGTCGGCATAGGCTAAGGTATGTGTGTATGTTTGTTGTATTATTTCCTATATTCTGGATGAGGTCTATTTAGATAGTGATACAGAGACAATGACAACAGCCAACCCTTGGCTGATCCAAGCAGTTAATGTGATTTTATTTTCATGTGTTCTCATGTCTGTCTGTGGTGGTGGCCCTTATGTTTGCATTTGTCCAGGGTAGCATCTTTTCTTGGAAGATTTTTATTAAATGTGAAAATGTTGCCTATTTGTCTAATGAACTTATATTACATCCTTATTCTAAATAATATTCTGACCTGTTGAATTTTTAATTTGATAATATTATTGACCTTAAAATTCTCCGTTAACGCGTGGTTTCCTTTTTTGCCCAAAAGATTACTTTACATGGCTGACTTTAGATTCAAAACTCTCCATTCAGATTCCAAGTATTTATGATGATCAAATTTTTTGCAATGCAGCATATACAATCACATGAGAGTACTCTTCTGGCAGCTTTCTCACCTTCTCCACTTTGTCCCTTATGGTTGTTCCTGTCAACAAACAACTCAGATGGAAACTCAACCTAAGGTAATAAATCCTTTGAACTTGTTTCCCGATTCATTACTTAAATATAAAGATAATCATGTCACTACACCCACAAGGATGACCATCTAATTCAAATGAAATATTGTCTCTAAAGCATGCCGAGTGCAATCCAGCATGACATGTCATGACACCGACATGGTTAACCATCTAATTCAAATGAAATATTGTCTCTAAAGCATGCCGAGTGCACTCCAACATGACATGTCACAACACGCACATGGTCAAACATTTAATTCAAGTGAAATATTCTCTAAAGCATGCCGATTGCACTCCAACATGAGCATGTTGCAGATTTTGAATATGCATGTGTCAAATATTATGGGGAAATAAACTTAAAAAATAAATAAATAAAAGAATAAATAAAAAGAGAGATGAAAACCACCTTGAGGTTGCCGGCATAAACATATGACTTACTACTGTTAGTAGTGTATTCCGAATGCATTGAGGAAAGACCAGAACCTATTAATTGAACAAATCATCACTTGGAGTAAAACTACCTTGAAAGAAAAGTAGGGAGGTTTATATGTGTTTTCTTAGTGATTGAAGCTTCTTTAATTTTCTAAACTGTTTGCAATGCCATGTTAAAATTGCAGGTGGATTCCAGAGAATGCAGTTGTTGCAAATGATTTGATGCAAGACAAATTGTACACATAATGCTACATTTGACCAGGAATACAGCCATGTAACTGTTCTAGGGGTGGCTTTTAAGGATCCATAACCATGGGGAGGGACTCATCTGGCAATCACAGAATCAAATGGACTGTTTTACTCCATGATCAGCTTCTGAGCTTGAAGAAGATTGTGGTAGATCAGACTATTGATCATTCAGTTGTTTGACCCAGGACCCAGAATTTGGGACATGCCCTAATACAGTTAGTAATGCACTTAGCCCTTAAATTAGATTATCATACACTACAATCATGTATCATGTACAGATATGGGGTCCCTGTATAGAGTGATGAGGGAAGGCTGCTTGTAAATGTTTTGAGTGTTGGATCTTTTCAACTTTTACCATGTAATCATAATGAAAAAGCTGTGATCCTTTACCATGTAAATGTTGTGAGTAGTCAGAAAGGTACCAGCCTGGATCTGTTGTCATTCATGTAACTCCTCATTACACACAAAAATCACAAATGACAAATGCCTGCTGAGGTTTCATGAAACTGTAGATGATGTGTTCTTTGAATATTTCTTAACATTTTTTAAAGACTGTTTTGGTGGTTACATGTTATGAGAAGTCAGCTTCGGCGGACTGCTTCAATTTTTTGAGTGCTCTCTATATAAAATTTAGTGCTTTTTTGTCTATGCCCCTACATCATAATAAATTTGCACTGATATCCTCTTGTTTTTAGTATTTGTTTATATGTTCATTCATTTAGCACAATCGTTGCAACTATATACCCAACGTTAAAGTCAGTTAATTTTTGTTGTTTATTTTTATTAACTGATTAAAGTAACCTTATTTATTATAATAAAAAGAAAGATATAGATGTAAATTTATTATAATGTAAGGGTATGAATGCAAAAAGGCTTAAATTTTAACTCACACACTAACTGTTAGACCAAGTTTTCCATTCTAATAATTTGAGAAATATTAAAAAGTTAGATGGCTCAATTGATTTAGAGAATCCCATATCAAATGGATGGTTTAAACTAATCAAATCGTTGGTTTAAATATGCAATTATTTATAAAATACATATTGTATAAACAAATTTATTAATTTATGTATTCTATTTAAAACTTTTTTTTTTTTTTTTTGGCATTTGGCACTGTAATTGGACCAACCCTGAACTACCTTAGTAGGGATGGGTTAAGGTTTGGTATTTGCTAAACCCTTAAAGGGGCAGGTTAGGGATTACCAAAACTCGCTCATTGCCATCACTGTAGAAAAGTCGTCACTATCTTAGTTAAGATTTCATCCAAGTTTTTCGTTCAGATTAATTTTTTTGGAGTTGGATAAAAGAGTAAAGAAAGAAAAGAGATAATTTTCTAAAAAGAAAAAGGAAGAGAGAGAAAGAGAGAGTGGTAATTTTTTAATATAGAAGAGGGCATTTAAATAAGAATAAAGTAAACCTTAAGTTTATCAATGACATTCTTAAAGGTGGAAGTTTTATTTTTAAAATCTTAAAGGAGATATGCGTGATTAATGCATATCTTGTAATTTACTTTAAAAAAAGAAAAAGAAGAAAGAAAAAGAAGAAAGAAGAAAGAAAGAGAGAGAGAGAAATGAGAAAGAAGAAAGGAAATTGGTTTTTAAGTGATACTTTTTACAGGTAATTAAGATTCAGTGATACAATTTGGGTAATTGGAAATTAGTGATATCATTTTTAAATAATTAACAAATAGTGTCATCTCAGTGTCGCAGTACTTCTTTCAAAATTGCCCTTAGGAGACACGTTAAAGGACTTTATAACAAATGTGGTTATAAAAAGTTTAAAAGTCTTGTAAGGGTATTTGTGGAAGAAACTATCTATGACAGTAAGATAAGACTACTCCTTAATTATTTTGAAAAAGTATCAGTGATAGCACAGAAATTTCCTTTTGATCAACTTTCTGTGAGGAACCAGGAACGATTTCCTGCCATTCCCGGATTCGAAATACTATGAATTATAGTTTATTTAGGAGTTAAATTCTTCAAGAGATTCGTTGCAGTTGCCAACGTTTTCCGATTACATTCTCTGTTATTCTCTGCTGTGCACAGAGAAAACCCTAAAAGTGAAGATCAAACCCCAGAGTCGGAGAAATGTCTGGAACTGCTGCTGCTGCTGCTCAGGAGGAAGACAAGAAGCCCACCGATCAATCTGCTCACATTAATCTTAAAGTCAAGGGCCAGGTATAGATTCTTTTTTTTCTTTTCTTTTCGTTTGATTTTTCTTTTTTGGGGTTTTATTAGGAGTCGATGTTGCTTCTTTTATTGTTTTTTTCTTCGATTTTTCCTGGGTTATTGTTTGTTTCTCTTTTCCTAATGGTTATAATCCATTTTTGGGTCTCTTTGAATTACTCGTTTGGTTTGATGTATTTTTTTACGTGTTTGTGTTTAATGTTGAGTGAGTTGCGATGTTTATGAGACGTTTTTCCCCCTTTTTTTCTTGTTGCTTATGTTATTTGAATGTAATAGATGCGTTGGGGGTGGAGGATCAAGTATGTTATGGTACTAGTATTAAGATTGTGAATAATTGTGGCCCTTAAAGGGCTTGATATTGTGTTTGGGTTGATAAAAAAGTGTTTTCTTTCAGCTTTTGTCAAGGAAGCAGATGCAGACCTTGATTTTATTAGCTTTATCTCAGTAAGTTGGGTTGATGAATCGGCATGGGAAGCTTCTCCTGCAAGGGCTTTGGATTTCACTTGGCTTTTCCATGGATTGAACTATAGAATTTAATTGGGTATTATGTTTGAGCTCTATAAGTGGCAAGGAAAGCTGCTCTTGAGGCATGGCACCCAGACCGCGATCCAAAGATCATAAATTAATGAGGGAATTCAGAGGGGAAAAAAGAGAGGAATTTGAATGCTTTGATTGCCATTAATCTTTGTTTGCATTGACTATTGAATAACTGAGGTTACCTTCGTTGAATTGTTTCAAGCTATCATGAGTAGGATTAAAGCTGTTAGGGTGGGTTTGAAATTATTTTCCTTTCTTTTTTATTTTTTTCCTAAAAAAGTTCTGAAGATCTCCACCTGGTCTGTCTTTTATAGAAAAATTGAAAATTCTATGGGATACTTTGCAGAATACAGTTATTATTTGATTAGGGAAGGACTTTTGTTTTTGGAATTTAATTCTGTTCAACAGGGCAAAGGCTCTTTGATAAGATGCTGCTTCTGGCTCTCCTTGAGCTATTGCATCAGTGGAAATGCTTTAAGTTCCAAATCTGTAGCAGCATCTTTCTTTCTGCCAGAAATAGTTTCTATAATACGATTTCATAATTTCTCTGATGATAACGATGATGGTAATTGTAAAGGTTTTATTCTCTTCTTATAATCTTCTCTTGTGACAGTTTGAAATTACCAATGTTCGCAGGCTGAGGTTCCTATTAGTAGATGAATTGGTTTTACTGCTGTTGGTTTTGTTCTAATATACTTCCATATAGTTATGATAAACTGGATTGTATGCTAAGATGAATAATGGTGTCATAGACATACATACTTTGCTCATATAGCAAAGATACCAACGTTATAAAGATTCAAAGTGCATGGGTATCTGGGACTGCAGATCAAACAGATAATTTATATTTAGACGAAGCTCTTGGATGTTTTCTGCTGGCCTGTGTTACGGCTAATTATACAGTACTTATTTGTATTTGAAATATTCTTATGTTATTATTCATCAGATACATCAGCTATCTAAGATTCTTTTATTTTTTCTGCTTGTCAAAGCTAATAGTGACCAGACCTGTGGTTTTCTTGCATCACTCAGAAATAAAATAAAATAAAATTTCATACATAGGAAATGTACATCTTTATCATTTTCTGATAACTAATGGCCGTGGTAATCCATTCAGAATTCATGAGTTTTTATGAGTATCTGCTTGAAGGTCTTCCTTTTTTTTATTTTGACCTTTTTGTTGAACTTTCTCTCTTTCTGTTTCTTATTGTTTGATTGTAGGATGGAAATGAGGTTTTCTTCAGGATCAAGCGCAGCACGCAGCTACGGAAGCTGATGACTGCTTACTGTGATCGACAGTCTGTGGAGTTAAACTCCATTGCTTTCTTGTTTGATGGCCGCCGACTTCGTGGAGAGCAAACCCCAGATGAAGTAAATTCTGAACAGTGGCCTTTTGTCTTTATTTCTTTTTTTTTGGTTATGATAATTATTAGATGGAAAATCTAGCTGCTTTTTGTATCATAAAAGAGGGCTAGATGGCCCATCAAGTATATAAATGACCTGTAGAAAACTTTAGTTTAAATTTGATGATTTTGAATATCATAAGATAGTGGTAATTTAAGCCATGTGGAATTAAAATGGTTCGTGTCTCAAAATGTTGATGGCCGTCTAATTGGCATCAACTTGTGACAAAACGATTGATCAGTCTGCATTGTTCTAATTAATTCTGACATCTAAATAATGCCTTTCTGCAATTTGGAACCTAATTTCTACTTTTGCTGTTGTCTGTAGCTTGAAATGGAAGACGGTGATGAAATTGATGCCATGCTGCACCAGACGGGAGGCATGCATAATCCTTTGACTGCAAACTAAAACCATTCGAGGGAATGATAAGTTTTCTATTTTGGTCTAATGTACAAGACTTTGACCTGATGGGAGCTTCCGAAATTTATGTTAGAGCTGGTTTATTATAGAGCGTTGTTAATAGTTTTATGATATGTGAATGTTATGAAATATGCTTTAAACCTTTTTCTTGGTGAGTGAAACATACTTTGAACTTGGTGATGAAAGGAATCTGCTCATTCCTTTACAGAGCGCGCCAACTTAAAACTTTCTTTCTGAATAGCGGCTATTCTACTGATGTTTTCGTGATTTTCTGTTATCGTTTGTTTCAGTTATTTTCAGGTTGTGATAGGGGTAGTCACATCCATTTCTCATGGGTGTTTTTGTACTTACCTCCCCTTCTACTTGGTATTTTTTTGGGTGCATCGTTCTCAGGCATTGCTGCCCGGATTTGGGGATGGTTGGGGAAGGGGAATACACACACCCAATCACTTACCCTGGAGGTAGGTTAGGCTCCCGAGCAAACTCCCTTCATTATTATACTGAAGGCGGGAGTTGATCCCTGATCTAGGCTGTAACGAGCCAAGACCTTACTACTAGAGCAAGTGGCACCTTCACTTACCTCCCCTCCCTACTACTTACCCTTATGTGCTGCTTAGAAACTGGGGTGAGGTTTATTGGTCTGTAATGTGAAGCAATATTCATCGGGTTAATAATGTCTTGTATTTTGTCAATAATTGTACCCTACAGAATTGGAATGGGGTCTATGGCTCTATGGATTGACCCCCTATGCTGGGAGGTTACAGGAGTTCGGCACCCAAACCGACCCAACTTAAACCGGGATGGTTTGTGGAAGTAGGTACAACCCTTTTTCTATTATAGTGTGGATTGATTCTCGTCTTCTAAATATAATCTTCTGAACCACATGAATCTTGCGTCTATTCTTGTTGCATTTATTTTTCATCTTTGCTGTGCTTTTCCATTCGTTAAAATCAACTAGTCTGACCCAGTTTAAGATGATGAAGCTCCTAGATTTCTAGTAGACTGAAATAAATATTTAGGTATACCCAAATTTTTTTCCCCATCTCCCAGATTACATGAAAAAAATGGATTGTTACTCCTGCGCAGTAAAACTCCATGCACTCCATTAAATTAAGCCATAAAGTTCCCATCGAATTGCAGCTCCAGTGGCTTCTGCCACCAGCTGCATCTAATTATCAAGTTGACAACGTTTCTACTTATGATAAACATACAAAGCCATTTCTCCACCACCAATCTCTCTAAATCCAACTTCTCAGAACAGGTCCTAGCTGTTGAACTTCTCTGGGTTTACAGTGATCAAAATTACGGTCATCAACTTTCCCTACAGTCAAGACCCAATGAAAGCAAAGGGTACATGTAAAAGAAAAAACTAAACGCTTCATATATCAAACACTTATGTGTCCATACATGCTGTGCATGGAATCCTTGGTTTCCAATAAATAATTGAGGATGAACTTAAGCAGGTAGCTGGAGCTTCTCGTTCTTCTTCCAGCTGCATCCCAAAAAAAAAGAGTAAAGATAAAACATTTTCTAAAGTCTAAATCCATGAAATTTTTGAAAAAATGGGATCAATTACCTCTGGAAGTAATAATAGAAAAAATCAGCATATAGCAATGTCTGAACAAGGCCCGCGATCCAAGCTGCAAGAGTGACAGTCAAGGTGTCAATGCATGAACATTATTGAATTTAAACAAAAATAAATTTAACACTGCAGATACTGGCAAGAATAGATAAAAGCAGTCAAGCACTCATAGAAACACGACAGATCAATATAGAATCCAGGTACTTCATGCCCAACATTCAACCGTGTGAAATGGCACACTTGGTCATCATCCTGAACCTTCCACGTCTTAGAAAGTGCACCCAGGACGACCAAGAACTAAAAAGACCCTGCATTCTATATTCAATCATGAAAATTCTTTTAGACGTTAAATACAATAAATCACTGGGTCTGTCGTCTCTGATGATAGAACCGAAATAAAATTAACTTTTGGTTACATAGCGAGCCATATGACAAATTATTGCAGATGCCTTATGATGGCAAGTTGGATGCTAACACCAGTAAACAATTGCCAAAGCAAATCTAACAAAGGTCAACTCAAAGGTCACGAGCACCAAAGAGGCTCCTCAACAAACCTTAACAAAAATGAGTGTGTTGCGATAAAAATGTAGGTCAAGAACTTCAGCTCCCAACATAGAACCTGGTATGACAACTAGGAACAAAGGTGTGACAACCTTTAGTGGGTACAGAATGAGGACACCAGCTTCTTTGATGGATGAACACCAAAGATGTAGTGAGGGCCACAAGTCAAAGGCACGAGGTGGTATGAACAGGCTTTTCTCCTAGTGTGGATGCTAAGCCTTTTAAAGTTTCAGTCCTAAGCCATAAGCACAAGTACTGCCTCAGAAGTTGTATGGCATATTGCAAATATTGCATGCATCTACTTGGCCCATAAGCATGTGTTGCAGGGTTAAAAGTCCCAAAACAAGACACCTCAGCTTTGGCAATAAGATATGTCCGCACCCCTGCTTCAACATGCCACTAACACATAACTCTCCAGAGCATTTATGAGTGACATTCCACCTAAAATATCATAGATAGAAAGCTTAAAACCCCCCAACCTTCTGCACCAAGACCTGAGTTCTCTAACAAGGGCATACAAGCACATGCTGAGGCCCCCAAGGGACTAGTCCATTCTGCAGTCATGGGCTTTTGTCTGTGCCAAAGAAAATAAATCATAGCACTCAACTCACTTTAGACAGATATCAAGCATGTATCTAACACACAACCCACACACACGTGCCCCATGAGAGGTCCCCAAGGGGATGATAGCATAAATCTCCAGTCATGAACTTCGGCTTTTGCCGAAGGAATGATAGAAAAGATAAAACTTGCCAAGTTCATGGTCGCAATCAAACATTACATCTACTCAATATAAACATGTATATAATCATAAAAAAGAATAAAAAAAACAAACACGTATATGGCACGTTATGTTTAGGTGCTGACACCTTGAAGCAGAACATAATAATAAATGTTTGAAAGTAGTTTCGCTGAAAACCCAAATCATTCCATTTGCTTCAAGCATGCATTGGACTGGAATATGATAAGGTGGGCATAAGGGGGAAGAGAGTCTTACTTATCCAATGGATATAGTGTGGCTCTGTAAAGTAGCGATAAATCCAGTTGAGAATGTATAATCCTCGGTATGCACTGCATTAAGAGAAGAAGACATTGACTTAGTACATGATGTATTTTTGAAAATGATTGGTTAAATAAGCATATGGTTTGGACAATTTATATGTCATCATGCAAAGCAAAGGCAATATTACAAAAGTTAGAGATCATGAAATTATTTCTTACAATTCTTCACAATATCACATCCTAAATGCATTGTGAGAGAGAGATGTAAGACAAAGGCCTATATCAGAACCAATGACAAATGGGTATCCCATATAAATTAAGTAAAAAAAAAAAACTTAAAAGTGAAGCTAAAGTTACAAGGAACCAGTCAACAACTACTAGATTTCAGTAAGTTGTTTGCAGGGTTTCAGTATCTGGGAAATTGTAGAAACCGAATATTTGAATCTAACATTTTGTCATTTAATTTTCCATTTTTGTTCTCATCTTCTGATGGAGGAAAATGCATCACTCTTCAGCCATATATTACTTCAGAGAATTTAATGCAGGCCTCAGACTCAAAATTCAACATATTCAATCTTATATGCCATATGATGAGCTTCATTTTGACTACAATCCTTCTACCATACAATATCTAGGACGAAATTCAAAGTTTAAATGTAAACCTAAACATAAGTAGGTAAATACATTAAAATAGTGATGAAGGGTTATAATTATCTAGTGCACACGAAGACGGTGGCTCCAAAATAGATATTTATTACATGATAAGTCAATGCAGTTTCACAAGAACCACAGGGACAGTACTTCTAAACAGTCAAAAGCATTTTGAATGCTCCAGAAGAAATTTCACTGAAAAGCTAGTTCCAAAGAATCTTTTAAGTGAAAACCCACTGAGTAACAATTTCAGTCTCTCCATGTGAACCATGTGTTCTAAGTCCTGGTAATATGATAGCAGTCACTCAATGCAACAATTCAGATCAAATATGCTCATTTCCCTAAAGAAATCTGCTCATACAGCATGAAAAGCCCTATTTTTCCTACTACACATCTTTCCACTCTAAATATCAGATTGAGTTTCTTTCTATTGATCCATAACAGTGAGATTCTGTTCAGTTCTACCAGTTTCTGTCATGTACCTAATCAATTATGTGCCGGTACAATCTACCAAAGAGATTGAATCAATCATCAGAAGAAGATTTAGGACAACAAGTAGGATAAGTTCTGGTGAATCCTAGTTACCAAGAAAGCAATTGATTGACAGCCTAACAGCAAATTGATCACACTTGAATGTTATGAAATATTCATCAAAACAGGGGGAAGAAACACCCTAAATCCAAGATCTTGATTCATTATATACTATAACTGATGATTTTTTTGACTGATATATTAGGAAATGATACCAACTTCAATTCAATAACAAACTGAATATTAACATGCAGGCACGATAAACATGAGGAAGGTTAACAGTATCCACAAGAGTTGCAATGCAACTTAGAAAGTTGTTGGAATATTTGGATAATTTGGCAAGTCAAACCAAACAATAATTTGTGAATAGTAGTTACCCAAGAAGAAAAACATATTGCCCTGTCAGGTTGTCGATATTTCTAGTCCTCTGCAACAATACCAGCTGAGGAATTATTGCAACAGCTTCCAGGTACAAGGAAAATGCCCACATAACCTATAACATTGTATTGCAAGAAATACAATGTTTAAAAAGAGAGGCATCTTTCTAGCACAAATTTCATAAGAATATTTGGTACTGTTAAAAAAGCAAAGAAAAAAAACATACCTCCATGAAGGTGAATTTCTCATGAATAACTAACGCCAAAACTAAGCAAGGTAATACAAGGAAAATATGGCGGAATGTGTCGTGATCTCTATCATAAGATCGGCGAACAATCTTGTGGAACCTCATGTACCATACAATTGAAAATGAGCTCCCCAAGAATATTAACTTCATGATGGTATTATACGGGGACCTAAAATTGGTAAAAATATCCAAGTAGCGAGCAGCAAAAACAAGAGCATATAATTCTTGAGTCCTCAGAGAAATGCCTGCATATAATAATTTTGGGAGTCAAATATCATGATTTTATAACATTTTATAAATTTCAAAAACTGGGAAAAAAATGTAAAAATCTTTGCAATTATAATGCAGCCTCTTACCATATTGCTCATATTTGAAACTTTATTTGTCAGATCTGCTTCATTACAAATTTTTTATTTTTACAGGCATGCATTACATCTTTTATGTGCCAGTTATGTTTACAGAAAGTGCGAAAACAAAATTAGGGTTTACATTAAGTTTCAAAAGGCAAACAAAGGATTATTAATAAGTAATCATAAATTTTGCAAAATTGTCCTAGCACTTGTGTGTTTCTGTCTTTTTTTTTCTTTATATGTGGGATTTGTGTCCTTTTTTTTTTTTTGAAAAAGAAGGGAAACAATAAAAATGCCTTTTAATAATTATTCCCAAAAAAAAAAGCACAATTTTCAAATATGAAAAGCACAAAAAGAAGTATACGAAATTAATGTACACATTATGTATTGATAGTTTCGAACACTTGATATTGAGGGATTTTATCTCTAATATGAAGTAAGCCCAAAGTGGTTTTGGCAAGCTAAGCTATAGGACATTTTGAAAAATTGTTTCTAAACGAAAATACAACACAAGACCAACAACAAAATGTCTTATACCAACTATATGGGGTCTGCAACACAAATCCTATTCCACCATCTCAATACGTCAAAAACCATATATTTGGTTAGACAGGCGTATTTTAGTTATTTGTAACCAACTCCATCCAAGACCTTTCGGTCTTCCTTATACCCTTTTAGATTCTTCAATATTTATACCTTTGCACCTGCGCATGGCACCATTGCTAACATGCATCCTAATCATTTCATAATCCTCATTGTTTTGCATAATTTTTTCACACAGATAATTTTTTATTGATTTTAAGTGTCATAAGTTAGCCATTAATTTCGTGTGTGTTTATAGACCATGAAGAAAAGGGTAATAAAATTATGCACAATTCTTGCGACCCTGAAGCTTCCTTATATTCTTCACTTGAATTTGCCTGTGAGATTAGAAGTAATTCCTTTGAGATACGAATTCCAATGTATGCATGAAGGTCATCAGCATCACTTTTTTTTGGGTGTATAAGTACTCTTCATATTCATGTATAATTACTTAACCTTTTCCCTTTTTTTCCCATGTTCTTAACCAAATTTTCATTCTCAGAAACTCATTTCCCGAAATCATGTCATCTCATGGCGGAATTTTCAATGTAAAATTTCATTTCCTTCTTGTTTCATACTAGTGGACCCAATAAAAATCATGGTTTTCTTTTCTTTTCCATTGATGACTTCATAACCTTAACATGCATTTGCTATATATTTCATGCATTGTGAAGTATAAATTCCATAGTTATTTCATGTGCATGGACACTCTTACTTTTGGCAGCATTCTTATAAGCTTCCTTCTTATTAGCAATTTATTCTCATGCATGGATTTTGAGTGAATGACTTTTTCTATTGAGTAAACAGCTCACCGCCTAATAGTTCTTTCCACGAATGGGGTATTTCGATGTGCAACTGCCTTCTTTTCCAATGAGAATTTAAACCATAAAAACAACAAACGTATGAAAACAAATAAATTAATTATATAGCTATCTTCTCCTATATAATTAAACATATGCAGCGAATATAACAGCTCCTTACTTTAGTTAGCTGCAGCCCCCTATATTCTCGTAAAATCTTGATAACAGTATCTTTTAACCCAAAAACAAACATGAAAGCTTAAGATTCAACAAGCAAAAGCACAAATCCAGGTGAAAAAGTCGCCACAATTTACACAAAAAAATAATTCCCCAAAAGAAAATCCAAATTGTGAGAAATGAATTGACTAATCGCAGAAAACCCATCAGTTGATGAATGCAATTATGAAAAATTCCAAACCGTGAATCAAATAGAACGAAAGAGACAAAAAAGGAGATTAGTGGAGACGTACCAGCGCAGGATTTAATAGTGTGGATCTTGAGAAGCAGCACAAGAACGCTAGCTAGATGGGTCATGTCCCCGGCTAATCTGAATATATTCATCTTCGACAGATAAGGCTAACAGATCGATCAGAAATTCTTCTAGATCTCCGATCAATCGGATTGACAGAGGATTCTAGGGTTACGTTTCGATATTTTTTGTTTTTTCTATTCTCTTTCTGCTGTACTTTTTGACTCTTTGAGGGGCAAATAAGAGACCAACTCGCTCGAAGAGAGGGACCGAGAGAGAACCGTTTTAATTGGAAAAGCGACGTCAACGAGACCAGTACCAAAGCGTCGCACATGCGAAACTTCACGTGAGTGTTAGATAGGAAACGTTACTGATGCTTTTCAAAATAATCCTGATTCAGTCCTCTAATTCTCAGTAATTAGAAAATAATGATACCCTTTTTAAAATAATCGAGAACTAATATAATTTTTTACTATTCCTACAAGATTTCTTTCAAAAATACCCTCAAGAGACTTGTGAAAAATTTTGTTTGTTATCACGTTTTAACGAGGTTAAGAAGTGTTTTGGGTATATAACCTTTTACTAATTTTTAACTTAAATTTTTTTTTTGAAAATAATGTGGCATTTCAAGCTTTTCACTCTTTTCATCCATGCAATAACTTGTTGGATAGGTTACTTTTTATTAAAGAATGGTTAATCTGAGATATCTGCATTATCTTGGTATTTGTTTATCCTTTGGGCTGCAGCCATTGAATTGGTCCAAAATAGCCATTTGAGAAAATCAATGCATCAAAGGTAAAAACACATCAAACAATAAAATTCTATCTACTTAATATGTAAATTTAGGTGCCATCCTTTGATCATTTCCCTTAATTATTTTCCTCACATTTTATAGCTAGGAAGGTTGGTTTACAATATAGTTATAAGTTTTAGCCTTAGTAAAAAAAGGTAGAAGAAGAGATCCACTAAATTGAAATGAAATATGTAGAAATTAAATTAGAATTACTTCAAAAACTCTTCATCCATCAAGCTTCCCTTGCTTGATCTTCCATAGGGGCTAGCTTTTTCATCCATGGAGGTTCAACCAAACAACTATAGATTCCTATTTATAGGCAAATGGAGGGGTAGAAAAGCCATAATGGCAGGCATAAAATGGGTTATAGAAAATTCTTGTAATGGCTCAATTCATGGTTTGAATGCAATTATAAATAGTCTCAAGGTTAAATTAGGCAAAACTCGTGTTATAGGGAAAGGTGATTTAGTAATAAACAGGTAGATCTTAGTCATTTTGAGAGAAAAAAAAATTAAATTTGCATCATACACATAGACCTTTAAAGATGTATATAAACCATGTGTATTTTGGTATTCCAATTATACACACACATATACACACATACCTACATGCATATATAGTTACAGGTGCACAAAATGTGAACCAAGGTCTATCTTCCCCACATGCCTCCCCCCACCTAAAAATACCTTTCTCCACTCAGGTCCCAAACAATAGCCCTCCCAAATCAGAAAAAAATATTACATCTTATAAATTCTTTTAGAAGAGTTTTATCTCCTTCGGATAGCAAACTAACCAACTATGTAGTAGTCTAAGGACATCTCTTTCCATGGAGGTCAAATTCTTTTCCTCATTCTTAAAATTCTTCTATTACTTTCTCCCCAAATTCTCCATGCAGTGGCTGCAAGGATTAAATTGCAGAGAATATCTGCAATAGCTTTTCATTTCCTCTAGCCCCACGCTTCTAAAATTTGTCTAAAATCCTTTGGTTGTGTCCAAGATATTTTGAACGTTTGGAGCGACACACCGCATAGTCTTATAGCACCCTTGCATTGCACAAACAAATGAGCTACACTTTCCTCTTCCTCCTTACATATGCAGCACATGTTTGGGAGCTGCCAGTCCCTATTTTTCAAATGATCTACTATTAAAATCTTGTCCAAGGCTGCTGTCCATACAAATTGAATAACTATGATATTGTTCTTGAGTGTTACCCTAAAAGACGTTATTGTTTAAGGGAGTCATAAGCTTACATATATAGACCTTCACTTTCTCCTCCTAAAGCAATGTGAAATTTTAGGATCTCATATCCACCTTCATCAAATGAAAGTATGCTTCACTACTTGCCTCTAGCTAGATATCATGACTTATTAAAGTAAAGTATAAGGAAACAAGTTCTGAACGGCAAATATAAGAATTAAAACTGAAAACACTGTCTTATAGATGTTAAGAGACGGTGGGAGGTTATAGAAAAAGTTAATTTCAGATATGAGTTTAATTAGTTGAAAAAAAATGGAAAAACAAAATGATGCCCTACCATTTTGGGAAAAGGATAGGAGCAAAAACATCTAATTTTGTTTCTTGTTAAGAGAAAGAAAATACTTTATCACAAAAGCATGGGCCCATTCCTTATATTATATTTTTTTTTCTTTTTTAACACGATTTGCAATTTTTCCACCTCCAAATTAGCTGTTCAGGTTCAAGTTCCACCTTCACTCTACTAAAGGAAATCCTACCCAATGTTTCTAGGTTCCTTGATACAACCATGGTCAAGAATAGGGACACCAATGGAGTAACCTTGCCCGGCCACTAATAGTTAGGGTTTGGTAGGACTAAAATCAAGTTGGGGGCGGATTTAGGTTTAGCTCAACCCGCCCCACCCGGCCCAAACATGATATCTATATATTAAGGGAAAGGGGGGTGGCGATTGACGTGTCACCCCCCGTTGCTTCGGAGGCTCGGGACAGCCTCGGGCAGGTTCGGAAGTCCGAACCTGTAATTTTAAATTTTTTTTTAAAATATCGTTTCTTCCTCTGCTAGCGTCCTCCGGCATCTTCTCGGTTGTTCCAGAACCCAGCCCAAGAAACTGCAAAATCAACTCTCTCTTTCCCTCTCATCTTCCCTCTCCTGTCGAAACCCCACATCTCTTCTTTCTCTTCTCTCTCTTTCAATTCGCCGGCGACCCCCACCCCCTCTTTCCCCTCTGTTGCTTTCTCGCAACCCCACCATTCCATCTCTCTCCCTCCCTTCCTATCACCCACAACGCAACCCTTCATCTTCCCCTTCCTCTCTCTCTCTCTCTTTCTATCTCTCTCTCCATCTCACGAACCTGGTATGCCCTCCTACAACGGAAGATGAAAGCCAAACATTGCCGTCGACCCTCCTCTCCCCACTTACAAGACCCTTCCTCCCCTCCACTCCCCACCCCCCCCCCCCCCCCCCCCCCCCCCTCTCTCTCTCTCTCTCTCTCCATTCCTATCACTTGCAACCACCACCTTCCTCTCTCCTTTAATCGCCAACGCAGATCTTCTTCTTCAAGCCATCTTGCTCTACAACTCCTGTTCACCCTTCCCGAAACCCCTGTTTTGGTCTCTTCCCAATGCAAACCTACAATGACGTCACGGTTCCGATGGTTTTCTTCTTCCATGGCGGTGGTATCGCATTCGTCAGCGCCGATTCCAAAGGCTACGACATCGTCTGTCGCCAGTTATGTTCACCGGCACCGACGCAGGATTTCCCCAACCGCTCACCGTTCACATAATTTGGGGATTCTTCCATCTTCGTTCCATCTGGGATTTTCTTCGTCTTCTACTTTTGGGTACATTTGCCTTTCAATGCAAAATGCAATCCTGTTAAAGGTAAGGATTATACTTTTTCCTACTTTTCTAATTTGGGGTTTCTTCGATCTTAGTTCTTAATCATGGGGTTTCTTCGTTTTCTTTTCTGGGGGGCTTTTTTTTCTAAGCATTTTTTCCATCGGATAACCATTTGATGGTCTCTCAACAATTTAATGAGGTTATAAATTACTTTGGTTAAACAATTCCATTCTTTCTCTTTTATTTCTTGACGTCTCTGCAATTTTTTTTTTTTTTTTTTTGGCTTCAGGTATGTCTTTTGAACTGTTCATACACTAACCCGACGACGTTCTATTTTTGTGTCTCAGAAGACGAAGCTCTCTGCAAAAGTAAGCCAAACGTGTGCACTTCTTCAATGTAAACATCTTTATGCGTGTCAATTTGGCTTCGATTTCACCTGCCTTCAGTGGTTTTTTAGATTCCGACTTTATTAGCCAGATTTCAAGTTGCGATTTTGTATTTGTATTTGTGGTAGGTATAGTAAAGTTTTCTTTTGAAAATTTTCTTCTTGCAAAGCCCAAAAATCTCAAAATCATAAGATAAAGACCCCCTACGATGTTCTGCTTTTTTGTATCTCAGAAGAGAGATCAAAAGTAACCCAAATGTGTTGACTTGCTTAACGTAAACATCGTTATGTGTGTCAATTTGGCTTCGATTTTGCCTGCCTCCAGTGATTTTTTAAGCCAGATTTCAAGTTGTGAATGCTCTGATACCATGATAAAAGCTACTTATTGTGAACATCGTTATGAGTGCTCTGGTGACTTCCTCAATAAGAGCTACTTATTGTGAGATTCTTGATGTTGTATTATTAACTAGCTTTTGAGCTTTGATTTTTAGTATTTCATGCAGTTTAGGCAATGTTGTTTTTTTATTATTTCTTGCAACGACCAAGCCTCTCGAGATCATGAGATAAGGACCCACGGATTTGCAAAAGGAATACAATGTGAGTTAATCACCAAAAAAGTAAGTTTCTGGATTTGAATTATGCTTTTCTAATGGATTTACGCATGCATATGTTCACATATGGATTAAAATGTTTTTTTGACCCATGTTTGACATTATTTTTTCTATGATACATATATGCACATTTTCACGCATATGATCATGTATAGATCAATCTTTTTAGACTTGAACCTCATGAAGAACTTGGAAAAATAAAATATGTGTACCACCTAGAGATACGTAAAAAAGTTCATATAAGTTCAAATGCTCTCTGTGTTTCAGCAATGGCATCTGGACAAGTGTGGTAGAAGTCCTTCATTATCAAATGAAGCCAAACATATATTCCAGTGAATTGAAGAAGCATATTCAGGTGAAAGAACTACTCTTTCTGATAATATTATTGTCCTTCTACCATATTTATCCACTGTTTTATTGAGTTAGCAATTTTTTTTCAAATATATACACGAGCCAGTGTTATCTGATGAGGGAAAGAGAATGTTGTATGATGCAGGCTTATACAATCCACATGAAGAAGAAGAAGAAGACAAGTTGAGTATCTCTTCCCGAAATTTAAAAATCCTTCATTTTCTTTATTTATTTCTTCTTTCAGATGTCTAATATGTTCCACAGAAGATTTATTTCCTTCCATTATATGCAAAACCCATTTACCATTTAAGTTCAAACCTAACCCTTGATTTTGGTATTTTTCTTAGAAAGTCTATTTGCCAAGTAAGTTCAGATCTAACATCTAATTTCTTTATTTTTCTTACAAATACATGTGTTTCTAGGTTTGAGGTAGAAACTTACTGTGTGCAATAGGGTCATATGGAAGTATATTCCGACAAGTGGGGGTTTTTCGCCTCACTTATGCTAAATCTTTATTTTGACCAGCTTCTTATTTGGTGCATTTCATTAGTCTATGTGGCCTCACTATGGATGGTAAACGTGTATCTACATTTCATAAGTTGTCAAGTAATAAAAAAGTAGTGATCTGGTCATGGTCATGTGTGCATTTATGCTCACTTCATGACCAAATAAATGTAGAGACACCAACAATTACGAGCACTGTTTTATCTACACACCCCTAAAATTTTGAAATTGGTGTGGATTTGGGTCAATATAGGTGTCAAACTCAGACTCTTAGGGAGGGGGAAGTTTCCTACGCATCACATGGCAGGTCTGAGTTTGGTAAGTCGGGGGATCATTTTGCAACTGGTCATTGTGGGGGCCGGGTGGTTTTGCTTGGAAGGACTGATAATAAGGACATATGTTTCTCATCACTTGCATGTATTTATTTGTTACTTTTACACTGTAGATCTTAAATCTCACTGTGATGCTTTTCCTTACCCGTTTTGCATCTTGGTGTCTTACGGCGGGTTTTTTTTATTTACTTTTGTTTATATACTGACTGTCCTGTTTCATTTGGCAGTTGATATCATTTCAGCAATTGAGTTTGGTAAGTCGGGGGAGCATCTTCCACCTGGTGATTGTGGGGGCGGGATGGTTTTGCTTGGAAGGACCGATAATAGAGATGTATGTTTCTCATCACTTCAATGTATTCATTTGTTACTTTTACTTCCAAACTTGACATACTATGTCATCCCTATGTATTATTAATTTCTAGCAATATTATAATATTTTACAATAATTTCATCTGTAGAATGGTAGATATCAGAGGGATATGTAGAGAATGGACCACACAATTAGTAGGCATCCTAAATTCTATGTAAAACAGAGTTCCAAAGCCATGAACCCGAGCTACTTCTTTTATTCCATTGGAATTGATTAAACTTTTGTACAAGTAGGTACTTTTTGGCTTAATGAAATGGTAATTGTTCTTGCAAGTGATTCGTTTTATTCAGTTTGATTATCTCAAGAGCTTCGAAATAGAGGAGAGAATAAACAAGATCAGATCGTGCCAGAAATCTAATGGTGCTTTGTTTCTTTTTTCCACAAAGTACAATTGGAACATTCCCCACAAATATTATTGGCTTAGATTTATGCTGAATATCTATAGGAAACATCAGCAGTCTGCAACACATTCAAGTGTTTCTTGGTTGCCTTTTAGCTTAATAGTCCCTCTTACCATCGCTATCTTCCTCATATTTTTTCTTCTTCAATTTGCTAAAATAAAGTATGTTGTTTTCATTGTTGATTCCATCTTCTTATTATGAGGTTTTCTTCCCATTCCTTTCTCAGGGGATCGTAATTATTCATGACTTTCATTGCGTTCTTGCTTAATGAATTGAATGCCTTAGATGATCCTTAAAGAGCATGTATGTATTTCTACTGGCAAATTACTTTTTTCTTGTGAGTTCTTTTGGTCCTTCTATTTGTGAACTTCCACAAAATAGTAATAACGGTCCTTTTTTTTTTTTTTTTTGCTCAATTGAAATACCAACTAATTAGATTTGCCAAATATACAGGGGCCATATGTGTTAATGGGGAGAAAATATCTACTGTTGGTTTGAGTGTGACACCAAAGCTGTACCATCTTAAGTTCACTCATGGTCAGAAAGGTGCAGAAGAACAGATGGGAAAAAGCCAAGACTCTTCAATCGCCTCCACACCCTTCTCCCACAAACCCACCAAACTAATAGCAGCATTTGTTTTCCATCTCTCTTCCCTTTTTTTTGTTGCTTTTTGAGTGAATAATGGATCTGTATATCTGTGGTTGCAAATGGTTGGGGTTGTTTTCGGATGGGTTTCGGCAGTAAAGAAGTCCAAGAACCGGAAGGTGCAGAAGAATATATTTTAATAATACTGACAAAAATTTGACAATTTTAGTGCTTGAGATTTTATATGATATGTCTGTGAAGCTACAAATGAGATGCATATATGTCGTATTATCCTTTTTCTTTTCTGTTTTTCAGCATAACACTCTTCTTTTTCACTATAATCATTTTTTTTATTTTTCTTTTAATTTATTTAGTTTTTATTTTTCATTTTTATTTGGTAGATGTTAGACCTCATTGGTTGGATTCAACTTTTCCTGTGGCATTCAATTATTCCATCATTCAAAATTCATTTTTAAAAACTATTTATCAGGTCAATAAATTGTGATTATTATTATTACTAATCATGAAATGCTTGCATTTAATCTGGTGTTTGTAATTTCGATTGTGTTATTCCTCTTCTATGTACGAAATTATATCTTTTTTACATTTTTGGATAAAAAATAAGAGGTTGGTCTGGGTGATTTTTTTTTTAACAAAAGATTCTACATTTTGGACCCAATAATTTTTCAAATTTCTTTCGCCCAATAATTCATATTTTATTTTTTCACATTTTTTTCTTTTTTATTTTTAAAAATGCCAACAAAACTCCAGGTTAAGGTTGATGTCTATTTCTTTTCTTTTCTCCATCATATTTCTTTTCTTTTTTTTTCTTTTTTTTTTAACTTTATTTTGACTTCGATATCCAACATAGCGTTATAAGATCTGTTTCGTTATAGTGAATATATATATATATTTTTGTTCTCAATCGAATTTCATAGTTAATCCGAATTAAGTTTGTATGTTTGTGATGACATTGACAAGTGTTTTTGTCCAGATGCCCGTGCAATGCACGGGCCATAATGCTAGTTCATATATTAAAGTATAATTTTTATATGTTTATACAATATATATTAGTTTCATATATAGAAATTCATAATTTATTATTAAAATATATTATTGTTATAGACATTTTCTACTAATAACACTTTTTTTACATTTTATACTTCAACCAGGTCAAACCCACCCAGCCCTATTACCAACCCGACAGGGACAAGTTAGGGTTTGGTTACTTTGGGTATTGACTAAACTTTTACAAGGACAGGTTTAGTTGCTCCAGCTAATATAAATTTGGTATCAGTTAATAGACGATGTCCCACTATGCTTTATTGTAAATGTTGTACACCACCTATTTAGGTGCAATGACCTTCATCGGTAGCAGATTAATTGGAAAAGCGACGTCAACGAGACTAGTACCAAAGCGTCGCACATGCGAAACTTCACGTGAGTGTTAGATAGGAAACGTTAGTGATGCTTTTCAAAATAATCCTGATTCAGTCTTCTAATTTTTAGTAATTAGAAAATAGTGATATTCCTTTTAACATAATTAAGAACAAGTATAATTTGGCTATTCTTAAAAGATTTCTTTCAAAAATACCCACAACAGACTTGTAAAAAATTTTGTTTGTTATCACGTTTTAATGAGGTTAAGAAGTGTTTTGGTGTATATAATCTTTTACTAATTTTTAACTTAAATTTTTTTTTGAAAATAATGTAGCATTTCAAGCTTTTCACTCTTTTCATCCATGCAATAACTTGCTGGATATGTTATTTTTTATTCGAGAATGGATTAATCTGAGGCATCTGCATTATCTTGGTCTTTGTTTATCCTTTGGGCTGCAGAAATTGAATTGGTCCGAAATAGACAGTGCCTTCTCAATTTGAGAAAATCAACCAGTAAATGCATCAAATCAAAGGTAAAAAAAAAAATATCAAATAATAAAATTCTGTCTACTTGATATGTAAATTTAGGTGCCATCCCTTAATTATTTTCCTCACATTTTATAGCTAGGAAGGTAGGTTTACAATATAGTAAGTTTTAGCCTAAGTAAAGAAAGTAGAAGAAGATATCCACTGAATTGAAATGAAATATGTAGAAATTAAATTAGAACTACTTGAGAAACTCTTCATCCATTAAGTTTCCCTTGCTTGATCTTCCATAGGGGCTAGGGGCTAGCTTTTTCATCCAAAGAGCTTCAACCAAACAACTATAGATTCCTATTTATAGGCAAATGGAGGGGTAGAAAAGCCATAAGGGCTGGCATAAAATGGGCTATAGAAAATTCTTGTAATGGCTTAATTCATGGTTTAAAGGCAATTATAAATAGTCTCCAGGTTAAATTAGGCAAAACTAGTGTTATAGAGAAAGGTAATGTAGTAATAAACAGGTAGATCTTAGACATTTTGAGAGAAAAAATAAATAAATTTGCATCATACACTTTTGGAAAAGTGGCATAGACCTTTACTGATGTATACAAAACATGTGTATTTTGGTATTCCAATTATACACAAGCACATGCACACATAGACACACATACACATATGCACATATAGTTATTTTTGTTTTTCTTCCCTCTCTTGTGTATGATGTGAAATTTTGAGGTGTCTACAATTATAGTAATTGCCCTTTATTGAGGGATAGTCAAATATTTTGATCAAATGTAATCAAATTTTCACTAACTAAGAGGCTGTTTGGTAACGTTTTTTTTTTTAAAACAGTTTGAAAACTAAAAACGTTTTAAACTGTTTTTTTAGTTTTTGAAAACAAGTGACAAAAAACCCGTTTGGTAACAATAACTGTTTTTGGGGTTTTTGAAAATAGGTGACAAGAAACCCATTTCGTAACAATTGGTTAAAAACAAAAAAGAATCAAGTTTTCAAAATCAATAAATATGCATTACTATACAACTTGCAAAGCCATTAAACTATAACAAATTTGCGATGAAAAAAATTACCACAAATTACAAAAGAAAGCTTCTATAACTTTCTGGTGGGAAGCTGCTTATCACAATATCTATACTTGCAGTACAAAGATAAGCGATATGCTTAGAAGGCCTGTGATGAGATGAACATTGGATGCACAAGTGTATGAAAATTACAATTGATATGTAAGCCCTTAGCTCAATCACTTTCGGATAACAATGCCTTTCAAAGTTATAAAAGGATTGGTATGTCCTTATATAGATTCAATCATACAACCCCT
Organism: Buxus sempervirens; assembly: GCA_947561395.2. NCBI lineage: Eukaryota > Viridiplantae > Streptophyta > Magnoliopsida > Buxales > Buxaceae > Buxus > Buxus sempervirens. Next base: position 27,468,453 of record OX387192.1, read on the forward strand.
CTTGTTCCCAAATGTCCACAAGAAATCTACCATTTCTTGTCAGATGGAGCCCAATAAATATTCATAAACAAGGAATTGCCAATAACAGGGAATATAACCGATTGAAACCATCAAACTATGGAGCAGAATTACCATGAGAGGGATGGGTTGGGGGAAAGGCTTGCTTGTCCCTAATAAACTATCATAAGTTGCATTACTATTAGTAACAAAGATGGTATTAAGCCAAAGCTTTACTAAAGAGGATTAATGTATATATCAGATATAAATAAATGCTACAGGATTGTGTATCCTGGCTTTTCAGGAATCAAGAGCTCGCACAAGATAATTTACTTAGAAGCTGTGTTTCCCAGTAGATAAAACAGGACAAGAAGCCAAACAAACAGAAGTGAAAAGCACAACAAAGGCCATCTTCCCCAATTGCAATAGATAATGTAAAGATAGTCTGTATGACCTTGAGAGACACATGAGCCAAGGGATTTAAGATGGAAGCACTTGGCCTTGTAGACATGTAATCTGTGCAAGCTTTCGCCACTCTTGTGGCTGCTCACAGGGACGGAATGAGTGTTACTCAAATTAAAAACCCTTCATTGACGATAATGTATTTGGATGAAGAAACATGAGACTAGGAGAAAGGAGATGTTTAAGAAGATAAAATATGATCTGGATTGGGGTTTACAGCCTAACCTAGCCAAAGAAACTCAATCAAGCCTCACTTAACAAAGAGCAGTCTAAAGTCGAAGGATTCGTGATTTCAGAAACGAAACAACATGAATGTGGAAGGAGATGAGAGATTTGAGAGAGTCTTACATTGAGAGAATCAATGCCCTTGCCTTCTGCTTCTTTTCTTTCAACCTTGATTTTTGCATCTTCTCTTCTCATCGTGCTTGTGAGGAAGATGAGTTTTGTGCGAAGGAGAGAGACGAGAGGCAGAGGTATCGAAGAAGAAAAAAAGGTATATTACAAAAATGCCATCCAATGAAAAACGATTCATTGTTTTTAGGAACGGGGTTGTTTTTTAACTGTTTTTCTGAAAAACGATTTGAAAACTCTCCCAACCAAACAAGTTTTCAGTTTTCAGTTTTTAAAAACTTAAAAACAGGGTTCAAACATGTTACCAAACACCCTCTAACTAACTACGATATTGCTCTTGAGTTTTACCCTAAAAGATCTCATTGTTTAAGGGAGTCATAAGCTCATATATATAGACCTTCAATTTCTCCTCCTAAATTAATGTGAAATTTCAGGATCTCATACCCATGCTCATCAAATGAAAGTATGCTTCACTACTTGCCTCTTGTTAGATATCATGACTTACTAAAGTCAAGTATAAGGAACTAAGTTTTGAATGGCAAATCATACATATACATAGTAAAGCAGAGTATAGAAACACCACTTTCTCTCTTCTCCACATAGACATCCCCTTCTTTCTCCAGTGGCCCCTTTGGGCCCTACTAAAACTCCATACTCTATCTCCTCTAGTACAATATTCTCACTTCTCTCATATCTCTTTTGGGTCCCATACAAATAAGATAAATTTTTATTTAAAAACCACACAAACAAGATAAATTTTATTTAAAAAATATCTTATTAAAAAAAAAAAAAGAAGGGACGTCCCCAAGAAATAAATACATAGGAAAGGGACCTCAACGTGGACATGGCCCTTTCTCCAATATTATCTTTAACTAAATTAAAATTATAAGATTAATCTTTATCTTTTCAGAGTCCTAGAAACCCATAATTATCTATCAACTAAAACCCTGTACTCTCTCTCCTCCACATGGAATCCTAAAACACCATATTCTCTCTTCTCCACATGGATATGCCCTCTTCTCACCAATAGCCCTTTCTCCAATGTTATCTTTAACTAAATTAAAATTATATAATTAATCCTTATCTTTTCAGAGTCCTGGAACTCCACATTCTCTCTCTTCCACGTGGACATCCCTTTTTTCTTCAATGGTCCTTTTGAGCCTCGCATCAAAATAATTTATATTAAATCAATAATTTCTAAAAATATATATATGTAGCCCTTTCTCCAATGTTATCTTTTAAATTAAAATTATATGATTAATCCTTATCTTTATAGAGTCTTGGAACACCACTTCTCTCTCCTCCACGTGGACATCCTATTCTTTCCCCAATGGCCCTTTTGGGCCCCACATCAAAATAATTTATTTGAAATAAATAATTACTTAAAATATATATATCTTACGTCCACGTGGAAATGGCCCTTTCTCCAATGTTATCATTAACTAAATTAAAATTATATGCTTAATCCTTATCTTTTTAGAGTCTTGAAACACCACTTCTCTCTCCTCCACGTGGACAATAATTTTTAAAATAGATTATATTTGTTTTTTTTTTCATTAATAATCTTCACATGAGTAATTTTTGCCATTAAAACCTTGGACTATAAATAAATTATTGGTGTGCTTACACATGGTAATAAAACGTCCAAGTATTATAAATACTCATTATAGCGGTTACTTTAAATTGTTTAAAAATAACATATTTAAATATATATGTTCTTGTGTTCAGCACAGGTAAAACGGCCAGTATAAGAACTAAAACTGAAAACACTATCTTACAGATGTTAAGGTGGCGTTTGGGATTGCTCATCCTTATGGGTAAGTACTTAATAGTTAAGTTATCTACTTTAAGAACTTATCCATAATTATAAGCAGTTGTTTATTTGAAGGAATTTTATGTTTGGTAAATACTTGTATTAAGCACTTAGAGAGAGGGAGAACTGCATCACATTTGCAAAAGAAAGGGAGTCTGAGGAAAAAAAACAAGCGAAGTCATAGTTGGCGCCACCACCACAAGCAAAAGGGAGTTCGAGGAAAACAACAAAAAATTGGGCTACATTTGCAGAAGAATCTAGCCTTCTTTTCTCAAGCTGTCTTTAGTTTGTTTTGGGGCTCGAAATTAGTGTTACCGCATCTGACTCGTCTTTCTACAAATCTCATCTATCTACCTTGTTTGTTCTAGGGCCAGGCTTTTGGCATCTTGTTCTTCATTTTCTTCCATCCCTAGGTCGCCGGCTGCATCTCCTCCTTCAGCGCCTTCTTTGATCAATCACCGATTTCTTAGCTTCTCTTCTGCGTTTCGATCTCTGAGGTCCTTGGTTCGTCGGTGGAGTCACGGTGTTGATTAGAAGTCTCCTTTTATCCTTAGGTCTCAGATCAGGACTGCTGCTCCTGTGATCGAACAATTCGAGCGGAAGATCGCCATCACCACAAGAGATCGTTGAGCAATACCTCGTCATTCCAATAAAAGAAATCCTTGGCTACTCCGTCGAGTTTGGACCGGACCAATTGCATTAAGGTGAAGGAGAATGTGATTGTCGCAATAATAAGCTTCGACCGTTTAGGTACTGTTCGTGATCAATCGATCCGAGAAGGAGGGCTTATCAAGAAAGAGGAAGGATAAGCTATTATAAGGGGCTTCTCCTTACGGGTCCCTTCCTCTAGTGCTTACGGGTAATCACTTACCCATTTAACATAACCAAACAATTTTTTAACTTAAAAAAAAGCTTTAATAAGCTATAAGCTAAGTTAAGCACTTAAGCAATCCCAAGTACAGCCTAAGAGTCGATGGGAGATTATAGAAAAAGTTATTTTTAGACATCAGTTTAATTAGTTGAAAAAATGGAAAAAAAAAGTGATGGGCCTACCATTTTGGGAAAAGGATAGAAGCAAAAACATCTAATTTTGTTTCTTGTCAAGAGAAAAAAATACTTTATCACGAAAGCATGGGCCCATTCTTTATATTTTAATTTTTTTCTTTTTTAGCACGATTTGGAATTTTTCCCCCTCCAAATTAGCCTTAGGATGTTATGTCCAATATCTCCAGGTTCAAATTCCACTTCACCCAACTAAAGGAAATCCCACCCAATGTTTCCAGGTTCCTTGATACATCAATCATGGTCAAGAATAGGGATACTAATGGAGTAACCTTGCCCGGCTACTAATAGTTACGGTTTGGTAGGGTTGCTAATCGGGCTGTGCCGGAACGGGCCCGGCATGAGCCTAGCACATTTTAAGTGTGCCAGGGCTGGCTGGGGCATGCTAGTGGGGCCGGCACGACATGGCCCATGGCCCTAGCCGTGTCGTGCTGAGCCCTAAATACAGGGCCCGTGGCCCGTTAGGGCATAGCCCGCTTGCGTGCTGACCCGCCAGGCATGCAGCTAGTCATTTTTCCCCCCAAAATGGTTCAAAAAAATTTTTTTATTTTTGTTTATAATTTTACCCCCCAATAGCCATATTAAGGGGGTATACTTGTAATTGATTGTAAATGACCATTTCTACCTTTCCAACAGCCAAATAACAGTCATATTTGAGGGTAGATGTGGTAAAATGCTACTTTTGGTTTTCTATAAATAGGCCTAACTCTTCCCACTCCAAACCACACCTCTTCTCATCTCTTCTTATTTTCTTAGAGTCTTGTTTAAAGTTTTGACCAATGACTGGTAGATTTGGCGGAGTGCTCACATGGAGAGGTCCATAGGCTGAACATTGGCAAATCTTTCAATAAGACTCTAAGAAAGTTATGAATTTTTTGTTTGTTTTTATTTCCTTCATTTTTTTCGTAGAGTCATGTTTAGTGATTTTGCTAATAGCCGGCAGAGTCACAGTGCTCCTTGAGCCTAAAAGTTAGCAAATCACTGAACAAGCCACTTTACGTCTACATAAGAGTTGCAAAAGTGTTACTTGTCTCGATTATTGTTTGGACAATCAAACAATAATCAATGCAAGTAACACTTTTGCAACTCCTCATATCGGCACGGTTTAAGAGGTAATTAAACATATTTTTTAGAATTTTTTTTTATGGTTTTTTACTATTTTTCTCATTTCTTTTTCTTTTTTTTTTTTTGCAAAAAAAAAAAAAAATACCCAGGTCCGCCAGGCCCGTCGGTGGCTTGACATGGCCTAGCCCTAGGTGTGCCACGGGCTAGGTCGTGCCGGGGGTTTTGGCTAATGGGCTGGCACGGTAGGCACACGCTAAACGGGCCTGGGCCTGTTTAGCAACCCTAGGGTTTGGTATGGCTAAAATCGGGTTAGGGGCGGATTTAGGTTTAGCTCAACCCGCCCCACCCGGCCCAAACATGATATTCATATATTAAAGTATAATTTTTATATGTTTATATAATATATATTAGTTTCATATATAGAAATTCATAATTTATTATTAAAATATATTATTGCTATAGACATTTTCTACTAATAACACTTTTTTTACATTTTATACTTCAACCAGGTCAAACCCACCCAGCCCTATTACCAACCCGACAGGGACAAGTTAGGGTTTGGTTACTTTGGGTATTGACTAAACTTTTACAGGGACAGGTTTAGGTTCAGAACCACCCTGTTGCCACCACAAGTCAAGAAGCTTAAGCAGCTTTCGAAATGCTAAAACATGTGTGTATGATGTATCCATTAGCTTTATTAAAGCTAATGGATGCAGACATTTTATGTGGGGAATAGCCAATTAAACATGTAGTTTCTCCTGCTAATATAAAATTGGTATACGTTAATAGACGATGTCCCACTATGCTTTATTGAAACTGTTGTACGCCACCTATTTAGGTGCGATGACCTTCATTACGGTGTTTAGGTGCAATGACCTTCGTCGTTAACGGATTAATCAAAATTTAGCAGGTAACGGACCTTTTTGGTCACGTTGCCAATGCTTTCAACAGCGTATACTTATCATAAGCAGAAGGGAAGACATAAAGGAAAGGTGATCTGAGGGAGCGATCTGCGCTTTGGTTCATGGCACATTTCTCAAGTTAGAGATGTAATGATGCTCATCATTATGTAACAGCGTGCTGGGCTTGTTACTTTCCGTTGCGGAAGAGATTGATTTGAGATTTCTAGATCATCTTCTTTCTTCGTCTTACTATTTCAGTTGCAGAGACAAGTTTCACACATGGATTATGACAAGGATAAGTGAGTGGAAATTTCGCATTGTGTTTGGTTTTGGAACTTTTGGTTACTGGGTTTGTTTGCAAATCGGTTGTTTGTGTTCAGCGGAAATGTGGAATCCGATGTTGGGTTTCCGGATTCAAATGCCAGTTATGTGAAATGGGGTAGCTTGTTCTTGTATAATGTCTTAAGGGGTTGTTAGATTTTTGCAAAATTTTTGAGCAAAGAGCGACATGAGGTTATTGTCTTTCGCTGCGATTGTTCCATTGGCGTTTCCTGTTTGTTAGTTATTAGTCATTTCGTCGATTGGAGAAAGGATCTCTCTATTTCTGATTCAATGTTTTGGTCACGATTATATTTCTTTTCCTTCATTTAGAATCTGGTATCCCTATTTCATAATGTAGATACAGAACTTTTTTTTAATCACTAGATCCAAATTCTAGATTGGTTCCATATGTACTGCATTTGACTTTTGAGTGCTTCATGATCTGCTGTGGAATCTTCAGATAAGCTATTTGTGTTCAGTTTGTTCTAGGTAACCAGATCTGTTACTTCTAATCACCTTTACTATTTTCCCTGCTTTGGTTGAACGGTTTTACCTTTTGGGTGCTTTTCCTCTGGAAAATGTTTCATTTTAGTTCATCTCATAACTTGTAATTTGTATTATTTCTGTTTCTATTTCTGTTTTGTTTCTTTCATCCAGTATAAATTCTACCAATTGTTAGGGCAAAATTCAGCATTGTGGTTTTATTACTTATTTTACCTAACCAAGTGATTTGCACACCCTGTTTCTTTCTGCTACTATCCTTTTCTCAATCATGGTTTTGGGTCAAATTTTATTATTCTAATTGTTATTGATTTCTTTGTGAAATGATTCTAGCGATACATGGGAATGGAAAGAAGAGGAGTATTGTCTCCGAGGAGATTCTCATATTGGTAAATCATCTGCTATGGTGCCGTAGTACTAGGGAACACTTACACAAGGCATCTTCCTTTAAGTGTAGTTGAAAATTTTGTTTGATGCAGGCATATCAAATTGCCTATGGGAAGAGGTGAACCAGAATGAAGATCTGTCTTACATGTTTAATGAAACAACCCCTATTAAGGCTTGTGGAGATTTGCCTTACCATGTTACCGATGGTGGGAGTGCATTCTACATCTTTCCTTAGCTTTTTGTCACAGATGGAGTTGCCTTGCATACCTTTTATTGATCTGAAAGCATGAATTTCAGAAAGCATGAACAAGGAATCAGAAGAATTTAGAGAGGCTCCTTTACAAATAAAGAGGAGGCGGATGCTACGGTTCAACAACCATATTGCAGATTCCTCTTGCAGTGAAATGACAACTGCTTTTGTTAAATCAAAGGTTGGTGGCAACCAGCCATTTTTTTGTGCAATTGTTTTCCTTCCAAATGCATTATATACTTACATGTTGCTTGATGCTTTTTTATTTTGACTAATAGTGCTGGAACCATGTTTACATCAATCTATATTTTTCTGCATCTAGTTTTCAGTATATGTGTCACAGTCGTGCCATAAATATTTTGTTGTTTTTAATTAATTCTTGGTAGATATGCTGGGCTTAAAATGCAGCCTTTCATTGTGTTTCACTTCCATAATGGATCTATTATTATATATTTTGTTGTTTTGAATTAATTCTTGGTAGATATGCTGGGCTTAAAATGCAGCCTTTCAGTATGTTCCACTTCCATAATGAATCTATTATTCATCAAAGCAATCTCATGTTTGTGTTGAATTTTGAACGGTCAATAGTAATCATTTGTCAATTGGCCTGAGTGCTTCCAGTGACGATTTCCATGTTGAGCTACTGGATTTATGCTTTCAATTTGTTTTCAGGATAGGGTTGATTTCACTGAAGAGGCTTTACCGGACACTTCACAGTGGGTTTCTGAATTTTCAGGTTTTTCTGTCTTGAGTTTCATCTGTTATCCATTGAGTATTAATTAATTCATTCATGTTATTCTAATTTTGTATTATCTGTTAGAAGATAGGAATACTTCTGGTAGCAACAGCATAGACCACTCATCTGAGGGGTGGTTCTCAAATTGCTTAAGTGATGCTGAGATGCATTTTAGCTGTGATGACATGTATGCTTCCTTCAACTCTTTCTTGATTCAATTACTCTTCCGTATTTGGGTGACTGTTTTGATATGTCATGTGCAGGAATATATCTGGAATCCCTGATGACCAAGTTGATATTGAAGGTAAGCAAATATGTAGATATCATCCAGTCTTGTGCAATTAGTTGTTCTTTTCTTCTATTTGAATTACAGGTAAAATGTTAATGTTGGACACTTTTTTCTAGAGTTGTGCGACATCCCTCCTGAAATTGGAGCTAATATGGTGCAAGTGTGTGGCAGCGAAACTCCACGAATTGTCTTTAAAGGTTTTCATCTGCTTCCTATATTTATTGTTCAATTAAAATTGATGAAATTTCTGGCCAGCCATTTTGAGACTCTCTGTTCTTTATACATAGGAAAGAAGTCTTACATAGAGACTTCCTCAAAACTGGCTTCATCTGTTGCCTATCCGTTTACCTTTATCAAACCTTGTGGAGTCCATGGCGATGTAACTCTGAAGGACATTAACCAGCGGATTCGCAGCCCACCCCCAAAGTCAAGGCATGATGATGATGACTCTTCTGCTCCTTATCCGACGTCTGCCTTGACTGGGAAGCCTGTAGTTGTTAAAACAAAAATCCGCACTGAAGGAGGAAAAGGAAGCATCACAATTATGAGAACCAAGGGCTAAGTAGATAAGTTTTTTTTTTTCTGGTTCTCTCTCGCTCTCCTAATTTCTTGGTTTGTGCTGGGTTATTTGTTCTAGTCCAAGTTGATGAGGCATTTTTTTGTATGGAACTATTTCCTAGAATTTGCAAAAAATGTAATAATTTTATGCATCCAAGTAGTTTTTTGAGTGAAGCATATATTGTTTTAGCATGATCATTTTAGGAAACAGGGCAATGTTTTTGAAACCAATATTTTACTTTAAAATGTCAAAATCTTCAATGAAGGTTTGTCAGAAATGGTCCTATAAATGGTGGAAATAGGGCTTTTATATCAAAAGCAGATTTTACAGATGGCTAACATATATGGTTGTCTATAAAATGAACAATCTCCATCAGCCTTGTCACATGGAAGAATAGGCAGTTACATTTAGGGAATGTTATGTATATCTACTCACACACATGCACACACAGAGGTACACAAACACATGCTCATAAAGAACCATGACCCACTGTAGGTCTCACCAAAGCAGGGTTTGGAGAGGGCAAACAGGTAACAAACCTATCCTTAAAGCTCCACTTAAACTTGAACTAGCATTCTCATGCTGGCAGCCGAATACCCTTACCATGATTCCATGTGATGGTCCTTAACAAATACATATGCATGTCTGGTAAAATTTATATATAATCGACTACTTTTCTATCTATATTTGGCTGCAAACCAAGGCCCCATATATATATGTAAGTTCTGTAGACTGATAAACACAGAGAGGCTTATATTTTTACCCTGACAAAAAAGACCCCACCCCCACCACTGCCACCCTACAATTCTAGTAAGGGTAAAGGCTGATGTTCACCACATTTGGCATTTATACGTCATACTTCTGAGGGAAAAAGACTAGGTGTTAAATGTGTTTGTTTGTTTGTGTTTTTTTTTTGTATTTAATTTATGTTTCTGGAATTTAATTTATTCACCGATACTGATTGGGCACATATTGAACTGAATTTTGGTGACATTGAGTATGCAATCTAGGAATCCTAACCCAATACATAATGCATGGTGTACTGATAATAAATTTCTCACCAGTTTGATTTGATAATGTTATTACCCAAAACATGATTGACCATTTGGCGGAGTTTTATCTGTTCAACAAATTTTCTTTGACATAATCAAGGAGTTATACTGAAATATAGAATCTCAACATCGCATAAGAGACTTTTATTTAGCGTCAAAATATTTTCGGTGTATGCTCAAGTTCATTGACTGTGGCACATACCTAATCCATTACATATGCCAACTTAATGCTTTCATATTTGAGATTTTGTCTCCTATAGGTTTTACCATTACTACGCAACAAAGGGATCTACTTTCCATGTTTTATTTCATAACATGACATTCCTATTACTTCAAATATTGTGACCAACAGTTTTGAATTGCAATCATTGTGCATGCTGGGAATTTTGTAAAACATATTATAAGGCCATCTGAAATAAACTTTGGACTAGAATGGGGTTAGAACTGGGCTGCTATTACTAAAGGATTTTGATTCAAGTATGAAAAATAAATTAGTGAAATAATTTTGTGTGTTCCTGTCTATCCAGAGATAAAGGGGGACATTTAAACTTTGTTTAAAAAAAGTGGCTGATTTCCCTCATTTATTTTTTCTAATAAGAGTGAACAGCTTCAATCAGTGAGGCTGAAACTCGGTGCCATGTGTTAAGAGTTTTGGTGAAATTCAGCCTTAAATGCCAGAAAGAATTTGGTTAGTATCAGAGGCAATATTTTTATTCCAAATCTGCTGAACGAGTAATTATAGTAGGAAGGAGGTTGTATAAATCCTGTTATCTTACTTATCCTCTTCTTCATCATAGTCTCTCCTCAAATCCTAATTTCTTGATCTACCAAGTCTGCACTTTCAGATTCTGAAACCTTGTATCAACACTAATTTAAACATGGATCAGAAACTGGGGGTTTTATCACACTAGTCAAAGATAGAATTAAAGTTGGTTGTTTGCATGATCTATTCCAGATATTGCAGAGCATGTTGGATCAAATGAAGGTTCTTTAAAATCCTTCTAGTTTTTCAAATACCTGTGATTGAAGCAGCAGATGGTATTATAAAAATCATGTTGATTGACTTTGTTTACCACTGGAGTTCTCTTCTACTTCATCTTTCTCTTTGCTAGTTGGTTGAATTTGAGCTTGAATTGTTTTCCTAAAAAGTCTTTACAGGATGTTTGATTTGATATGATTGAATTTGGTCCCTGTTAGTTTAGGCTCTGTTAGACATTGCTTTTGCTTTTTTGCTTATTTAAGCAAAATCAAGCTTTCTGAAGCAATGAGCATGTTTGATTATTTTTTTGCTTTTGCTTCTCATGATTAAACAAAAAGCAATCTAATTGCTTTTCTTGAGAAGCAAAATTTTTTTTACTTTTCATTTTTTGCTTCTTTTGCTTATTTCTTCTGGTACTAACAACCAACCCAAACCACCACTACTACCACACCACCCACCACCACGATCTACCTTCACTTCCCACCTTGGGCACTGCCATTAACACCACCCATCCACCCACCACTACACCACCACCCACCATCACTACTACTACCACCACTACCACCACCTCTTCCCACCATCACTATCCAACCTCAATTCCCACTAAAGGCACCACCATTAACACCACGCATAACCCACCCCTACCATAATAGTGATAATTTAACACCACCATAACATGTTTTTTTTACTTTTCTACAGTAAAGTAAATGTGAACCAAAGAATTTTGCTTCATAAAAAGAAAATCTTCATAGAAGTGTCTTGCTTTTTGAAACAATTTTTGAGAAGCAGTACCAAACTTGGCCTTATTTTTTCAAAATAAAAACGAGCCAATCACCTTCGTTACGGAGGATGTGCGTCCATCCCTCACTGATAGAGGTCATGAGCTTGACTTATTATTAACTATTCTTCAACCTTTCCAAGAACAATTTATATCCGTCGCTTCCCCATGGAGGTCATATCCATATCCTTTTAGACTGGCTCCCAAGTCCCAACTACTCTTCAACATGTCCAAGGACATAGAATTTTGTAGCTGTCTGCTTCTGAACTTGATAACGTTCAGTTCCCCCCGTTCCCCGCTTGAACGACAAACAGATGATATTTACAGAAAAGATTTTTTTAGCTTAAAAAGACTGTAGACATACGAAAATAAAATTTCTAGTTTTCCAACTTATTCAACCTCCACATCAAGGAGTTGTTGGATTGGTAGTAGTGGTGGTGGAAATGGTAGTGGTGATTTGGTGGTGGTTTTAGTAAATATAATGTTTGTATGGTAATGATGGTGGTGGTGGTGGCAACGGTTAGGTGGTGGTGGTGGTGGTGTTAGTAGTAATAGTAAATTAGTAACTATGTAGTAGCGATGTTCGTGGTGAAATGGTGGTGGTGGTCGTAGCGCGGTGGATGTAATTTTCTTCTATCTTTGTAGAATTTCATAAAAAAATAGCAAAAATTATTTTCGTCAAATTTTCCTGTAATCACGAAAATGTTTTCGCCTATTTAAAATTCTCTTTTAAAATCAAAACTAATAAAAGTTCAAAATTTTGGAAAATAATTTTTTTCCCTAATTTTCACTTGAAACAAACATTTTAGATATAATCTTCAACATTTTAGAATCTTCATTTTTTTCGTAGTTAACCGTTACCCCGGAAGCCGGCCCATTTCCCGGGTCTATCATCACCCTCTCCGATCCGGAAACATTGCCTACAAGCTACAAGAGCACGTTACGACACGAGAAACTGATCCGGTAGATCGTACTTTCAAAGGATAAAGTGGTCCCTCACGCCATATCCACGCTAACAAACTTTCCACTGACACAAGTGGCAGGGTAACTGTCAGTAACCGTCGCGAATCCCCAGATACTTCCCATGTTCCCGCGAATATTCCCCTCCTCTTCCCCTTTTAAATCGCCTCTTCACCTTCTCTTTCCGAGCTAGATTGATTGAATCCCCAAACATGGCTTCGGTGGTGTTCTCTCTGTCTCTGTTCGTGAGTTTGGTTGCTCTGTTGCTTGTGGCGAGCTTTGTCGTAGTTCGTGCCGATATTCCGACCACTCTGGATGGTCCGTTCGAGCCTGTTACTGTTCCTTTTGACGAGAACTTACGTGGACATGCCGTCGACTTGCCGGATACCGATCCACGAGTTCTTAGGCGCGTTAAGGGTTTTCAGCCGGAGCAGATCTCCGTCACTCTGTCGGCGACCTATGATTCGGTTAGGATCTCTTGGATTACAGGTTTGTTTCGGTTTTCGGTTTGCGTTCTTGAATTTGTTTTACTTGCATTTTTGCGTTGTTCTGGATTAAGTTGAATTGGTCAAATTTGTTACTTTTTGTTTGGAAATTTGTGTTAAGAGTTGTTGATCTGACTAATAGTGCTTCCTCTTGGTTTTGGAGTTTTCATCTTCTGGATGTAGTTATAAGCTTGATAATTGCAGTGCCAATGCAGATTAGCTATGGGAGATGTTATCCTTTTTACATTTTTATTTTCAAGTTCCCAAAGTTTTTTCCCTCTCTTGTCGTGGTGCGTGTTTGTTGCCTGTATTTTATCTTTTCCATCTTTTATTTCCGCTTTATCTGGTGCATTCATATGAAAGCTATGGTCTTTAGAAACCTTTGGGAATTATTTTTGTAAACTGGTTTGTTTCACATTTTTAGTTTTCTATGTCAAATCCCTTACTCGATGAAGCATTGGCAAGTCTGAATGGAAACTTAAATCTTAGAGAACCATTTCTGCTTGACTACATAGTTCAATCTTGCTTTTTAAACTTTTACTTTAAATTTCCAAATTCAGGAAAAGCCTCATAAAGCAGCAGTCTTATTTAAATTTCATGCTGTTTTGTTGGTCACAGTTTAGTGCCAGACAGATGTTGCTTTTAGATGGTTACAATTGCTCAATCTCATATTTGGATATTAATAGTTGAGATGAATTTTCTTTTGATTAAGATAACTAGGGATCACTGATTTCTTCTGTAGATTTGTGGAGAATACATAAAGCTATATAATTATCTCAATATTTGTTTTCATATTCTTTTGGGCATTAGGATCATTTTGGTTTATATCTTCGATTATCTTGTGATTTGATTGTAATTTTCAGGGGAATTCCAAATTGGGGACAATATAAAGCCACTGAATCCTAAAACTGTATCAAGTGTTGTTCGTTATGGGATGTCGAGATTTCCATTAACACATGAATCTATTGGTCATTCTCTTATTTACAGTCAGCTTTATCCTTACAAAGGCCTCCAGAACTATACATCTGGCATTATACACCATGTACGTCTCACAGGTATGTTTTAGTTTGTTTTCAGATCTTAAGTTTGTAGTAAATTTCTTGGTTTAAATAAAAAAAAATATAGAACTTTAGGTTCTGTGCATGTGCATTTTATTTTCTTTTGAGTTGTCATCTGACCAAATGATTGAGGCCATTGATTATCCTAGGTTCCACATGAAAATCATTAAACAACACTAGTTGTTGTGGATATAAACATGAACTCCTTTGAAAAAGGCAGGAGCTATTCTGCCTTGTGCTTTTGTTAAATTTTTCTGGTTAGGTTTTATTGTTTGTCTGGTCTCACTTATTGTCTTACTGAGGCCAAAATGAACCTGTCAGATGAATATTTTCTGGCTTTGACAGGGCAGCAAATCAAATAGTTACAATTATTTGACCTAAAACTATTCTGAGCATTTGAATTTGATGCTACATGTAGATTACAGGGTAAGTAGGATGAATCTTAACCTTTTATCCTGGCACATTAAATAATCTTCAAGCTCTTTTAGAAAGAACTGGGAAAAGGGCCGATTATATGCTTTTCATCTATTACCTATGGAGTTCCTAAGTACTTTGTTTTAACTTGTCTGGTGAAGCATTGAAAAGAATTTTATGGTTTGAATAGTTATTGTCTATGTGATAAGTCCATAAAGAAATTTTTTTTAGAAGTACCAAGCCCATTTTCTTAGAAATAACTGTATTCAAGTGGTTCCCATATGAAGCATGTTATGTATAACTTATTAAATTGTCAGTCATATTTTCCAGTGCATCCATTTTTACTTGTCAATAGATTATTTCATAACTACATGAGATACTCAGTCCAAGTGTGTCATTATTTTATGAGTCATGTTTGTAAAACCAAGACCAAACTTAAAATAAAAGTATCCAATATTAAAAAAATGTGCCATGTCATATAATTTGGAAAATTTTGAGTTCAGTCATTCATGTTCATTCATTATGTCCTTTTGTAGGGTTGAAACCTGGAAGAATTTATTATTATCAATGTGGAGATCCTTCTATAGCAGCCATGAGTGATATCCATTTTTTCAAGACAATGCCTATTTCTGGTCCACGAAGTTATCCAAGAAGAATAGCTGTGGTTGGAGATCTGGGTCTTACCTATAATACGACTTCTACAATCAGTCACTTGGTGGATAACCAACCTGATCTTGTTCTATTGGTTGGTGATGTTACATATGCAAACCTGTATCTTACAAATGGTACTGGGTCTGACTGTTATTCTTGTTCATTTTCACAAACGCCCATCCATGAGACCTATCAGCCACGTTGGGACTATTGGGGAAGGTAAATTATATCATTAATTTCTCAAACTTGTCTTTTCGTTCTTCCCTTTTCAACCCTTTTTCCTTATTTGGCATTTTGTCCAAGAAAATGAGAAACGAATTTTTAGAATTTTCCCTCTAAAACTATATTGGTGGCTTATCTATTTATCATGTAATGCTTGCAATTCTCTCTTTCAGGTTTATGCAGCCTCTGGTGTCCAAAGTTCCACTAATGGTGGTAGAAGGAAACCATGAAATAGAGATGCAGGCTGAAGACCGAACTTTTGTCGCCTATAGTTCTCGATTTGCTTTTCCATCTAGAGAAAGTGGATCTTTGTCAACATTCTACTATTCCTTCAATGCAGGGGGAATACATTTTATCATGCTTGGTGCTTACATTGCCTATAATAAATCAGGTAATCTGTTGGGATCAACTCTTCTTCTTTATGCTTTCACATTTTGAACAAGGATTTATTGACTCTGTGTCGCCAGCAGTATTGGACAGAGAACAACCCCTTTTGGATATGATTCAGTCATTGTTGAAGAGTATTTTCAATTGATAAAATTTTCTGCTTACTTGAAATTGAACAAAAAATATGATGCTTTTCATATCGTAGACTGAGGTCCTTCAATCGGCAAAACATATATTTATTGGTAACTGGAAAGAAAAAAAGAGGAAATAACAGAAGTGAGACACAATTGGTTGTCTTAAACAGCTGATTCAAACATAAAATTGAAGTATGGAAAATTTTTATAATTTACGATTTGAAGCTACAGACTAAACAGTTCTGAGACAAACTGTATAAATTAACATAGGGATGAAAAGGGACCTTGATTCCACCCAGTCTTTCAGACTGATCCATAGCCAACTGATACAAATTTTTTTTTTTAACTGGTACAATTACCAGTACCATTACTTGAAGTCAGGTTAGGGCAGTTGATTGAATTGGATTTCACTTATCTTGGTGGTGATTCTGACCAATGCTTCACGTTGTGAGCACGCGGATGTTATGAGTGTCCATTAGCAGCATCTCAAGTGATTTTTCCCTGCATCATATATTCTAATTTTAAAACGTTGCCTGGCACTGCCAAAAGTTTAGTATAATTTTTTTTTCCTCACCTTAAAACTAACATTGATAATGTCTTATTTCACATCACACAAATGAGACTGTTTGAAGTAGGCCCTTATTATGTGAAATAGAATGTAACTGAGGAGCTGCTTTGTTTGTTACAGCGGATCAATACAAGTGGCTGAAGAGTGATTTGGCTAATGTTGACAGATCAGTAACACCATGGTTGGTAGCTACTTGGCACCCTCCTTGGTACAGCACCTACCAAGCTCACTACAGGGAAGCAGAGTGCATGAGAGTGGAGATGGAAGAACTAATCTACTCTTATGGTGTTGATATAGTATTCAACGGACATGTAAGTAGGCAATTGATAGTCATTTTATCACATTATCTGTCTGGTTATTTGCATTCTCCTTGTTAGTAAAATATTATGAAAAAATAGGATATACGAGGATTCTAGGCACAACCGCTTTTAATATATCTGGTGTCAGCTGCCTAATAGCTTCTCGAGGAATTTACTATCTTAAGCTGGTGGGTAGAATCTTCTAGTATTTTCCTTATTTCATAATAAATGGTCGATGGCGATCATCTCTTTTTATCATTACCTGTTTATGCCGACACTAATATATTTTGAATCTCCTCCAATCTAAAGTGACAAATATTTCCTACTCTTTCATGCTGTTTAGCTATTCCTTTGAGCAAAAACTTGCTACTGCATCTATAAATGTAACTCTTAACATCTAGTTTCAGCCACAAGTCCTGCACTTAGTTTCTTTTTTTATTTTTTTATATTTTTAATTCCTCAAATATTATTCTTTGCCATTTGTTTGCCAATTCTTCTTTTTGTGATGGTAAAATTCGAGCTTTAACTGGGTTGCTTGTTGTACGGAGAGCTGATAAGTTTAGATGCCAATTAACTTTTGGATTAAAGATATATAAGGCCCTTGTGTCAAACTATAAAACTAATTGAAATGAAAAATGGAGCGTCTATGTATATTGAGCTGAATGTCATATTCCCTGTTTAGGAAGGGTGAAGGAGATGAAAAATATAAATATGAAAAGAGGAAATGTTTCCTATACGATACCAACTTGAAGTCATTCTGTTTCGTACACATCTATATACTTGTATGTATCTACTAACAGAAGATGGTTATTTTGTTATTTTGGCAACAATTATCAGGTTCATGCCTATGAGAGGTCAAACCGAGTTTTTAACTACACACTAGATCCCTGTGGTCCTGTTTATATCACTGTTGGAGATGGAGGTAACCGAGAGAAGATGGCAGTTAGGCATGCTGATGAGCCTGGTAATTGCCCAGAGCCATTAAGCACCCCAGATGAATACATGGGTGGCTTCTGTGCCTTTAACTTCACATCAGGACCAGCAGCGGGTAAGTTCTGTTGGGATCGGCAACCTGATTACAGTGCATATAGAGAAAGTAGCTTTGGCCATGGGATTCTGGAGGTACTCTCTCTCTCTACCTCGTGCATATAAAGAAGGCCTATATATGTAGAAACATATGCGCACATATATGTAGATATTACATAGCATATATATATGGATGATTTTGATTCTTTCCCACAAAGTTTCTCTGGCCTATTATTCAAACCTAAAAGCCAGTGAGTCTGATTGATTGCAGCTCTAATAAAACATTGTACAACATAGTGAAATTAACCATAACTAAATGGGTTTTATATGATTACAGCTCTAATAAAACATTGTACAGCATAGTGAAATTAACCATAACTAAATGGGTTTTATATGATTACAGGTGAAAAATGAAACTTATGCACTGTGGACATGGCATCGAAATCAGAATTTGTACAACAGTCCCGGGGATCAGATTTACATAGTAAGGCAGCCTGATAGATGCACGATCCAACCCAAGGTAGCCGAAAGAAAAAGCACATTACGTGGAAACTCAGCTTTGCAATTCTCCTGATACCGATGGGTGTAATTAGCTTCTGCAAAACCCAAAACCCAGAACTCCGAGACAGTTTTGACAGTAAGAGTCAAGAAGTCCCCTTCAGTCCAGGCGACGAGAAGATCCACTGAGGTGCCTTGCATACATACACGGAAATGATCACAGAAACAAAGAGGGTCATTTCACCACGATATATCCCAACCTGTTGGGGTGAGAGATTTTGTTATTGTTGTATCTCATCAAAACTGTATCAATGGAATTTTAATGAAACCTTCTGTTCCAAACTTTTAGTTGCGGCTCATCTAGACTATTAGTAAAGTCAACCTGTAGAATATTCCTTGGGGATTTTGACCCTCTCTTTTTTTCCCTATAAATATTCTCCACACACATAAAAACCTCAAATAAAACCACCATCCAAATTCATTTTTCAAGTTGAACTGCCTACTTTCATGCTGCACAATTATTACCAATAGAAATGCTGCAAATAAAACCACCACAGCCAGAGTTAGATCGGTGCTATTATTATGATGATTTCCCTCCAGTTGGTATCATGACACACATGACTATTATGTTGATTTCCCTTCAGTTGATATCATGACACACATGATACAGGAAGAGTATGAGCAGCTTGTCCATTTATATCAGAGAGAGTATAGATTTCGAATGGGATGGAAATGTTACTGCCACTTTATTGGCGAGAGAGCAGGGTTAGAGCTGCGTCATTTATTTCATTACTGATTTGACGGTATAATTGTATGTTTTTTACTTTATATATTGTTGTTTCAGTTTAATTTAAAATTTGGATCTATTTGTCATTTTGATTTAAACACAGTCCTCACAGCATCACCCCAATCATTACATTTACATGTTACATTGCGTTTGCATGATTTTTTGAAGTATATAATTGCTACTTGTAGTAATTTAAGTACAATTATAAATACAAATGCAATTATTTTACATATCATTGTTGCAAATCATTCATTTTCGGACAAAAAGAAGGAAAAAGAGCTTTCTGGTGAAATTTCGGTGGCATGCCTCAAAATTTTGCTCAATTCACTGGAAATCCATTTTTCCAGTGAATCAATAGCCGCCGAAATGTCGCTCGGTGCCCTGGACAGCACGCTCAGCGGCATCGAAACTGAAAACCTTGATATATATAGATCCCTTTTATTTAGGAGTTCTCGCTTGCTTGAACTTGATTTCCTTGGAAAAGTGTTTCACAATGATGAGAAAAATAAACAGTAAATAGATGCTTTGTAGTGATTGTTCTTCAGTGTAAGCATTGTATTATGTTATAGACAAAACACTCTATCAAAACAGATGTTATAGACAAAACAAAATTTGAAGAAGACAAGGCCGTCAAAATCCATATGCCCAACAGGCCAAGAGCATCAAAGCATTCTAAAGCATCTAACCTTGCAAAATCCGTCAATGGCCGAATCTCCTGGATCGATCGTGAAATTTGATGAAACCCACGGCCAATCGTGCTAAAATAGGGATCCTAACTTTTGTATTCTTTGTGTTGGACCGCTGGTCAGTGTCCAAGGAAATTTGACGAAAGTGACATGCAAAAGCGCCGGAGCAGCCGAGTAGGGCTCCATTTCCCAACTTTTTATATTCTCTCACTTTTCATTGTTGAGGAAGTATTTATGTGATCATATAGTACGCAAACATCTTTTATTAGTAGAATCTTTGGAGATTGGGTGGTTGCCTTTTTTTAATTTTAAAGCTTCTGTAACGAATGGGTATCTGACAAGCAAATCCCAATGTGAGAACAAGGCATGTTACATGCATCTGCCATGTTTTCATGTGATTACAATTCTGGTGAGATGGTAATACCTTTACGGGTGGTAATCCTTATTTTTTTACCTCATACCTTCGGTAAGAGTGATTTTATTAGTGAGCTTTTAAAGCTTTAGAATGAGAAAAAAGAAGAAGAAGAAATTGATTGTAAGTAATACTCTTTAGAAGTAAATTAGATTCAATCACCAGGTAACTAAAAAATTAATATTAATAAAAAAAATTGAGGACAAGTTTCATTTTAGTGTTCACATAAACTTGCTTCCAAAAATGTCCTTAAAAGACTTGTAACTTTTGTAATCACCTTTCAAATTTATAGATTTATTGAGGGTTATTTTTGAAAGAAACTTCTCTCAAACATCAAAATAAATTGGTTCCATATTCTTTTAAAAATATTTCTAATTCTTAGTTACTTAGAATTTGGTTGCTGATTCTGAATTAAAAAATAAAAAAAGAACCGTATGTTGGGGTTGCCTAATAAGGCCAAATCACTTTGACGTCATCCATATTATGTTAAGGGGGTATTTTGGGGACGAAGTAGCCAAGGTTTAAGCTTTGAAGCGGTCTCGAGAGTTCAATAGAAGCATATAGGTAGAGTTGTAAGTAGGGCGGGTGGGGCTGGGTTTTGATGAGTTTGGGCTCAAACCAATCTAAGATTAGTTGGCCCAAACTCACCTTGCTCGCCCTGAACCCAAACCGCTTGAACTCAAACCCAAACCTAACCTTAAAATTATTTCTTGAGTTCCGGTTGGCCTAAATTAATGGGATCTATTAAGGATCTAGTCAAATATAATAACAGAGACAACAAGTCTATGACATTTTTAGTAAAGTAAAAAAAATTGAGTTTTTGAATTAAAACATTTCTAAGATTTACAACCAGATTATAAAGAAAATAAATCCAACATCATGAAGGAAATACTTACTTATAGTGTGGTCCTTTGCAAATCCCTAAGACATTGTCCATACAATGGTCAACATTATCAACTTTTCTTTATATTCAATTCCACAGAACTTTTTTTATGGAAGAATTAGTTGGAAGAATAAAGAGGAAGGGCTTGGATTTTGGAAGAACTTAGGAAGAATATGGGTTTGTCATAAGTCATTTAACCTAGGGTTTTCTATTTCCGGTTTTTTGGGCTGTAAAGTGCAAACTCGAGCCCAAATTGAACTCAAGTTCAAGCCTAAAATCAAGCCCAGTCCAAACCAAAACCCAAAATAAAACTTCATATTAGACTTTGGTTGGGTTGGGCGGGTTGGGCAAAACTTATAACATATAGGTGAGAGGCGGTCGGAATAGGTAACTGTGTACGAGGGGTATTTTGGGACGAAAACAGTTACGAGGGGTATTTTGTGACGAAGACAGGTCAAGGTAGAGCCGGCAAAAATCGAACCGACCCGACGGGTCAACCCGACTAACCCGATTATAAACGGGTTGGGTTGACCCGTTTATTAATTGGGTCGGGTGCGGGTTGGGGTTTTCCCAACCCGCCTGTAATCGGGTCAAACCCGATTATGACCTGATTAAAAAAAAGTGTAAAAAATGGCATGAATCAATCCAATTATGACCCGATTACCCCATAATCTTATTTTAATAATATTTTTTGAAAAAATAAAAAAAATATAATCGGGTTGACGGGTTAGGTTCGGTTTGGGGTTTTCCCAACCCGCTATTAAGTGGGTCAACCTGAACATGACTCGTTTAACCTTGACCCGATTACAACCCGACCCGACCCTGAACCGTTGCCAGCTCTAGTCAAGGGTCTCTTTTTTTGATATTATAAGAAGGAAGGCACCACTAGCAAGTGGGCCGCGTGTCGGTGGTGGAAAGCAAGAAGCGCGTGAAAGCAATACGCAGATCCGACAGAGACAACCAATCCAATTGTCAAGGCACGATGCTCTGGGAAAGCAATGGCTAAGTCGCCGATATTTTGAGGGGAAATTATGAAAAAGTCACTTTTGGGCCTATATTTGTAAAATCAGTCCATGAAGATCACATTTTACAAAAAAAATCACTTCTTAAAATTAATTTATCTGAAGGGTCACTTTTCAAAAAAATAAAAAAATATTATCATTTAATTGTACGGGATGATATCGTTTACCACTGCTTAGTGTTGTTGCTCATGTAACAATCATGAGATATTGTCATGTGTAGCATTTCACGGTTGACTTTTTCATAAAATTTTTTTTAACATTTTAAAAGAGGAAAAACTACAAATCATTTGATGTTACATGTGTCAAAATCTGAATGAAGTAGCAATGACAGCTGTAATTAATGGCGATATACGATTTTAAGCTATAAAACGCGCTTACGTCCACGTATGATGCACTTGTATTCCACATAGAATACGTTTGTGTCTCATGTAAGATACGCTCATGTCCCATGTAAAGAAACTTGTATCCTACGTACGATGTGTGGTGTTCCAAGAAAAGTGATCATCAAATTTAATTATTTTTGAAAAAGATCTTGTAATTTAATTATGATGGACTGTTTTTATAATTATCAATGAAAAGTGACATTTTTCTATACTTTGGCAGCTTAGTATACTGTTTTCATAATTAATTATAAAAAGTGATCCTTTTCACAATTTTCTCATACTCTCTTATTATACAACTAAACAAGTAAAAAGACAAAAAACAACTCGATGATTTGCTACTATTTGGTCAAACGCGGTTTGAGAGTTTTCAAGGCAATTTCCTTATGTTCACACGCCACTGAGAAGTAAGAATCAGCTTGCCTTGATCGATCGTGTAAGGAAAAAAGAAGCGCGTTAAGGTCAGGCACCCAGAAGGCAGAAAAAGGGAACCCTCACTCGTTCATTCTCTGTAACAAGCAAGGAGAAAGCGTACAGGAATCGGGATGGCGGAGGCTGTTGTTTCCTTCGTTGTGGCAAGGGTTGGTGATCTATTGATTCGAGAAGCCACTTTCTTACACGATGTACCCCAGCATGTTGAGTGGATGCAAACCGAACTGACGCGGATCCAATGTTTCCTGAAAGACGCGGATGCGAAGCAAGACGAAAGCGAGCAAGTGCGACAATGGGTATCTGATATAAGAGATGTTGCTTATGATGCTGAGGATGCCATCGAAACCTTCCTACTCACAGGACCTGAGATAGATAATGAGAACAGAAGGGGTTTCTTGGATCTTCTAAAGGGATGTGCTTGTTTTCTCGACAAACAATCCACGGTTTACGGCATAGGCAAGGAGATCGAAGATATCAAAAATAGGATCCTTAATCTGTCACGCAGTATAGAAACTTTTGGCATCAGAGATGTTAATAACTTGGGATGGACGAGTAATGCACATCAAAGGCTTCGAGATTTAAGACGAAGCTCTCCACGTCCGCAGGAAGATCATGTTGTCGGTTTAGAAGAAGATGCAAAGGCAATTGCCCTACAACTTCTCAAGGAAGAGCCAAGCCGAATTGTGATATCGATTGTGGGGATGGGAGGACTGGGCAAGACCAGTCTTGCCAGGAAGGTGTACAATCTTGATGACATCAGGCGTCTCTTTGATTGCTATGCTTGGGTTTACGTATCGTCAGAATACAAAATCAAAGATGTTCTGCAGAGACTGATAAAATCGTTCAAGACCCTTAGTAAAGAAGAGCTGAAGATCCTGGACAAATTGACTGAAGAAGATTTGGAAGACCAGCTTCACGGGATCCTAGAAAGACGCCGATACTTGGTGGTGATTGATGATGTGTGGGGCAGAGAAGCTTGGGTGAGTTTGAGAAGAGCCTTGCCGGATGACAAGAACGGAAGTAGAGTCATTCTCACCACTCGCAAAATAAATGTTGCCCCAGGAGCAAACGAGGGAAGCCATATTCATAAGCTTAGGTTTCTAAATGAAGAGGAAGGTTGGGAACTCCTTTGTAGGAAAGCATTCCCTTCTTTCTATAACAATGTTGGAGCTAGTACGAGTTGTGGCATTTCTCCGAATTTGGAGAGTTTGGGACGAGAAATGGTGAGAAGATGTGGTGGTCTACCGCTTGCTATTGTCGTATTAGGAGGCTTACTCTTCACGAAGACGCCAGAAGAATGGCAGACAGTGCATGACAACATCCGTCGGGAGTTGATGGAAGACCAGAAATATCAGCTATCGGAAATACTAGCGCTAAGCTACAAGGATCTTCCTTACCAATTGAAACCATGCTTTCTCTATTTAGGCGTCTTCCCTGAAGACTACGAGATTGACACCCGAAGATTGATCCGATTGTGGATGGCGGAGGGTTTCATACCTCAACAGGAAGGAAGAATGGAGGATGTTGCGGACGGATACTTGAATGAACTCATCAACAGAAGCATGATCCAAGTTGCTGCAAGGAGTTGGTCCCAGAGAATTTCCAGGTGCCGAATACATGATCTCTTAAGAGACCTGTCTCTCTCAAAGGCTAAGGCGGAAAATTTCCTTGATGTCTACGAAGGGAACACAAATAATCCTTGCATATCAATTAAATCCCGGCGTCATGTGGCCCATTCTGGGATCATCAGGTATTTTCCCCTCAAGCATTACAATCAGCGGGTACGTTCTCTCTTGCTATTCAACCCTGACAGGGTATTCCCTGTGGCGTACCACTCAAACTTTAGCTTCAAAGTATTGAGGGTGCTAGATCTGACGAACATCAGTTTTCTATCTCACTTCCCAGACGAGATAGGAAATCTAATTCACTTGAGGTACTTAGGGGTTGTGGACACAGATGTAAGTGCGCTGCCAGCGTCCATAGGCAACCTGGTGATGCTACAAACCCTACATCTAAGGTTCAGTGGGCGTTCCAACTTGCCAGATGTGTTATGGAAAATGAAACGATTAAGATATATAAGAGCCCATGTCCGTGAACATTTGCGACTTGATACTTTGGAAGAACTCCAAAGTCTGAAAAAGATAAATGCCGATATCTGGATGAAGATTTGCTCGGTGAATCTCAAGAGCCTCCGTAAACTAAAAGTGGTTGAAATCTTAAGCTCACATGGGGAGGCAATCTTCGACTCTATTGCAAGACATAGCAGCAGCCTCCAGTCCCTGTCATTAATTCTCAAGGACGACGCTAGCCTTTCGTCCATGAAGCCAGGGGTGCACCTAGGTTCGTTCCCGACACTTGCTCCACTTAGTCGTTGTTATAATCTCTACAAACTCACTTTGTTTGGCAAGTTAAAGAGGCTTCCAGATTCACACCATGAATTCCCTCCCAAGCTCACCACTTTAAAATTAGTCCATACGGAAATGCGACAGGATCCAATGCCACTACTATCCACGTTACCCAATTTGACACGTCTTTCCTTGGCCAAGCATTCATATGTAGGAAGAGAAATAGTTTGCTCTCGAAAAGGATTTCCTCAACTCCAGGCTTTATTGCTCGAATGGTTATCTGAATTAGAACATTGGACAGTGGAGGACGGCGCGATGCCAAATCTAAGGGTCCTGTTTATCGACGGGTGCAATAAAATGAGGATGGTTCCGGAAGGATTAAGATTCCTTACTACCCTTGAAGAGTTTCAGATCACAAACATGCCAGTTGAATTCACGAGGAGAATAAAGGAAGAGGACAAGCACAAATTGGAGCACGTTCCTTCCATCAAGCTCAATTGAGTTCTTAGTTGAAGAGGCCATTTTTTGAACGCAGAAGATGCAAGACAAGAACTGTTGTTGCCGGTGTTTCTCTTGGCTTTCTTAGCATCCGGTGTTGTTGTTGAGTGAGCTCCAAGTATTTAAACTAACCCGCTCCATTATATAGCAAGTTTTCCTCACTCTTTCTTTGTGTTTATCTTCTCATCCATGGAATTGGCGGCAGTTTGTTCCGTTTCAGATTTATGTTCTTTTAGTTTCAGAGTTATCTGCAATATACAAAATGCCGGAAAACCACCATTACAAGGATTTCATGCGCACTTCTATCCTAATTAAGGTTTTTAGTGTACATTTATGTTATATAATGTGGTTTATTTCTCAGTTGACGTATCGCCTTTACTCTCTGTATTTTGATCAGACTAGATCACTTGATATTTTGTTTATTTCAAGGCAGTAATATCTTAAGCTGGTGATTAGAATCTTTTAGTGTTTTCCTTTACATACAAAATGGTTGATTACGATCATCTCGTTTTATCATTACCTGTTTATGCTGACGCTAAAATATATTCAATCTCCTTCAATCTAAAGGCAATAGTATTTCCTGATCTTAGATGCTGGCTGGCCATTCCTAAGAGCAAAACTTTCTCCTGCATCTATAAATGTAACTCTTAAGCATATAATTTCAGCAGCAAGTCCTGCACTTAGTAATTTTTTTGGTTCCTCAAATAGTATTATAAGCTATTTAATTGCCAATTTTCCTGTGTGTGATATTCAAAGTTGAGCTTTAACGGGGTTGGTTGTGAAACAGAGAGGTGATAAGTTTATATGTCAATTGAGTTTTATATCGAAGTTATGTAAGGCCCTTGTGTCAAACTACAGAACTAGTCGAAATCACAAATAAAGCCTGTATGCATATTAAGCTGAATGCCATCTTCACTTGTAATTCTTTTGATTAAAGCATATAATAGAGTATTTTTCTGTTTAGGAAGGGGGAAGGAGATGAAAAACAAAAATTATAAAAAGTGAAATCCTACCTAGGGTTGCTTACCGGGCAGCTCTGGCACGGGCACGGCACAGCCCAGCATACTTAAAGTGTGCCTGTGCTCAGCTTGGCTCGTGAGTGGCTCGGCACGTGCCCTCCTAACGGGTTGTGCCGTGCCTGGGGGTGGGCACACGACCAGACAAGGCACGACTCACTAGGCACGGTGTCCCGGCGGGCCATGGCCCATGAAGCACGCAGGTAGCACGGCCTTTGTCAAGCGGGTCTAAGTGGGCCATGTCTGCGTGCGGGCCCAATAGCGGGCGTGGTGTGTTTGCCGGTACGTAGGGCTCGAAAATTGCTAGCCGTTTTCCCCCCTAAAGGTGTTTCTTAATTATTATTTTTTTACAATTTTACCCCCCAACAGTTACATAACAATCATATAAGGGGTGTATACTTATAATTGACTGTAAATGACCATTTCTACCCTTCCCATAGCCAAATAACAATCATATTTTGAGGGTAAAGGTGGTAAAAAACTACTTTTGGTTTTCTATGAATGGGCCTAACCCTTTTCAGTCCAAACCACACCTCTTCTCATCTCTTTTTTTCTTACTTTCTTATAGTCTTGTTAAGAGATTTGGCCAATGGTCAGCAGACTCGGCAAATTACTCACATGGGGGCCATCACTAGGCCGACCATTGGCAAATCTCCTAACAAGACTTTAAGAAAGTTATATATATATATATATATATATTTTGCTTTCTCATTTTCTTCTTAGAATCATGTTCAGAGATTTGCCAATGGCCGGCAGAGACAGAGTGCTTACATGGTTGCATCCCTGAGCCTAACCATTGGCAAATCTTTGAACAAGGCTCTTACAAACTTATCATTTTGTTTTCTTTCTTTATTTCTGTCTTTTCATGATTAAATAGGAATTGCAAAAGTGTTACTTGCATCGATTATTGCTTGGACAGTCAAACAGTATTCAACGCAAGTGGCACTTTGCAACTCCTCATCCCGGCATGGTTCACCAATATGTAAGTATTGTTGCATTTTCAAGAATTATTTACGTGCCATTCATGTTCTACAAAATCTTCTTTACTTTTCTCTTGTAACCTTTGTGTAGACTACGTAAATGACCTTTTTTTTTTTTCAAAAACCCTTGTTTAATCTTTTTTCTTTTTTCAATTATTAAGTGTGGTCCGTGCGCCACGGCCTAGCTCGCTCTTAGCCGTGCCATGCTGGGTAAATTAGTAAATGGGCCGGGCACGACACAACCCATTTCCTAGGTGGGCCGTGCCCGACTTGTGGTTCGGTAGGCACGGACTAACTGTGCCCGTGCCGTGTGTGGCTAGCTCGATAAGCAACACTAATCCTACCTATATGATACCAACTTGAAAGTCATTCTATTTTTCTGTTTAGGCAGGGGATTCTAGAGGTAAGCTCTTTCTCTCTCTACCTTGTACATATAAAGAAGTTCTATATATGTCGACAAATATGCACACATATACATATGTATATATTACATATGCATATATACATACGTGATTTAGATTCTTCCGCACAAAGTATCTCACCTGGCACATCATCCGAACCTAAAAGCCAATGAGTCTGATTGATTGCACCTCTTCTAATTCTTGTGGATCAGATTTACATAGAAAGACAACCTAATAAATGCCCCGTCCAACCGAAGGTAGCTGAGCTTTTGAAAGCAAAAGAAAAAGCACAGCACACACGGTGAAACTCGGCTTTGCAAATCTCCAAAAAAGATGCCTCTAATTAGCTTCAACCCAAAACCCAAAACTACAAACAGCTTTGAAAATAAGATTCAAGAACTCCCCTATAATCCTAGCAGCGAGAAGATCTACTCAGTAGTCTTACATAGAACACGAAAATGATCACAAAAAGAACTAGGATCATTTCATCAGGCCATATCCCAACCAGATGGGGTGAGTGAGACAAATTTTGTTATTGTTGTATCTCATTAAAATTGTACCACGGACTATTTAATGAAAACTTCTGTTCCAAACCATTCCTTACTGCTTATCTGTACTATTATATAAAGCCAACCCCATGTTTTTTGCTTGACATTTTATACTAAAAATGCCCTTTAATATTTTTCAAATTTACTCCAACACGCATGTAGGTTTTTAAAACCACGTGTATCAATATTATAATTAATTGCACCACAAAACTGGGCAACACTTCTTTGTTTCTAATTCTTTTGCTACGCACATAGCGCATGCATTCTTCTAGCTAGTCTAATAATATGCTAGTCCTGCAGAAGAAAGAAAAAGTGATGTATATATATGGATATACCCTTTTATTTAGGGCCGAACATTGGGCGGGTTCAGACGGAGCCAGAGATCCCACATAAGTGATATAGTCTTTGTCCAAGCCCGCCTAGCCCGATGATTGGGCTTATGACTTAATGACCAAGCCCGTTTAATAAGCACACTTAAATGACCAAACCCTCCCAATAATAGTCACTTGGACGTCTAATTTTATACTTTAAAAGATGGCAAAAACACTAATCTCTTTTCATGATAATTCAAAAAAAAAAATGTTGGGAAAAACTTTCTCCTGCCAACAAAAAGTATCACCATTTTATAGAAGAGATGAAAGAGTGAAGACTTGTGGAGTAGATACGAGTGGTTTATGATTAGAAAGAACGTATTAATTAAATAGTAAAAAGTAAAAATCAATTAAAGAGTTAAACTACGGGCTTTATTTAGGAGTTCTCCCTTGTTGAATTTGATTGCCTTGGAAAAGTGTTTGACAATGAGGAGAAGAGTACACAGTAAATAGATGCTTTGCAGTGATTGTTCTTCAGTGTAAGCATTGTATTATATCATAGACAAAACAAAATTTGAAGAAGACAAGGTGGTCAAAATCCATATGCCTAACAGTCCAAGAGCATCAAGCCATCTAACCTAGCAAAATCCGTCAATGGCTGAATCTCCTGGGCTCAATCGTGAAATTTGATGAAACCCATGTGCCAATCGTGTTAGAATAGGGATTCTAACTTTTGAATTCTTTGTGCTGGTCAATGTCTAAGGAAATTTGATGAAATTCACATGCAAAAGCACTGGAGTGGGGCTCCATTTCCCAATTCCTAACTTTTATATTCTCCCTTTTTTTTTTTGGTAACGAACTTTTATATTCTCCCACTTTTCATTGTTAAGGAAGTAAGTATTTATGTGATCATATAGTACACAAACATCTTTTATTGCTAGAATCTTTGGAGATTGGGTGGTTGCCTTTTTTTTATTTTTATTGTGCATAACTTTAAAGCTTCTATAACAAATGTAAGAACAACTTACAAGGCATGTTACATCTGCCATGTTTTCATGTGATTACAATTCTGGTGAGATGGATTAAATCAAGGTCCTCTCATCTTAGGAACAAAATAATAAAATTTAAAATTTAGTTTGATCTTGCCTTCTAAATTATGACACCCTATAACTTAAAACTAATTATTCAAATTATTGTAATGGAATTTCAGCTTCTGCAGTGTGTTTTAATTGGTTTTAATTTTAATCCCAACAAAAAATAGAAAACAATGGTTACATTAAGAACCCTATATACAATACATTACAGACATCATGCCTCCACAATCCAAACAAACCACCCCGGCCATCAATCAAATCAAATTGTGAAGAGAAGACACTAACATCTGAACTTTTTATTTTTTTCCCGGGCAAATCGTTCTTTTTAGAAGCAATCCCAGACAAAAAAACCAGAGTTAAGAAAAGAATTGGATGTTTGTGAACCTGTCTTCTTCTTCTTCTTCTTCAATTCAAAGCAAGGAATCACTTCCTCTCTGGGCTTTCAGATCGATGTCTGCCTTGAATTCACATTGATCAGAAGATATCAAGAATTTCCAAGATGAAGCCGTTGCAGAGAGGACAATTCCCTCTGCTCACCCAAAGCTCTCTCGAACACAATCTGCAAAACGTATGCCCACAAGGTATGAACGCCGCCCCTTTATGCCGCACCATGCAAACGCAGCATGTGTACTGTTCTCCCTCTTCGTCCCCATCTCCTTCTTCCTCTTCTCCTTCCTCCTCCGCCTCCGCCCCCATTAATGCCGCTCCCACCACCCCTGTTTGCCTGTCCGTTTCCTCCAGCAACGCCATCAACGACATCCTCACCGGCACCACCGCCTCCTCTTCCATCGCCACCGCTCCTCCTCCGCTCGACGCCACAGTACCCGGATTGAACCCATCTTGCTCTCTTTCTGGTGCCGGCCGCTGTTGCTCTCGCTCAGCCGCTAGCGCGTCGGCGAGGCGCGTAACGACCGGTTCCGTAGGAGCGGTTGAAACCGTTGGATTAAACTCGGCAACAATGCTTTCCCGGGTTGCGGGTGGATTTTCCGGCTGAGATATGGCCGGAGATGAATCGACTCTGTTTGTCGGAGACGAGGTGATAACCGGAGTCGGGATTGTGTTTCCGGTGCGGGGACTGGGCGGGAAAGGGCGTGACTGTGACATACGGATTCGGCATTCGTCGAGAGAGATGTCCGAGACGGGAATGGTATTGGTGGCGGTGGAAGAGGAGGACCAGGCGGCGCCGGCTCGGCGGAGGCGAAGCCGTTCCTTGAACATCTTCCAGGCTTTTCTGTTGTTGTGACCGACGAGACCCCTGTAAGCTGCGCCTGATTCTTCGTCTCTGATGATGTCGAGAAGGGTTTTGTTGACCTTAACGGGGGCTGATCGTGTCTTGTCGCAGCCAAGCACAGCACCTAATGTCAATCCCGCGAAGGTCTCTCTGCTTTCGTCTCTCACTCTCAGAAGATCTCGCAAGTTCGACGATTCGAGAATCGACATCTGTTCGGAGAGAGTAGTACTCCGACGACCGCCTCCACCAGCTTCCATTCCGATTGGGAAAAGCAGCTTCTTTCGACGCTTATAAGAAGAAATCGAGATCGAAACAAATGGTGCAGATTTCTTGGAAATCTGTTGCAGATGCAGAAAAAATCGGAAACGAAACGCACAAACTTTTTGTTCTTGGAGGAATAAAAGAAGAAGAATCCCCCAACGTAATCAACGATTCAAGAATCGATGTCTCCGTTTCAGGAGAAGTTGAAGAAACACAACATCGAGTTTCGCATTCCAAGAAAATGAACAAACGAAACAAAATTTAGAAAACCCAGATAGCTCAGAACAATCGGAATCAAGATCTGTTAGCTCCAGATCTGCGGGACTTTGGCTCAAAGCAGTCCGAATACTTCAAAACCATCCAAAAAATGCCGAATCCAAAAATGGAAGAAGCGATTTTATCTTCGAAAAACTCGCATATCCAAAAGCATCGGATACCTTCCCTCCTTCCTCTGTTGCTACAAGACCAGATCTGATCCCACCGTGAAAGACAGCAGACACAAATTCAGACAACATGAGAGACAGAGCTTACAGAGTCAAAAAGGAGAGATTAGGTCACACGCATCAAAAGATAAAGACAATAATGATAATGGTAATAATCCGAATCTCTGAAAGGCTTTGAAAGGGAGATCTAAAGCTAAAGATGTCTCCTTTATCTCTCTAAATTCTGATTTTCTGGGTTAATCGCCATTAGAGCTTTAATTGGGATGAACAGAGGTTGGAGTGGATAACGTCCCGCCAAGTCTACTCTCAGTCTCCGGTTCCCCTTCTTTATAGGGACGTTACATCGAAATTACCAAACTCTCCCTCCATCTTCGGACAAAAGCCGCTGCAGTTCGTTTCGCTGTACTTTTGCGCTTTCAGTTCCAAAAGATCAGGCTATTGGATTCCCTGTGTGCCTCCCTAGGTTTTTGACTTATATGGAAATAGCGAATTTGCCACGTGGATATGAGAAAATCTCTTTATAATTTAACTCAAAAAAGAAATAAATCAGATCCACCGTCTCTATTGCATGTCTTTTACCATATACCCCAAACCACAAATTGTCTTGTGTGTGGTATATGCATAGGAATAAACTGTATGATAATTTTTTATAAACCAAATATCGGGTCAGAATATTTCATTTATGTTATAATAAGAGCACATATAATACAGATAGATCAGCGGAGAGTTGTATGCAATGACAGTCATTTAAAATTATATCGATGCAAGTAATTATTCCAATCATCTGTAAATAAACTTGAGAGTTGTATGCAATGACAATCATTTAGAATTATATCGATGCAAGTAATTATTCCAATCATTTGTAAATAAACTTGTGTGCATGTGTATTCATTCGTGTATGTGTGTATGGGTGCATGCCTCGGCATGCATATTACATGTGAATATGTATATCAAAATTTTACTTTTACTTCACCTTATTCATTAGATTTAGATCATCTATAGCTAAACCCGTAAAAGGGTTCAATTGTATTTAATGGTTGCTTGCCACATTGATAAAAAACTCAATAAAAAAAAGTGAAGTAATATTTCACTTTCCAAAGCAGGAGAGAGAAAGGATAGTGAAATTTTTTCACTTTTTTTATTGAGATTTCTTGCCACATCCATTGGATAGAGTTGAACCCTCTTATAGGTTAAACGATAAAATCTTATTCATCTATGACCCAACTTTGATTTAGAATAATTCGGATGGATCTAATAACCAATTGATGGCCCTAATCAAGGTTGTAGAAAATGGAATTTCAAAGAGTTCAGTGTTTTGAGCAAAAATTTCGATTTTTTCCCAGCGATGCATTTTGCTAGGGGAATTCTCCAGGATAGTTTCCCTGGCGATTTTTCGACGAAACGAGGTGGCGTGCCGAGCGAAACAGGTGAAACAGAAAAGAAAAATACAAATTTATTTAATTTTTATTAACGAAATGGGCGACGTGCCGACGAAATTTCCCCAAAATCCAAAAAAACCCAAATTTTGTCAATTTTAAATTTTCTGGTGTTTCGGCTGCACGTCCATCGACACCAAAACAGTAAACTTTGAAAGAGTTAGACAAAATATCTTCTATGATATAAGCCAAAAGCCTGGGGCTTTTCAAAATTTTTTTTTTCCAATTAGCCAAGAATTATCCAAGTTTATAACTCTGGAGTGGCTGCGTAGCATGGCTACCCTCAAAGGGTTAACGATAGTGACAAAAAAAAAACCGAATTTTCTGTTCGAAAAAGGAAAGCAGTTTCAATTAATAGTGGGGCTGCAGCCTGCAGGCGATGAAGTGGGCCCTCTTGGGTCCCTGCCCAAGCGGTCGAAACCTATGACCTGTCGTCAATGCTATGAGCAAAATTAAAAACAGAATGCCAGTTGTAAGTGGGGCCCTTAACTTAATCATCGGTAATTGGTTTGGTTAAGAACCGCTGATACCCACTATGATCTTTTTTATTTTATATATAGAGATATTTACATTTTACCCCCTAAGGTTTCTAAAAATCCCATTTTTCCTTTGATGTTTATAAAATACCAATTTAGTACCTTTAAATTTTTTTGTGTAGCAATCTCGCCCTTCTAGATGCTTGAGTGTTGAAATCAAAAGTCAAAACAAAGAAAATGTTAATCGACAAATTTGCCCTATGTATAGGAATGAAATCGTCTGCAATGCTTTACTTTATTGCAGATTGTTATGGCCGTGAGATGTTGCCATGTAGAGCATCTCACGGCCAATGTTTTTTCAAGTGGGCCTACTTGAAACATTTACAGAAATGAAAAAACACTTATCCTTGAGTTGCTTCGCATGGCAACATCTTATGGCCATAGCAATCTACAATAAAGTAAAGCATTGCAGGCGATTTCATACCCCCTCATATTTACGTTGAAAAGTTAAAAAAAAAACTTATTTAAGCTTTGAATACCAAAATACCCTCAAAGCAGATGTGAGTCTGTTTTCATTTTTCCCTCATTTGAACCAATATTTTAAACATTGAACCAATCCAATAAAGGGCAATCTTTGTATTTAATTTTGGATAATCATAATAAAAGGTGTAAATTTGTCAATATATGTTTTGTTTCTTACCAGCTCATCAATATTCTTAAAGTTTTAATTGTCAAACTTCTTAGAGGGAAAATTGTTACGCACAACAAACGTGAAGGTAGTAAATTAATTTTACCTCCAATGGGATTGTGTAAAATCACAAGAGGTATTGAGCATTAAAAAAGGGGAAAAAAAAAAAATCAAGACGTAAGCTGCGAATATCCCTTATATATATAAAAGCTGAGGATAAGGAACTGGTGATACAGAACCCATGATATTATTTTATATTAAGAAGTTGATTAGCTTACCAAACTATTCCTTCTGACTTTGAGCCAATGAGAAGGTCCCACCCAATCAATGCAATGTGCCGTTGGACGCTACTAAACTGTGAAGTCTTCTCAGCAATTTACGTGATAGAACGGGGAAGCGTCTGGCTACCATGTCCTTCAAAATAAAAGTCAATAATTCATTTGGTGGGGACCCATTAGATCGCAGAGGTTCCACACGCTCCGTCACTTTCTCGGAAAAGCCTGGAATATCTCTTATCGAGCCAATTATGTAGCACCACATGTTTCATCGAATGCTCGTCGCTGGCGATTTCTTTCTAAAGGTTCTCCCAAGAATTTATTGTTAAGAGTTCAGATGCTCCTGTGATTCCCTTCTACCATAAAAACCAATGGGGACCGATGACATCTAATGTGGTATCTTGGAGTCCCACAACGGTCGACGAGGAGAAAGTGAAGCTTCATATATGGCTTGTCACTCTCTAAAACAATGAAACCTCGTGAGGTAAAATCCAAGAACAAAACAATGACGCTTAATAGGCCAAAGCGGATAACATTATTGCTGGTGGAATCGGACGATACATCTAATATGGAGTTCAGTAATACCACCCTGGAGGGGAGGTATTAAGTAGAGATGACAATAGGACGGGTTAAATAGGTAACCTACCTTCCTTGTTTGGGTTCAATATTACCAAAATCTATATCTATACTATTAATAAAGAGAAGAGAGGGGAATATTCCTCCCCCCCACCTCTTTTTTTTTTCAAAATATGCCCTTCTCAAACAAAACAATTCCCCATTATTTTAAACTAACTACCTTAGATTGTTTATCTAAGTGGGCCCACGTTTTCTACGTGAGTAGCGCGTGCAGCCCCCTAGTTAGGTTAAAGGCAGCTGAACTCGACCTTTGTCTATTAAAAGGTTAATTTTATATGTTTAAAATATTATTTATGAAAAGACATATATAATACAAATGTATAATTAATTTATATATTCTATTTAAAAACACATTTTTTTTATACCACCGGGTCAACCCTTCTCCATTACCAACCTGATAAGGACAATTTAGGGTTTGATATCAGCCATACCCTTGTAGGAGCAAGAGTGGGTTTGCCCACCTTGTTGCCATCGCTAAGTATTGGTAGTGATCGTATAGATGGGTTACCCATTTCTGACGTACCTTTGACTGTGAGCAATAGTAGGGCCAAGTCCAGAGGATTTCCTTTTGTGTTAAGATCATTGGCACCTTCAAGACCCATTTTATATAAGACCATAATGTTCCAATCCCGAAGGATTTCCTTATGTTCTTAAAAAGGTGATACGCGCTTTCCAATTCCTCTGGGAGTGTGGCATATGGATTAGGATTGAAATAGTCCTTCGTTTTCTTTAAACATAACTAGTTGGATGCACGTTCTATGCGTAACAAATTTGAAAGAGAATTGATGGTGTTTTGGTTATTAAAATATCAAGCAGTTTGTTATTGATACACCTAATATTAACAAATGGGTGTATGAGTTAATTTGATAAAAAAAATATAGGGAGTTTTCAATATCAAATGTCTGGTGTTCGCTTTATAATAGTAATAAATAAAAAGACTAACTTGCCCTTATCAAAATGTTATATACCAGTCATTCCAAGGGTATTTAAGAGAGTTAAGAGAGGAATAATTGTCTTTGGTACATTCCTTGAGAGGTGGGCCCTTCTCACATTGTATATGGCATAGATAAATAGGATAAGATAGATAATTGATTATTATAATAGTGTCTAAATCCGCAAATTACTGATAACAACCCCAACCCACACCTGTTGACACTTTCACATGGAGATGCAGCTTAATTTGGTTTGGGTGTGAACTCAGAATCACGCCATGGTCATTGAAAGACAACCATATCGAACAATTTAAGTCAAGTAACGAACGAACTCCCCAACTCAATAGTCTAACTAAATTTAAATGAAAAACCCTAAACACCAAACCAACCCAAACTTATTGCAACGTCATTTACGTTGGAGAGTATCAAAGTCTTGGAATGATTTCCTTTGGTAAATGGCAATTAAGTTGGTGCCAAGGAATGGTTGAGTTGGTACCAAGGCAGTTTGGTATGGTACCAAAAAACTCTTTACTTACCGTTAAAGGGTACGATGTAGTTGGTTCCAATTAAAGATCACTCACATGAATTAGACAGGACTTTATCAGTCTTGGGGTCTCGGTCAATGTCCATTAGCACCTAGATGTCCAATTAAAAAATTTAAAAGTAAAAAAAAAAAAAAAAAACTTTTTTCTTTTCAATCTTGCCATGTACGTGAATGAAAAGATCTATAATATCATCTTTATGTTATACAAAAACATACCTTCCATTTCCCATTTATTTAGTTTGGAGATTTGTCTTACTAAATATTTTATAGATAATCTCTAAAATAAAAAGGAGATTCTTATGTTATACAAAAACATAATTTAAAACAAAAACTAATTTGTTTTTTTTTTCTTCTTCTAATAATTTTAAAAAAATTGAAGTTATGGTTGAGCTAGACAACAAGTATTATAATGCGGATGGTACTTTTCTAGAAATATAAGAGGCTGTTTGGTAATGTTTTTTTTAAAAACAGTTTGAAAACTAAAACGTTTCTAATTGTTTTTTGGTTTTTGAAAACAGTTTACAAAAAACCCGTTTGGTAACAATTACTGTTTTTTGGGTTTTTAGAAACAGATAACAAGAAACCCGTTTGGTAACAATTAATAAAAAAACAATTTACGTTTTTTAAAATCAACAAAAATGAATTGCGATACAAAAACAAGTTAAGTTCAATATGCCAAAATAATATCCTATTACATTGATTAATAAAGAATGAACATTGTTAAATAATTTAAATAAAATTTAGTTTTGTTAACGTTAATATGTGTAAGTAATTTTAGATTTAGTTTTGTGTATAAATAAAATGATTGATTGGTATAAGGGCAGTTTTGGAAGAATAGATTTTGCAAGTAAAATGTCACTATAACTTAATTATTCTGACAAATATTTCCTAAATGTTGGAAACCCAGAAAAGTTTAGACTGGATTTTAATTATGTTCTAAAAATATCACTAAAACTTAATTTACCCTTTCTTCTTCCTCGAAACAGTATGTCATTTCCAATAGTCGGAGCTTCGCTCCCTATCTTCTACAGCTTTAGCCACATATAGAACTGCTGTCATGCCAATTTCGTTGCACCTGAACTAAGATTCTAGGTGGGCGCATACTATAGCGAAGAAAACCGATCATGTTTTGAGGGGAGGAAATCGTCGTGCTTTTCACCTATTTCCGACTCACCGCTACAATCGACGGAAACTCGTAAGCCCCTTTCCTTCTCCAAATTTCCACAATATATTTCATAAATATTTCGATTTAATACCTGTTGATTAGCGATTTTCTCCTTTTTGGACAATCGATCTGTGTATTAACGACCATGATTGTTGATAAGTTATCTTGGAATTCTAGGGTTTCTTGATTATGCTCCTTCGCTCGAAGTTTGTTTTCTCCCATTTCACCTTGACAGCTCTTTTTGTTGCTTCTTTCGTCGTATTCTCCTCACCAAAATCACCAAAAGCATAGTTCTTCAAGCGTAGTTCTTCAGGTGGAGCTTCGTCGTCTTTGTACTAGGTCTCACCAGTTTCTATGGGAATAGCCCTTTACTCATCGACAACGTCAGTGATACCAATTGTTGCTTCAAATGCCTTGGCATTGCAACTGAACCAGCATTTGATGTTGTCGGAAGGGAAGAAGGATGTGGGAGCTCTGTCGTCTGTGTGATGAAGAGAGAGGAGGTTTTGTATCGAAGAGAAAAGAAATGACTTATTACAAAAAAGCCATCAAACAAAAAACGATTCGTGGTTTTCAGAAACGAAAATTTTCGGTTTTTGAAAACGAGGTTGTTTTTGAACCGTTTCTCTAAAAAACGGTTTGAAATCCTTTTCAACCAAACGCGTTTTTGGTTTTTTGTTTTAAAAAACCAAAAAACCGTGTTCAAACACGTTACCAAACACCCTCTAAGAAAAAACAATAGTCATTTAAAATTTTTAACATATATAAAATCGGGCCAGCCGAGTTGTGCCTAAACCCTTTTTCAAGCAATCCAAGCCCAATCCTATGGTCAAAAAATCTATGACCAAGCTGGATCAAGAATGGGCCAATCACCTTGGGCTGGGTGGGTTGCCCGGTCCATGAACAGCCCTACTTAAAACTTAGGGCTTTTTGCATCCACATTCTTGCATTATACTATACTTGTGTCTATATCTTCTTATTTTTAATATTTGTATTTATATCCCTTCGTTTTGTATAATCGTTACAATTTTACCCTTGATGTTAAAATCCGTTAAGTTTTGTTGTTTATATTTACTAAATAACTAAAGTAACCTTCTATAAAATAAAAATGTTTTGCGTTTATCCTTCTATATTATCTTATAAATTCATTTAAGTCCCTATATTATCATATTTGTTATATATATACTTTACGTCATTGATATTAATTTGTTCGATTAATAATTTTTCATATGAATTCCACATAAACCCATTGTCATTTGGCTACTTAAAATTTTTTTTTATCTAGTTAATTTAATTATTTAATAAAAATAAACAACAAAAGCTAATAAAATTTGACATTAGAGTACCTTTGTAACAATTATGCTGAATGGTGAAGTATAAATACAAATATTAAAAACAAGATGATATATATATATATACAGATATATCATGATGTATGGTTATGAATACTAAAAACTTAGGGAAAATTGGTTTTTAGTGATATTTTTTTAAAATAATTCAAATTCAGCAGGCTAATTCTTGAAAATTAGAAATTAGTGATACTTTTTTTAAATAATTGGGATTTAGTGTCATTTTTACTGTTGAGAGAGACTTTCTTCCAACAATGCCCTCAAAAGACTTTAAAACTTTTTCACATACAAGTGCAAGTCTTTTGAGGGTATTTTTGGAAGAAATTTTCATGAAAAATAAAATAACACTAAATCCCAATTCTTTGAAAAAAGTATCACTAATTCCTAATTTTCAAGAATTGATCGACTAAACCTGAATTATTTTGAAAAAGTATCACTAAAAACCAATTTTCCCAAAAACTTATGAATAAATCCGCCAAAAGCTCCAACCACCTTTCGATGTATAAACAGAGAAAGAGCCAGGCTTGGCGGGGGTTAAGTCTTTGTTTGCCAGTTCAATGGAAATGGTAGCTGCATTACCTACCAGTCTCTTCCTCACTCCGCACAGAAGCTGTCTCTCACTCTCTCGCTTCCGCCATTTTTGTAACATTATATATATGGTACCTTCTTTTTACAGCCCCTGCAACTGATTGTGATTGATTCCGACCCAACTCCACTAGTTAGCGCCGCTACCCATTCCTGTGTCCGTCGGACTTTCTCTCACACTAAATAAAATAATAAGAACTTGGCATATTGTCATTGGTTACAGACTTACAGTCCATACAAGACCGGTTGACCCTCTCACTCCTCGCTCCGAGCAGATGTCGAGCACCGGCGGCGCACACGTACTGGTCTTCCCGTATCCTGCGCAGGGGCACATGTTAGCCCTCCTCGATCTCACCCACCACTTGGTTATCCGTGGCTTAACCATCACCATCCTTGTCACTCCCAAGAACCTCCCAATCCTCCACCCCCTTCTCTCCACCCACCCTTCCATCCAAACCCTCGTCCTCCCCTTCCCGGATCACCCCTCTCTCCCCGCCGGCGTCGAGAACGTCAAGGACATCGGCAACTCCGGCAACGTCGCCATCATGAACGCCCTCGGTAAGCTTCGCGATCCCATCACCCACTGGTTCAAGTCCCACCCTTCTCCACCGGACGCCATCATATCCGACTTCTTCCTCGGGTGGACCCACCACCTCGCCACCCATCTCGGCGTTCCTCGGATCGCGTTCCACTCCATCCGCGCATTTACAGCTTCTGTACTCGACTATCTATTGACAAACTTAAGCACAGTGCGCAGTGTACCAGCGGTTTCTTTCTCCGATCTCCCGGGCTCCCATACCTTCCCTCGCGAGCATCTTCCTAGTCTGTTCCAACGATACAGGGAATCAGATCCCGAGTGGGAGTTCGTCAGGGATGGCATAATCGCAAATAGCGCCAGTTGGGGGAGCGTTTTCAACACCTTCGACGCGTTGGAGGGCAAGTACCTGGACCACCTTAGGAAGGAATTCGGGCACCCGCGGGTTTGGGGAGTCGGGCCTCTTATTCTTAAACCTGAAGCTGCGGGGCCCACTACTGAACGCGGGGGCCCAACGTCCGTTACGGCCCATGAAGTCATGACCTGGCTCGACAGACAACCCGATGGGTCCGTGGTCTACGTGTGTTTCGGGAGCCAGAAGCCGTTGACGTGGCAGCAGACGGAGGCGTTGGCGGTCGCGCTGGAGAAAAGCGGGGCCCCGTTTATCTGGTCCGTGAAGGTGGCAACGGACGGCTGCGATGTGATCCCTGCCGGGTTCGAAGATCGAGTGGCGGGGAGGGGCTTGGTAATCCGGGGATGGGCCCCGCAGGTTTCCATACTGAGTCACCGAGCTGTGGGCGGGTTCTTGACTCACTGCGGGTGGAACTCGGTGGTGGAATCGATACTACTGGGTGGTGTGATGTTGCTTGCGTGGCCCATGGAAGCTGATCAGTTCCTGAATGCGAGATTGATGGTTGAAGAGATGGGCGCAGCGGTGAGGGTGTGTGAAGGCGACCACGCCGTTCCTGACTCAGCCGAGTTGGCTCGTACAATTCGTAAGTCGATGACGGGGTCCCGACCTGAGAAGGTCCGAGCCATTGAGTTAAGGGACAAGGCAATGGAGGCTGTGGAGGAGGGTGGAAGCTCCTTTGGGGACTTGGATGGGCTTGTGAGTGAGCTGCTTGCACTTCAACACAAGTAGAGAAATGATGTGGAGTAGAACTACAGAAGGTAGCCAGAGGGAGTTGTATTAAGCAACAATGTGTCCTGAGAGAGGAAAATGGAAAATAAAGACACAAATACCTCTGCAGAACATTATTTAAATCACTCAAAGCTACTGCTATGTTTAACTATGTGTTGTATCTGAATGAAGAGATTTATTATCTATATTTCTGCACCAAAATTCTCTTACATAGAAACCTGTTATTATGCTTCAGAGGATAATACCCAATGCAATGAGATCCTCACACACATCAGTCTGAAGAAGCAAATTTAATTGCTTGTTATAACTAAAACGATGGGTTAGAAGAACCCATATAATAAAATCATTTCTTCCAAGCTTCAATCTGTAATTCTGTATATGAATGCAAAAGAGAAAAGAAGAGTAAAAAAAAAATTAATAATAACAATAACTTACCTCAATTTTACATCCTTGAGCAGCAGCTAAAAATGGCTCTCAACCTTTCCTCAACATGCCAAAATTGTTGTTTTACACTAACCTTTGTTGTGCTTGTTTGTCTTTCACATTCTCCCTCCTCTCTCTCTTTATCTCCCCCACCCTCTTGCTATTCGTGGGGTGTGTTAATTCTACCCCCAAACTCAGTAGCTCTACAATATCTGAATGCTATGAAGAATGGAGCCTGTTAGATTCTTTCATAGAATAATATGTAAGCTTCACAATGGAGGACTTCTTCCAAGGAAGTCTCACGCACATGTGTATCGCTAACATAATACCATGTGGAATCCCCATCGTCATTCCCATTATTCCC
Source organism: Buxus sempervirens (assembly GCA_947561395.2). Lineage (NCBI taxonomy): Eukaryota > Viridiplantae > Streptophyta > Magnoliopsida > Buxales > Buxaceae > Buxus > Buxus sempervirens. The sequence goes on from OX387192.1 coordinate 27,510,938, forward strand.
TTTGAATTTTTTGCCTCTAATATAAGCAACATAATGGCCTCTTCTCATGGTTCCCGAATGCTCAACAACTCCAACCAGACGATAATCACACTTGTCTCCCTCTCTGTTTCTGCATAAGGTCAGAGTAAAACCTTATTAAAACCACTTTCTGGTATAAGTAAAATAGTCTGCAAGTAAAAAGAAGGGCTAAAATGAATGGCACACAATGATTAGCCATCTGGAGGATCTAAAACCTTTTCATGGGTCCAAAGCAATGATATTATAGGTCAAAATTCCATGAGTTTAATCATCCAAACTTCCAACTTTCTCCAGGAAAACTAATACATTTGTGCAGTTGTGTGTGTGTTTGTGTTTAATTGGTATATCACCCATGCAAGTACGTATACAAAAATCACGAACTGCACTGTATATTCCAGAGACCTATATGTTTAGTGACATATGTGCAGCACTTAAGCTGTTCTTACATTGCAAAAGGCATTTTAGCTATGAAGTCAGAAAACTGAAAAAAAATGCATTTGTTAATATTCAATCAAGAAATCAAACCATTTGAGTTGAAAATCAGAATCTAAAATGATGTGGATAGGCAACAACCATGAGGTACTTATGTAAATCTAATATTTAGAGAAACAATAATTCGCCCAAAAATTTATATGGACAGAAGCCCAATGCAAATACATGTCTTCTTTGGACAAAAATTTATAATATCATCTTCTTTGGAACCATAGCCAGATTTTGGCCAGGTAATTTGGACACTAACTCAGTTCTTTTTATACATGAAGGGACTAGAGGCAAGTTATGCCACTACAGAAAGAAATAAGTTTCAAAACCACAAAACACCTCAGCAAGCATCTCAACACCCAGTAATTATGATAAATTGTATAAGGTAAGCACTAAATCCACATGTAAGATGTTAATTTAGAGTCCAAATGCTAACACTTCTTTTGCTCTGTAATCCATTATTTTTCCATTCCTTATTGGAAATGAAATCTCTATACACATAGAGATCTTTCTCAAAGAAAGCCCCCTTTTTCGAGAAAATGATGTCCAGCCTAATTTTTTTCTGTATAGACTGTTTCGGCAAGGCTGAAGTTGAATCTCAAGCAGGTTCATATAAATGCATAACACTCAGTGTTTTAAAACTTCTACAGTATGTTAAATAAACAATCAAACTAGTTGACCCAGGATGCAGCCCATAATCATGGTTGGACAAGCTCCACATTAACAATGGTATACAAACCTATACAACCCAGTTTGGCGTCAATCAGATATGCAGTTAAAACAGAATTGATACAAATGGTAAGATCAGATCCCTGGTCCATAATTTATGACAGGTTTCCAGGTCTAAAATCTGCAGGGCATATTATACCAAAATGGATTCAAATGCAAATTTGATAAACAAAAGTTGAAGAAATTAAAAAAGAAATTAAAAAGTACCATAAAAAAGGGCAAAGACTTTTGGATTTTTAAACCAGGTTTAGTTTCTTGGTGAGATGGTTTTCTGTGCCATGAAGGAATGATGTTATCCAGACCGTCTACATAATAAGGAACCCTCTACATAGGCCATGCATGTGTAGAGAGAGAGAAAGAAAGAAAGGAAATAAGAATACATGAGGGAGAATATGTCTGGGATATATCTGAGTATAGATAGCGTGAAGGTCCAGGTTAGAATAAAAATAACTCATTCTGCTGTAGCTATTGCCTTCACTAACATGTCTGCCCTTACACTAGCTTATCATTATATGTTACTCATCCACCCTGACTAGATTTCCTTCAACTAAAGTATACAATCTGCGGTGATTGATCTTCTATCTGAAGTTGAACCAGCCCAATCAACCATTAAAGTGTTTAATCTAAATATTTCTACTAGACCAATGATCCATTGTCCTGGATTCCTTAAAGTTCATCTCAAAATATAAATGGCAAAATCCAAACGTCATATAGGAAAAGGCTCCAGAAATTGACTCATTGCACATGTAGGCGATGCATAGTCTTGTGATTGTTAAGTATGATAACTGCTTGGTTCTTCAAAAAAATACACAGTATCAATTAGCAACTTGCTGTTGATTTCCATATGGGAGTGGTGATGTGTTTTGAACCAAGCAATCATGTTTCATTTTGAAAATTGATCACATACTTCCTCAAAAGGAGATAGTTCCTCGTTTTGATCTACATATGCTATATCAGTCACAACATCATTGAACTTTTGGAAACAAGCCTGTAAAGTATATCACAATCACATCTGGATCTCTTCAATTTGCAAACTTCATTTGACAACTGTCTGAATAAATCCATGTGATTACTCCATGTATAAGTCTTCTTGTAATTCCCTATTGAGGAAAAAGTCTTCTAATATCAGTAAGAATATGGAGCAATTGAAAGCTTCATAAATATGTGCAACTTGCAGCTCAATTTTCAGTCAGTAAGTTGCACTGTTCTCCTGTATCATTAGCACAAAGTGCAGTCACTTCATCTTCCATTGCAGTATGTTAACCGTTATATTAAAGTGACTATGTGAGAAGGAGAAGAAATTGAAAATATGGACAATGTAACTAATAGCATGCATGGGTAAACTGTTAATGGACAAACTGTAAAATCGAACAAGTGTGCAAATATGATTACTAACTTATAGCAATAGAGAGGTGTACGGTCGCAAAAACAGCGGCAACTAGTAGAATAATTGGAGCGAAAGGGTTTATTACATTTGCCATGATGAAGGTCAATGTTGTTTCTTATAATATCAATGGGGATTACATACCTTGGAGAAATAATTTAATATTACATACCTTGGAGAAATAATGTAATATAAGGGTTCTTCCTTTGGTCATATTATTAGGGTTCTTCCTTCGGTCATTTAAGGCAGGTTTAATTATGCTTCAGTAAGCCATAATGGAGAAAGTAACTAGAAAAATTCTACCCAATTGCTGTGGTAACAGATATGATGAGGCTGCAACTTTTCTGGCAACAGGATGTTAAGGAGGCAGTATACTAGCAATGAACAGAAGGGTAGCTCACATATCAAATTCTTTTGTAGGGAAGTAATCTCCGTATTAATATCAAGGGCTGAATTGACAGCAGTTGGTTGTTAATAACAGTCTAAGGACCACAAGCAGCTGTGACCAGAGTTTTTTTTTTTTTTTTTGATAATTAATGAAGATTTCATCAAGATCAAAAGAAGGGGACCTCACAAGTTGTGGGATGACCCAGAAGACAGCAAGTACAAAATAATAATAAGGACATTATAGACCACAAAAAAACAGTCTACCACAAACAGTCACCACCAAAAGAACAACAAGACAGGCGAATCAAACACTAAAACGCTAAATGTGGATCATAGTTGACCAATCCCTAATAATGTCAGAAGATGAATAAGATGTAAAATCCTTTTGCACCATGTGCCTGGGAGAGATTTCAAAGTTCAACGTAATACACCCATATAAATCATTCATGAGAAGACTGTCAGTAACAGAGGATATACAAGTATGAGAGCCTTTAATGATTCAGGAAATGAATATGAGCTAATCACTTTAGCCATGCATGGAAGCATCTTCACTCAGTCAAATAGCAGGTATACTTGTACCTACAAAATTAGACAGATCTTTGGTATCCCCAGAGTCCAGAGTGAGAAGAAAGTTTTTCAAGTCGTAATGTTTTTTAACCAAAATCCAGTTCGTCTTGTGGAGATCTCTTATGAAGAAAACTTTCCTGCTAAATTTCAAGAACATGTTACTGGAGGATAATGGATATCTGGAGACAGTGGAAGAGTGGTGGGAAGGTTTTCAGTTTCAAGGAAATAAGGGCTTAAATTTCAGCTAAAATTTGAAAGCATTGAAGGAAGAATAGTACCCAAAAAAAAGGGGGAACAAAGAATCATTTTGTAGGGTAGATTTTCAGTTCAAGGAAGTGTTAAACAAAATAAATGAGTTGAATTAGAAGAGAAAGAGCAGGAAAGGATGTTTAGAAATTGGAAGAGTGCGTGGTGAGAATCATTTTGAATGATGAATCTAGTAAATTGGCTCACATTGAAGAAATAAGTTGAAAAAAACAAAGTAAAGGATAATTCGGTTGAAAGGCTCAGATAGAAAATTAAAATTTTCATAACATCATCAGTATGGAGAAAAGGATATGTAACATCTCAAAAATCAAAATTGGTGAGAACTTGTAGAAAGAAAGGGAAGAAATGAAAAATGAGATTAAAAACTGTTACCAAATATCATTTGATGGAAGGGAGTAAAACTAAAAGGAGGTAAAGCACGAGAACAGGAGGATTAACAATAACCTTTTATAGAAAATTTTGGAATATGAAAAAGAAGCATTGATGGCTGCCTTGTGAGAACTTTCTCAAATTATTACCTCTAAAGAAAGCGTATATGACATGTTTTAACCCTTTGATTTCCAAAAAAGAATGATGCCTTGGATATATTCCTAGTGGGCAGCATGTAAAAACTTAGCCAAACTCTCTGCTAATATGCTAAAGGAGGTTCTTTCAACATCAGAGGATCATCCCAAAATGTATCTGTATGTGAGAGAGAATTTTATTTTATTCATTTTTTGTAAGTATGGATGACAAATTTTGGACAGTGTATTAGTGGCGACAGAGTTTTCTGCTTTGAGGATTAGAAACAGTATTCCATGAATTATTTTGTGTTTACAACTAAAATTGGATAGCATGTATACAAACTTCTCTCATTAAGGATATATATATACACACACACATCATGTATCTACCACTTATTTAAGCATAAAAAGGTTTTTGCCCTAAAATCAAGCATTTAAGCATAACTTCCACACTTCTCCCTCATCCTAGGGAAATTCATCCATGTTGGAAACACTTGGTACAACATTAAAAACTTTGCCACTAGCAAATCATCACATACTTTTCTGATGAACTCGCAACTCATGAAAGCCCAGAGATGAAAAAAGGAAGGCTACCGTCCATAACCGAAGTCCCAAAAGAGATAGGCCAACCATTGCAGGTTAGTTTATCTTCAACTCCGTTTTTCTTTCCTAAAGGGTGAAGGATCTCATGTCAGGGAACAAGACAAGTTTCTATACAAATGAAGCAAACAACAAGCCATTGAGGTTAGACTCTAAGAAGAGTTTCAATGAATTATGATGCCTACCAAAATCAAAAATTCTCCTCCTCACCGCCTCTGATGCAAGAACTTGAATAAGGCTTACACAAAAATGCAACACCACTGGTAGCCACCAAAGAAGGAACCCCATCAAAAGTTGGAATCAAAGCCCACCATAACATTAGCAACTGCAACCTTAAAGGACCTAACAAGGGGAATGGTTCAAACTGTAAGGTCTTTGGGAAAAAGATCTCAGTATATAGGTTTGCAACACCTTATCCAGGGAGAAAAGATTAAAGAAAGGCCTGATACAGGAAGAGAGGACCAAAACCTTAAGGAAAGAGCATTTCCATTATACCACTATTCAACTTGCACGTTGGCCAAAAAGCCAAACCCTTATTTTTCCAAGAAGCTTCCATCTTAACAAATCAACAAACTTTGCCTCCTGAGTTAACAAAGAACTTGAAAATTCATACCCTCTCTTAAAAATACAAGGTACAGGTTTGTCTGAGCCTCATAAGTTGATGCTTTTCTCTTGATCCGAAGAACATCCTAGTTAACAGGACTTACACTTTCAGCATATATAAATGCCCCCATAACCAACTCCAATACCCATACTGAACCCATATTCAACGATGAAAAAGATCATAAAAAATAACCCCAAAGTAAAATTTAAAATGTATCAACAAATAACAACCTGGCATAGCATGAAGCCAAACTTTCCACCGTTTGTAATTTATTGTAAAGTGAAAAAAACAAAATAAAAACACTAAAACAATATTCATTATCATAATTAGAAATGGTATACAGTATTGACATACATACATACAGGCATCAAAAATATATACAGACCTAAACTTTGGCGCTTTTGTCCAAAGCGACTACGATCAAACATGAACCCACTTTCTCACACTAGCAACTTGAGGCTTAAAAATGGTTCCTGTACACACACACACTTATAAACATTCACTCATCATTCTATCAGTCATCTATATCCCCGAAATTTTAATAAAGCTTAAGCCCCAATCCAGACAACGCTTTCGAGTGTCAATCCCATTCCCAGGCTTACTCCATTATATAAGTAGTAGACTTCCTTGCTATTATTGACTTGTACAAGTAGATTCTAAGTGTGTGGAATATCCATGTCAGCCATGTGATTGGCATGATACACTTAAATTTTTTTCTTCTTTATTTATGAAATGTAATCAAATATCAACAAAAAATTGTCAGTTCTACCATTTTCATAAAAAATAACTTATAAGTGGGAACCTAACATCATCAAGGTCATATATGTCCATGTATATAAGATTTAGGTGACCTCTAGAAATGTTATGCTAAAATTGCAATTTCTACATAAAAATTATAATTTTTTCCATACTTATTTATCAAAATATACTACAGCTTTCACTAATCTGCTTTTTGATCTTCGTAACCATGTCAAGCTGTAAGTCACTTCCTCATATCCCACAAAACAGTTACTAGCAATTAGTCTTATAAACTTTTAATGCCCGGAATATTGCTTTCTGTTTGAAAATTAGTATAGCCTAGATCCACCATAGGAAAATTTGCTCAGAAGATACACATGAATAAGTTTATAGAGTGATACCCATTTAAATCATACCACAAGAAACAGCAGCAACAGCAACAACAACAAAAACTGAAAAATAATTTAGAAAAAAAGAAAAAAACAAGATGACATTGAGAAATTCTAGGGAAATAAAAATTTCTCACCAGGGAATTCAGGAAAGGTTGATGAGTACCTGAGCACTGTATATGGTTTTAGATCAATTGTATCTTTGAAATCAACATGACCACTCAATTTACTTAAGCGACCACGAGAATCTTGGCTGAATCTTTTAAGATGGATAGTCAAAATAGGTGGAGCCTTACTGATTAGAATTCTTTTAGTTGCATCCCGCTTAACCTTCACACTTTCAGAATCCATTTCCACATCCTCGTTGTCATCATATTTAGATGCTCTATCAGGGAACTGGGAATCCCTCGGTTGAACTTGATCAAGTTTACATCCTATGCTATTAGGCTCATTTACGCTACAAGAATCACTGACTTGATCACAGAAGCTTGCTTGACTGCAAGAAAGATAATCACTTGAAGATGATGACTGCTCTTGAGAAGCATGGTTCAGCTCATCCAGATCTTTACCACATTGAGATACATCAGCATAGTCAACTTGATTAGAAGTGGGTGCTAACAATTTTGTTCCCATACAGTTTTGACAATTTTTGGGCACATTTTGGTTTGAATCATCAAATTGCACAGATTGTGAAGCTAAGCTTTCAGCAGTGGCAGTGAAAACAGTATCACTCTCAGTTTTCTTGTTAACTAACCTTTTGAGTTCCTCTGAGCATGGAAAGTCCCCATTTAAACCAGAAGGAATATTGTGACGCCGAACACCTCCATTTCTCTGAGTCTTTGATTTGGTTTCCAACCTGATATTCCTAGCTTCCATATTTTGATTTTGCAAACTTTTAGAACAATTGTCACAGTGCCAAGCATGCTCATCAGCCAGAAGCTCAGGCCTTGTGAAATAAGCCAAGCAACTATCAATGGAAACTGGGGCATTTGTATTGTCAACTTCTTCGGGATCTGAGTCACTGCTGTTTCGTAGTGAGAAACCCTTTTCTGTGATTTCATTTGGCTCTATGTCCTTATCACCTAACAAAGGTTTTGTAGTGGGAACTGATACCATATCAGGCTCATTAAACAAGTCACCAAAGCCATCAAAGTCTAAAGAATCTTGTTGGCAGACCACAATCGATGAGGATGCCTCGCCTTCCTCTTTCACCATCTCGTTTGCAGTTACATTTTCCTCTTTATAAGGGAGCAACAAAACTTCAGAATCTTGAACCTGCAAAGGGAGCTCATCCTCACAATTTGCAAGAGACGAACACAACTCCATATTTCTTTCCCTATGTGGTAAAGAAACTTGGCTGCACTGTTCGGAGCAATCTTGTAAAACATGGTCATTCATAATAAACTGATTATTTATAGAATCTTGAATAACAGTGGCATCATTATTTTGTGAAATGCACAGATGGTTATCAGATCCAATCCCTGGTTCAATGTAGTCCAACCATGAAAAATCATTCACTGAAGCCACTGCTTGGTCAGCCACACTCTGAAAATCTTGCTTGTTTTCAGAATCATGAATAGCAGATACACTACAGTTTTGGGAAACTGAACAATTATCACCCACTGCTGAACTTGGTCTTATGGAATCTAACCATACATTATTGCCTTGTTGAGCCAGCATTTCATTAGCAACAGGCACACTCGACAGAACCTGACTAGAAGACTCAAAGCTTTCTGATGGGCCTATAGCACGAGGAGTGGCATCTGAGTTCCCCTTCATACGAGCCTTTCCACCTTTCTTTGGAGGCAGCTTTGGCTTCCTGGTTCGAGGGACTGGATGGACCTTTTTAGATGGAGGTTTCTTGGTTGGTACTGGCAATGAGAGATCTAAAAATGGTTCATACACAGTTGAAGAGTGCCCACATTCTTTGCAGCACACTGTGCTAGAAAGTTGACCTCCAAAGATGAAATCAACAAAAGTATCAAAAGGGTTTGAAGGATGTCCCTCGTTAGAAGACTGAAGCAATTTTCTTTCACCCAACTCTTCTGTGCACAACCCATCAAGCAGATAACAAAGTAATTCATGACTGTCCTGCTGCTGGTATCCCTTGAATTGGGGGGCATTGGCACAAATGCATCCAAATAACGTTCTAGGATTTATCACATTTCTTGATTCCATCCCTGGACTTGTTTCAATAAAAAGCTTCTTCAAAGCCATGGTCACAGGCCCAACAGAGGAATCCATCTTCATGAAATAATCACGCAAGCTCTTCATAGCAAGAAGGTTCTGCATCACTGAATTAAAGAAGCACGTATTCCCAAGGTTAAGCAAGCCTCGAACAACATAGCCACCTTCTCCTCCTAAATCTGTAGGCTCTACACTTTCTGACTTCATTTCAGTTCCAACACTGCCACCTTCAGACCAAACGTCCCCAACATCTGTGGAAGCCCCTTCTGATGATCGACCCCTAATTAATTTAACAGCATCCAGTAATAAATCTTTCTGCTCATTGTTATCTTCCGATTTCTCAATAGGAATAAGTGAATTACAAGGATAACACCATCTGAGATGGGGATTGTCAAACTGAATGACACAAGGATGACTGGTCTGTCGGGCATGACGAACAGCATGGGTTTGAGGTGTTGTTGGGAGTCCAACACCTCCACAGGCAAAATGTCCACATTCCAAGCAAACCCATATAGATTTGGCATCTGTACTACTCAAACTTTTCTTCTTACCATGTTTACTCCTTCCTTTACTTGCTTTCCGATCAAGGGCACCTTCTCTACAATCTTCACACCTAACAGATTCCAAAGACCCAATTTTCGAAGAAAGTTTTGTTAAATCGACACCTTTGTCAAAATGGGTGCACTGTTTTCTCTCTTTAAGTGCCAAAACTCCATCACTCCCAATCTCATCCTTTTTTTTGGAATGAACAGGAGGCGCCCGGGGAGATTCGGATGAAACCCGCCTATCCTTGTGAGCACTTCTGGCCTTTTTCTTAACCTTTTTACCCATTAATTCCTAACCAAATCCAAGGAAAATCACAAAATCTTCTGATCAAGGTGGAGAAGAAGGAACAGGGAAAATATAAAGAAATCATCATGGCAAAAACCAAAACAAAAAGAAAAAAAAATCAATCATAGTTCCATTCACTTCTACGCAAGAACCCACTAAGAGATTCATGTTTTGAGGAAAACCCAGATGCTATATCGCAATCTACAGACTCTATCAATCAAACAGACCACAGACAACAGAGTTTGGTGAAACAACAACAAAAAAAAAAAAAAAGTGCTTACCTGAAAAGCTTACAGGACAGGTTGGCAGAGACTCCTCAATCGAATTACATCGACTTTGGGATAGAGAAGGATAGATGTTGTTGCAAGACTCTGAATCTGGCAAAAAGGAAGATTTGAGATTTTTAAGCGCATTATAAAGGCTCGGGCGCACCTTCTCCTCTCAAAGAGGAGAGGAGACAGATGTATGTGGTAATGGAGACGTAAAGCACTGGTAAGCGGTAAGAGAGAGGGTTTACCTGCGGGGTGGTTCCTGGAGAAAAGTTTAAAAAACAAACGAACCAAGGAAATCTTTTGGTCCGGGTCGAGGCTCACCGACCGTGAGGTTAGTGTTTCACGGTTCCAGTCCAAACATCCGGTCCAATGGTTCGATTTAATAATTTACATTATTATTTAAGCAAATTTTATTAAATATTTCAAAATTTTGACCGGTCTTTTTAATTCGTTCAAAAAACTCCTTTAAATTTTTTAAAAAAACTCTTATATCCTATAAAACTATCGATCCAAAGACTTCTAAGTTTCTAGTTGATTGTTCATATCTAACAAAATTACCATCTAAAGAGTCCCACGTTAACTATCTATCTTTAGTTGACTAATTGGATGGCTTTAAAATTGTCAATGTGGAGGGTACACCTGATAGAGAATATGTACAAAATATCAACCTTTACGAGTCTTGTTAAATTATTTTTGTCTTTGATGTGGTAGTACCCTTTGGATTTCTTAATACCATCTATGGCACACAGTTTGTTATACACTAATGGACACTAAAGTCTTTAAGAATTTTTAGAAAATATTTTAAGAAAAAATCAGATTAAAATATTTATTCTTATTTTTTTTTATGTTAGTGTAGAATTTTAGAATTACGTGTTGAAAAATGTTTTCAGACTTGGAAGTTACCTTCATATGTATGCCAATTTTTTGGTTTATGGAATGGATAGGGAAATTTTTTTTCCAAGACTGGAATGAATATGGTTAGATAGCAATAATTTAAACGTATGAATTGGAAATGGCAGCTGTGAATCAAGTATATATCAATCAGGCCGACATGGCACAAGCCCCGCCATGCCAGCCTGTCTGTCCCTTTTTTAGATTGTTAGACTTAAAAAAAACATGATGCAAACAAAAAGATAAATTAAAAGACCAGTTTACAAAGAAAATTAGTATGAATTAAAAAATAAATTTTATTCATAACTCTATTTTTAATACAAATTTGATGTAATTACATGCTGAATATGTATAATATATATGAGCACACCCCAACTAAGTTGCCATCGGCACATTTTTTCCCTTTTTCAAAAAATTATCTTCTTGTTGACAAGCTTTTGATTTTAATCTCTTAGTATTTTTGGCGAACTAACCATAAACCAGAACACAAAATGTTTCATGGTGGAACACAAAATGTTTCATAGTGGAACTTTAGATGATGATGGCTCTGTCCATTCACCTAAATCTCATTGTTAAGAAATTTTCTACAAGTTTTGCGTTAAGGATCTAGTGTTCAAGACTCTTTGCATCTTCATCTTTTTTGTTAATATTTTAACTGTTTATTTGGTTTAGTTAGGCAATAAGCTATCTAGATATAAGTTTTACCTTCATTAATTAAATTGATTAGACCGGCTTCGTACTAAGAAAAAGGCACCTTGGTTCATGGTGAAGAGTAGCATTAACATTTAAAGCCTAATGATGTGGTCTACTAATATTAAAAACTTCAAAAAGGTATACGTGAACGATATGACCTTTTTTATTGCTCGGTAGAACAAATCCTCACCTGTGAAGGGGACTTGGACCGGCTGCTGGGTTGCTGGTGCTGCGGTGACGGGCTAGCACAAAGGGCAGTAGCTATGGCTCAAAACCAAATATTCTGCAGTGGGGAGATGTTCCCATGGTCACGCCCCAGGGAGGGTCGCTACACTGGTCACCCCTTCTCCCCTTTCTTTTACCAACCAAAAAAAAAAAAGAACAAATCCTCACTTCTTAGTCTCTCTCTCTCTTGTTATCCACAAAAAAAAAAAAAAAAGGGAAATTGGTTTTTAGTGATGCTTTTTAAAAGTAATCTTGATCCAGTAATCAAATTCTTGGTAATTGGGAATTAGTGATACTTTTTTAAACATAATTCAGAATTAGTGTCATTTTACTATTCATGAAAGAGTTTTTCCAAAAATACCCTTAACATACTTGAAAAAAAATTGTTTTTCATAATGAGGTTAAGAAGGTTTTGAGGGCGTTTTTGGAAGAAGTCTCATGTGAATAGTAAATTAACACTCATTCTCTATTATATTTAAAAAGTATCACTCATTCCCATTATGATGACTGAATCATAGTTATTTTTTAAAAGTAACACTAAAAGCCAATTTCCCCAAGAGAGAGAGAGAAGAAGTCAGTAGTCTCTGTCATGCTCAGTGGAGCAATCCTAAGTTAATGAGGCCATAAATGAAACCCAGCCCAAATGCTTTAATCAGGTGGGCTTTGAATTGTCTAGGTTAGATTTACAGCTTTAACTCAACACATTGAAATAAGAATAGGATTAAAGAAAGGAACAAAAGAAGGGAACAAAGAATCATTTTATAGTTGGATACATCCAACTGGAAGCAATCGTATACATTTCTTCAATGAATTGCTTTTTGCTATTGAAGTTGGTTGCTTCGACATAGAGCATCAAACGGTTAATGTCTTTCTAAGTGGCCTCACATAAAACATTTACAATAGATAAAAAACCATAGCTCTACAATGTTCCATGTGGAAGCATCCCACTTCAAAAGTTGAAAGCAATTCAATGAAGAACTTCAGATGATTTCATTTTGACTCTGACAATCAGATTACCACTTTGTTGAGGTCCAAGCATTTAGCAATGAATATTAGGGCTGCAACTCGGGCCAGGTAAACCCGAAACCAACCCGAACCAAACCGACTTCGGTTCGGTTTTTTAACATTTCGGTTCGGTTTTGGTCCATAAAAATCTAATCCGAATTAAATCGGGTTGGTTTTGGATTTAGTGTTCGTTTAAACCGAACCGAACCGAATTAGGGTATTTATCTGATCGAACCGAACCGAACCGAATTATTATATATAATATTAAAAATTATATAAATTTACCTTTGAAGTTTAAAAAAATTACAACCTCACCCCTCTGTTAAGAATCTCATATTCTCATTCATGCCATTCGTTCATGTTTCACCATCTCAAACCTAGAACCCCATTTACCAATTTCAGCCCTACACTGTGGCCGCCAACTGCTCGTTCATCAGGGTAATACCCTCTTTTCCCTCTCTCTCTCGTCTCTTTCCCTCCCTCCCCTTCTTCTCATCCCTCCCTCCTTCCCTCAGTCTCGTCTCGCTCCTTCCCCCTCTCTCTTTGTCTCTTGTTTAAATCTGCTATTTGTTTTCTTTTGTTTTTCTATTTCTATTCTTCTGCAGATTTGGGGAGGTAACAGCGTCTTGGATCTCTGGAGACGAGTTTTTGTTCATCAGAGGGTTCTCTGCATTAGCCGTGGCTCTCTTCCCTTCTGTCTCTTTGCTGTGCAAAGAGAGATAGAGAGAGAGAAGCTCTCGTAGCTCTCTATCTGCGTAGAGATCCCCTTCGAGCCTACCCTCATAATTTCTCTATCCTTTTTTTCTTGGTTAGTGTTTCAATCTTTCCTTATTCTCGGCTCCGATTCGGTGTCCGCCATTGCCGATTCAGATTTTTTTCTCGGTTAGTGTTTCAATCTCTCCTTATTCCCGGTTCCGATTCGGTGTCTGCCATTGCCGATTCAAATTTTCCGGTGATTGGACGGAGAAGATACGTTATTAAGAAATAAAGAAAGAGAGAGCTCGTGTGAGGTATGACGGCTGATCAGACTGTATTGAGCTTGAGGCCTGGTGGTGGAGTAAATCGAGGCAGTAGACTTCTGGGTCCTCGTTTCGACTCCTCGGCTTTTGGTGCTGGTTCTTCGTCTACTTCTTCATTGTCGTCGGATCTCCAGCTCCTGTGTTCTCACGGCAGTGATGTTTATCATGTTTTCACCTCGTCTTGTAAACCTCTTTCTTATTACACGAATCTAGGGTTTTATTACTATGGTTCGTTTTTTTTTAACAGCGTCTATTGGATCTTGATTTTGATCCAGCTTTTATTTTGTGCTAATCTTCTTAAAGATTGAATTTTTTTATTGATCTTGTTTTGCATTTTTTTATGTATTGAAATAAACACATGGTCTCCGCCTGCGATATTGTTTCCATAGATTTGGATACATTGTTTTGATTGAGTTACCATCAGTGACTGATGGTTAAGATTATAGGGTTCGAATGTAGAAGATTCATTGGTTATGTACAGAACGGAGATCCAGAGGAAACTCTGAAACTTTTTCGTGAAATGCAGATGAAAAATCACACCAACAAGGTCTGGTATAACCCGAACCGAACCGAATCGAACTGATCTCATGTAATTCGGTTCGGTTTGGGTTTCAGTTATTTTATTTAATATCGGTTCGGTTTTCGGTTTTTGGTTTTCGGTTTATAATTCAGTTCGGTTCGGTTTTGGGTTGAATATATGTAATGTCGGTTTGGTCTTGGGTTAGCATCAACCCGGTCCGAACCGAACCGAGTTGCACCCCTAATTGAAAGTAATCCAACGTAGGCAGATTTGCTTTGGGTAAGATTGTTCATAATTGCTTTCCACCGGGCCCAGCTGCACCAAGTAGGACAATCTTACCCAATGTTTGGCTGTCTATATTTGCTTTCCATTTAATTACTTTAAATGCTGGTTTTGCTGCCTCTGTAACTATCTAAGAATCCTCGGTCGCTGCTGTCCATCCACTTCTCTAACATTGATCGGTTCTGTATCAAATAAGGTAATCATTAACTTTGATATCATTCTCTTGCTCCTCATTTTATCTTAATTTTGTTGTTTTGAGATGATATCAGCTTAAAACATTGAATTCTAGATTCGAAATAAGCATTCACATAGCTAGGCTTTAGGATCAAAAATTAATTAAACATGATCATACATTCGATATGAGCATACAGTTGTTGTTTTTTGGTTTTGTATCCCACTTGGAAGTGATTCGCTTATATTATCAGTGCTATATACAGCCTTTCTAGCTAGTTTCTATTCCTCTTATTTTTGTGAAATAAATTAATGCTTCGTTTGTTTCAATGGAAAATAATTTGGGGAAATTGGG
This sequence comes from Buxus sempervirens, assembly GCA_947561395.2. Lineage (NCBI taxonomy): Eukaryota > Viridiplantae > Streptophyta > Magnoliopsida > Buxales > Buxaceae > Buxus > Buxus sempervirens. Next base: position 27,526,055 of record OX387192.1, read on the forward strand.
TTTTAGTGATACTTTTTCAAAAAAATTTAGATTCAGCTGGCTAATTTTTGAAAATTTAGAATTAGTAATACTCTTTTAACGTAATTGAGAATCGGTGTCAGTTTACTATTCATAAAAACTTTCTTCTGATAATGCCCGCAAAAGACTTTGAAAACCTTTTCACTCATTTAGGTACAATTGAGGTTTGTAAGTCTTTTTGAGGGTATTTTTGAAGGAAATTATTCATGAACTGTAAAATGATATTAAATGTCAATTATTTTAAAAAATCACTAATTCCTAATTTTCAAGAATTAACCAACTGAATCTGAATTATTTTGAAAAAGTATCACTAAAACCAATTTTGCCAAATAATTTCTATTAGAAAACATTTTCTAGATAAAATTTTTTTGGGAAAAACAAATTCCTTTTTTCTATTTTTCAGGCGCTTGGATGTTTCATAAAGAAAAAAAAAACAAGTGCAAAGTGAATATTGAAATGAAAGTTTAAAAGTTGGAAATTGGAAAAAAGTGAAATTTTCGAATCCATTGGTAAACGGGTTGAACTCGACCCAAGTCCCTAAACATGGAAATTTTTTTCTCAACGGGTAGAGTGGAGAGGATCTCGGTGTTAGACTAAGGCTCTGATACCATATAGAACACCATTCCTATTAAAAGCTTAAGCTGATAGTAGGGGAGAGCTTTTATATATTTAATATACCTAAACAAGGTTGAAGCAACCCCCAAAAAACATAACCACCTTCTCTCCTCCTAAATCTCTGGATTCTGAATCTTCACCCAAACCCGGTAAAACCTGTCTATTGTGTGTACTTCTGGCCTTGTCCTTAACCTTTCTATCCAATAATTCCTATCCAAATTAAGGGAAACAAATATCTTCTAATCAAGGTGGAAAAGAGATTGAAAAGGAATCATTAAAGCTTTCAGAGACCAAAAAAAGGAAAAGTTAGATTCAATCACAATCCCATTCACTTCAGCTGATGTTAAAAAGCAATATAGAGAAAATAAATAAATAAATAAAAAGATCCGCGCGCGTTTGAGGAAAGCCCCGTATCCAACTTATAAACTCAATTCCATCCTTCCTTTTCTTGTTTTGAAATGGCATTTTCTTAGGGAATATCAGAAAGTTTAGTTTCACTTCAGCCAAAAACTTCGGAATTTCCAAAAAATGGTTCCCTGAGGCTGATGTCTATTGGTAGCCTGGGGCTGATGTGGCATTTTCTTGATCGGCGTGGTGGTGGGTGGGAGGGGATAATTATCAACCCATTATGTTAAAAGGAGTCACAATATAATTATCAACCCATTATGTTAAAAGGAGTCACAATGTCGTTGTTAAAAGGGGAGGGGATAAAAGGTTATCAACCCATTATGTTAAAAGGAGTCACAATGTCGTTGTTATTAGAATCGCAAGTTAGATTCATCAAGCCCATTATAATTGTATCGTCCACATTGGCATCGTCGACCAACCTGCAGATCGGACGGTTGCGATGCGGTCTGCTCTCGATCTTCGTCAAGCTTACTTGATTTCTATCTATTTAAGGTTCTGCTGCCTGTTTAACAATTAACGTATATCCTCTGCTCTCCATCAACTTCTCTAATGGGTTCTGCATCAAACAAGGTAATCATTAACTCTAATATCATTCTCTTGCTCCTCATTTTATCTTAATTTTGTTATTTTGAAATGATATCAGCTTAAAACATTGAATACTATATTCGAAATAAGCATTCACATTGCTAGGCTTTAGTTTAAGATAAAAAATTAATTAAACATGATCATACATTCGGTATGAGCATACAGTTTCTTTGGTTTTGTATCCCACTTGGAAGTGATTGGCTTATATTATCCGTGCAATACACCGCCTTTTTACTTAGTTTCTATTCCTCTTATTTCACGATCTCCGCATGCTTTCCTGTTCTCTGGTACACGTAATTTCAGCCAAACTTTTAATTACTTTAAATGCTGGTTTTGCTGCCTCTTTAAATGCGAGTAACCATTTCTGTTGCTTCCGCGTTTTTTCCTTTTGAGTTGCAGCGAGCCTTCCTTCTCTCACCATGTTCGATCATAGAGAACGAATACGCCAACGACTGAAAAATTTGGATCAAAAGAACCTTCGTTCCATTTCTGTGGATTTTTTTTTTCTTTTGTAATTTGCTAGCTTGATCTGTAATTGGAGCTTTGGAGAGTTCGAATTAGTTTCAGCTTCGTCCTTAGCAACTGTGTTTATTCGTGTCTTGAGTTATCGAATTGAGAAAGACGGGTTTCCATTTTTCCTTGCAATTGATTTTGATTCTTCGTTTCTGGAAGCCAAAAATTTCTGTTCGTTTGAGTCGTCTTGTTAGATTGTCTTCAGTATCAATGCGATTGAGGAGATGGTAAGTTTTGGTTTCTCATACTTGCTACCGGGGAATTAGGATTTGGTTCGATAAGTAGTGTTTATTATTGTGTAGTTCCGGGTTCAATTAAGTTGGGAACTTTGGGATTTGAACACCGGCCGGGCTGCTGTCGCCGCCGTTGAAGGCGACAATCTTGATGGCGGTGGATAGGTTGCCGCATGTGCGCTGCAATTGGAGATATATGGGTTAGATGGGCCGGTGATGGTGGTCAGTTCGTCGAACAGATGGGTGGCTTCGGCCATCTAAGCGACCATGACTTGGCAGTGATGGTGAGCGATTTCCTGGAAACTGGAAGCGGTGGAGCAGAATCCACATATAGTAGCGACAGCGATTCTGCTTTCTCTGATCTTGCCCTCGCGTGAGGTGATCTTCATAGAACAATCAAACATCCACCATTTAAACTGAGTAATTAGTGCAGGTGGGTAACATCCACAACGCCATACTCACCTCACGTGAGGTGACCTTCAGTTGGAAACAGGAGTTGTAATCCAACTCGACCGTGCGAAGGTTTTGTTCGCAAATTAATCCCTTTTTTTGAGATTTTAGGAAAATATTTTACTGTATTTCATATTTTCTTGTAATACAAATACTTGGAAAATTAAAAATTTCTGGAAAATTTTTTTCCCCAATTTCCGGTGAAACAAACACAGCCTAAGTATAATTCATACCTCCACTTTTTTTTCTTTTTTTTTTCCAAAGAAAATTGATATAGGAAATAGTAATTATTAGTGTTTTTGTTGTTATTTTTGTGACAAAATAAATGACTGATAATAAAATTAATGGCCTGATATTAATGAAGAAGGCAACTCACTTTGATACCATGGTACTTCCCACATCTCCTATTATATCGAGTGAAGGGCCGGATTCGCATAAGCTTATAGAGGTGAGGTTCTTTCAATTAAGTTTGCAGTGGTTTTGCTTCATTGTTTATTTGCTTATAACTTCACACCAATAGGAACAAGGAGAACTTGAAAACAACATCTTATCAGGCATATTAGAGACAAAAATGAATGAAGATGTTGCTCAATGGGATGTGAATCCAAGTTTTGCACCTCCAAATTCTCCAAATAGAATGAATGAGAGTTCTAGACGTCTAAATTCTCCAAATAGGATACTTTCTTGTGTAAATTCTCCAATACTCACTCAGGTATATATGCATGATCAATTTATTACTTGTTTATAACTTTATTAGTCAAACCACATCATTCTTTTTGGATGTACCAAAAGTTATATCTTTCTATATCCTTGTCAGGTAGGAGAGTTTCTCATAGAGCTTGGAATTGAATTTGCAATTGTATCCATCTCGGGAGGAGGACTTTATGGATTTATGATTGGAGATCTTAAAATGAAAAATCATATCCAAGCGATCCTCTTCAAAATTCTTATCATCCTTACTGTTGCTACAATTATTTCAGCTGTGACTGTACCCTTGCTTGTGTGTTTGCGACCACCTATTACAAATTTCTATAAGCTTGTAAGGTATGCCATGGGATTATCTGTGTTGTTATTTGTTTGTGCTATGAGTTTAGCGGGCACGGTTGTGCTGATTTGAATTAAAAGGTTGGTAAATTACATTCGTAACAAGCTTAGATAAGCAGAAATACCCATTTAGTAAATATCGATTGTTGCAGAACTAAATTAGTTAATAAAGTTTTTATTTATGAATGTCTTGATAGGTTGTCAATTGAAAGGACTGTGGAGGTGCAGATTTGAGCATGTCTACATCCACATTGGACATAACAACATACATGCTGCATCAATGATTTCTCAATTTTTCAACCACATTAGAAGCTTATGCTTGTTTTTTTTTTTCCCATTTATTGAAAATGTGAAAATAGGTTGTCTTGACTCTTCAAGGTGAATAAATGACATTTGAGCTTCTTTCTCTTGATGTCATCTCTCAATTTAGTACTTAGTTTTTCCAAAGTTGTGGGTAGTGGTTGATGGCAAAATGATATGTGGTGTATGCATATGTCTGTAAACATTGAAAGCAGAATAGAAGAAGAAGATATAGGAAAGAAAAATGAATAAAATTCATTATAAGGAGATTAAAGTGGGTTTAGCTGCATTATTTATATGGTGTTCTATCTTGAATTTAAGAACTAACAATAAGCAACTACATTGGTGGCTATGCTAAAATGAGAAAAGAGAGCGAAAAGTGTTTTTAAATTTCAATATGCAGTAAAAGCTTTGAACATTTTATAGGAAAAAAAATGTTATAGATTGTATGCTATAGGTGAAATAATTGGTAACAAGCATTCAGCAAAGAAAAGGCTACTAATAGTAAAGACGTATTGTAGACTATAATAACATGTTAATAGCAAGTTGTTTGGAGTTTGGGACTATCAATTTGATGGGGGGTAAAGTTGATATTCTTGCAAATCCGTTGAATGTGGCTTTCCATGGGATGTGGGAAAAAGTTCTCAATTGGTGGGTTGGTACTCAAGAACTACATTTGATTTAGAAAGAGACAATGATTATGTATAAATGCTTATCTGATTAAGGATTTCAAAAGAATAGTTGTGTGGAGATACAAACGATTGATATGAAGGATAATGTAATGAAATGAATCAAATGATAAGGTTTAGAACCTACTATGCTTTTACCTGCTTGGCACTCCCTAGTAAGAGTAGCTGAGCAGCTTGTTGCCATCACTCATCTGCCCCGTAATTCAGGCTTTAAGTACATTTACTTAAATATATATCGTGAAGCTATTTATTATGCTCAAACATTGGGTATAGGAGTGGAGATTATTTGTGGGGAAGTGCTATAGTTATTAAATATTTGTTCGAACTAATTTTGAAACATAAAGGAAATAAGTAGTATTTGAAAAAAATAGCAATAGAGATTTTTTGTCTACTTATTACCTAATTAATTGAATGCATGCAAAATTTCATCGAACCTATTGAATCCATGCTCAAAGCCTTCTATCTGCAGTTTATACAAACATGTTGCCTATTGATGTAACCCAAAAGTTTTTATTAGCCCGTGCAAGGGGTTTAAAAAAACAGAAAAAGAGCACTTAAAATGGATGTATATACAAAAGATATTCCATCCAGGTTACAAAATTGAGGACATTAGAATAGCTGAAAATAAAAGTGAAGAAAATAAAAACTCCTATTTTGAAAGAAAATCAAAAATAAATTTTCAAATGATACCTTTGTTAAAATGTGCATGTTGCCTGTCGATGGAACCTGAAAAATCATACTGAAGGTTTTGAAGCCTGCTTGGCCATCTTTACCTTGTATGCAAACATATTATTATTATTATTTTTGGTTAATATGCAAAAAATTATCAAAAAACATTTGCGAAACCTTGCAACATTATCCATTGGTTCACCATCTCCATATATGTGAAAGATTCAAAAGTTTTCAAATTAAACAAAGATTGCAGTAATAGTAATTTTGTTTCCATAAATAGCAATCAATGGCATTGACTACTCTCCATTAATTTTACGTAGATGGGTTTATTGCAGATTTTGTATGAAAATTAAAATTTCATAATGGTGAAATGTCAAAAAGGAACTTTCAAAATTTCTCTAAAATTACCTCGTTCAATAAATTTATTAATTTCAGAATGGAGAGCTCCCAGTGCTACCAACTGCCAGAACTGTCATTTCCTCGTTCAATAAATTATTGAAATGAAATTATTCAAAATTCTTTGGAAATAACCATTAAGCCAATACTGCAAATCCTAACACATTCACAAAAAATTCCATTTATCTCCATATCCCCCATAAGGAAAACCCAAAAATTATACCAAGTTAAGATAAACCCTACAATTTTGGCATGAGATAAACCACCAGATGTGTAAAGAAAATAAATGAAAGTTTTTAAAGACACAATACAAAATTAAAATATGCAACATGCTTTCCAATTATTATTGTAATTAGTATTTTCAATTCTATACAAACTAGCTGGAATAATAGCCCGAATTGAGCATTTCGTTTGTGTTTAGGTTTGGGTCGGGCTTTATTTATGGGGTTGGGTTCATGTTCACGCATTATAGTTTGGAAAGCTTGGCTTGGACCGACTTAGAGTTCTAGCCACAATTTATGGACACTCACGAATTGCTTCTATTTCTTTGATAGGTTAAGCACAAATAGAACTAGATCCAAGAAATCATTTCACTCTTGAGGAGTGCGATCCTTCAAACCCATGCATGCCCTACTTGTGTTGATTCCATATCTTTGGATGTCAACTTTTTGGCACCCGGTTAGTCATGGCCAACTTTTGTTGAAAACAAGCAAGCTTTTCAGAATGTGGCTGACTTGAAATAATAATATATGTTATTTCAATAACATATATAATTATAATTATGTTAATATATTAAATACTTTGATAGTAACCGTTGAAATATTTATTTCATATATATTAATTATTAAAATATTCAATATATTTAACTGGAGACTTCAGGCCATAAAGATATAATGAGTGAAAAATGGAGCTTTGATATAATTAATTAATAATTTAAAACGACTATTATATTTAGTGTATTTTATTGAAGTCACTTTCATTCTAGAAATTTTGCAAAATTAAGTTATTTATATTTAATAAATATGTGATTGGATTTCAGTTTTTTTAATTATTTTAAATGTGTTCTTCTAATTATTAAATAACAATTTTAATGATTTAAAAATTTAATAATTATTTTCCTTAGAGTTAGCTTGAAAATTGTGGTTTATGGAATGACACATAGTTGCACAATGCAGTTTTTATTGTAAATACTCGAATATTTTTTTTCTCATTCTAGACCATGAGATTGTTATGAATATTTTGTCTTACATTTTATATTTTGAATGATCCAAACAAATTATACACATGATTCAAACCTATAAATACATTGCTTAAGATAATATATTGCTACTCCCACAACCTTCACCACTACCATTCTATAGTGCCTATTTCTATACCCCTATAATATGGATTTTCTTAATAAAATAGGTAAATCTATTATAATTAATATGCAAATAAAATTTCATAAAAGTTATATTCTTTGTCTCTCAATCTAACCATTGTTTAATTTTGTTTGCCTTTTATAGAGTCTTTGATTGAGATATTGGAGCAAACTAAATGTTTCCTAATTGCATGGTAAATAATTTACTTTCATTATTTTTGTGTTTGAATTATTCAAACTAACCCTAGTTATAACATTGTGTATCCATGAAATGTACCATATGCATTTATTTTATTAGTCAACATAAATAGTTTCCAAATAGCAGTTGTTAATAATTTAATTACAAATATTATATTGTTCTTTTATATCTCATAGTTTCTTATAAAATTTGATCATAAAACTTAATAATAAACTGCTTCAAGTTATAATATTATGGAAATTAAAGTAGATGGCCACTAATAAAATCTAAAAACATTGGGATTGAAATGTCATTCTACTCGCTTGGAATGAGGCGAACACACAATATATAAGACATGGGCACACACACTCACACACACATGTATGTATATATTAATTTATCTATTTTGACTACTTAAAATGTTTTAATTCATTTTAATTACTTTATTTGAATTCTATTTTATTATATTTATAAGTTATCTCTTTTAACTTTATTAAGGAATAATAAAATCAATCTTTTATTTATATATCTGTGAATCCCACAACTCAATAATACTGACATTTGATTTACACCCGATTCCATATTTCAGAAGTTGAGAATGCTTCCAGAAAGCTGCCTCCAAAGAAAGGTGGGAAAGGCTCGTATGAAGGGGAACTAAGATGCCACTCCTCGTGCTACGGGCCCATCAAAAAGCTTTGAGTCTTCTAGTCAGGTTATGTCTAGTGTGCCTGTTGGTAATGAAATGCTGGCTCAACAAGACAATAATGTATGGATAGATTCCATAAGACCAAGTACAGCAGTGGGTGATAATTGTTCAATTTCCCAAAACTGTAGTGTATCTGCTATTCATGATTCTGAAAACAAGCAAGATTTTCAGAGTGTGGCTGACCAAGCAGTGGCTTCAGTTAATGATTTTTCGTGGTTGGACTACGTTGAACCAGGGATTGGATCTGATAACCATCTGTGCATTTCACAAAATAATGATGCCACTGTTATTCAAGATTCTATAAATAATTAGTTTATTATGAATGGCCATGTTTTACAAGATAGCTCCGAACAGTGCAGCAAAGTTTCTTTACGACATAGGGAAAGAAATATGGAGTTGTGTTCGTCTCTTTCAAATTGAGAGGATGAGCTCCCTTTGCAGGTTCAAGATTCTGAAGTTTTGTTGCTCCCTTATGAAGAGGAAACTGTAACTGCAAACGAGATGGTAATAGAGGAAGGTGAGGTATCCTCATCAATTGTGGTCTGCCAACAAGATTTTTTAGACTTTGATGGCTTTGGCGACTTGTTTAATGGTATCAGTTCCCACTACAAAACCTTTGTTAGATGATAAGGACATAGAGCCAAATGAAATCACAGAAAAGGGTTTCTCACTACGAAACAGCAGTGACTCAGATCCTGAAGAAGTAGACAATACAAATGCCCAGTTTCCATTGATAGTTGCTTGGCTTATTTCACAAAGCCTGAGCTTCTGGCTGATGAGCATGCTTGGGACTGTGAGAGTTGTTCTAAAAGTTTGCAAAATCAAAATATGGAAGCTAGGAATATCAGGTTGGAAACCAAATCAAAGACTTAGATAAATGGATTTGTTCGGTGTCACAATATTCCTTCTGGTTTAAATGGGGACTTTCCATGCATGCTCAGAGGAACTCAAAAAGTTAGTTCTTTTTTTTTTTTCAGTTGGAAAGTCTCTTTAAGTTCTTTCAAGACTAGTATTGTCTCAATTAACTTGTCATGGTTTTGCCTAGGAACATTTTTCCTATCACTTATTTTGGAACTCTCTATTGTGGCAGACTTTTAAAGTAGCTTTCTTTGATTCTCTCATTGGCAAATTAATTTCAAAGCAAAATTCATGGTTAGAATGATGAATTTTCATCTGAAGGAGCTAAATTAATTCTGTTAAAGCATATTATTTACAATACGCCATTCTACATTATGTCTACATACACACTCCTCAATTAAATACGTGTTGGCATATATATATAGATCAGTTATGTGCTAATTTCTTTTGCGGGTGGATCCTAAATAAAAGTTTAAAAACAAACCAAGGAAGGAAATGAGGCTCACTGACCGTGAGGTTGGTGTTTCATGGTTCTGATCCAAACATCTGGTCTAATGATTCGATTTAATAATTTATACTATTATTAAGAAAACTCTATCGAATAATTCAAGATTTTAGTCAGCCTTCCTAGTCACTCAAAAACAATCATTCGAAAATCCTTAAGACTTGGTTATCCTACAAAAATTACCTACCTGGCGAGCCAGAACCGCCGATAAAAAGGGTAAAGCCTGCCGCTAAATGAAACAAATCCGCTAGTGCCCGCCACCGAAACCAGTGTCGCTCAATCATTTGGCAGCAGCCTCTTGGCTTTTCAGCGGCAGTTTATGACCGCTGCAAAAAACTTATTTTAAAAAAAAAAATTAATTTAGCCCGATTGCCGTGAATCGTTGCCCATGATTTGACGATCTAATCGCCGATGGACGATCTGCATCTTCCCAAAGATCGCTGAACTTAAACAAGTGTGAAGAGCGAGAGAGAGGGAGGGGGGGGAGAGAGATACTATCTTGGCCAATGAAGGTTGGAGCACTGCCGAGCTTTGTAATGGTGTAGGCCACGTTTGCTGAGCAACCGCTGGGAGGTTTGACAAAGCTACCCACGATATTCAGCCAACAAAACTCTGGTGACGTCCGGCACGAAATCTATAAGAATCTTGCCGAGCGACAGAATAAAAGGCTTCATCCCTAAGATCTTAATTCATTTCTTCTTTCTTCTTTCTTCTTCTCTTCTTCTAATTAATGGCGAAACGATCAGTTATATGGACTAATGGAATTATCAGTTATATGGATAAGATTTATATCTTTCTCCTGTAAATTATTTTCTACAATCTTAACATCTCAGAAAAAGGGATTCACCTGTAGTTTAAAAAAAAAATTCAAATCGTACACAACACGGAAACTAGAATCACATGTCTCTTGATTTAATAATATCAGCAAGTTTTGTTGAATCATATATAGAGTCAGAAAAAATAACTAATCTGTACTATTCTAACAGAGTAGCAGAACCTATGCAGATCTTCTCCTAATATGTGACATAGTACCTGAAGAGAGATCTCACAAGTGAAAGCAACCGCCACTCACGTAATGTAATTCCCAACTTGTGTGTGTAAATTTGACGTCTAGCTCTGCAAATCCTGCCATAGAAGCAAAGGTTTATGTCAGATCATGGATTAGGAAGGAATTCAAGGAAAGAAAAGATAAAAACAAAGGAAATAAAAAAAAAAAATTGAAGGAAACGAAAAGATGGCAAAAGAAAAAAAAATATGACATACTGTTTGATACAATGTCAACAAAACGAAGGAAACAGATCACTCGAAAGCAGATGCAATCTTGGAGTCAAGCGTCATGTTCTTTTTCTGCAAAATGAAAGAAAGAAGTTAATAAAAAAGAGAGGCAATCTTGGAACCTTGAGCCATTATCAATTAGATCCAATCTCGGTTTAGGACAATTAAAAATATCAACAAATGGAAATTGCAAAAAGCCAAAAAAAATCTAGAAAACAAAGTTGAAGAATGATTGAAGATGGATGCTCTAATATGATCTAACCCAGTAGCATTAATGCTTTGATCTGATCCGCTACTCAACAATTCTATCTCTTATATTATCCATCACGCATGATGCTCTGATCTGATCCACCATGCAACAATTCTATCTCTGATCTGATTCACCAATGCTCCGATTCTGCTGCATCATCTTCCTCCAACAAAGAAAATCTGAAAGGAGAGAAAGTATATAATTCAATAAAAAAGAAGATATATTAAAAACTTCCAAGCCGAATGAAATCAACTTCTTTGCTTTCACACAGAGAGAGAAGATGGATTAATATATCTTCCAAGACGAATGAGATACAACTTATTTGATTTAACACAGAGAGAGAAGATCGATGAACTAGCTTCTAATCACATGATTTGATCCACCTCGCGTGTATTCTGAGATTTCCACTTAAATCATTCATTGGTTTCGCAAAGAGAGAGCTTGTAAAAGACAGGTACAGGGAGACGAAGAGAGAGGGGTGAAGTGGAGATGGGAGACAAGGATATAAAACGTAAAAATTATGTCTTTTAGAGCGGTCTTTAAAAGACCGCTAGCTGCTGAAAGTGTGGCAGCGCCCGTCGCTCCATCTCTTCTTCTTCTTCTTCTTCTTTTTTTTTTTTTTTTTTTGTTTTTCCGTAGTGATACGTGCTTTAAAGACCGCTAGCTGCTGAAAGTGTGGCAGCGCCCGTCGCTCCGTCTCTTCTTCTTCTTCTTTTCCGTAGTGCGTGCAGTATTATACGTGCCTCTGTATTCCCTCAAAAAATAAAAATCACTTTTTTATTTTCCCATGCGAGAGAGAGAAAGGAAAGGGATTATCGGGTATGGTTGATCCCATTTACGGGCTCAACCGTAGATGATCTGCATCCTATTGTGTTACTAACTTAACATGCTTGAAAGGAGATAGACATTCTGGTATGCCACATCAAGTTTAGTTGCCTAGCTACTTGGATGGTTTTTTAATATGGCAATGTGGAGAGTCCACGTGATAGAGACAAAGCATCAACCTTTACTAGTCTTGTTAAGCCGTATTTGCTCTATTTGGTAGCAGCTTTTGGTTTTGTTAGTACTATCAATGACACGCAAGTCACTTATGAACTAAGGGACACTAAAGTATTTCAAAATTTTTAAAGAACATTTTAAGGAAAAAAACTCAGATTCAAATATTCATTTTTATGTTACGTGAGTATAAATTGCATAATGAAAAATGTTTTCAGACTTGGAAATTACCTTCATTATGTATGCCAAGGTTTTTTTTTCCCTTGTCTATCTAAAACTTGATGTATACATAGAGAAATTGGTGGTATTCATGGACTAATTGGAATTTGACAGATAATGTGCACGTGTTGGGTCGAACACTTGAATATGTTTAGATTGCAATAATTAAAATGAATGAAAAATACAAATTTTATTCATAATTAATATGAATAAAAAAATGAATTTTATTCATAATTTTGTATTAGTAAAATTTTAATTACCGACATAGTGAAAGCATGTAAAAAAAATAGAAGAAGAAAACTCCAAAACATGATAGAAATCTATTAAAATTAGGACTCCTACTTATAGTAAACAAATAACAGCAGAACCTAATTCTAAAACCACTTAAATGTTCTTAATATAACTCAAATACCTAATTACAACCCAAATTGGAATTCTACTTTCACTATATAAGTGATTATCCTATACTTTAGGTCCCACATGTTATACATCACATTAACGCATTCCAATTAGATTTTCAAACCCTCAAATCCCTCACAAGTCACAATTGAAGGCGTGAGATATTTGAGACTCCGGGCCCTTTTCCTCTTGCTTCGGGTATGCCCATGTAAAGGTGACCCGGTTCATTAGATCTTACTCGGAGCATTAAAAGGGTAACATGTTTTTTTTTTCTTTTTAGTAAGGGAAAATTGGTTTTAAGTGAAACTTTTTCAAAGTAATTCAGATTCAGAAGCCCAATTTTTGGAAAATGAGAATTAGTGGTACTTTTAAAAGTAATTGAGAATCAATGTTATTTACTCTTCTTAAAGAATTTTTTTGGAACATGCCATCAAAATACTTGCGAACCTCACTTGTAACATAGGGGTGAAAAGGTTTTCAAAGTTTATTGAGGGCATTTTCGGAAAAGTAGAAAACTATAAGCAGTTCACAAATTACAATTATCAAGAATTAACGACTGAATCTGAATTATGTTTTAAAAGTATCACTGAAAACCAATTTCCCTTTTTTATTTTATCACAGAAAGAACCAGATCTCAGCTCGCGACCCAACTAAACCAAACTTGGAAGAACCATATCTCAGCCCACGAACCAACACAAACCAAAAACCCACCGTAAATGATGGAAAAACCAGATCTGAGATCTCAGCCAAAAGGTATTCATTAGCAGTACTAAAAGTGAAATGTTCCCGTTTTCTTTATTAGGGGGTTGCACGCGCTACGAGTATAGAAAATATGGGCCCACTAAGATAAACAGTTTAAGGTAGTTATAACATGTTTAAAATAGTGGGGGATTGTTTTGTTTGGAGAGGGCAATGTTTGGAAAAATAAAAGAAGGACCAGAATCTAAAGAGAATATTCCCTCATCTTCTTTTTATTAATAGTATAGATAATATTTGAATGTTCCTATCACCCAATCTTATCAGTCGTACTTGGTGAAAGAGGGTGCTGGTGGAGAGAGAGGGTATTGGCTTTTTGAAAGTAAACGAGGAAAGCTACGCTTGTGATTGGGATTTGATTTCTGTCTAAAATTGTAGTAGGATCTAATAATTCATCTACATTACCAAAAAAAAAAAAAATCTAATAATTCATCTTGGTGCTTTTTCTTAGGGTTTTTCCTATCTGCTGAAATTAACTTCTCCACTGCTTCATATTTTTTTTTTCCTCTTTATCTTCTGCTGAAATCATTCTCTCCTTTATAATAATAATAATAAGAATTGTAAGTTATAATAAAAGAACATGTTGGTGCCAATTCAGTGTAATAAGAGAATTTGAAGTGGCATGCCATCAACAAACAAAAATAATAAAAATAAATTATTTACCTTGCAATTATTAAACATTTGGTTTGCTCCAATATTTGATATCTAAGACTGTATAAAAAAATTAAACAAAATGAAACTAGAGTTAAATTGAGAGAGTATAACTTTTATGAAATCTTATTTACTTATTGTAGACACCACAAATTGCACTAGAAAATGAGAAAATAAAGAAAAATATTTAATTGGATATGAAACTGGTCAAAAAAGATGAAAATTTGGTCAAACCTGTTTTGTCCGCATAAGGTATGTGGACAAGTGGTGTTCGCATTCGATTTGCGGGGTGTCCGCATTCGATTTGCGGACATTAGGTGTTCGCATTGAAAATGCGGACAAAGCGTGTCTGCAAATCAAATGCGGACACGCGTATTTTGGGCGTTTTCGTAAAATCTCAATTTTTGAGCCTTGTTACTATTTTGTTTTTCTCTCTAGGGTTTCGTTCGGCCGTTTTTGCTCTAATTCATGTTTCTAAAACTAAACTGGAACATTCTAGAACCTTTTAGGACTACCCTTGCCCCTGCTCTTGCTTATAAATAGAAGGCCTCTCCTCAAGCAAAAGGCAGAGAATTGAATGCTGGAAGTTAGAATTGAGAATTGAAGGCTAGAATTGTGGCTAAGAATTGCTGAGAAGAAAACTCCAAGTGAAGAAGAGAACCCTTACCTATTTACTTTCTCAAGTCCAGGTAAGCTTCTCAACCTCTTTATTTTCTAGTTTTAATTCCTAGGATAGTTCTAATTTTCTCCCTTTCTGTAGTATAAGGCCTATGTGTGATTGTAACTCCAAACCTAAATCCAAGTACCTCGAGTATCTTCTCAAGCCGTAAAACGTGAAGAGAGTTCTAAGGGAAAGGAGGACAGGAATGGATCCGTAGGGCAGACCCCAATATGCTTTAATCTTAGAAATATGTGGTTGCAGTATTTTGTTTAGGTTGTATCATTGATTATTGATGAAATATGAAGGAATACCATGGATCTGTGCTGTTTACAGCATTAGATCTCCTTTTCCTTCTAGATTCTGATTTTTTACATTGTTGTCACTATTTTTATGTTTTTTGATATTTTTAGTCGTTTAGGCTAAGATCTTGGATCTGCCATTGTCAATATGGTAGATCTGGATTCAGAAGTCTTCAAGTAATCTCTAGGGTTTCATGAGGTGGTTTTTGAGTTATTTTTTATTTTTGAGAGAAGACCCTACGGTCTAAGCTCTCCTCTTTTGATGTTTTTCATCAACGTGGGTATTTTTGGTTTAGATTTTTTTATTTAATGAGAAATATGGGCTAGATCTATGCTCTGGATTTTTCAAATTCAACTCTTCAATATTTTATAAAAATAATATTTTTTTATTTATTCCTAGATTTCAAGGATTTAACTTAAAGCTAGATTTTTGAAGTTTTTACTTTAGATTTGTTTTCTTTATCTTGATTTTAGTCAATCATAAAGCCCAAGAAATGGCTCTTGTTTTCATAAGAAGGATCCAGAATTAATTGGATCATTCACATGAAAAAAAGCCATACATTCTTTTATTTTTCTTTTACTTTTGTTTTGATTTCTATTAGCAAGCCTTTTTTAAAAAACATGAACAATACTTGGCAACCACATTGTGTGGATGAATGGGGGTGCCTAACATCTTCCCCTGTTCATAACCTAATCTCCTTACTCATTTCTGGTTTACTTTTTTGAATTAGAGTTATTTTTACTCTAATTTGTTTTCTTTTATTTGATTATTTTGGGTGTCCATTCACACCCTAAAAAGGAATGGTGGCGACTCCATCTTATTTTTATTGAGCCTGTGTGATGATTAAGGAAAGTCATTGAATTGATTTTTTTTCCTCCATGTCTCACACTCATCAATGATAATATATTTACCTATTTCATTAAGGAAATCCGTTTTATAAAGATATAGAAATAGGTACAATAGAATTACGGTATTGGTGAAGGTTATAGGAGTAGCAATTATTGTAAATAACATTTAAAAGAAAAAAAGCCTTAATTTAACATTAAGAGAGAAAATTAACAATTAAAATTCATTACCTTAAAACCCCCAACTTTTTTGGTATCTTCATGTCCAATGAAGCCATTCACAAACCAGAACTATTAAGTGCATGATATTCAAAGCAAAATAAGTGTCATGTCCCAAACTTGATAAAACTACATATCTATCTATACTATATTTAACGCGAGAAGCCCCCTTGGAAAGCATGCCTAAAACAATTCACAACTTCCCCAAAATGCCCATTCCTTGTGTAGTTTAGGGTTTCAATAATACAGGGTTATATCCGTCTAAACTCAGCATTTTCGTTCAAAACCCAATCAGTTTGTAACTGTTTCCCCACTTCTCCTCTCCTCCATTTCCTCTCTCTACGCGCAGTACTGCACGTGCACACTACTAGTATATATTGTTAGGTTTTATATTTTAGTTTAGCTTAATTCAGTGTCAAAAAGTTTGTGCTTAAAGTGTTTAAGTTGGTTGGAACAGGTTATAAGAGTCATGGTTCAAACGGCGTCAAAGTCGGAGTCATATTAAAGAAATTATGATGAACGTTAGATAACGTTTGAAGCAGCGTTCGACCGTTCAGTGCAAAATACAGTTGCAGACAAACCTGAGAGTAGCGTTCGAGAGCGTGAGATGCAGCGCTCGAATGTTAGTGTATTTTAACCTAACGTGAGAGCTGTTGTTCGAACGTTAATGGGTTATGAAGTCCTTCATTCGAACGAGATGAGGTGAAGTAGTTTTATGAATTGAACGTTAGAGCTGCGTTCGATGAATGTTCGAACGTTCAACTTGTAAAATCTCTTATAAAATTCTGATCTTTTCTGATTTGTTTCATATTCCTTCTAGACTTCTTTCTAACCTGTATAAGGATTGTTTAGACGTTCCTTTAGGGTTATCTAAAATGTTTTTGGAACCCTAAATCGTGTGTGTGAGGAAGAGAAACTTTTCTCTTTCCCTTTCTTTCTTTGAACCATCAAACCTTCTATTCTTCCTTGTTCAAAGCCTTGGAGTTCCGGGTTGGGGAGATTGAATCGTAGGAGTTCCTATGAATATCAGGCGAATTCGTTTGGGTGATCGTGTGAGAAGATTTTCAAAGTTCTGAGGTGTTGCTGTGGAGCAAATCTGAGGAGTTCTTCAGATACTTTCAAGTCTATGAGTTGCAGAATCTAACATAGGGATGTTGAGTCGTCTGAACTATAGGTTGTAAGTCTTTTTCTTATAGTGGATCTTTAGGTAGCTCCTGGATAGTCCGGTGGGTTTTTCTCTACTGAGAGTTCTCATTGAATTTTCCCTTCGTCACCAAATTGCTTGTCTTGTTTATTTCTTTATATGCTTTATTTGTTTTGCAATTTGGGTGGCTTGCTTCTTAGCAATTAGTTTCTAGATGTATTTTGAGGATTTGCTCATGCTTATTAATTGAGGACTTGTCTTTAATTAATAAATTTTTTTTATTCCACTGTGTTTCACCTATTCACCCCTCTTAGGTATTGTTAGAGTCAAAACCTTGTATTTCATATATTAAGCCAAATGGGTTACTAGGGAAGCGTGCCAGGAAGACATGTCAGGCTCGGGTGCTTCGAGCAGACGTGGCAGGCTCCAATGGGTATTGGGATAACGTGGTAGGATCAGAGCGAATAAGACAAGTTTTGATTGTTCACTGGTCTTCTCTCTTCTCTCTTTTTTATCCCAATTTTCTTTTATGGCCTTCTGGAACCCTCGATGAGGGTCTTCCTTCTGGAACGTTTGATCGAAAAGATAATGCTCCTTTCCCGGAGAAGCATCATGCTGTTTCACTAGAGAAAATACTTTTGAGCATGACATATAAACATGCACGTGCTTTGCACGTGGAAGTTTTTTTTAATAAATAAATAAATGAATATAAAATTAATAAATATAAAAGGCGAAATTATAAAATATGCAACATTAAGTATCAAGGAATGAATGACGCCATTAAGGTATATTTTTATATCTCTTTGTCTAATAACTATAAGATACGTATATTACCACATTGGATTGCAATATCATTGATATTCCTTTCTAGTTCTCCTCAATCTTGATCTTCTTTTGTTGGTGAACCATATGCAAATCATCAGATTGTTCCATGTGCCTTTTTGAAGTGCTCACTCTGTGTTATAGCAGTTCGTACCAGATATGTTTTATAACAAAACATGAAAATAAAAAAATAAAAAATGATTTCTTAAAGAAAGAAAGGGGGAGCCATACTTGATGTAATGATTTTAAGGATTATTTTCCTCCCAATTTTTTTAAACAAAATTGCAAAAAATAAAAAGAAAAAAAAGGGATACATGAAAGAGATGCTTCCTAATCATCCAGTTCTCTTAGGTGTTTTTTATTTTTATATATCTAAAATACCATTCTTTAGAATATTTAATTTCAAAAATACCGTATTCTTTTATGGGGAAATTGATTTTTGGTGATGCTTTTTGAAAATAAATCAGTTTCAGTCGGTCAATTCTTGGTGATTGGCTTTTAATGATACTTCATTAACATAATTGAAAATTGGTGTTATTTCACTATTCATTAAGAGTTTCTTCTGAAATGCCCTCAAAAGACTTTAAAAACCTTTTCATTCTTTTTGTTACAAGTGTAATTTGCAAGCCTTTTTGAGGGCATTTTCGGAAAAAAATATATTTAATGAACAGTAAAATGACACTGATGCTCAATTATATAAAAAACGTATCACTAAAAATTAATTACTAAGAATTAACCAACTGAATCTCAATTATTTTGAAAAAGCATCACTAAAAACCAATTTTCCCCTTTTATTATGGCTGTCGGCCCTTGAGTCTGATGAAACCTTAATTATTCTATTGTTACGGAATCACTGCATCAATTTTTCTCATTGACAAGACACTCAATACAAGCATATGTGTCAGAAGTCTTGGTTCATATAGAGAAAGAGGTCTATACAGAAGACAATTTGTGGAAATCCTAAAAAAGGAGCTTAATTCTACAATGGGCGCCTACGATTAGGGTTGCTTATCGGGCCATGTCGGGCTCGAGCTACACGCCTAAGGTGTGCCTGGACCGGCCCAGGCATGCTAACGGGCTGGCCCAGGCATGGCACGCTTACTGTAGCGTGCCGTGCTGGGCCGGGGGGCCTGGGCCGCGGCCCGTTTAGGCACGGCCCGCAAGGGCACACGGCCCAGTGGGCCGTGGCATGCGTGCCTATGGGCCGGCACGCTATGGGGCACGCCCAACTAGGTTAAATAAACCCAAAAAATGTCGATAGCAAGGTTCGAACCTAGCCCAACAGATTTCAAATCTGTTTTCTTAACCACTCGAACATAGCAACTTCTTGCATCAATAGTATCATAATTAAATTATTTTAGCTAAAAATTAAGGATACCCCCACGATTGTTGGAAAATATAATTATAGAAGCTCTTATATAACCAATCAAAACTAAGAAAATAATTAGGTATAAATAAGCCTAAAAATCTGTTATAAAATCTCCAATTAAATATATTTGTTAAGTCCATGGTTTTTAATTAGACTACTTTAAGTCTTTAATGGGTGTAATTTATATATATATATATATATATATTTGAGCAAAATCTATCCCAATAAGTGTAAAACAATTTTGTGAATAATAAAAATATTTTTCAGAATTTTTTGTGATTTGTCTTGATTTTTTTTTTAAAAAAAAAAGGGTTTTAATACCCCTAGATCGCTAGGTCCGACACGACACGCCTGCTGGGGTGTGCCGTGCGGGGCCAGGGGTCCTGGCTAAACGAGCCGTGCATGCCGCGGCTTGTGGCATGCCAGGCCCATGGCCCACCCTAGGCGTGCCTGGGCTGTGCCGGGTCGGCTCGAATATCATCCCTACCTACAACATGTAAAAAATTTGAAGTGCCAACAAAATGAATAATTAGAGAGCAAAATAAATGAATAAACACGCACATTGAACCTACTTCTATTCACATTATGTCATCAATTTTATCTTATATTGTGAGTAACAAATCTTACGCCAAAATCATCATTGCAAAATTCATAACAAAAATTTCACCATAGTCCATCAGATTAACATTATGAACCCCCCAATATATGCAGTATTGTTCAAAAGAACCAATTCAGCAAAAAGTCTCAACAATAGCATCTAAAAGGTTCAAACTACAATTAATTTAGATATCCATGTAAGAAATTCAAAGCGATTGAAGACATCCTCGGCATCCTCAACCTCACATCATGACAACCGTATTCATTCCATGGAGGAGACGCAATAAATTCGTCGAGGAACCGAGGAGACACAAACTCGATCACTCAACAGTACTGCTCTTTCGATTGAGCCAACTCCATCGAATCCAAACCTAAATTTCTTTCCCTTTCATTGTGAAATTCAACCAAAGCTTCCGAGTAGCAGAGAAAGTAGAAAGCGTCATGACGTGAAAGCCAACCAAAGGCGTCAAGCTCTAAATTAAACCCGATGGAGTAGTGAAAATGAACTAAAACTTGAAAAATGTTGACTAATTTTTTGTTGATCGCTGACGTCTTCATGAAGTCCATGAAATTGTTGTAAATTTCCCCCACTTTGTCCTATGTGATCGAAACGGCAGAAGCCCTAAACAATGAAAGCAGAAGAAATCTTCTAGATCTGTGATAATAGAGAGAATTTCAAAAAGAAATGACAGATCAACAGGGTTCAACGTTCAACCGCAGACCCCATGAAGAAGGCAGAGAGAGCGAGACGAGTCAGATGACGCAACTGTTGAAGTGTGTTGGGAATCTTTAAAAGGGACGGTTTTATAATAGGAAAATTGGTTTTTATTGAAACTTTTTCAAAATAATTCATACTCAGTCAGTTTATTCTTGAAAATTAAAAACTTATTGATACTTTTTAAAATAATTTAAAATCAGTATCATTTTACTATTCATGAACACTTTCTTCGGACAATGCCCTCAAAAGACTTTGAAAATCTTTTCACCCATTTAGGTACAAGTGAGGTTTGCAAGTCTTTTGAGGGTATTTTTGAAAGAAATGCTTTATTAATTGTACAATAACACCAATTTGCAATTATGTTTAAAAAAATTACTAATTCTTAATTTTCAAAAATTGACCGACTGATTCTAAATTCTTTTGGAAAAGTATCACTAAAAACCAATTTGACTGATATGGGTATTTGTGGAGTTTAAAGAGAGATAATGGTTGGAAGTAGGGGTGGCAATTTGTCGGGCTGGGCTTAAGAGCGCATATAAGTACTTTAGGGCTTGCCCAAGCCTGGTTTGGCCTTGATTTTGGGTTAGAAATCTTGCCCAAAGTAGAGTTGTCCAAGCTCAGCCCTATTTGGCCCGGTTTTTTTTTACAAATGATTAATTTTTTTTTAATCATGAAACCAAAAGGAAGACATTTTGAGGCTTAGATAAATCCCAAAAGAAGACAATGAGGCCACATGTTCATTAACAAATGGTTCTATTTAACATTCCGAAGCATAGAAATTCTGATGCACGTTCAACATATATTTGATAAGAAGTGTTTTTTTGAGACTTGAATACATGTCTAGGTGAATCCTTATATTAACTGAACATAAAAAATAAGGGTAACAGAGTCAAACAACAAATAGATTTACTATTGGAAAGTTTCTATAATGCCTAGGAAAATTAAATCCTACAATCCAAATACATCAAAACATGTAAAATATGTTAAACTAATCAACTTTAAATGAGATGTTTGTTGGAGATTGATAAGGAGAGACTAAAATTATGTTTTTTAGTAAACATAATATTAATAGGGCTGGGCCGATTCGGGCTAAAATAAACTCACCTAAGCCCGGCCCTAAATACTACGGGCTCTTAAAATCCGGGCTGGGCTAGCCCGATGGGCCTAAAAATCATGCCCAAGCTTGATTAAAACCGGGCTAGGAGGGTCAGGCTAGGCGGGCCAGGTTAGAAATTGCCACCCCTAGTTGGAAGTGAACGGGGGAACGGTATGACGTTTAATAGTGGGCAGTTGTTGAGGTAGTTTGAAAGATGGCATTTGAGGTAATATGAAAATAGAGAAGGATGGCTTGGGAAAGTAAAAATGGACACACAATAAGAGTCTTCGTGCTGTTTATTATATAATTATAGTAGTATAAAGATAAAGACTAGGTACCACTGTAGGTGTGCGAGTCTTCACAAAGTTCCAAGAAATCTCCTTTCCCTACCTTCTGCAACTCTAGCAGAAATCTCCTTTCCCTACCTTCTATTACCTCTCTTTTATTCTTTGGCTGTAACCTCTACCTCTCTCTCTCTCTCTCTCTCTCTCTCTCTCTCTCTCTCTCTCTCTCTCTTCAGCTACAACCCCCTACCCCCTCATCCTTTGTCTCCTCTCCCGTGAAGCCGAAGAGCCCCACCCCTGATTTCTCTCTCCTATTTCGATGGCGACCCCACACAATTCCCCTTTCTTTCTCTCCATTCCTTCCGACTGTAACCCCTACCCCATTTCATTGCCAACGGAATGTGATTAGGGATGTGCCGTTTGGTGGGTTATCATTCTCTAATGAGCTTCATTCATATTTTTCTCTTTTCTTTTTAGCTTTTGGGATCATTACATGCGGTTATATTTGAAATTGATCTTACTTCAGATCTTGGATTTGTTATTTCATCCGTGAGACCACACATCATTTTGCCATCAACTACTACCCACAGATTTGGAAAACTAAGTACTAAGTTAAGAGATGAAATCAAGAGAAAGAAGCTCAAATGTCATTTATTCACCTTGAAGAGTCAAGACAACCTATTTTCACATTTTCAATAAATGGGGAAAAAAAACAAGCATAAGCTTCTAATGGGGCTGAAAAATTTGAGAAATCATTGATGTAGCATGTATGTTGTTATGTCCAATGTGGATGTAGACATGCTCAACGCCACACCTCCACGGCGCTTTCGATTGACAATCTGTCAAGATATTCATAAACAAAAACTTTAGCAGCTAATTTAGTTTCACAACGATCAATATTTACGAAATGGGTATTTTTGCTTAATCCAAGCTTGTTACAAATGTAATTGACCAACCTTTCAATTCAAATCAGCACAACCGCGCCCGCTAAACTCACAGCACAAACAAATAACAACATAGATAATCCCATGGCATACCTAACAAGCTTATGGAAATTTTTAATAGGTGGTCGCAAACATACGAGCAACGGTACAATCAAAGCTGAAATAATTGTAGCAATCGTAACGATGATAAAGATTTTGAATAGCATCACTTGGGTATGATTTTTCATTTTAAGATCTCCAGCCATGAATCCATATAGTCCTCCTCCCGAAATGGATAAAATTGCAAGTTCAGTTCCAAGTTTTGTGGAAAACTCCCCTACCTGATATGGATATAGAAATATATAACTTCTAGTACATCCAAAAAGAATGATGTAGCTTGATTAACAAAGTTATAAACAGGTAATAAATTAATCATGCATGTATACCTGAGAGAGTATCCTATTTGGAGAATTTAGACGTCTAGAACTCTCATTCATTCTATTTGGAGAATTTTGAGGTGCAAAACTTGGATTCACATCTGCTTGAGCAACATCTTCATTCATTTCTGTCTCTAATATGCCTAATAAGATGTTTCTTTCAAGGTCTCTTTGTTCCTGCTGATGTGAAGTTATAAACAAATAAACGATGAAGCAAAACCGTTGAAAACTTAATTAAAAGAACCTCACCTCCATAAGCTTGTGTGAATCCGGCCCTTCACTCGGTATAATAGGAGATGTGGGAGGTACCATGGTGTCAAAGTGACTTGCCTTCTTCATTAATATCATGCCATCAATTTCATTATCAGCCATTTACTTATCACAAAAATAACAACAAAAACACTAATAATTACTAATTCCTATTTCAATTTTCTTGGAAAAAAAAAGAAAGTGGAGATGAGAATTATACTTAAGCTGTGTTTGTTTCACCGGAAATTGGAGGAAAATTTTTTTTCCAGAAATTTCAAAATTTCCGGGTATTTATATTACAGGAAAGTATGAAATACAACAAAATATCTAAAAAAAACGGACGGAAATTATTTTCAGGACAAAAGCTTCGCACGGTCAAGTTGGATTACAACTCCCGCTTTCAACGGATAATGAAGCCTCTTAAGCTTGGCATCACAAGGGGTTTTGCACTATCGAGTTTCTAGCTGATATTGAAACCTTCAATGGATTTGTTGCTTTGTAACCATGGGTTCGAGAAGACATTCGGATAGTGAGGAGGTGAATGAGATGCTGAGGATGGCCAATACCATCACTGGACTCTGTAAATGGATGATGTTTAGTTGTCGTTGAGCAGGTGTTCAAGCTGCGGATCCAGATCTGAAGAGTTTACAAGTGACAGTGAGAGGCGTCTTCTATCCACCGAACCTGGTTGAAAACGTGAACCAGAGAACAGGAAAGCATGTGGTGATCGTGAAATAGGAACCGGAGAAGAAGGAAGAAGAGAACGGCAAGGAAGGGAAAGTGGAGAAGAAAGGGGAAGAGGCAAAAACGGTAGCAGAGGAAGAGAAGAAAGAGCTGGGTCGATTTTTGTAAATTTGATAAGTTACATGCTGTTTATGATATATTTAATAGTTAATGGAGAGCAACGACAGACCCAGATTTAAAGTAATTAAAGTTGATGGAGAATCTCACATCCGCTGTCGACGCCTCGAAATCACACGTTGACAATAACAACCTTATCTTTTCCTAGAATGACCAACGCCAGGACTGTGACCAGGTGTTGTGGGACGAAATGCATTTACAGTTTCTTCCTCCACAGGCGAGAGAGATATAGAAGTGGGGAAATTGCTTTTTAGTGATACTTTATAAAAATAATTCCTATTCAGTCACAAACTTTGTCGAAATTGATTTTTAGTGATGCTTTTTCAAAACAATTAGAAACAGGTGTTGATTTACTGTTCATGGACGAGAATGCCCTTTTAGAGTATTGAATATTCATCATTCAACTTAGAGACTTGTAAATTCCACTTAAGGACTTGTAAATGGGTTCAAAATTCCATTTAGGACTTGTAAACTATTGCAAAAGAAATATACGGACTTGTAAACCCTATTAGGAGACTTGTAAATCTCATTTAGGGACTTGTAAAGCAAGTTTATGAACTTGTAAATTCCATTTAGAGAATTGTAACCCACTTGTAAATGCCATTCAGTGACTTGTAAACCCTATTAATGGACTTGTAAACCTCGTTTTTGGACATGTAAACCAAATTATGGACTTGTAAATTCTATTTACGGATTCATAACATTCAATTCTAGACTTGTGTAATCCAATATAGAGACTTGTATACCTGGTTAGTAGACTTGTAAATTCCATTTAGGGACTTGTAAACCATTTGTAAATGCCATTTAGGGACTTGTAAATCCTGTTAGTAGACTTGTAAACCTCATTTAGTTATTTGTAAACCAAGTTTATGAACTTGTAAATTTCATGTAGGAACTTGTAAACCACTTGTAAATGCCATTTAGGAACTTGTAAATCCTGTTAGTTTTATTCAAATGGGGTATTTTAATAACATTACACATTTATAGTTTTATTATCTACTGTAAGCGTGTCTGTGATGGGCTAACACGGCATAGATTAATCATGCCCGTGCTGGGCTAGCCTATTTAGCAATTATATCCTAAAAATAAAAATTCAAATTCGAAATTCGAACAATTATCTAGAATTCGAATTTGGTTTAAAGCTGGAATTTGTTACAAGAAAAAATCAAACTTAGAGCCTACACAAGGAAGAGAGAGAGAGAGAGAGAGAGAGAGAGAGAGAGAGAGAGAGAGAGAGAGAGAGAGATTGTCATTTTGAAAATTACATAAGGAATGAACATAGATTTGGTTTACAAGTCCATAAATGCAATTTACAAGTGGTTTATAAGTCCCTAAATGGAATTTACAAGTCCAAAAACTTGGTTTACATGTCCGTAAATGAGGTTTACAAGTCCACTAATAGAGTTTACAAGTCCCTAAATGGCATTTACAAGTGGTTTACAAGTCCCTAAATGAAATTTACAAGTCCATAAACTTGGTTTACACGTCCCTAAATGAGGTTTACAAGTCTACTTTTACAAGTCCTTAAATGGCATTTACAAGTGTTTTACAAGTCCCTAAATGGAATTTATAAGTCCATAACTTGGTTCACATGTCCGTAAACGAGGTTTACAAGTTCACTAATGGGGTTTACAAGTCACTGAATGGCATTTACAAGTGGGTTACAATTCTCTAAATGGAATTTACAAGTCCATAAACTTGCTTTACAAGTCCCTAAATGAGATTTACAAGTCTCCTAATAGGGTTTATAAGTCCGTATATTTCTTTTGCAATAGTTTACAAGTCCTAAATGGGATTTTGAACCCATTTACAAGTCCTTAAGTGGAATTTACAAGTCTCTAAGTTGAATGATGAATATTCAATACTCTAAAAGGGCATTCTCGTCCATGAATAGTAAATCAACACCTGTTTCTAATTGTTTTGAAAAAGCATCACTAAAAGTCAATTTCGACAAAGTTGGTGACTGAATATGAATTATTTTTATAAAGCATCACTAAAAAGCAATTTCCCCTATAGAAGTCTGAAAAACAAGGAAGATACTCTCACTTCTTCATCTCCTTCGGTATTTATAGAGCTCAAAAAGGGGCCCCCAAATGTGGGGAAGATTCCTTATATGAACTAGGTGTTCCTTATATGAACTAGGTGTAGCACCTAGTCAATATACCATTCTTATGGCTTAACGTGTTTTGGTTATAAAATATATGTACCCAACTCAATAGGTTTGGTCTTAATTAAAGCGGATCGAACTAAAGCCTGAATTATAAAAATATAATGGGGTCCCCAAATGTAACGAAGATTCCTTATATTGAGCGGCAAGCACATAGGAATTAGACAGGTTGGAAGTCGAAAAGTTTTCGAGGCTCACAGTACGAGTACACTACCTAGCCAGTGCCAACTGCCAAGATAACGCACCCTCTTGCACGAGTCAAAAAGGTGCCCGATTAGTCTCATCGGCTGTACTTGCTCATATTATTTACTCAATATTTTAATGTTCTTGAATAAAAGTTGAAGAAGATAGGATTTTTATAACTGTGTAAGAATTGTGATAAAAGCCGTTGTTGAATTAGGAGGCATTTCTTCTGGTGTCAAAATCCGGTGATTGGTGGACAGAGGATATACGTTACTTGTTAAACAGGCAACAAAACCTGAAATAGAATGGAGAATGGAGCCTGTTAGATTATTTCATAGAATAATATGCAAGCTTCACAATGGAGGACTTCTTCCAAGGAAGTCTCACTCACATGCTTATCGCTAACATAATACCATGTGGAATCCCCATCGTCAATCCCATTATTCCCTTTGAATTTTTTGCCTCTAATATAAGCAACATAATGGCCTCCTCTCATGGTTCCCGAATGCTCAACAACTCCAACCAGTCGATAATCACACTTGTCTCCCTCTCTGTTTCTGCATAAGGTCAGAGTAAAACCTTATTAAAACCACTTTCTGGTATATGTAAAATAGTCTGCAAGTAAAAAAGGGGGGAGAAAAAGGAAAAAAGAAAAGGCTAAAATGAATGCCACACAATGATTAGCCATCTAGAGGATCTAAAACCTTTTCATGGGTCCAAAAGAAATGATATTATAGGCCAAAATTCCATGAGTTTAATCATCCAAACTTCCAACTTTCTCCAGGAAAACTAATACATTTGTGCAGTTGTGTGTGTGTTTGTGTTTAATTGGTATATCACCCATGCAAGTATGTATACAAAAATCACAAACTGCACTGTATATTCCAGAGACCTATATGTTTAGTGACATATGTGCAGCACTTAAGCTGTTCTTACATTGCAAAAGGCATTTTAGCAATGAAGTCAGAAAACTGAAAAAAAATGCATTTATTAATATTCAATCAAGAAATCAAATCATTTGAGTTGAAAAGCAGAATCTAAAATGATGTGGATAGGCAACAACCATGAGGTACTTATGTAAATCTAATATTTAGAGAAGCAATAATTTGCCGAAAAATTTATATGGACAGAAGCCCAATGAAAATACATGTCTTCTTTGGACAAAAATTTATAATATCATCTTCTTTGGAACCATAGCCAGATTTTGGCCAGGTAATTTGGACACTAACTCAATTCTTTTTATACATGAAGGGACTAGAGGCAAGTTATGCCATTACAGAAAGAAATAAGTTTCAAAACCACAAAACACCTCAGCAAGCATCTCAACACCCAATAATTATGATAAATTGTATAAGGTAAGCACTAAATCCACATTTAAGATGTTAATTTAGAGTTCAAATGCTAACACTTCTTTTGCTCTGTAATCCATTATTTTTCCATTCCTTATTGGAAATGAAATCTCTATACACATAGAGATCTTTCTCAAACAAAGCCCCCTTTTTCGGGAAAATGATGTCCAGCCTAATTTTTTTTCTGTATAGACTGTTTCGGCAAGGCTGAAGTTGAATCTCAAGCAGGTTCATATAGATGCATAACACTCAGTGTATTAAAACTTCTACAGTATGTTAAATAAACAATCAAACTAGTTGACCCAGGATGCAGTCCATAATCATGGTTGGACAAGCTCCACATTAACAATGGTATACAAACCTATACAACCCAGTTTGACGTCAATCAGATATGCAGTTAAAACAGAATTGATACAAATGGTAAGATCAGATCCCTGGTCCATAATTTATGACAGGTTTCCAGGTCTAACATCTGCAAGGCATGTTATACCAAAATTGATTCAAATGCAAATTTGATAAACAAAAGTTGAAGAAATAAAAAAGTACCATAAAAAGGGCAAAGATTTTTTGATTTTTAAACCAGGTTTAGTTTCTTGGTGAGATGGTTTTCTGTGCCATGAAGGAATGATGTTATCCAGACCGTCTACATAATAAGGAACCCGTTACATAGACCATGCATATGTGTAGAGAGAGAAAAAGAAAGGAAATAAGAATACATGAGGGAGAATAGGTCTGGATATATCTGAGTATAGATAGCGTGAAGGTCCAGGTTGGAATAAAAATAACTCAATCTGCTGTAGCTATTGCCTTCACTAACATGTCTGTCAAATGGTGGGGGCGCAAAAAATCGTAGCAAGCATCTTCCGTTCCCCCTTTTAATTGTATCCCACTTCTAATTATGATAATGAATATTGTTTTAGTGTTTTTATTTTTGTTTTTTTTTTCACTTTACAATAAATTAGAAACGGTGGAAAGTTTGGCTTCCTGCTATGCCAGGTTGTTATTTGTTGATACATTTTAAATTTTACTTTGGGGTTATTTTTTATGATCTTTTTCATCGTTGAATATGGGTTCAGTATGGTTATTGGAGTTGGTTATGGGGGCATTTATATATGCTGAAAGTGTAAGTCCTGTTAGCTAGGATGTTCTTCGGATCAAGAGAAAAGCATCAACTTATGAGGCTCGGACAAACCTGTACCTTGTATTTTTAAGAGACGGTACGAATTTTCAAGTTCTTTGTTAACTCAGGAGGCAAAGTTTGTTGATTTGTTAAGATGGAAGCTTTTTGGAAAAATAAGGGTCTGGCTTTTCGGCCAACGTGCAAGTTGAGTAGTGGTATAATGGAAATGCTCTTTCCTTAAGGTTTTGGTCCTCTCTTCCTGTATCAGGCCTTTTTTTTAATCTTGTATCTCTGGATAAGGTGTTGCAAACCTATATATTGAGATCTTTTTCCCAAAGACCTTATAGTTTGAACCATTCCCCTTCGGCTCTTTCGATTGAGCCAACTCCATCGAATCTGAACCTAAATTTCTTTCCCTTTCCTTGTGAAATTCAACCAAAGCTTCCGAGCAGCAGAGAAAGCAGAAAGCGTCGTGACGTGAAAGCCAACCAAAGGCATCAAGCTCTAAATTAAACCCGACGGAGCAGTAAAAATGAACTGAAACTTGAAAAATGTCGACTAATTTTTTGTTGATCGCTGACTTCTTCATGAAGTCCATGAAATCAATGTAAATTTCCCCCACTTTGTCCTACATGATCGAAACGGCAAAAACCCTAAACAATGAAAGCTGAAGAAATCTTCTAGATCTATGATAATAGAGAGAATTTTAAAAAGAAATGACGGATCAAAAGGGTTCGACGTTCAACCGCAGACTCCATGAAGAAGGTAGAGCAAGGGAGACGAGTCACTCGACGCAACTGTTGAAGTGTGTTGGGAATAAGGGAAGGTTTAATGATGGGGAAATTGGTTTTTAGTGCAACGTTTTCAAAAGAATTCATATTCAGTCAGTTAATTCTTGAAAATTAAGAATTAGTGATACCTTTTAAATAATTGAGAATCAATATTATTGAAAGACTTTCTTCCAACAATGCCCTCAAAAGACTTTGAAGATCTTTTCACTCATTTAGGTACAAGTGAGGTTTGAAGTCTTTTGAGGGTATTTTTGAAAGAAATGTTTTATTAATAGTACAATAACACTAATTTAGAATTATTTTAAAAATATCACTAATTCTTAATTTTCAAAATTGACCGACTGAATCTAAATTCTTTTGTAAAAGTATAACTGAAAACCAATTTTACCGATAAGGGTATTTGTGGAGTTTGAAGAGGGATAATAGTTGGAAGTGAACGGGGCAAGGGTATGACGTTCAATAGTGGGCAGTTGTTGAGGTGGTTTGAAAGAGGGCATTTGAGGTAATATGAAAATAGACAAGGATAGCATGGGAAAGTAAAAATGGACACACAATAAGAGTCTTCGTGCTTTTTATTATAGTATATAGTATAAAGATAAAGACTAGGTACCGCTATAGGTGTGCGAGTCTTTACAAAGTTCCAAGAAATCTCCTATCCCTACCTTCTGCAATTCTAGGGGTACGTTTGGATCGCATGAATTTAAACATATGTGAAATTTGAATACACATGAATTTCAAATAAGGGTACGTTTAGATTGTATGAATTTAAACATCCGTAAGAATTTGAATACAGATGAATTTGAAATAAAATGAATTTGAATTTATAGATATTAAAATTTTGGTGTTAGGCTAAGTTTATGGAATTCACTTGAAATTCACACGTGAATTCCAATTCTACTGTTTAAATGCTAACAAATCTATAAGAATTGAAATATTTAAATACTTTGAGCAAATTAAAGCCACGAAACCCAACTACATTTTCTCAACCACTCCACTAACCCAAGGCACCATTTGATTCCTTTTGCATCGCTAATATATATAAATATACTTCCACCATCAAAATTATACATGCAACACAATATAATCCCTTCAAAGAGCTCAACAAAGATGGCTTCCTTCAACATTGCAACTTCTCTTGCTGTCATGATTATTTTCTTGTTAGCTTCACGCTATCACATCCAACCAACACTTGGTGTAGGTGAGTGTGGAAGGACTGGCTTAATAATATGAACAAAGGTAGCTATTCTCTAATTCCTCCAGTAAAAAATCCTAGGCTAGCAATACTACCCCAATTGTAGGCTCCACCTGTAAATTCAAGTTAGTCCCAAAATTCATATCATGGAAAATGAAAGAAAAACTCTTTTAAGTGCATAAAGGAATACTTCCCAACATCAAAAACCTCCTATGAAATCACAAAGAATCCATCATCTTGTAACAACCATCCCACCAACATAGCAAATTTTACCACTTTTCATAAGGATAACACCAATTAAACAAAGTATGGTGTGAGTAGGAGAGAGGGATGGTATTGTCAGTTCATCCATGACCAATAAAAAGAGATAAAGGCTCATTTCCTTTTGTAAGCCTACGACACAAGAAAGCTTAAGAAACATAGACACCAAGAAGATTCCAATTTGATTCCATATACATCTACCTTTGGTAGAGTTTCGGCTCAAAGCATGAATTGTCAAGAAGACAATGAATGGGATGTAGAACCAAGTCCATCCTAATGACAACAGCATCGCATTAATTGAGAAACTATATAAACAGGTAGTAAATGTTTTTAGCCATCAGAATCATCTTAAGTTATTTAGCCATCGGCACGTAAATGTTTTTTGTGGTTATAGCAGTTTGCTATAGTCTTATACCTTCTCAAACACAGTGGGAACGATCTATAATGTTAAAATAAAAGCAAATCACTGAATACATAAATTAATTGTATAATGTGGACAAAATTATATTTCAGGGAACATGCACATAAACAAATATAATACAAGTATCCAATTTGATGTACATAAACATTGTCATACAAATTTCTTATTTCATTGGCTCAACCTTATTTTCTTGGTAATTGTCCCTTTTTTATACGAATCTCGACAGACATTATCTACTTAAAGGATCGATATTTTGCTTAATTTAATGGTGGGACTCACCATTTGGAAATATGCATTTGAAGTGCTCTATCTTTGCTTTTCTTTTCTCTATCTTCGCATTTCAAGGTGGAGGCTTTAAGTGGGGATTTGAGCGACCACAGGTGATAGAGGTGGTTAGTGGGTCATCTTTGTGAAAAAGGAGGATTAATGTATATGGAGATTTGTTGTCCATGACTTTAATGCCCTTAATGTTCTTCTGTTACATCTCTCTCAGTCTTCAGCTGCAACCTCAACACCCCTCTCTCTCTCTCTCTCTCTACCCCATTTCATTGCCAGCGGAATGCGATTAGGGATGTGCCGTATGGTGGGTTATCATTCTCTAGTGAGCTTCATTCATATTTTTCTCTTTTCTTTTTAGCTTTTGGGATCATTACATGATGTTATATTTGAAATTGATCTTACTTCAGATCTTGGATTTGTTATTTCATCCATGAGACCACACATCATTTTGCCATCAACTACTACCCACAGCTTTGGAAAACTAAGTACTAAATTAAGAGATGAAATCAAGAGAACAAAGCTCAAATGTCATTTATTCACCTTGAAGAGTCAAGACAACCTATTTTCACATTTTCAATAAATGGAAAAAACAAACTTAACTTCTAATGGGGCTGAAAAATTGAGAAATCACTGATGTTGCATGTATGTTGTTATGTCCATTGTGGATGTAGACATGCTCAACGCCACACCTCCACGGCACTTTCGATTGACAACCTGTCAAGATATTCATAAACAAAAACTTTAGCAGCTAATTTAGTTTCACAGAGATCGATATTTATGAAATGGGTATTTCTGCTTAATCCAAGCTTGTTATGAATGTAATTGACCAACCTTTCAATTCAAATCAGCAAAACCGCGCCAGCTAAACTCACATCACAAACAAATAACAACACAGATAATCCCATGGCATACCTAACAAGCTTATAGAAATTTGTAATAGGTGGTCGCAAACACACAAGCAACGGTACAATCACAGCTGAAATAATTGTGGCAATCGTAACGATGATAAAGATTTTGAAGAGCATCGCTTGGGTATGATTTTTCATCTTAAGATCTCCAGCCATGAATCCATATAGTCCTCCTCCCGAGATGGATAAAATTGCAAATTCAGTTCCAAGCTCTGTGGAAAACTCCCCTACCTGATAAAGGTATAGAAAGATATAACTTTTGGTACATCCAAAAAGAATGATGTAGCCTGATTAACAAAGTTATAAACAGGTAAAAAATTAATCATGCATATATACCTGAGTTAGTATCCTATTTGGAGAATTTAGCCATCTAGAACTCTCATTCATTCTATTTGGAGAATTTAGACGTCTAGAACTCTCATTCATTATATTTGGAGAATTTTGAGGTGCAAAACTTGGATTCACATTTGATTGAGCAACATCTTCTTTCATCTCTGTCTCTAGTATGCCTAATAAGATGTTGTTTTCAAGGTCTTCTTGTTCATGTTGATGTGAAGCTATAAGAAAATAAACGATGAAGCAAAACCGCTGCAAACTTAATTAAAAGGGCTTCACCTCCATAGGCTTGTGCGAATCCGGCCCTTCACTCGGTATAATAGGAGATGTGGGAGGTACCATGGTGTCAAAGTGACTTGCCTTCTTCATTAATATGAGGCCATCAATTTCATTATCAGCCATTTATTTATCACAAAAATAACAACAAAAACACTAATAATTACTAATTCCTATATCAATTTTCTTGGAAAAAAAAGAGAAAAAAGAAAGTGGAGGTGAGAATTATTCTTAGGTCATGTTTGTTTCATCGGAAATTGGGGAAAATTCTTTTTTCCAGAAATTTTAAATTTTTCGGGTATTTGTATTACAGGAAAATATGAAATACAGTAAAATATTTTCCTAAAATATAAAAAAAAAACCGATCGAAGTTATTTTCTGGACAAAAGCTTCGCATGGTCGAGTTGGATTACAACTCCCGTTTCCAACTGATAATGAAGCCTCTTGAAGCTTGGCATCATAAGGGGCTGCGCACGATCGAGTTTCTAGCTAATATTGAAATAAGAAGAATAGAAACTAGCTAGAAAGGTTGTGTATTTCACTGATAATATATATAAGCGAATCACTTCCAAGTGGGATACAAAACCAAAGAACAACAACTATAGGGTGTACACTTGGGACTATAGCGAGAAGCATTTATGGTCATACCGAATGTATGATCATGTTTAATTAATTTTTGATCCAAAAGCCTAGCTATGTGAATTCTTATTTCGAATCTAGAATTCAATGTTTTATCTAAGCTTATATCATTTCAAAACTACAAAATTAAGATAAAATGAGGAGCAAGAAAATGATATTAAGTTAATGATTACCTCGTTTGATACAGAACCCATCAATGTTAGAGAAGTTGATGGAGAGCAACGACAGACCGAGGATTCTTAGATTGTTAAAGAGGCAGCAAAACCAGCATTTAAAGTAATTAAATGGAAAGCAAATATGGACAATCTCACATCCGCCGTCGACACGTTGACAATAACAAACTTATTTTTGCCTAGAATGACCAACGCCAGGACTATTATCCGGTGTTGTGGGACGAAATGCATTTACAGTTTCTTCCTCCATAGGCGACAGATATAGAAGTCTGAAAAACAAGGAAGATACTCTCACTTCTTCATCTCCTTCGGTATTTATAGAGCTCAAAAAGGGCTACCCAAATGTGGGGAAGATTCCTTATATTAACTAGGTGTTACATGCATATGGGATTATTTATAGAGCTCAAAAAGGGGTCCCCAAATGTGTGAGGAAGATTCCTTATATTAACTAGGTGTTACATGCATATGGGATTATTTATAGAGCTCAAAAGGGTTATGCATGTAACATGCACCTAGTTGAATACCGTTCTTATGGCTTAACCTGCATTGGTTATAAAGTATATGTACCCAACTGAATAGGTTTGGTCTTAATTAAAGCGAATCGAACTAAAGCTTGAATTATAAAAATATAAGGGGGTCCCCAAATGTGAGGAAGATTCCTTATATTGAGCTGCAAGTTTCACATATTTATGAAGCTTTCAATTGCTCCATATTCTTACTGATATTAGAAGACTTCTTCCTCGATAGGGACTTACAAGAAGACTTATACATGGTGTAATCACATGGATTTATTTCAGACAGTTGTCAAATGAAGTTTTGCAAATTGAAGAGATCCAGATGTGATTGTGACATACTTTACAGGCTTGTTTCCAATATAGTTCGATGATATACTTACATATGCAAATTGAAGAGATCCCAGATGCTATATCAGTCACAACATCATCGACCTTTTTATAAATAAATATTTATATACCATTGCTGAACGGCTGGGAAACTCGCATGTTAATGCCCTAGGAAAGGGAGGCAAAACAGATTCTCCTGCTTTAACATTTTATTATGTTAGATGGATGCTCCTGCTTTAACATTTTATTATGTTACATGGATGCTCTATGTTAGATGGATGCTCCTGCTTTAACATTTTATTATGTTACATGGATGCAGCCCTTGAGTTCTATAAATAATCCCACATGCATGTAACACAGGAATCTTCCTCACATTTGGGGACCCCGTTTTGCCTCTGCCCTTTCCTACGGCACTAGCGTGCGAGTTTGCGGCCTTTCAGCAATGATATATAAATATTTATTTATAAAAAGGTCGATGATGTTGTGACTGATATAGCATCTGGGATCTCTTCAATTTGCATACATAAGTATATCATCGAACTTTTTATAAATAACAATAGAAGATTTCAAACCTTCTCAAATGGGTTGTCTTCGTTTTGTGCAATTCATATTGAAGATAAAACATCATTTCCACTTTCGATTCAGAAACATACCTGAAATCTTGCTAAAGGATTTATCAAAGATAGCTGAGAGGTGCTCCAAGCTATTTGGAATCAAGCGGCATGTGCTCCAGAGGTAAAGGTAAACGCAGAGGGGTTTTGGCGCCTTCGTCGATTTTGTATTTGGGACTGATTTTCGCTTTAGCATTTTTTTTCCTTAAAAAGCCTTTGTTAACGGAAGTTAAGCAACCCCTTCCTCCGTGAGGAAGGGCGTTGGTTTAGAGGCTAAGAAGCGGGGCCCATCGCTGTGGACGCGTGTTACGCTCAGACGAGCGTAACACGCTCGGCAAAGGGGCCCCGTAACAGAAGAAGCGGGGTTGTATCTTGAATACGTGCCTGTAACTTAAATTGTGGAGTGGGTCCCGTGAATAAAAGTAGAATATCAATCTTTTTTCGTCCAGCATATGCTTAATTACTATACATGTAACCGCGCTGAAGAAATACCGGAATCTTCCGGTACGGTGATTTATCTTAGCCCATAGTTAAGTGTTTTTTTGGTAAACTAGCCCATAGTTAAGTTTTTTTTTTTTGTTGCTAATGAAGTTCATAGTTAAGTATTATTTTTTTTTTTGGTAATAAGTTCATAGTTAAGTTAAAGCTGCAAATCCTCTGCAGATATATTTATATCTGGTCGTCCCCCCACACCAGAATGGATTCCGTATTGTCAAGAGTTCACTTCTCTGACATTGATGGGTTCTGCATCAAACAACGTAATCATTAACTTTGATATCATTTTCTTGCTCCTCATTTCATCTTAATTTATCAGCTTATTGTTGGGATACGTCCCTTAACGCAGGGACATGTCTCTTATTAAGAGACTTCAAATGACTCACATGATCCTGGGTAGTTGTAGAAGAAAACTAAAAACCGATGGAATGAGAAATCTCACCCACACAAATGATGTGGTAGTTTGCTTTATTTATAGTAAAAGTAGAGCATCCATTTACATGGTAATGTATTCAAACAAGGTAAGGATCAAGGAATATCATAACTACTACAACTAATACTAAAAATTAGGAGAAAAATCAGCAAGGTGATTATCTTAAACTAGCTAAAATCATGCAGAATATCCAATAGGATCTGATTTGTTAATAGTTGTGCCATACGGTTACAACACTTGATGGAAGGAAAGTGCTTAAAGGGTAAGAACTTGGATTAGGGTCTTGGCCTTTCTATAAAAGGTGCCTGTGAATTCCATCGAAGAAATGCTTTCGGGAAAGATAGGCTGAAAACTCTATTCATCTCTCTCCATCCAGACACAATGAGAGAGATTCATCTACAGATCTTCATCCAAACTTGAACAACTATGGCTGGAGGTAAGTTTATCTGTTTTAATTTCCGCATCATGAATGTTTCTCCCACAAGTTTATCATGAATGTTTAGGAAGAGTTCAATCAAAAAGGATAAACTTATTATTAAGGAAGAGTTCAATGAACAACTCTTCCTTATGGCTGGAGGTAAGTTTATCTGTTTTGATATCAAACCTTATTTAAGATAAAATCAAAAAGGATTTAAGTATTAACCTATTATCTATTCGGTGGTTAGAGAAGTTGATAGAGAGCGGCGACAGATCGAGGATTCTTAGATTGCTACAGAGGCAGCAAAGCCAGCATTTAAAGCAATTAAATGGAAAGCAAATATGGAGAATCTCACATCCGCCGTGCGTCGACGCCTCGAAATCACACGTTGACAATAACAAACTTATTTTTGCTTAGAATGACCAACGCCAAGACTATGACCAGGTGTTGTGGGACGAAATGCATTTACGGTTTCTTCCTCCATAGGCGACAGATATAGAAGTCTGAAAAACAAGGAAGATACTCTCACTTCTTCATCTCCTTGCTCAAAAAGGGGTCCCCAAATGTGAGGAAGATTCCTTATATGAACTAGGTGTTACATGCATATGGGATTATTTATAGAGCTCGAAAGGGTTACATGCATGTAACACCTACTCAATATACCATTCTTATGGCTTAACGTGCTTTGTTTATAAAATATATGTACCCAACTCAATAGGTTTGGTCTTAATTAAAGCGGATCGAACTAAAGCTTGAATTATAAAAATATAAGGGGGTCCCCAAATGTGAGGAAAGATTCCTTATATTGAACGGCAAGTGCATAGGAATTAGAAAGGTTGGACGGCAAGATGTCGAAAAGTTTTCGAGGCTACCAGTACGAGTACACTACCCAGCCAGTGCCAACTGCCAAGATAACCACTGGCACCCTCTTGCACGAGTCAAAAAGGTGCCCGATTAGTCTCATCGGCTGTACTTGCTCATATTATTTACTCAATATTTTAATGTTCTTGAACAAAAGTTGAAGAAGATAGGATTTTTATACTGTTTAAGAATTGAGATAAAAGCCCGTTGTTGAATTAGGAGGCATTTCTTCTGGTATCAAAATCCGGTGATTGGTGGACAGAGGATATACGTTACTTGTTAAACAGGCAACAAAACCTGAAATAGAATGGAGAATGGAGCCTGTTAGATTATTTCGTAGAATAATATGTAAGCTTCACAATGGAGGACTTCTTCCAAGGAAGTCTCACGCACATGTGTATCGCTAACATAATACCATGTGGAATCCCCATCGTCATTCCTATTGCAACCTATGGTACAGTCATTGAATGAGTTGAAGCATACATCATCAGTTGATGAATTGGAGAAAAGGGCCAAAGTGAAAAAGTAGCACAGAGGATTGCAGCAACAGTTTGACCAGTTCTGTTAGTTAGTCTTTTTGTCTGTTTGTAATGTAGTTAGTTCAGAATTCAGTTAGATTAGAATCTTGATCTGTTAGCTAGTTTAGAATTCTGTTAGTCTGTTTTCAGTTGGTTAGTTCGTTTAGTTATTTACTTCTTGAATTCTATATATATATGTCTTGTAATGAAGCTTCTAGGGACGTGAGAAAGAATAGCAACAGAATTTTTTTTTCTTCTTTCTCTGAAACTCCAAACCATCACAATCTTACATGGTATCAAAGCTTGTTTTTCCAACACCATGACAGGGGAAACACCACCAAATACCAATTCAACAACCAACAAATTCCTAAATCTGAGTGATCCAGCTAATCCCTATTGGATTGAGAATGGTGACAATCCTGTTATTAGCCTGGTGACCGACCTTCTTACAACTGAGAATTATGCTGGCTGGTCAAGAGCAATGAGTAGAGCCCTTTGAGCAAAGAACAAGCTCGGATTTATCAACGGACCTATTACAAAACCCATTGACCCAAATGACCCTCTTCTTGACGCATGGGAGAGATGCAATGACCTGGTGGTTTCATGGCTGCAAAATTCTGTGAGTAACTCTGTTAAATCAAGCCTGGTGTTCGTAGATGATGCATTTGAAATTTGGACAGAATTGAAGGATAGATTCATGTAGCAAAATGGGCCAAGAATCTTTCAATTGAAGAAAACCATAGCAGGTCTATCTCAGGAAAGAGACTCTATAAGTATCTACTATGGAAAATTGAAGGCACTATGGGATGAGCTTTTTGTTTATGACTCCATTCCTGAGTGTAATTGTGGACAGTTGAAGGTACTTTTGGATCGTCATCAACGTGATTGTGTGATCCAATTTTTGATGGGTTTGAATGATTCATACACCAATGCTAGGGATCAGATTATTCTTACAGATCCTCTACCTCCAATAAAAAAAGTATTTTCTATGATCCAGCAACAAGAAAGGCAACACCAGATTGTTTCTAATGCTCCTGCACCAGATCTAATGGCTATGGCCACCAAGGGAAATTTTACTAGTTCCAAACCTAGCATCAAGATAGTGAATAATCGAAGGGGCTTCTCTAACAGACGTTATTGTACTCATTGCCGTATTCAAGGTCATTCACTAGAAAATTGTTTTAAAGTTGGAAATGCACAGCCTCATACTTGTACTCATTGCAATATATCTGGGCACTCAGTTGATAAGTGCTACAAAATCCATGGTTACCCAACTGGACATAAGTTTCACAACAAACTGAAAGCGCCTAATGTTTCAACAAACCAAGTCAGCACCTCTGTTACTGTCAATCAAGAGGAGGATAGCAATGATGAAATGAGGACTAAGGGACAAGTCTACCCCTCCAAGGCACGACCTGTCCTAGATCGTGTCAAGTGGGCCATTACTCTTAACAAAATGCGGAGGATTTTAAAACTTTTCTATACAAGTGCAAGTGATGAGACAATTCATGCTGTGTATATCAAAAGAGTATTTTATATAAAAGAAATGTAATAGGACACAAGAATTATTTACAAAATGACAGGTGACTATATCACTGAAGTAGCATGTATGTTGTTATATACAATGTGGATGTAGACATGCTCAAAGCCACACCTCCATGGCCCTTTCAATTGACAACCGGTCAAGACATTCATAAACAAAAACTTTGGCTTTGGTATCAGAGCATAAATAAGGTCCACAACCTAGAATAGAAGCCTTAGGTTGGTTTGGGGAGGGAGTGCACGCTAGCTAGAACCCCTAGGTTGTCTCTAGGGATTTGTTCCTTATTTTTGATTGAATAATTATTACTAGTATCCTATGTGATTGTGTGTGATGAGCCAGATGTATCTGGTTGTGCTGAGGTATTATGAAGCATCAGGCAATGCTAAGTACATACCGACGTGACTAACCTTATACAGATGGGATAGCTTATTAGCTAAACCTGCATGAAATGAACCTGTATATACCTATATACTATTATGAAGAGATTATTGAAGGAATTTTCTTGACGAACCCCGACCTTCGTATAGCTGCAGATATACTTAAGGGAGTGGCAGCGATGAAGTATTTCTTCAGATTTCTTCTTCCTCTTGTAACCAAAGGAATGCATGTAAATTCTTTGTTTTAAGTTGATTGTTGTAGTTGGTTGTATTTGTTTAAATTGATTGATTGTATTTTTATAAATTGGTTGCACCTGTAAAATTTTAGTATCATGGCACTTAGACCGAGAGGCAGAGGCCGTAAAGTGGCAGCTGCCTATGTACCAGAGTATGAACTCGCGGATATACCAGCGGATGACCTGGTTATAGACCCAGTTGTAGATCCAGTAGAGGATCCTATTGCAGCCCCGGCTGGAGTTCCAGCTGCTGCAACTGTTGTCCCACCTGATGTCCCAGTTGCTAGGGGACAGATAGACCAGATTTGGAGAGTCTTGGGTGAGGTATCCACCCTGATCCAGCAGTAGGCTGCTGTGAACCATAATAATGGGCAGAATCCGCCCGGTCGTGAGAGAGTCGACCAGATTGTAGACTCGATGAGACAATTTAGGAGGATGTCTCCTCCTCCCTTTCATGGGCATCCTGATCCCATGGAGGCGGAGAGGTGGTTGGTGAGGATCGAGAAGATCTTCACAACCATAGGGTGTCGAGATGAGGACAAGGTAGGCTTGGCTACCTATGTATTAGAGGGTGAGGCTGACTTCTGGTGGAGGTCAGTGATAGCTGAGATGGATGTAGATGAGTCCCACTTATGTGGGAAGAGTTCAATGATCGGTTTTATGACCGATATTTTCCTAAGGAGGTCAGGATTCAAAAGGAGGCAAAGTTCCTCCATATATCTCAGGGGAGCTAGTCTGTGGCTCAGTACGTGGGAAGGTTTGCGGAGCTGTCGAGATTCGCTCCACATATCATTGATACAGAGGGCAAGAAGACCCATCATTTTGAGAGAGATCTCAGACGAGATATCAGGGACCGAGTAGAGGTATTCCTGAGTTGTAGTTTCTCCAAGCCAATGAGGAGAGCTACCATAGTGGAGAGGACGCAATCCAGAGGGACTGAGGAGGCAAGACCACAGAGGGTGTTGCCTAGGCCAGCACAGAATCAGAGGAGGTATTATGGCAGGGATGGTAGGCAGAGATATGTGCCTGGTGATCAGAGGAGACCTAGTGGAGGGGTCCAGGCTAGCAGAGAGTCTAGCCAGAGGATTATTAGTGCTAGTTGTCAGAGATTCGGTAGATTCCACATGCCTGGACCATGTTTTGTGTCGGTAGGAGCATGTTATCGTTGTGGCCAGTATGGTCACCGGATTCCTTAATGTCCGCATCCTTCCACCTACCAGTCGCTTCAGACCAGACCCTATTAGTCGACTGAGGCATAGTCCACTGCAGCCCCACCTAGACATCAGAGGCTACATCCATACCGAGGAGGTCGTGAAGGCCCGAGGCAGCAGGGCAGGCCGACGAGGAGAGGCAAACCATGGCAGGCAGAGCAGCGATCTCAGCTTGCACCACTACAACCACAGCCGCTACAGTCCAGAGCCTTTGCAGATGCCCTATCTATGCAGTTTAGACCCAATGTACCGGTAGTCGTAGGAGGTACTATTTTCATTTCCGGTAGAACTACTATGAGTTTATTTGATTCAGGAGCTATCCATTCATTTATTACGCCTGATTGTGCATGCCATATTGGGTTAGTCCCTTCCTGCTTGAATTCTGCATTGTCTATTTATACACCGTTGGGTGAGACGAGTACTGTGGAGACCGTCTATAGAGATTGTATGATTAGACTAGGCAAGATGGAGTCGCCTGGAGATTTGATTAGTCTGGACTTTAGTGGATATGACATGATCCTAGGCATGGACTGGTTGTTAAGATACCATGTGATCATTGACTGTCATAACAAGTCAATCATAGTCAGTAAACCAGATAATCCAATCCACTGTTTCATGAGCCAAGGGTTGAACACCAGTATTAGTTTGGTTGCTTCAATTGAAGTGGAACCAGCCAAGGGCAAGCAATTGAGTATTGAGGAAGTACTAGTAGTCCGTGAGTTTGCGGACGTATTTCTAGACGATTTACCTGGATTACCATCCCAGAGGGAGTTGGAATTCAAGATCTAGCTTATGCCTGGTACACATCCGGTTTCTAAGCGACTGTATAGGATATCTTGACCAAAGTATGATGAGTTGAAGGTTCAGATTGATGATCTGTTAGCCAAGGGTTTTATTAGGCACGAGGCATCGCCTTGGGGTGCACCGGTGTTATTTGTAAGGAAGAAGGATGGCAATATGAAGTTGTGGATAGACTATAGATAGTTGAATCAAGTCACTGTCAAGAATAAGTACTCGTTGCCAAGGATAGATGATCTTTTTGATCAGTTGAAGGGAGCCTCCTGGTTTTCAAAGATAGACCTGAGATTAGGTTATCACCAGTTGAGAGTAGCTCCAAATGATGTAGAGAAAACGGCGTTTCGTACGAGATACGGTCATTTTGAGTTTTTGGTGATGCCGTTTGGGTTGACGAATGCCCCAGCAATCTTTATGGACTTGATGAACCGAATCTTCCATGAATACTTGGACCATTTTGTGGTAGTCTTCATAGACGATATTTTGGTTTATTCAAGGACAAAGGAAGAGCATGAAGGTCATCTTAAGGTGGTTTTGCACACTTTACGCAGCCATCAGTTGTATGCTAAGTTTAGCAAATGCCAATTCTGGTTGAAGGAGATTTCTTTTCTTGGGTACATTATATCTGGTGATGGCATATTAGTGGATCCATCCAAGGTGAAGGCAGTGTCAGACTGGCGTAGACCTACCAGTGTTTCAGAGATTCGTAGTTTCTTAGGAATGGCTGGATATTGTCGTAGATTCATTGAGGGGTTTTCCAAGATTGCCGCCCCGTTGTCCAACTTGACTAAAAAGTTTGTGATTTTTCATTGGGATCAGAAGTGCGAGGATAGTTTCAAAGAGCTGAAGAGCAGATTAACATCAGCTCCAGTTTTGGTGATACCATCTGTGAATGAGGGATTTGCAGTATATTGTGATGCGTTTGGCATCGGATTGGGTTGTGTATTGATGCAAAGTGGTAGAGTAGTGGCATATGCTTCACGATTATTGAGACCACATAAGCGTAATTACCCTACGCATGATCTTGAGCTTGCAGCCATTGTGTTTGCTTTGAAAATTTGGCGACACTATCTCTTTGGTGCACAGTTTGTGATATACTCGGATCACAAAAGCTTGAGATACATTTTCTCCCAAAAAGACTTGAATATGAGGCAAAGAAGGTGGTTAGACCTTTTGAAGGACTATAAATTTGATATACAGTACCACCCAGGAAAAGCTAACGTGGTAGCAGATGCATTGAGTCTCAATGGAGTTTCAAATAAATCCATTGCCACCCTAGCGTCATTTATGGCTAGCCAGTGCAGCCTTGTAGCTATAGTTAAAGATTGGCCTGGAGTGTTTCGACTCTGTAGTCAAGGGGTGAGTATGGTTTGTATGCAAATAGAGTTGGATCTAGTACGCAGAATCAGAGAGAGGTAGTTGTCAGATCCTAAATTGCAGAAAACCAAAGAGTTAATGAGTAGAGGTTCAGAGAAGGCCAAGGATTTTAGTGTCAGTGGTGATATCTTGAAATTCAGAGGCAGAATCTGTATACCCAATGATAATGATATCAAGGGGGTGATTCTGGAGGAAGGACACAAGTCACGATATGTGGTACACCCCGGAAGCACCAAAATGTACAAAAATCTTAGAGAAATTTATTGGTGGTCTAGAATGAAAAGAGAAATTGCTAAATTTGTATCGAAGTGCTTGGTGTGTCAGCAAGTGAAGGCTGAGCACAAGAGGCCACCTGGGTTATTGCAACCGCTTCCTATTCCTGAATGGAAGTG
This sequence comes from Buxus sempervirens, assembly GCA_947561395.2. NCBI lineage: Eukaryota > Viridiplantae > Streptophyta > Magnoliopsida > Buxales > Buxaceae > Buxus > Buxus sempervirens. The sequence goes on from OX387192.1 coordinate 27,570,860, forward strand.
GGAGCATATAATCATGGATTTCGTTTCAAGTTTTCCTAAGACAGTGATGCAGCAAGATTCCATTTGGGTTATTGTGGATAGATTGACTAAGTCTGTACATTTCCTACCTGTTTGGAAGGATAAACCCCTACGATCACTTGCCGAGCTGTATATACATGAGATTGTTAGGTTGCATGGCATACTAGTATCTATTGCATCTGACCATGATCCACGGTTCACTTCCAAGTTTTGGGGGAGTTTACATGAGGCTTTGGGAACCCAGTTAAAGTTTAGTACTAGCTTCCATCCAAAGACAGATGGGCAATCCGAACATACAATACAGACCTTAGAAGATATGTTGAGATGTTGTGTATTAGACTTTGGAGGTCATTGGAGTAAATATTTAAACTTGGTAGAGTTTGCCTACAACAATAGTTATCAAGTGAGCATCAAGATGGCTCCATTTGAGGCTTTATACGGGAGGACTTGCAGATCCCCATTGTGTTGGGAAGAGGTTGGTGAGAGACAGTATTTGGGACCGCAGATCATACAAGATAGTGTAGAAAAGGTGAATTTTATCAGAAAGCGACTAAAAACGGCCCAAAGTAGACAAAAGAGCTACGCCGACGTAAGAAGGCAAGAGTTGAAGTTCGAGGTAGGAGATATAGTGTTTTTGAAGGTATCTCCCTACCGTGGCATATTGAGGTTCAGTAAGCAAGGCAATCTGTCCCCTAGATTCATTGGTCCATTCCGTATTATTGGGACAGTTGAACTTGTTGCTTATCGATTGGAATTACCGCCTTAGCTAGCTTGTGTACACGAAGTATTCCACATCTCCATGCTTCTTCGTTATGTACTGGATCCTAGCCATATCATTGATCTTGAGCCATTGGAGGTTCATGAGGATGTGACGTTTGAAGAGCGTCCTATTCAAATCCTCGATAGAAGAGAGCAAGTTCTCCGCACCAAAACTATTCCGTTGGTGAAAGTCTTGTGGCAGTATCACAATGTAGAGGAAGCTACATGGGAGAACGAAGTCGAAATGAGAGAGAAGTATCTTACACTATTTGGTAAATCGCAAGGTATATTTCGAGGACGAAATTTTTTTTTTAGAAGGGTAGAATGTGAAACCCTGTTCCAATACCCTTAGCACACCCTAATCAGTGAACTTATTGTGTAGGTGAAGTTGGAGGAGCCCAAGCCTAAAGCCAGTCAAAGTGGCTAAGCTCCGGCTTGTCAGTAGGCCATGGAGGTGAGTAATCCTTAGATCCTCGAATTAGGTTGGATATCAAAGCGAGAAAAATAGTTAACTGTTGGTGTTGTATGTGAACAGGAGGAGGAATGGCAAACTTGTAAAATATAGTGTCTGGTGGAAGATGGTTTAAGTGAAGAAAACCCTAAGGAGAGCCCCATTCGACCAACACCCATTCCCCACTTTTTTCTCTCTTCACTTTCTCTCCCAATCTCATCTTCTTCATCTCCTTCCCTTCATTTTTCTTTCCCTCATCATCTTCATCAATTTCTAAACCCATTAGAAGAAGTTGCTTGCAAGAAAAGAAGGAGGAAGCACAAGTGGTAATTGTCGTTTGGTGAGCATTTGCTTGGATATTTGAGGAGCAAGCATCCAAGGAAGCAAAGGTGTTGTTCGTGGGTTGCAAAAGAAGCTAGGAAACTTGCTCAAGTGATTACAAGAGGTAAGCAACACCACCCAACCCTCATTTCAATTTTTGGCTAATTTCGTATGTAAAGTGCATAAGTTAGGGTTGAGATGTAAAAAGTTTTATTTGTGCAAATAGGAGAGTTTTCTTTTAGGGGTTTTGTTGGGAGTAGATAACTACACATGTTAGGAGCAATTTAGAGCCCAAAAACACCCAGAACAAGTGAGATTTGAGAAAATCCCCAAATTCCAAAAGTTCAGATTTCGCGAACTACTGAGAAATCCCAGCTGCCTGAACAGCCGCTCAAGCGCGACATCGGGTGATAGTTTTGGGTAGAGACCTAAGGCATGGCCGCTCGAGCAACTGCTCTAGCGACCTGCCTGAACAGAGAGAACCTGAGAGCAAATTTCAGTCGCTCGAAGCAGGCTCAAGCGACCTATTTGCTTCGAGCGACCTATCAAGCGCCCTTACTTGAATTTCCAATTTTTGAGTTTTTAGCTCAGATTGAACTACCAATTGTTTTTATCCAAATCCAACATACGTATAAATGAGAGTTAGGTGTCTAGGAATTGTTCCAAATGAAAGTATCTCAAAATTCCAAATAACAAGGATTTTGGGTACGTTTTGCCAAAGAAGGTCTTACATAGAGTTTCTGTCCCAGATTCTTATAGAAGTAGGATAATTTAATTCTGTCACTTCAAGCACCTTCCAAATAACCCTTAGAAGTAGAAATCAAGAACCAAAATCAAGTTATACAAGTATCAAAAGAGTTGAGGCATAGGTTGCCCAAATGAGTCATGAAAGGTAGAAATTTCTGGAAAACCAAACCTTTACCATTTACTTTCAATGTGAGTACACCACACATGATATGATGGGCTTCGGCCTGTATCTAACACATAGTATGAAGGACATTGGCTCGTATTGCATCTGCATGACATCAAGGGCATTGGCCCGTTATTTGTAATATGAGATAAAAGGGCAGTAGCCCAGGGATATTGACACTATGAATGAGAGGGCAGCGATCCCAATGACATTGAGAAATATTGAACAGAGGGCTTGACACAAGATTGATTCGGGTAAGGCCTTAGGCTACCCTTGAGCATTTTCCATACAAGTGTGCAGGTGGTATTGATATGGATAACTGAACAGTAAGTCTTTGTGGGTAGTGTGTGCGGTTCATCTCAGTTGGAGCAGTAAACCATTGTTTATCCTAACTTGGAGATAGAGAACTAGCATCCTCCACTTAAGCTTGGATGTTTGAAGTGTTATTATTCCGTTCTTTGTTGCTATACTTGTTGTGAATTTGATAAATGAACACATCAGCATAATGAACCCTTAAGATATAGATCCATAGGCTTAACTAGGTTTGTTGTATATATATGCTATGGCTAAGTTACTATTGTTCTGTTCTATATTGTTGTATCATCCCGACACCAGCATTATCGGTGGCCGATGCCCATTCGCCAAGGGTAATCAACGTATGGATGCCTACGTCAAGGGTAATCAGCGTATGGATGCCTACGTCAAGGGTAATCGGCGTAGATGTTTAGCCACTATGTGTAATTGGTGAAACTAGATGAGGTCATGCGTATTCTATATAACATCCTAGAGAACAAATGATAAGATTGAATACATGAGTTGCTAATAAATGGATTACCTGTACACTGATGTGCATGCATGCACTATTGTATGACACTAAGATGTTGTGGATTTTGTAGTATTAGAACTACCACTACAAAAAATTAATTTTTTAACGACCACTAAGATGTTGTGGATTTTGTAGTATTAGAACTACCACTACAAAAAATTAATTTTTTAACGACACAAATTTTGCAGCAAATACGTGCATTTTTGTTTCCCCGTCCGTTGGTAAACTTATACTCATGATCAAAACAGAGACACTAGCTCTTTCTCATCGGTGATCCCCTTTGATTCGGCCCTCTCGTTTTGATCGATCAAAACCGTTCTGATCGATCAAAATGCTTGTTCGATCGATCTCGGCCTCATTTTGAAATAGAGCTCCTACCAATCGATCTCGTCAATTGGATTGCACGCCCCACAAATTGGAAGGAGCAAGAGCAGGATTGTAGGTTTCGTCTGCTATTTGTATTTGTTATTATTCCCTTGATAATAGGTTTTTGGTTTTGGATTGAGATGCTGTTCTTTCTAACATTTACTTTCTTTTATATGTTTTTCGTTTCTTACTTCCCCGAAATATTCTCTACAATTCATGCTACATCTCTCTGCTGCCGTTTGGTTTTCGTCAAAGCTAGTTCCAGATCTTTGGTTGTGTCGATTGGTTCTATTAAATTGCGAAGAATTGCGGAACAAAGCTGCAGGTCAGCGATCAAACCCTAAATCAATCCACATATACATTCTCTCTTATTTCATTTTTGAATTGGTTTATGATTTGCCTGATTCCTGTTTGATCTGATTACCATTGACTCATTGAGGCGCTTAAAACATAAAGCCGTTGAAGATTGCTTAATGATTCTCCTGATCGGGGTTCTGGATCTTTAATGTTTCTATTTGTTGCTTGTAACATGGATTTCACCTCTTTTTTATTGTTTCTCGTAGGTCCTGCAAGACCATTGCGTTTTTGTCTTCGATTATTAGTGTTATTCGAGGATTGTTTTACGCCCATATCATGTATGATCTTTTGTTTGTGCGATTAGTTAAAACTCTATCAGTTTTGCTCTTATTCAATATCATCTCGTTCGTAAAATTTTCGTGATACAGCATGTTTTAACGTTTGTTTTCATAAGTTGGCATGTTTTACCTGCTATCATTATAGCTTCTCTTAAGAGGAAAATTTAATCTGATACTGCTTCCTCATAACAATGTCGTCAAATTCTTCCGGACAAAGGTTTTTAAGCTCCTTTTTTCTCTCAAATGTTATATGGATAGGATACAATTGTTGTGATACAGCAAATCTGTTACTAGTTGTATATTTCCTTTTGATGCTGAGTTACAAAATTGGTTATTGCACATGGATTTTTTGTTCTCAACTGCAGTCCCGTTGCTTCATTATTAGAACCATTTGCCTTTTCATAGGAATTTTTATCATGATTGTTATTCGGATGCAACTGTTGCAGGACACATACTGCTGTTGCTCCATTGGAACGTTTAAAGATTCTGCTTCAGGTGAGTGGTCAATAAGTACATGCTGAATGTATCTTTCAGTCAATGGGCTGTTTTTTATGTAGGCAAGGTTGTATTTAGGACTAGGATTGCTAGAAAGTAGAAACCCCATAAGAGACACTCCCAGCAAAGTATTAAGCAATTAGTGATAGTTGTTGATGAAGAACAAACAGTATGGAGCTCTCTGTTTTTTTTTTTTTTTGTTTCCCCATATCTCATGGAGTCTTGTGTTTCCTCTCTTCCCCTCAAGTTTTAATGCATCCTTCATTATTCATCCAAAAAAAGAAAAAAAGAAAAAAACAAACAACAGTATGGTATCGTTATAGTTGAAGTCTAAGGCTGAAGCTGAGTGAATTTTCACAACAAAGCTGGTATTTCAAACTTTTAGACAGTGGGATGGGTTTGATTCATTTTGGGTTGGATGAAACCGAAATTTCAAACAATTGTCAGTGAAAATCCCTTTCAACTAAAATCTAAGATTTCAATTTGTAAAGTTAATGTAGACTAGTAAAGTCTCTCATGTTAACCTAACAACCTATTAATACTTTCCTATTTCTATTATCATACCAACATGAATGATGGTTTTTGTTTACCATAGATAATATAACAATTTTCTCTAGAACAGTAACAAGAGTTTACCAATGATTACCATGAAAAAATATGTCCTCTGAAATACGAGTTGTTGAAATTTTGATTCTTAAGTGCATACCATAGAAGAAATTATCTTTAGGCATAATCTGTAAAACAATTACCATCATAGTTGTTTTAATTAATAAATTCTGTAAAATCTGTGGTGTGGGACTTGAGAACTCATTGAGAGATTTGGGTACCTGATTAATGTTATCAACTTAATTGTATAGTTTAGGACATTGATTTCACTATTTTCTTTTTTGACACTATAATATAAAACTATTGAAGATCTTTTATAAAAGTTCTGAACTAAATTCTTGCCACCATATCATACTGTTGAGGTCAAATCTCATTTACTTTATGCTAGAGAAAATTTTTAGCACAATCCATAGAGTAGAAGGTCTCTATCTTTCCTTTTGTCACCCTGCCATCTATAAGTCCATAACAGTGCTATTATTTTTCTAAATTTTTAATCCTTTCCTAATGGTAAATTAATATTTTGCATGGTAGAGAATTCAAATGTCTGTTTGATGTTGTTTCCTGTTATTTACTTTTGTTATTTTCTTTGCTTGACAACAATTACATCTCACTATTCACCAACAAAGCAAGCAACGGTTGGTTAAATGAAAGAAAAATTCACTATAAAGCTTGATTTCCATATTATTTTTTTTTAGTTATAAGAAACTAAAAGAATAATGACTATTTGAAATTTGAATAACAACCTGTGCAGAATGGCATCTGCATTTTTTTTTCTTTCTTTCACTTACATAGATATTTTGCACATGTATAGTGAGCCAAAATACTCACTTTCTATCTGAAGTACCTTGCTAGCCCGTTTTATCTGAAGTACTTTGCTAAGCAAAGTGTCACTTTGGTTTTATTTCTAATTCTTGTTTCTATTGGTGAGGGAATAGAATTACATATTATGTCTGTATACAAGAGATAATCGAGTTGGTATATTCTTCAAGTGTTAAATATGTAATGCTTAAGTGTGAGTGGGTTAATTTTCTGCAGGCCTGTTTTTCGTGGGCGTCCATCTGCCAAGAGAGCAATTCATGTCTGTGCATGGATGGCCTCGATGGGTGTTTGTCTTGATGTTCTTAGCTGGTATTTATAATCCTGATTCCTGAATGCTTTTAAAAGAAAAAAAAATCTCTCTGATTTTTTTCATGATATATTCAATCGCATAATGTTCTAAATGAAACAACGATATTGATTAATGTTTATTTGTTTCAATCCTTTTAAGTTGCTTTTTTCTTTAATGTTCTATTCAATCCAATAATGTTCCAAAATTACAGCCAAGGTATCCATAAATGTTGACTAATCCCTTTGGTCTTTCTTTTTCCTATAGCTAGTTTTGTCCTGTGGCTCACCTCGTGGTCTCATCATTCTTGGTAATTTTTTTCACTCTACTAACTTCTTAGTCCTTAGCGCTTGTTCCTTTAAAAAAACATGAAACTTTGTCAGCTGGTCTTTGTTTTTGACAGCCACTACTCTTCATGCAAGCTTTAGGACAACTCGCCTGAACGCTTTTCGAGAGGAATTTCGTGCAGTTTGGCGCAATTGTAGTGAGCTATAACGAACTATAATTTTTTTGTGTTATAACTTTTTGGATTATATGAGAAGCTTTCTCATCTTATTTTAATAATTTATTCAACGGTTAGATAAAATTTGCGACTTTATTTTTTTTTATTGAAAACAGGATTTTCAGCCTGTGTGAACTCTTTTGGTGATGAACAGCTAGCCATCGACATACTTGCAAACAAGCTTTTTTTTTGAGATCAAGTTGTAGCTGCCATGGGAATCTTTGGTCCTTGTACTACCTATGTTCTTGCTCTCAAAGATGTTATTTGTATTGACCTTAATTTGGAAGAATTGAGAAGCTTGTTTTAATTTGTTGAATGTATTATTTTGTGGTGGTGGTTAGAGTTCTATTGGATTTATTGGTTAATTAATTATTACAGGTTCAAAGGAAGCTACAAGATGATTTTTTCTTTTAAAAAAAAGAGAATTTAAATCTATAATGTCGTACATTTATTCGTCATTAAATAACACTTATTGCGGCATTCACAAGTGTGTCACTAAATTAAACAAATTGCGGTGTTTATATGTGTGTCGCTAAAAACAATAAATAGCAGCATTCATATAGGTGTCGTTGTATTACATTTATAGTGGCAAATATAGCGACATTCATAGAATGCTGCAAATGTTTAGCTTTGGCGATAAACTCAAAGAATGTCGGCAAATTATTTGCGACACGACCTTTGACGACAAAAGTAAGTTCGCCGCAATGTTCATCGCGAATAGTTGTAGCGACATTCATTTGAGATTTTGCGGCATTCTTATGAACCTTGCAAAAAAACCTAATTTTTTGTAGTGTACCCGCATGCCATGGTTTAATCGAAAGATATTTGCATAAACTGTGTTTTCACCGATTCATGCATGTGTTGCTTACTAAGACACCCGTCTCACAGTTGTTTATTATCTTGTTTTTCAAATCCATCGACGTCCGGTGTGAAGGACCGGATTGGGGATAGAGGGAAAGAAAAGGCTATCGGGTATAGAGAGAAAGACTATTATAGGCCTTATGATTTTCTCTTATTATACATGTATAGTTTTGACTGTAACTTTTACATTTGAGAGGAGTGATTAATCACCTATTATTTTGTAACTAACTTTTGTGTCTCATTACATTTCAAATATATATATGAACACACTTTTGATATACACAAGTATAAATTGTTTATCACTTGCACTCGTGAGGAAAAAGTTTTTAAATCCTTTATATTTTATCAACTGCAATGGCCCACTTGCCACGGTCTGGGACGGGTTTGTGCCTTGGAGGGGCAGACCTAGTTCCGGGTCGTGACATTAGCAGCAAATTTAGTTTCACAATGATCGATATTTACTAAATGGGTATTTCTGCTTATCCAAGCTTGTTACGAATGTAATTTACCAACCTTTCCATTCAAATCAGCACAACTGCGCCTCCTAAACTTGCAGCACAAATGAATAACAACACAGATAACCCCATGGCATACCTAACAAGTTTATGGAAGTTTGTAATAGGTGGCCGCAAACACACAAGCAACGATACGATCACAGCTGAAATAATTGTGGCAATCTTAACGATGATAAAGATTTTGAAGAGCATCGCTTGGGTATGATTTTTTATTATAAGATCTCTAGCCATGAATCCGTATAGTCCTCCTCCTGAGATGGTTAAAATTGCAACTTCAGTTCCAAGCTCTGTGGAAAAGTCCCCTACCTGATAAGGATAGAGAAAGATATAACTTCTGGTACATCTAAAAAGAATGATGTAACCTGATTAACAAAGTTATAAACAGGTACTAAATTAATCATGCATATATACCTGAGAGAGTATCCCATTTGGAGAATTTGGAGGTGCAAAACTTGGATTCACATCCGATTGAGCAACATCTTCATTCATATCTATCTCTAATATGCCTAATGAGATGTTTTCAAGGTCTTCATTCATATATGTCTCTAAATTGCCTAATGAGATGTTGTTTTCAAGGTCTCCTTGTTCCTGTTGATGTAAAGCTATAAGCAAATAAAAGCTGAAGCAAAACCGCTGCAAATTTAATTAAAAGAACCCCACCTCCATAGGCTTGTGCGAATCCGGCCCTTCACTCAGTATAGTAGAAGATGTGGGAGGTACCATGGTGTCAAAGTGACTTGCCTTCTTCATTAATATCAGGTCATCAATTTCATTATCAGCCATTTATTTATCACACAAATAACAACTAAAACACTAATAATTACTAATTCCAATATCAATTTTCTTGGGAAAGAAAAAAAGAAAGAAAGTGAATGTGAGAATTATACTTAAGCTGTGTTTGTTTCATCGGAAATCGGGGGAAAAAAATTTTTTTTTTCTAGAAATTTAAATTTTCCGAGCATTTGTATAAGAAGAAAATATAAAATACAATAAAATATTTTGCTAAAATCTCAAAAAAAAACAGACGAAAGTTATTTTCCAGACAAAAGCTTGGCACGGTCGAGTTGGATTACTACTCTCGTTTCCATCTAAGGTCACCTCACGTGAGGTGAGTATGACCTTGGCGATGTTACCCACCTGCACTAATTACTTATTACTCTATTACAAGACAAAAGCTCCGCACGGTCGAGTGGGATTACAACTCTCGTTTCCAAGTGAAAGTCAACTCACGTGAGATGAGTATGACTTTTTTTTTTTTTTTTTTTCCTTTTCATTTTGGTAACAAGGGTAAAACATTTTATTAAGATAAGCGTCTAATACGTGAGGTGAGTATGACGTTGTGGATGTTACCAACCTGCACTAATTACTCTATTAGTTTAAATGGTGGATGTTTGACTGTTCGTAGGTGAGTATGAAGGTCACCTCACGTGAGGGAAAGATCAGAGAAAGCAGAATCGCTGTCGCTAATATATGCGGATTCTGCTCCAACGCTTCCATTTTCCAGGAAGTCGCTCACGATCACTGCCAAGTCATGGTCGCTTTAATGGCCGAAGCCACTCATCTGTCCGACGAACTTACCACCATCATTATTACCAAAAAAAAAAAAAACTGACCACCATCATCGTTACCAAAATAATTAATTTAGTGGTATTTTATCAAACTATTTAATATTTAATTAGTAAAATTTTAAGTTTTAATTTTTAATACATTTTTATCAAAATAATTAATTTTTAGTGTTATTTCACTATTACAAATCAACTATTCCACAAATGCCTTTCTGTCACTTATCCAATTAACTTATACAAGTCACTTTATTGACTTGTACAAGTTAATTTTTGACTTGTACAAGTCATTTTATTACTTGTACAAGTCTAAAATGATTTGGACAAGTCAATTTATTGTTTGTACAAGTCTCGGAAGTAAATTGTATAAGGATATTTTTGGAAGAATTTATCCGTGACATTAAAATGACATTAAAAATTAATTATTTTGATAAAGATGTATTAAAAGTTAAAACTCAAAAATTTGCCAATTAAACCTTAAATAGTTTGATAAAGTACCACTAAAAATTAAATTTCCAAAAAAAAAAAAAAACTGACCACCATCACCGGCCAACCCCACCACGATCAAGATTGTCAGCCTTCAACGGGGGCGACAGCAACCCGGTGTTCAAATCTCAAGGTTCCCAACTTAATTGAACCCGGAGCTACACAATAATAAACACTACTTATCGAACCAAATCCTAATTCCCCGGTAGCAAGTATGAGAAACCAAAACTTATCATCTCCTCAATCGCATTGATATTGAAGACAATCTAACAAGACGACTCAAACAAACAGAAATTTTTGGCTTCCAGAAACAAAAAACCAAAATCAATTGTAAGGAAAATGGAAACTCTTCTTTCTCAATTCAATAACTCAAGACACGAATAAACACAGTTGCTAAGGACGAAGCTGAAACTAATTCGAACTCTCCAAAGCCCCAATTACACATCAAGCTAGCAAATTACAAAAGAAAAAAAAAATTCAGGGAAATGGAACGAAGGTTCTTTTGATCCAAATTTTTCAGTCGTTGGGGTATTCGTTCTCTATGATCGAACATGGTGAAAGAAGGAAGGCTCGCTGCAACTCAAAGGAAAAAACGCGGAAGCAACAGAAATGGTTAATCGCATTTAAAGTAATTAAAAGTTTGGGTGAAATTACGTGTACCAGAGAACAGGAAAGCATGCGGTGATCGCGAAATAGGAGCCGGAAAAGAAATAAGAGGAATAGAAACTAGCTAGAAAGGCCGTGTATTGCAGTGATAATATAAGCGAATCACTTCCAAGTGGGATACAAGACCAAAGAAGAACAAGTGTACGGTGTACACTTGGGACTATAGCGAGAAGCGTTTATGTTCATACCGAATGTATGATCATGTTTAATTAATTTTTGATCCTAAACTAAAGCCTAGCTATATGAATGCTTATTTCGAATCTAGAATTAAATGTTTTAAGCTGATATCATTTCAAAACAACAAAATTAAGATAAAATGAGGAGCAAGAGAATGATACCAAAGTTAATGATTACCTTGTTTGATACAGAACCCATTGATGTTAGAGAAGTTGATGGAGAGCAGCGAATGAGGATTCTTCAAAGAGTTTGCATTTAAAGGGGAGCTTGCCCTTTATTTAAAGGCTCCTTGAAGACCTTCTGAGCATGTGTTAATCAGCTTCAACACATTCCATCACGATCACTGGTCAACTATCTCATTGAGTTGACACAAAAAGTTCAACATCCACAATGTCATCCAATCTTTTTCACGCGAGGTGAGGTCAAACAAATCCATGCATATGTTAATCTTTTTCAGGTGAGGTGAGGTCAAACAAATCCATGAGGTCAAACAAAGCCATGCATATGTTAATCTTTTTCAGGTGAGGTGAGGTCAAACAAATCCATGCATAGGTCAAACAAATCCATGCATATGTTAATCTTTTTCAGGTGAGGTGAGGTCAAAGAAAGCCATGCATATGTTAATCTTTTTCAGGTGAGGTGAGGTCAAACAAAACCATGCATATGTTAATCTTTTTCACACATTCCATTACCATCACCAATGGGCATCGTCTATAGCGTCCGCTGTAAACAGCCCCTCATATGTATGGGGTGGGGCCTCCAAAATGAATGGTGGGGCCCCTCAAATGTATGGTGGGCCCCTACTAAATGTGAGGGTATGTATGCAGCGGACGCTGCAGAGGATGAAAGTCCATTACGATCATTGGTCAAATATCTCATTAAGGTGAGACAAAAAGTTAAACATCCACAATGTCATCCAATCTCTGTTTCACCTCACCTCACGTGAGGTGAAACCAAACCAATCTTTGTTTCACCTCACCTTACATGAGTAAACACTAATTACATGTGAGCATTTCTTCTGTAGCCAAAATCCGGTGGTTTAGTGAAACCACCGACTGAAATGCATTTTGGGGTGTGGGCCCCACTCTTGAAAAGTGCCATCCATCCACAAGTTCCATGTTAGAACCACTGAATGGCTCCAGATGAAATAGTCTCTAATTACACAAATTGAAAAGTGTCAGTATATACCTTCACCTGCTGTGACATGTCAGACAGTTGCGCTTCCGTTTCCGGATTGTTTCGACAGAAATCGCTTTCCAGTTTTGGCCACGTCAGTTCATTTCTTCTTGCGAAAATTGGTTTTTAGTGATACTTAATTTTTCAAAATAACTTAGATTCAGTTTGCAAATTCTTGAAAATTGAGAATTAGTGATACTTTTTTAACATAATTTGGATTTAGTGTCATTTTACTATTCATGGAGACTTTCTTTTGAGAATGCCCTAAAAAAAACTTGCAAACTTGTACCTAAATGGGTGGAAAGGTTTTCAAACATCGATGGGTTCTGTATCAAACAAAGTAATAATTAAATTTGATATCATTCTCCTGCTCCTCATTTTATCTTAATTTTGTTGTTTTGAAATGATATCAGCTTAAAACATTTAATTCTAGATTCGAAATAAGCATTCACATAGCTAGGCTTTAGTTTAGGATCAAAAATTAATTTAACATGATCATACATCCGGTGAAACGAACACAACCTAGGTATAATTCTCATCTCCACTTTCTTTCTTCTTCTTTTTTCCAAGAAAATTGATAGAGGAATTAGTAATTATTAGTGTTTTTGTTGTTATTTTTGTGATAAATAAATGGCTGATAATGAAATTAATGGCCTGATATTAATGAAGAAGGCAAGTCACTTTGACACCATGGTACCTCCCACATCTCCTATTATACCAAGTGAAGGGCCGGATTCGCACAAGCCTATAGAGGTGAGGTTCTTTTAATTAAGTTTGCAGCAGTTTTGCTTCATTGTTTATTTGCTTATAGTTTCATATCAATAAGAACAAGGAGGCCTTGAAAACAACATCTTATTAGGCATATTAGAGACAGAGATGAATGAAGATGTTGCTCGATCAGATGTGAATCCAAGTTTTGCACCTCCAAATTCTCCAAATAGAACTAATGAGAGTTCTAGACATCTAAATTCTCCAAATAGGATACTCCCTCAGGTATATATGCACGGTTAATTTAGTACCTGTTTATAACTTTGTAATCAGGCTACATCATTCTTTTGGATGTACCAGAAGTTATATCTTTCTATATCCTTATTAGGTAGGGGAGTTTTCCACAGAGCTTGAAACTGAATTTGCAATTTTATCCATCTCTGGAGGAGGACTATACTGATTCATTGCTGGAGATCTTAAAAATAAAAATCATACCCAAGCGATGCTCTTCAAAATCTTTATCATCGTTACGATTGCCACAATTATTTCAGCTGTGATTGTACCGTTGCTTGTGTGTTTGCAACCACCTCTTACAAACTTTCATAAACTTGTTAGGTATGCCGTGAGTTTATATGTGTCATTATTTGTTTGTGTTGTGAGTTTAGCAGGGGCGATTTTGCTGATTTGAATTGAAAGGTTGGTGCCATCGACTTTTATCTCCCATTATAGATTGCATGAAATTACATTCATAGCAAGCTTGGATAAGCAGAAATATACCCATTTGATGCATAGGACCGTTATGGTTTGAGACAGGATGAGGAACTGTATTGTAATATACAACATTTAAAGGTTGTATTGATAATTAAAAAAGTTGGGGGTTTTAGGGTAACGGATTTTGAATGTTACTTGTCTCTCTTAATGTTAATTAAAAGGTGGCTTTAATTTTCTTTTTTCTTTTTTTTTTTTAAATTTGTTGCTTTTTACAAATTTTTCTTCTATCCAATTAAATTAAACTTGACAATCATCTATACATGTATGGCATTGATACCAAATAGCACTAACATTCGAAGATTTTCCTCATTTTTTCATAGGAGATAATAGTAAAAACATGTTTTTTAATTAGTGAGGATCTTCTGAGTATGAATTTTCATTTATTTTATATATATATATATATATATATATATATATATATATATATATATGTATATATTGTAATTAACCACTTTATCGAGGTCCAAGCATTCAGCGATAAACTCCCATAACTTGATATCCAGAAATCTTGAAATGAAAACTCATACTTAGAAGATCCTCACTAATAAAAAAAAAACATGTTTTTACTATATAATTAAGGAATATATAACCTATATATTATCTCCTATAGAAAAAATGGTGAAAAAATTTCGAATCTTAGTGCTAGTTGATTCATTTGTTTTTTCTGTCAACTAACTTCCTATTGTTTGTCTGGTTAATTTTTGACTCTCTATTTGTCTCCTTAACAGGTAATATAAGCTAGGTGCGATTGCTTTTAATTATCATATGTTCATATATTCTAGTTACTTATGTTGGATAAGAAGAAGACCCACACACATAATTCAAACTTTGTGTTTGAAACAAAGCAGTAAATTAAAGGGGAAGAAGCTTCCTTACATTCTGGGGCATTGTTAGTCATGTCTTGAGTTATAATTAAGGAAAGCAAAGCAATAAGAGTTCTTGAAAAATCCAAACCTGGATTTGATGACAAAGGGGGTGAAGTAAGAACTGCCCTCTCCATGCGTGATTTGAAGCTTCAATAATTCCCAATCGACTCTTACATACTCTAGAGCAGGAAAGTGGGGAAAAATTGCTTTTTCAAGAAAAAGCGAAAAGCAGCTTAATTATCTTATCTTCCCCATGCTCTCCTCCATGGAAACAAGTTGAAGACAGGCAAACCTAGTTAGGATCTAACTCCTTAATCTATCTACTGGTATTCTTTTTCCTTTTCTTTTCTTCCCACAAAGCACTACTCGTCTATTGACTTTGCAATGGTTTCTTTCATTTTAAACAAAAAACTGGAGCGGATATGCTTTGGATCCCTAAGTTCTCCTCTGCCTACAACTTGCGTGTATTCGGATTATTGAGGAGGTAAGAAACTAATAAGAAAAAACAAAATTGTTTCATTTATTCACAAGAAACAATTTTGGTCAAGAAACTGGAGCTTAAAGCATTAGAGGGTTCATCCTAAATATCAAGGGCAAGGTGAATCTGTACTTTCCAAGTTTTTTTTCTTTTAAAAATCTTTTAAATATTTTTATTTTAAATGACTATTTGATGCTTGCTTAAAAAAAACCACTATTTGATGCTCCATGTGGAAGCACCAATTTCTGCAATAGGAGGCAATATAGGCCAAAATTACAGATGATTCTATAAATCCCAAATGAACTATTTATTTTTAACTCTAGTAGCAATGGTGAATGTGCATTGCACGTTGCAAATGAAAAAAAAAATGTGTAGACTATGGCAAGGATTTTATGAATTTTTTTTACTTGTAGAAAAGGTATATTTGGACTTTGAATTCCTATTTCTTTAGAATTTTATTAGTAAAAATTTCTAAGCAAAAACCTCTGTAATTAGAATTTTATTAGAATTTTACTGCTAAAATAATACTCTACATTATTAATTAATAAATTAAATGAATTTTACTAATTAGATTTTTTGCTTATTAATTAATAATTTTAATAATATCTATTGATAAATATAGAGTTTCAATAATTAGAACTCCTATTTTCTTAGGATTTTATTACTAAAACCTTACAGAAAATAAACAACTCGAGATTCCTATTTTTTGTCATCAATTAATAATTTCAATAATCTATTGTTAATAAATACGGATATGGATTTTCAATAATTAGAATCCTATATTCTTAGGATTTTGTTAAAACAAATGCTAAGCAAAATAAAAACATCATTATGCTAATTAAATCACTCATTAATAAAAACAATAACTAATTAATGTAACACAAATTAAACTTCATAGTTTATTCTTATTAATTGGTTATTTTTTCATAATTTTTTATTTTAATTAGGATTTTATTTTTATAATAGTTTAATTATGATAATCTTATTTTGAATTTGTTAAATAATCTTGTTTTGATTATTAAATTTGGATATTGATATTAGTCATATATACTCTTCTTTATAAGACATTCAATAATTGTCAAAACTATTTTAGTTTAATATAGTTTTAACTAAATAAACTTATTTTTATTTTATTTTAATATTGTTTTAGTTAAGCTAATCTATTTTTGAGTTTATTAATTAATAATTTAACAATCTCTTGTTAATTAGATTTTTTTGTTATTAACTAATAATTTCAATAATCTCTTATTAATAAATGTGGATTTTCAACTATTATAATTCCAATTCTATTATGATTTTATTAGTAAAAAACGCTAAGGGTACGTTTGGATGACAAGAATTAAAATATACATGTGAATTGAAATGCATATGAATTATAAATCTTATGATTTTCAATTCCTATGTATTAAAATTATATTGTTTGGTTGGTATTAGGGAATTCAAAATTTTTTCTTTATATCTTACGTAATGCTTACATATATCAAAACATATATAATTTGAGCTAAAATTGTATTAATTTTATTTATTTCTTATCTTTGAGTTAATTTCTTTCAAGATGATTTTCTATCTCTAGGATCTTCTTTCTTTAATTCTATTTCTATAATTTTTTTCTCTCTAAAATTCTACAAAAAGAGAATTTTCACTCTAGAAAAGATTCTCTATATATGTTTTCTCTCTCTATAATTCTCTTTTTTATCTCTTTAAAAAGAATTTCTTGAGGATTCTCTTTCTAGAGTATTTTCAATTCCTATGTACTAAAATCTCTTTCTAAAAAGAGTTCCTTTAGGATTCTCTCACTCTAGAAAGGATTTTTTCTATTTATGTTTTCTCTATGTATAATTCTCTGTCTATAAAATTTTATCTCTCTAGGATTCTCTTTCTAGAGTATTTTCTCTCTCTAAAATTCTCTCTTTAAAGAATTTTTACTCTAGAAATCATTTTCTTTATATAGATTTCTCTCTATAAGATTCTCTTTCTAGAATGTTTTCTCTCTCAAAAATTCTCTAGAAAATTTTCACTCTAGAAAAGAGTTTTTTACGAGTTTTCACTCTATATCTCTTTCTATAAGATTTTATCTCTCTAGGATTCTCTTTCAAGAGTGTTCTCTCTCTAAAATTCTCTCTTCAGAGAATTTTCACTCTAGAATTTTCTCTAGATATTCGTTGTTTAAAGCATTTTCTTCTTTCTATAGTTATCTATTTTCTCTCTCTAGAACCCTTCTCTTTCTAGAGTTTCTCTCTCTAGAACCTTTTCTCTTGACTTTCTTTTAAGTCATTCCTTTCTCAAAAATTCTCTCTTTAGAGAATTTTCTCTCTATAATTCTCTTTCTAGAAATCTCTCTCTAGGATTCTCTTTTTAGAGTATTATCTCTCTCTAAAATTCTCTCTTTAGAATTTTCTACAGATTTTATTTCTCTAAAGCATTCTCTTGTTTCTATAGTTCTCTCTTTTCTCTCTTTAGATCATTTCCTTCTCTTTCTAGAGTTTTCTCTCTCCAGAACCTTCTCTCTAGATCTTCTCTTTAAAGTATTTCTCACTCTAAAATTCTCTCTAGAACCTTCTTTTTCTCTATCTCGAGTCCCCTCTCTAGAGTTTCTTTCAAGGTTTTCTCACTTTAGAGCATTCCATTGTTTTCTCTCTCTAAATTTAAATATTAAATTATACTTTGATCAGCTACATTTCTTATGTTATGGAAAAAAATGAAAATGAGCCCTCTTGCAAAACATCAATGATAATAAAATTCTTATGTTTAATGAGAATTGTAAAAAACACCTCATAAGTATAAATTGTAATTCTCATGAACCATGAGAATTGGGTGTCTTTTTCTTCCCACGTGAATTTTAATTCTCATGGAAATTAGTCAACCAAACACAAGAATTGAAATTCTTAGCTGTGAATTCCAATTCCTATCCTCCAATTCCCTTGATCCAAACGTACCCTAAGCAAAATAAAAACTCTCAATTCCTATTTTTTTTTCATGTTCTTTTTTATCTTATCAAATTATAGTTAGGATAAGTATTGGAGAAGAAGTCTAGACGGCAAAAATAATTTATTTTATAAAATTCATATATCTGTGATTTTAATTATTGGTAAAAAATCATTTTTAAAAAATAAAATTTATAAAGTAGTGTGAAATTGTTTTATTAGATTACGATTCTTATTAATCAGAAATATGTCTTTAATTAGGATGATAATAATCATGATTCTTATCAATAAGAAATATATAATTAATTAAGATAATAATCACAAGAGGATCCTTATCAATTAGAGATATATACTAAAATCCTATTGATTCCTATAAATTTGAGATATATCTTTATTCATGATCATATGGTCCTAATAATCATATTTCGATTCTTATCAATTAGAAATATCTTTAATTAGGAGTTTGAACTCCTAATAATCATATCATGATTCTTTCAATTATTAGGATTCTTTTAATTAGATTATTAAATATCTTTAAAGTATATTGATTATTAAATATACTTTAAGGATACTTTAACAATCAATATACCTGGGCCTAATAATGTAATAATCAATATATCATATTTTGATTTTTACTAATTAGAAATATACTTTAATTCATTACGAATCTAAAAACCATAATAATCATGTTAGGATTCTTTTAGTTTGAAATGTATTGAATCACTCTTACCACTTAGATTTCCTTTTTCATAACGTTTTTTTTTTCCAATTAGGCTTGTATTTTGATATTTGCATAATTACATTAATCAAAATTTGATTTTATTAGATAATCTAATTTTGATCATTAAATTAGGATATTTTAATAGTCAAGTAATATCAAAATATTACGTTAATAAATAAGAATAATTATTTATTCCCAGCTTTTTTTTTTTTATAATTTTATTTTGATTTTGTTAAAAATATTTTTATGTAGATAAGTATTAGAGAAGGAAAATATAATTTATTTTTATATTTTTCGTAAGAAATATAAACCTAAATCTACACGCCTAATTAATAGTGGACAAAAAGTCTACACGCCTAGTTAATTATGTATATACACGAAGACAACTCTTATTATTCTTAAAAATTAATTAGATAAATATTTAAGAAGATAACAATAAATATTGAGGATATTTAATTCACTTTTTGCTAATTGTTGGAGAAACAAAACCAAACTTTGTTCGCCTCACCTCACGTGAGGTGAGGTGAAACAAAACCAAGCGTGTGTTTGTTCCAGCATCAGCTTCCACAAATTCCGTCACGATCACTGGTCACGTGAGGTGAGGCGAAACAAAACCAAGCTTGTGTTTGTTCCAGCATCAGCGTCCACAAATTCCGTCACGATCAGTGGTCAAATATCTCATTGAGGTGACACAAAAAGTTCAAACATCCACAATGTCATCCAATCTTTATTTCACCTCACCTCGCGTGAGGTGAAACAAAAGCAATCTTTGTTCACCTCAGGTGAAACAAAACCAACCATGTGTTAATCAGCTTCCACACATTCCATCACCATGTGGTCAAATATCTCATTGAGTTGACACAAAAAGTTCAACATCCACAATGTCATCCAATCTTTTTCACGTGAGGTGAGGTCAAACAAAACCATACATATGTTAATCTGCTTCCACACATTCCATTACCATCACCAATGGGCATCGTCTACAGCGTCCGTTGTAGACAGTCCTTCATATGTATGGGGTGGGGCTTCCAAAATGAATGGTGGGGCCCCTCAAATGAATGGTGGGCCCCCTCTAAAATGTATGCAGCGGACGCTGCAGAGGATGAAAGTCCATTACAATCACTGGTCAAATATGTCATTGAGGTGAGACAAAAAGTTAAACATCCACAACGTCATCCAATCTTTGTTTCACCTCACCTCACGTGTGTAAACACTAATTACATGTGAGCATTTCTTCTATAGCCAAAATCCGGTGGTTTAGTGAAACCACCGACTGAAATGCATTTTGGGGTGTGGGCCCCACTCTTGAAAAGTGCCATCCATCCGCAAGTTCCATGTTAGAACCACTGAATGGCTCTAGATGAAATAGTCTCTAATTACACAAATTGAAAAGTGTTAGTATATACCTTCACTTGCTGTGACATGTCTGACAGTTGCGCTTTCATTTCCGGATTTGTTTCGACAAAAATCGCTTTCCAGTTTTGGCCACTTCAGTTCATTTCTTCTTGCGAAAATTGGTTTTTATTGATACTTAATTTTTCAAAATAACTTGGATTCAGTTTGCAAATTATTGAAAATTGAAAATTAGTGATGCTTTTTTAACATAATTTGGATTTAGTGTCATTTTACTATTCATGGAGACTTTCTTCCGAGAATGCCCTCAAAAAAACTTGCAAACCTCACTTGTACCTAAATGGGTGGAAAGGTTTTCAAACATCGATGGGTTCTATATCAAACAAAGTAATAACTAACTTTGATATCATTCTCCCGCTCCTCATTTTATCTTAATTTTGTTGTTTTTAAATGATATCAGCTTAAAACATTTAATTCTAGATTCAAAATAAGCATTCACATAGCTAGGCTTTAGTTTAGGATCAAAAATTAATTTAACATGATCATACATCCGGTGAAACGAACACAACCTAAGTATAATTCTCATCTCCACTTTCTTTCTTCTTCTTTTTTCCAAGAAAATTGATAGAGGAATTAGTAATTATTAGTGTTTTTGTTGTTATTTTTTGTGATAAATAAATGGCTGATAATGAAATTGATGGCCTGATATTAATGAAGAAGGCAAGTCACTTTGACACCATGGTACCTCCCACATCTCCTATTATACCAAGTGAAGGGCCGGATTCGCACAAGCCTATAGAGGTGAGGTTCTTTTAATTAAGTTTGCAGCAGTTTTGCTTCATTGTTTATTTGCTTATAGCTTCATATCAATAAGAACAAGGAGGCCTTGAAAACAACATCTTATTAGGCATATTAGAAACAGAGATGAATGAAGATGTTGCTCGATCAGATGTGAATCCAAGTTTTGCACCTCCAAATTCTTCAAATAGAACTAATGAGAGTTCTAGACGTTAAATTCTCCAAATAGGATACTCCCTCAGGTATATATGCATGATTAATTTAGTACCTGTTTATAACTTTGTTAATCAGGCTACATCATTCTTTTGGATGTACCAGAAGTTATATCTTTCTATATCCTTATTAGATAGGGGAGTTTTCCACAGAGCTTGGAACTGAATTTGCAATTTTATACATCTCGGGAGGAGGACTATATTGATTCATTGCTAGAGATCTTAAAATTAAAAATCATACCCAAGCGATGCTCTTCAAAATCTTTATCATCGTTATGATTGCCACAATTATTTCAGCTGTGATCGTACCGTTGCTTGTGTGTTTGCAACCACCTCTTACAAACTTCCATAAACTTGTTAGGTATGCCGTGAGGTTATCTGTGTCGTTATTTGTTTGTGCTGTGAGTTTAGCAGGGGCGGTTGTGCTGATTTGAATTGAAAGGTTGGTACCATCGACTTTTATCTCCCATTATAGATTGCATGAAATTACATTCATAGCAAGCTTGGATAAACAGAAATACACCCATTTGATGCATATGACCGTTATGGCTTGAGACAGGATGAGGAACTGTATTGTAATATACGACATTTAAAGGTTGTATTGATAATTAAAAAAGTTGAGGGTTTTAGGGTAACGGATTTTGAATGTTAGTTGTCTCTCTTAATGTTAATTAAAAGGTGGCTTTAATTTTCTTTTTCTTTTTTTTTTTAAATTTGTTGCTTTTTACAAATTTTTTCTTCTATCCAATTAAATTAAACTTGACAATCATCTATACATATATGGCATTGATACCAACTAGCACTAACATTCGAATATTTTTTCCTCATTTTTTCATAGGAGATAATAGTTGTGCGCATGGTACACCGGCGAGGGTGCACGGAAAAAGTTGCGTGTCTCCTAAAAGGTAAAACGGGAAAAGGGAGTCACCACCGCTTGATGGGGTGCAAGCAGACACTTGGATGCCCTAAGGATACCTATTTTGGTCTGCTGCTTGAGATTCTGAAAAAGGGCTCGGTTACAGTCCGGGGAAGTCCATAGACACCCCGATCTGCCTCGTCGAGTGATGGGTCCCATTGGTTTCCCTGGTTTGAGTCAACTTTAGTCTCTCACTCACCTGATTCCTAATCCAGCATTCAATTTGGTTAAGTCTGGCAGGACCACTTGAGCGGTGTGGGTCCCTTTACTTGATTTTATCTTCTTAGCTTAGAATGAGATGAGTCTGACTTGGTGGGCCTCGTTGGAGGGCCCACAAAGCACTGTTGGGCCCAAATGGACCCAAGTCTCAAAAAGTGGGCTTGGGTTAACCCCAAAGACCCAAAAGGTTAAGTTTGATTAAACTCAGACCGGGTCGGATGGATCTTGTGAGACATGGAAAAAATCAATTTAATGACTTTTTAATCATCACACGGGATTCATTAAAAACAAAGAGTCGGCACCATTCTTTTTAGGTGTGAATAGACACCAAAAATCTCAAATAAGCACAAAAAGGCAAATTTAGGGTAAAAATAACCCTATAAAAAAAACAACCAGAGATGGGTAAGGGGATTAGGTTATGAACAGGGGAAGGTGTTAGGCACCCCTATTCATCCACACAAGGTGGTTGCCAGGTATTGTTCATGTTTTTCAAAGGAAAAAGGGGCTTGCTACAAAAATCATGAAAAATCATAAAAAAAGATAAAAATGTATGGTTTTTTTCATACGAATAGCCTGATTGATCCAGAACTTTCAAATATGATCATACCACTCCTAGGGTTTCATGATTAAAATAAAATTGAGATAAAATCAAATAAAACTAAAATAAAGTGAAAACTTCAAAAATCTGGCTTCAAGTTAAATTCTAAAAATCTAGAAAAATATGATTTTTATGAAATATTGCAGAATTGAACTTGAATAATCCAGGACATAGATATAGCCCAAATTTCACATTAAATCAAGAAATCAAAACCAAAAATACCCACGTTGATCAAAAACATCAAAATGGGAGAACTTAGACCGTAGGGTCTTCTCTCAAAAGTGAAGAAGGACTCAAAAACCATCTCATGAAACCCTAGAAGTTAATTTCAGGCTTCTAAATCCAGATCTATCATATATATCATGATAGATCCAGGATCTTAGCCTAAAATCACAAAAATCACGAAAACAGTGCTGTAGGTGCAAATGTGGTGAAAATCCAAATATTAGGAGGAAAATAGGATTTCATGCTATAAACACCATGAACTCATAGGATTAATCCAGATTCAAAATAAAATCATTAAAACATGATCAGGATATCAAAAACAGCCATATTTCACAAATTAGAGCTCATGGGGGCCTACCCTACGGATCCACTTGTTCTCTTTTCCCCTAGCTCTTTCTTCACGTTTTACGGCTAGAGAGACTCTTGAGGTATTTAGAGATTGGTTTGGGTACACAAACACAATCAAAGGCCTTATTCTAAAAGAAAAAAAATAGATTATGGGGGTTCTATTCTAGGGATCCACCTATTCTTCTTTCCCCTAGCTCTCTCTTCATGTTTTACGGCTAGAGAGACTCTTGAGGTACTTAGAGACAAGTTTAGGAATACAGAATAAAAGAAGGCCTTATTCTATAGCAATGGAGAAAAATAGATTAATTCTAGAATTAAAAACAAAAAATAAAAGTAAATAAAAGGGAAAAGGGACTTACCTGGATTCAGCAAGCAGAGCAGCAGGGATTCCTTTCTTCTCTTAGAGTTCTTGAGTCTTCAAATTTTTGTGGCCCTTTGCTTAAGAATCTCACCTCTATTTATAGGCAAGCCCAGGGGTATGGTTGGTTCAGAAGGATATACCCTGATCCTCAAAATAGAGTTAAAAATAGAGATAATGCCCATCCATGGCCAACAAAGATAATTCGAGTGAATAAAAGAGCTAATTTGCTCATCTAGAGAGATATTAGCTTAAAGATAAGGCTCAGAAATCGAGAAAGGATAAAATTCACACAAAAACATTGCGCCCGTAAATATATTACGGGTAAGTCGTGCCCGTATTTCCAATACGGGCGCAGCCTGTCCGTATACAAATTTCGGGTGCGACTAGCCCGTAAGTTAAATACGGGCAAAGCATTCTTGATCATATTTTATGCATTTTGACCTGTTTTAAGCCCCAATTACATATTTTCAATTATTTTCTCATTTTGTAGTGCAATTTGGGGTGTCTACAGATCCAGGTCAAGAAAATCAGATTTTTGGAGGCTTCTCTGGGTCTAACCGCACATTTTATGCGGTCGAGGTACAATCGCAGAACAAGTGCTGTCGGGCCCGAACCGCTTTGTGTATGCGGTTCCGGCCCAAAAGTCCAAAACGGCCAAATCTGCTAGGCTCCTTGTGATGTTTCAGCAATGTGACAGGGACCTAAGTGTCCCTGTCTTGGTTCCTCATACTCCACATAATGATAAACAAGCAGGACAAATGTAAATCAAGCAACCAACCCTAGCATGCTTCTAATGGGTAAATGTATGTTTCATGAGGGCATGTATATGCAAGTGCAGAAAAAAAAACATGCTTATTGCCTATAACAGTAGCTAGAGAGGTGTTAAAGTGGGGCATGGGGGGATCACACATTCCCCAAAAGATATATGCATATGACCTACACTAAGCAAGCAAACCCCATCGCTAATATCATGCTCAAAGCAAACACACAGCCATAGAAAAAATCTACTTTAAAGAAGGGAAGAAGGGGGTAGTTAGAGGGGTACAACATGAGCAAACAAAGGGGGAACAAGTTCCCCCATTCAAATAAATTCGATGGATAACATGGAGATAACCCAATGACTAAAAAAAACATGCATAAAGAGGCCTCCTTCTCCCTTGAAACTGATCGTACCCTCCCCTTACCATGGGAGGTTACATCTATGGTGGAAATGAAAGGAACAGAGTGGAAGCCCATATTGAAGAAGGCATGATAGCAAAAATAAACAAAACCTTGTAGATACCCTTAAAACATCTTCATTATCATGTATGTGAAATAGAAAGGGGTAGGAAACTTTACCTTGAGGTTTACAAGCCTTGAGGATGTGTACTAAAACCTCCTTGAAGTTATGGCAAGGGCTGGAGAGCCCCTCCCCAACAGCAACAGCAAATCCTCCCCTTCTTGCTTGGGTGAAAGTGAAGGAGAAGAGAGAAGGAAAGGGTAGAATGGTCTTAGGATTATACTTGGGAGGTTTAGGGAGCAAGGAGGGGCTAGGAGAAGAGATTTCGCACCAGGTGGTATGGGGAAGAAGGAGTGGAAACAGTCCAAAGGGAGCCAACCCCTGTCCCATGATCGGATTTTGCTTTTATAGAAAACTAGGACAAAACCGCATATTCAGTACGGTTTGGTCGAAAATGAATAGTAACCGCACATACTGTGCGATTTGGTCAAAACAGCAGGGTATGTGCGGTTTTGGCCTTGTCTTTTCAGTAATGATTAGGGGACAAACTTGCATAGGCACAGACTGACAAACCATGCAACCGCACTGTAAGTGCGGTTACTTTTCGCGCTCTACTTGCGCTGATTGGCTCGCGCGAGCGGTGGTCGAAAAATCGACCGCATATGAAGTACGGTCGCCCTTTTTCTTCCTCTTTTTTGGTCGAGTTGACTGCTGAGGCAACTCAGCCGCTCACTCGGACGAATTAGACTTCCCCATTTTTTATTATTTCCCATTTATCTTAATTAGTTCAATTGAGATATTTTAACTTTGCCCCTAGGACTGTTTTGCTCATATCTTCTCCATTCGGGCTCCGATTCCAGCAAACTCAGTTGCGTTGGAACCGTGTCGAGATTCTTTATCCATTGGGATGAAACAAGGTAGTCAATTATCACTTGATTAAAAGTCAACTTTTGCCCCCTCAGGGTTTGACCCTTCAGCTATGGTTTTTATTTTTAGCAATTCTGGGGGTGCAAAAATGAGGTGCTAACAATAGTAAAAACATGTTTTTTAATTAGTGAGGATCTTTCGAGTATGAATTTTCATTTATTTTATATACATATATATATTGTAATTAACCACTTTATCGAGGTCCAAGCATTCAGCGATAAACTCCCATAACTTGATATCCAGAAATCTTGAAATGAAAACTCATACTTAGAAGATCCTCACTAATAAAATAAAATAAAACATGTTTTTACTATATAATTAAGGAATATATAACCTATATATTATCTCCTATAGAAAAAATGGCAAAAACATTTCGAATCTTAGTGCTAGTTGATTCATTTGTTTTTTCTGTCAACTAACTTCCTATTGTTTGTCTGGTTAATTTTTGACTCTCTATTTGTCTCCTTAACAGGTAATATAAGCTAGGTGCGATTGCTTTTAATTATCATATGTTCATATATTCTAGTTACTTATGTTGGATAAGAAGACCCATACACATAATTTAAACTTTGTGTTTGAAACAAAGCAATAAATTAAAGGGGAAGAAGCTTCCTTCCATTTTGGGGCATCGTTAGTCATGTCTTGAGTTATAATTAAGGAATGCAAAGCAGTAAGAGTTCCTACAAAATCCAAACCGGGATTTGATGACAAAGGGGTTGAAGTAAGAATCGTCCTCTCCATGCATGATTTGAAGCTTCAACGATTCCCAAACGGCTCTTACACCAAGAAAAAACGAAAAGCAGCTTAAGTACCTTATGTTCCCTATGCTCTCCTCCATGGAAGCAAGTTGAAAACAAGCAAACCTAGTTAGGATCTAACTCCTTAATCTATCTACTTGTATTCTTTTTCATTTTTTTCTTCCCACGGAGCACTACTCGTTCGTTGACTTTGCAATGGTTTCTTTCATTTTAAAAGAAAAATTGGAGCGGATATGCTTTGAATCCCTAAGTTCTCCTCTGCCTACATGTAGCACCCCAGATCCGGGTCTGCCCTATCACAGCACCAACCCATACCCAAGACCTACTTATGGGCCCAAAAGAACCTGATGAACATAATTAATGCGGACAATTACAATGTAATCATCAGAGTGCATAAGCAAAAAGAAGCATGGAATTAAAATTTTCCACATAACACAAGATCATCTGTATAATAACCTCAAATGATAACATTTGCGTATACAAAATGGCAACTAGATCTCACCATCTCTATCTCTCACATGAGCATCCATATACAAGTGATAATCTAAAGATAATTCCCAAGTCTATAAATCCAAAAAGAATAATTAACTCCCATTTATAGTTTCTAAATACCAAGTACAATAACATGAAGAGATCCCTACTACGGGTAATAAAAGTCCTCGGGCTCGTGCTCAAGCTCACCCTCACTATCTGCCCCAGTACATGGCTCACCAAGCGGATCTGAAAACAAATCCGGTAAAACAAAACGCGTGAGACTTAAAGTCTCAGTAAGCAGCAAACATGCATGAATGGAAACAATTTATGCAATTCATATAATATCATGTATAGAAGCAGTTTAGGCAATTTATATTCGCAAGTCAAGCTTCTAAACAATATAACACATAAAAATTAGCTAACAAACCTGATAGGACTAATAATGTAAAACAACCCTGTAGAACTCACAATGTAGAACAAACCTTTCTCAGCAGTTACTAGAACCAATGTCACATTCCACGAACCAAGATATAGTACTCAATGTACAACCAAGTGTCAAGTGGGACTACTCGTCCACTATTAGATACCAAGTGTCAAGTGGGACTACTCATCCACTATTAAATGCCAAGTGGGATTACTCGTCCACTATTAGATACCAAGTGTCAAGTGGGACTACTCGTCCACTATTAAATGCCAAGTGGGATTACTCGTCCACTATTGAAAGCCAAGTGGGACTACTCGTCCACTGTTATTCCCTAGGGCATGTGCCAAGTCATCACTCATAAGGTAATTCATCATATCTTTACCAATATCAAATAATGTGCACAATGCGTAAGAAATAACCCATAAGCACTTCACATCCAAAGCCCATTTCATAGAAGAATACATACCCCCTAAAGTCCACAATTTATGTATTTGAGAAGTGAAATAGTCTTAGGATCCCCAATAAGGATACCATGCCAAAAATCAACGGATTCCGAGATAAAAATTTTGGACCTAAAAAATATTCCAAGTCTGGTTAAAAACGTTGACTTTTCGGTGTATAATTTTTCTAGACAAATCTACAAAGAGTTTCAGGCTCAAATTTTGGTTGTAGTCTATTGAATGGTATACAAATATTCTAGAATTTTCTAGGCTTTTGAATCACTCATTTGGGTATCAAACCCAAAACGGGATTTTTGATAAAAATCGGGAAAACTAGAAATTTAGGCATGACCTGGAAAGTTGACTTTTTATTGGTTGGGAATTGGGCCTTGGGAGTATTTTTATTGGTTCCAAGTGGGGAGTAAAACCTTATTTATATGTAAAGACTTAAGTAAATTGAGCAATAAATACACAGGACATTTACTTAAATGTCTTTCATGTAATAAGGGTGCTATGTGAGAGGCCTGGGCTGCTTGGGAAAGGGTTGAGGCAAAAAGGGATGAAGAACTGTCAAAATAGGGTCCACAATTAATCGCCCAGGGGCAATTAGCCCAACATTCGGGCGTTGAAGCATAAGGTTCGGGCGTTATGGTGAAAATCAAGGCCAACGCGCGCGCGCTAAAGTCAACGTTCGCACGTTAAGGTCACGATTAGCCTTGGCGATTAATCCTGACCCATGATTAGCTTTTACGGTGACTGTTTTTGGGTATTATTGCTTAGGATTAATCACCCATTTCCAAGATTAATCGCCAATTCGGGTTCTTACCAAATTTTGGCTATTTTCCAACACCAAACTCATACAACCTACATCCAACCTTTTTAATACAAAATGGGATGCTTACCAGTGGTGGAACTAGGACTCCAAATCCAGGGGCAAAATAATATATCAAATGACTTAGGGTGAGAGTTGGGATGCGGTGAGATGGAGAGACTGTAGACACCACAAATTTGCATGATTTTTGATAAATCATGAAGGAGAGAAATATCTTATTGGAATTTTCAATTCTTAGCATTGGGTTTGAGATCCTTAACCCATTTGAATCCAAAACCGTAAAGGAAAAGGCCCGAATTCAATCTTTTGTGCAAAGTCAAACTTTTTCCGATTGAATTTTGTTGACTTTTGACCCCAGAAAATGAAATATTTTTTAATGCAAGATTTCAAGATAATTTTTCCCGGTAATCAGGTTTTTAGCCATGCTATTGCATAAAAGAATTTTTTAAAATTTTAAATCTTGACGAATACCTTGGCTTTAACATGTTAAATCTTTTTACTGGACCTGAAAAACCGGAATTTAGCCTGGAACTGGAAAGTTGACTTTTTATTCACTTGGAATTTGGGTCTGGAACTATTTTTAATGGATTCAAATGGGGGGTGTTTGCTTATTTACATGTAATATCTTAAGTAAACGGAGAATAAAAAATACGAGGACATTTACTTAAACGATATTACATGTAAATAAGTATTGCTGTAAGCACCTCATTTTTGCGCTCCTGAAAAGCCAGAAATGCAAAACCCGGCTAAAAAGTCAAACCCTGAGGGGTGAAAAGTTGACCTTTTAATCAGACAAAATTTGGTCACGTTACTGTATCTCAATGGATAGAGAATCCCGACACGAGTCCAACGCAACTGGGTTTGCAGGAATCGGAGTCCGAATGAAGGTTCTGCGGACGGTCAAACTTAAGGAAAAGCGAAGAGTTGACTTTTCCTCGAATTCTGTACCAAGTGCCTTGATCTATACCATTGGATAGAGAATCCCGACACGAGTCCAACGCAACTGGGTTTGCAGGAATTGGAGTCCGGATGAAGGTTCTAAGGGCAGTGAAACTTAAGGGAAGGCCAAAAGTTGACTTTTCCTCGAACCCTGTGCCAAGTGCTTAGCCCCATGTCATTAAATAGAGGGTTCCGATACGAGTTCAATGCAATTGAATTTGCTCAAATCGGAGTTCAGATGACTGAGATATGAGCTGTCAAAGTTTCCGGGCAGTAAAGCTGGAAGCTGCACACGTGGCGCAGAAACTGCACACGTGGCAGCCAACGCAGCGAAATATCTCAGGGACTAAATCTTAAATATCCAAAGTTTGATAAAAATCCCAGGGACTTAACTGAAATTTTCAGGGACCAATCTGTAATTGTTCAAAAGCGTCGAATCGGTCAAGTCGAGGGGCAAATCCGTAATTTTTCAACTTGTATCCGGTCATATATGCCGGATACACATACTCCCCTTTATATCCAGACTCCAAGGCCGGATACAGGAAGATTTTCGCGCGAGATTCGCGCCGATCGCCCGACAGGTTCGCGGCGGCATAAAATTTGAAATGATTGAGTTTTGTATCCGGTATTGAATGCCGGATACAAAGGAAGGCTAGTGTATCCGGCCTTGAAGGCTGGATAAGGATAGGGCTTAGTGTATCCGGCCTGAGTTGCCGGATACATTAAGTTGCTTATAAATAGCAGAACAGCAGCTCAGTCCGGGGTTGGCTTCCTTTTGGTTGATTCCCACCCTTTCTCCCCCTTTGTCTCTGAGTCGAAACCCCCTACTTTCACCCTTCCTTGATCTTTGAACCCCTAGAACACCACCTAAAGGCCATCCTACCCCTCCCCACTCCTTTCCTCCACACTTGGGAACTTGAAGGAGAGGAGGAAGCTGCTGCTGCTGTGGGAAGGTGCTGCTCCAGCCTGTGTTCTTGCCTCAAAGGAGATCTCCACACCACGAAAGGGTTGTAAGAACCATAAGGTATCGTCCTCCTTTACATTTTATATCACATATATGAGTATGGGTGGGATTCATGATTAAACCAGTTTTTTTATTGCAAGTGGTTTGCATGCACCTTGTCCTCCTTTGTGTAATTTGCTTGTCTCCAAAGGTAAGGGAGGTTTACGTTTGGTTAAAAAAGGGGGGAGATGAGAGGTGCACTACACACTCTTAAGTCCCATTCTAAGCTACTATAGTGCATGCTTATTTGATCCTTTGAGGGAGCATGTTCCCTCCTTTTCTTTTGATCCGTTGTATCCCTTGAGTAATCCCCCTTCTCTTCCCTTCTTAAAGCTCTTTTAGATCGGGTGAGTAGGTCAAGTTAAGGAGGTCATGATAAAAGCCACATGTGTTAAATGCTAGTGTTTCATATAGCCTAATCGTCTCTCTAAGTTTGCATGAGCTCATCATTGTGTAAAGCATCTATGCTATCGCTTTTAGGACCATGTGAATGCCTGTACACTGGAGCACTCACCCACTGGTGCTACCTTTACTTGTTAATTTATATGATTTTCGTGCTCCATGAGACCTGTCCAAGTTGGTTGAGTTGCTGTTGATGGAATGAGTTGCATGAGGAGACCAAGAGGGGGGCTTTCCCTCTTCTCTGTACCACTATGAGCTCATACAGGAGCCCACACAACACCTAGGAGACCCCTAGGAACCCCCTGGGAACACCCCGAATGGCAAAAAACCCAAAAAAGGCCATTCCAAGGTGATCCGGCAACTCAGGCTGGATCACCTGTGGCCTGGGTGTATCCGGCCACTCAGGCCGGATCACCCATAGGCCCTGTGTATCCGGCCACTCAGGCCGGATCAGTTATAGACCATGTGTATCCGGCCTGAGTTGCCGGATACACACAGAAGTGTGTTTTTTGTGTTTTCTTGATGTCTTGCTGAATTTTGGAATGCTTTGAACCAAACCAGATAAACCGATAGGGTTTCCGGGCCACCCGGAAACCCAAGTTGGGATTTGGACCGCCGGTCCGACTTGGCACACCCGTGGGCCTTCCAACGGGCCCACCAAGCCCAATGAACCCTAAAGCATGCAATTAAACAAGTCAAGGTAAAATGAATTGATTGAACCGGTTGGGCCAAACTCAATGCGGCCCACCCGAGCCTGGTTATGTGCAATGAGTGTATGAACTGCCTGGTTTGGCCGAGACCAAGGGCTAGGGCCTCTCGGGCCTGCCAAAGCCCGCTAACCGAACCAAGTTGGGGTGTAAGCCCTAAACTCCAAAGAACTGGGCTTTCAAGCCCAAAGCCTGGATCACGGGCCCCAAGCCCAATGACCAGCCCATTGTGGCAAATTAAAAAGATAAAACAAAATTACTTGGCCACCATGTGGGCCCACCTAAGGGGCCCACAAACCAATCCGGCCCACCTTTGCATGAAAAGTATTTAATCTTCAAATCAAAAAACCTAAGTAAAATCAATTCATTCTCCAAAGCCCACACGGGCTTACCCGAGCCCCCAAGGACACCGTGGGCCTTCCAACGGAGCCCATCCAGCCAGACTCAGACAACTTAAGATAAGCAAAGATAAAATCAACTAAAGGGACCCACACCACTCAGGTGGCCCCGCCAAGACCTAACAAAAGGCATGCTGGATTAGGAATCGGGTGAGAACCAAAAAGAGAAAGCTGACTCAAATCAGGGAACCCATGGGACCCGTCATCCGACGGGGTGGACCGGGGTGTCTACGGACTTCCCCGGACTGCAACCGAGAACCAAACTTAGAATCTCAAGCCGCAGACCAAAAGCCCTAAATAGACAAGATTAGGCACCCATGTGTCCGCCTGCACCCCATTAGGCGGTGGCGACTCCGAATTACCCCGTGCCGCGTTTCCCACGCGCGCACAATTGCCTGTGTTAAAATTTGGATAAAAGCTTCTTTTTTTTGTATCCGACAGATAATGTCGGATACAAAACACCTTTATTGTATCCGACAGATAATGTCAGATACAAAGGATATTTATTGTATCCGACTGTAGACACCCCAAATTGCACAAACAATCATCAAAAATCATTATCTCCTGGAAAGCCAGCACAGAATTTGAAGAAAATAAATTTTTGCCTGTATCCGGATACTCAATCCGGATATAAGTGCTCCTCCCCGTATCCGGATAGTCATACCGGATACGTGTGAGCCTTAGCGTATCCGGTACCATGTACCGGATACCTTAAAGCCCTTTGTTATCCGGTCTGATATACCGGATACCTTAAGTTTGCTCAAAATTAGGGTTTTCCGAGAGCTTTTCACTTTTACCATCATGTCCCTCATTAAATGAGGGGAAATCGCGGAAATAACCTTAGGGTTTAGGTTGGAGGGGTTCTAGACATTAAGTTGTGTCTACCAATGACCTTAGCCCTTGCCTATAAATAGGAGCCTCCTCCTTGAGCAAATGGCACACAACTCTTGTTTTGAATTCTCGCAAAGAAGAACTCCAAGAGAAGAAGAAAACCGCTGTGGAATCGCCTCCAGCACTCAGGTAAGCCTCAACTTTTCTTTTTATTTTCTGTCTTTACATTCCTAGATCTAGATCTCTTCTTCTACCTTTCTGTAGTGTAAAGCCTTGTTTGTATGTGTGGAAATCCTTCCCCGGCTCAAAGTATCTCAAGACTCCCCTAGCCGTAAAACGTGAAGGCGGATCTAGGAGAAACGAGACTGGGGATTGACCCTAGCGCTAGAACCCATGTAGCGTAAGGCTTTTGAATGTTTGAAAACCGTTCCATATTCAAAGTACCCTTGATTATCTTAAAGAGAACAAAGGGAAACGATAATGGAACGGAACCCTAGGCTATGCTAGAACCTATTTTATTGAATCTATATGCATGTGTATGGATCTTGCTAGGTTTTTTTCACTTTTGCACACATATCACTATTTTGGCGGGATAGGCTCATATTTGGGGTTTATTGCATTTATTGTGATAAATCTCAAATAAATGGCCTCAATCAATTCTGGAATGCCTTTCGGATGATTTTGAAGTATTTGTGTTCATCTTACACGAATTTCATTTTTTATCAATTTTCGGATTTGGTTTTTACTCAAAAATGGCTTAGCTTGACAGCACCTGTACCCTTACTTCGGACGTCCGTAACTTCATCATCCGGATGAATTTTGGGGCGATTCTAGAACCATGGGAAAGGTGAGGCTGTCTAGTTTATGTCCACCAAATTTCATGAATTTCTATCTAGCCGATTTTTGACACCTCTCTGTCGAAGTTGAATGGACAGTTCAGGTCCAAGTACAGAACTTGTCACTTCAACAGACCGCCATGTGTTCGTTTTAAGTCCGATTCGAGCGGTTTTTATTTCTGAGTACTCCTTTTTGAGTCTATTTTCAAATCCAGTTGGTTTCATAATTTTTGGATTCCATTTGAATCATTGGTAGCCGATTTACTCAGAACTGCTCATTTGCATTTTTCTGGGTAAATCTGTGATCTTCGGGGCCTGTTCGGGAGATCACCCAAGGCACACCCGAAGGGATTTTTGTATGAGGCTAGTTTCTGTTGAAAGATGGCCATACAGACTTCAATCACACCAAATTTCACGGATTTCTATGTAGTGGATTTTTCTAGACAATCTTCCAAAGTTGCCCACTTACCACTTTTAAAAATCCCCAACAGCAACTTCAAAGGAGCATAACTCCTAGATTTTGCATCGGAATGAAGTGAAATTTTGCATGAGACTCTTGTTTACCCTAATCTTTCAAATGGATTTGGTTTGGGTCAATTTAGAATCGGATTTGAATGATTTCAAGACAAATGGTATACTTTTTACCAAATTTTCCGAATTTGATTTAACTTGGTTTTGAGCAATTTGTGCTTTGATTTCCATCTTTTGAGATATTCCAGAAATGATATTGACATAAGAGAGGATCTAAAATCCATTTAGATCCTCATGTGAAAATATCATACATTAGTCCTTTTTCAAGGTTTTCTATGATTTTAGCAAGCTTTCTATTTTTTTGCATGAACATACACTTGGCAACCACTTCGTGTGGATGAATGGGGGTGCCTAACACCTTCCCCCGTTCATAATCTAATCCCCTTACCCATCTCTGGATTTGATTTTCAAGTAGGGTTATTTTTATCCTAGAATGTTTCTTTTGGCTATTTTTGCCTACTTTTGAACTCTTTGGTGTCCATTCTCACCCCAAAATCATGAATGGTGGCGACTCTCCCAATTTTTGCGTTGAGCCCGTGTGTTGACGGAGGGATGATCACTCCGGTGATTTTTTCCCATGTCTCACAACTGGCGACTCTGCTGGGGACCTGTGGATTTAAGCCTTTTTTTGTATGTTCATGCTTTTTCTTTACTTTTTGAATGCTTGCTATTTTGTTTACTTCATTTGTGCATATTGTTATATTTCAAATCAGATTAGGATGCTTAGAAATTTGTATGGATCCAAAGCCTATTTTGAAACATGATTGGGATGTGTTTTGTGATGACATGCTTTGATTTAAGTTGTTATGCCATGAAAAAGAAAATTTCAAAATCTGGAAATTTGGTGTAAATTTTGAGTATTCAAGCATGCTTCCCATGAATAATGCTTTTTGTGCTTAGTGGTTGTTTTATGCCATGATTTGAACTTGGGGGTATGGAATGACATAAGTTGAGCATGAAAACAATGAAAAAAAATCTGAAATGCTTAGTGGGAATTGTGGGGATTTTCAAGCATATGTTTCCCAAGCTAAAGGCTTTTTATGTCATATTGTTAGCTTCTGGGTTTTAGGCTTGGATTTGGGCATAAAACCGTGTCACTTGAGCATCCAATTGAAGAAAAAAATCTGGAAATTTTAATGTATTTTGGGGAGATCTTAAGCATGTTTTACCTCATTGAAACACTTTGGTATCATGTCAAGTAGTGCTAAAATTTTAGGCTCCAATTTGGGGTAGAAATGGTACACTTTGAGCATGAAAAAGAGCATGAAAATCTGAAATTTTAGGAATGCTTTTGGGTTTCAAGCATGTTTACATGATTTAATTGTTGTTTGTACAAATGACATGTTTTGTATAACACTTTTTGGGCATGTAATATTTTTTGTGCATATTTAGTTACTTTGGTGCTTGCTTGCTTGTATTTAGCTTCATTATCTTTGTCATTAGTACCTTGGCTTGAAATTGAATGCATGGCTACGAAAAAGAGTGGCAAGGGGCTGGGACGTTATGAATGTTACCACAATTTTAAAATTGCACTTGAGCACTTGAAACAATTTGCACAGCCTACCCTTTACCTATTAGGAAGTTGAACCATGAATGTGTGTAGCTTGGCGCACCGAGGTCGTGACTTCGGAAAGCGAAAGTGAAAACATTTACCTTAGAATTTGAGTCAATGATGTGATGACAATGGGATCTGTGATTCGATTCCGGGCATCACTAGACTTGAGTTCTAAGTTGCCAATTAAGCCAAAACCCAAAAACCATACGCTTGAAGGTGGAGAAACACGTTTTCGGCTAAAAGTACACAATTGCGTTTGGGGAATTGGGTGTAAATGTGGGAAGGCCGTTTGCATGTTTTACAGGCCAAGGTACAATGTGAATACCATATTGAATGAAGGTAATACAAGGTGGCAAGGTAAAGCCATTTTCTTTTCCTAAATTTAGGGAATTTTACAAGTATGATGTCCAAGCCCAATTCGGGGCAAGTTTTGAAGGTCAAATTAAGGTGAACATCAATTGGAATGAAAAAAAACTAATCGGGTGAAAAGAATGAGTCAAAAAGGGCCATTTCGGCAATAACCGGCAACTCAGGCCGGTTAATAACAACTCTATTCATATCCGGTATGTATTTCCGGATACAAAGGCATATGCGTGTATCCGGTTAGGATGACCGGATACAATAAGGCATATTCTTATCCGGAATATTATACCGGATACGTTCAAAAATGCACAAATTGGCTGTTCAGCCCAAATTTTCAGAATAAAATGCCTAAAACACTGTGGATAATCCTTAGGCACCCCGAAAAGAACATAAGAAATGTTCCCAAAAATACAAAATCAAAAAAAAAATACAAAAAAAAAAAACAAAAAAAGAATAAAATAAAATATTCTTTCAGGGTTTAACCTAAGTTTGAAAATCAAAGAGGAAACCAAGGTGTCATATTTTTTGACACCAACTCAACTCAAACATGTGTCAATCAAACTCTGGAACTTGAAAACTGAGAAAATTCAGCAAATTTGAAGAAAAAAAAAACCTTTGGTTGGTTATTTTTATCAATCAAATCAAAAAAAAGTGGGACACTTGGAAGCCCTAGAATATTCCATGAAAACCTTGGTTGGTTATTTTTATCAATCAAATCAAAAAAAATTGGGACCCTTGGAAGCCCTAGAATATTCCATGAAAACCTTGGTTGGTTATTTTCATCAATCAAATCAAAAAAAAAATCAAAAAAAAATTGGGACCCTTGGAAGCCCTAGAATATTCCATGAAAACCTTTGGTTGGTTATTTTTATCAATCAAATCAAAAAAAAAAATGGGACACTTGGAAGCCCTAGAATATTCCATGAAAACCTTTGGTTGGTTATTTTTATCAATCAAATCAAATAAAAAAAAATGAAAACCTTTGGTTGGTTATTTTTATCAATCAAATCAGAACATTTGTGGGACACTTGGATAGAGTAGTCCAAGACACCTTTGGTTGGTTATTTTTATCAATCAAATCAAAACATTTGTGGGATACTTGGATAGAGTAGTCCAAGACACCTTTGGTTGGTTATTTTTATCAATCAAATCAAAACATTTGTGGGATACTTGGATAGAGTAGTCCAAGACACCTTTGGTTGGTTATTTTTATCAATCAAATCAAAACATTTGTGGGATACTTGGATAGAGTAGTCCAAGACACCTTTGGTTGGTTATTTTTATCAATCCAATCAAAACATTTGTGGGATACTTGGAAGCCCTAGAATATTCCAAGACACCTTTGGTTGGTTATTTTTATCAATCCAATCAAAACATTTGTGGGATACTTGGAAGCCCTAGAATATTCCAAGACACCTTTGGTTGGTTATTTTTATCAATCAAATCAAAACATTTGTGGGATACTTGGAAGCCCTAGAATATTCCAAGACACCTTTGGTTGGTTATTTTTATCAATCAAATCAAAACATTTGTGGGATACTTGGATAGAGTAGTCCAAGACACCTTTGGTTGGTTATTTTTATCAATCAAATCAAAACATTTGTGGGATACTTGGATAGAATATTCCAAGATACCTTTGGTTGGTTATTTCTATCAATCAAATCAAAAAAAAAAAATGAAAACCTTGGTTGGTTATTTTTATCAATCAAATCAAAAAAAAAAAATTGGGACCCTTGCAAGCCCTAGAATATTCCAACTCAAAACAAAAAAAAAACAAAAACAAAAACAAAAAATTTTTTCTGGCTAGTGTTCACCTAACCTACTGGTTTACATATATAGGGGTGTGACTCAAGTTAAGTGGAAGCTAACATGTTCTATTCATTTTTTTCTCAGGTACATTCAACCCAGGTGCACTTATTTGCAGTCATTGCTCCTGTGACCAGATCCAAAGCAAGAGCCATGAATACTGAAGAGAACCAAGCCCAAGCTACCGTCCCTGCTCAGGACTTTACTCAACTGCAGGAGCAAGTGGCCGGTCTGGCCAAAATGCTGGGGGACCTACTGGCGGCTCAGGCCCAACAGGCCCAAGCCCCGAACCAGGCATCTACTTCCCATCAGGCACCACCACCTCAGGCCTACATTCCGCCTCCGGTTCAGCCCATGCCTGAGCCCATTTCTGAACCAGTCCCTGAACCCATTCTGATCAGGGAAAATATGGCGGAGTCTGAGAAAGAGCTGGAGAAAGAAAAGGCCCGAGATGAGATGGAAAAGAAGATGCTGCTGAGGTTAGAGAGGATCCAGGCAGAGCTGAAGGAAGTGAAGGAGGGAGGCAGCCATGCAGGCACCACCTTCGAAGACCTGTGCATGTACCCGGACGTCTGTCTACCGGCTAAGTTCAGGTGCCCGGATTTTGACAAGTTTGATGGCACGGGCTGCCCATTAAGCCATCTGAAACTATACTGCGGGGCCCTGTGCCAGTTTGGCCGGGACGATGGAATACTGATCCAACTCTTCCAGAGGAGTCTGACCGGGTCAGCCCTTCGGTGGTTCGCTACAGTGGACCATGGAAGGATTAGAAGGTGGAAGGACTTGGCCGATGCTTTCCTGGACCAGTACAAGTTCAACTCTGAGATCGTGCCGGACCGGTACGACATGATGAGGATGACCAAGGGGAAGGATGAACCGGTACGGCAGTACGCCAAGAGATGGAGAGAGGCCGCCTCCCAGGTCAGGCCACCTATGCAAGAGCCAGAGATGATCTCCACCTTTATGGGCACACTGGGGCAGCCCTTTT
This sequence comes from Buxus sempervirens, assembly GCA_947561395.2. Lineage (NCBI taxonomy): Eukaryota > Viridiplantae > Streptophyta > Magnoliopsida > Buxales > Buxaceae > Buxus > Buxus sempervirens. The sequence continues at coordinate 27,610,228 of OX387192.1, forward strand.
ACAACCATCTGGTGGGTCAGATAACCACCAACTTTGCAGCCCTGGTGCAGGTGGCTGACCGGATTGAAGAAGGGGTCAGGTCAGGACGGCTGATAGACTACTCTACTCTGACTGGGCAGTCTGATTCCTCGGCCTCCATGGCCCAGAAGAAAGGGGCCGGATTCAAAAAGACGGGGGCCCGAAAAGAAGGGGAGGTGAACCTGGTCCAGGCTCCTCCAGCCAAGAAGCCACTGCACGTGAACATCTCGGCACCCCAACAGGCCTAGCAGGCCCAGCAGTCGTACCAGACCCCGCTGAATGTCAACTTCCCTCCCTCTGTGCCAGCTAACACAAGGAGGACTTTTTCTAAGGAGGAGCGGGATGCCTGGTTCACAGCAAGAAAGAACCGGGTTTTCACCCCTCTACCCATATCTCTGTCCCAACTACTGCCAACCCTGCTGAAAGGGGAATACTTGACTCTGAAGGAGCCTAACCCGAATGCCACCAGGGGAAGAAATTTTGACACATCGGTCACCTGTGACTTCCACATGGGTGCACCGGGGCACTCTACAGATACCTGCTGGGTATTGAAGCATGCGGTCCAGGACCTGTTGGACCAGAAGGCCTTGGTGTTCAACACTGCTGCACCGGCCCCGTCCGGGAATGATATTGGGCAGAATCCTCTGCCTTACCACAACGGGGCAGGCCCATCCAACTCCATCACTGCCATATCCACCACCAGAAGGGCCTTTGACCCATCACAGCTTATAGCACCAGTAGGGACCACTGTCCAGGTCCGTTTCTTCCAAGAAGAGGAAGAGGAGGAGATCAACATGGTCTCCCAAAAAAATAATACAGCTGCTGAGGACATAAGTTCCTCTTTGAACCGGGTCTCATCTCTTATGACCCAGATAAATACTGCAAGGCCCCCATTGGTCTTCAATTGCAGTCCACCCACTTATTCCCCATCCAAGCCGTCTAAGGCTCCACTGGTCATCAATCTTGACCCCACCACTGCTTCCATCACTTCTTCTGTCCCCACAAATTCCAAACTTCAACCCTTGGTTGTAAATGTGCAGCCAGCCCATGCTATCCCTAAACCGGCCCATACATCCCGGTCCAGACTCCAGCCATTAGTGGTAAACATCCCTAAACTAGCCTATTCTGAGGCCGCTGTACCATGGAATTACAGCGAGGGAATCACGGCTACGGTTCCAGTGGTCAAAGACCAGAACCAGGAGGAGGTGAACCTCATGACGAGGTCAGGGAGATGTGCAGGGGGCGAAGAGAAAGAAAAAGAGACAGAAGTAGAGAAAGAAAAAAAAGGAAATGAAGAAAAAAGAAAACAGAAAGGAAAAAATAAAGTGGGAGAAGACACCCCCCAGGGTGCAGAAACTGAGGCAGCCGACCTCATAAAAATAATAAAGAAAAGTGAATTCAATCTTGTGGATCAGCTAAACAAGGTCCCGGCCCAGATTTCAATACTGGGCCTCTTGCTGAATTCTGAAAAGCATAGGGATGCATTGTTAAGGGTGCTACAGAGTGCACATGTATCCCAGACCATTGATCCAGACCAGCTTGGTAAAATGGTTGGTCAAATCTTGTCACATAATGTGATAAGTTTCTCAGAGGGTGAGATCAGCCCAGGTGGGTGTTATCATGTGGACCCTTTGCACATCACTGTGCTTTGTAAGGGCTGCATGGTTGCACGGGTTTTAATTGACAACGGGTCAGCGTTAAACGTTTGCCCGTTAATCACTTTTACCAAGCTGGGTCTGGACCAGTCAAGGATAAAACGAAATGGGCGGATAGTAAGGGCTTTTGATAGCTCCAAGACCCACTCCCTAGGGGAGATTGAACTGCCGGTCACAATTGGGCCGAATATCTTTAACATCACATTTGAGGTGATGGATATACCCGCAGCCTTCAATCTGCTCCTAGGAAGGCCGTGGATACATTCGGCTAGGGCAATACCATCCACGCTCCACCAAAGGGTGAAATATGTAAGAGGGCAAAGGGTGATAACAGTCCTAGCCGAAAACTTGGTGCCACCCATTGTGTCACCTGATGTACCCCTAATCAATGTGGACTTGACTGTTGACAAGATTGCATTCCACTCGTTTCAATTTGAGGCGGTAAATTACATACCTGGGGGGTGTGAGAAAAAGAAAGAAAAGGGGACCACTGCAGAAAGGATAGTCAAGAAAGTGATGGGAAAATACCACTTTCACCCAGGGAAAGGCCTGGGGATCAATCTGCAGGGGATGGTGGAGCCAATCACGGCTAAGAAACTGATCCCCAAGGTAGGGTTGGGCTTCAAGCCCAGAGGCTGGAGAAGAATGAAGCACGAAGAAGGGGAGAGCAGAAGCAAAGGAAAACTCCCACATCTGAGGGTGAACTTTCCAAAACCCTCCTACATAATCCAAATTTCTCCTCCCATGGACCAGTCCAAACCCCCATACCGAAATGTCAACCCATTTCAGAAGCCTGTTGTTTCGGCCCTACAACCCTATAACCCATCTCCAATACTGGAAGCAGTGGATGGGCCTGGACCACAGCCCGAGCAGCAGGTGGACTTTTCTGAAGATGTTGGTGCATTCTTCGCCATGACTGAGGGCGAAAAGACAGGGGCAGACATGGAACTGCCATTCATTGATTGGGCCGCAGTAAAGGTTCCAGACAAGGTCATTTCTGAACTGGGCCCCGCAACAGAAAAGGGCAGTACCCACCCGGTGATGATGGCATCGGAAGCTGGGCTTGAGGAGCGGGCTTTCCCTATTTCCCCTGCTCCCCAAAATTTTGTACTGAACAATTGGGAGGAAACTCCCCTTACCTTTGAAGCAGCGTTAGTTCGGCAAACTGACGTGGCTTCCAAAAAAAAACTCCAATAGTGGATTGCCATTTCCCTGAAGGTTCTAATGGGCCTTCATCTTCAGGGGAATTATGTTTAGAAGGCCCACAAAAAACCCAAAAAGATTTTTCTATTTTTTCTAGAAAATTTAATTTTTTCAAAAAGGTCCAAACCGCTTATGAACCATATAATCAGACCGAATTGGACCAGGTTGAATATGACTTCGACCTTGAGCTCGACTTTGATCTCATGGGGGTCGAAGAAGAGACCGAGGTCGAAGAAGAAGACGTTCCAAAAGAAATTGAATACCAATTAGAACGTCATGAAAAGGGGGTCCAACCTAATATTGAGGAGACCATATCCATAAACCTTGGGACCAAAGATGACCCAAAAATTGTAAAAATCGGGTCATGCTTGTCTGATGTGCAGAAAAATGAAATGTCACAATTCTTGGCAGATTACAAGGATGTGTTTGCTTGGTCATATCGGGACATGCCGGGGTTGGACACGGACATGGTGGTGCATAAGTTGCCAATTTTGCCAGGGGTTAAGCCGATTAAGCAGAAGCTGAGAAGATTGAAGCCGGAATGGACCTTGAAGGTCAAGGACGAAGTGGTCAAACAGTTCCAAGCTGGATTTTTGGCAGTCTCTACGTATCCTGAGTGGCTCGCGAACATAGTGCCGGTACCCAAGAAGGACGGGAAGGTCCGAATGTGCGTGGACTATAGAGACTTGAACAGGGCAAGCCCAAAGGACGATTTTCCGCTTCCACACATCGACATTCTGGTCGATAATACTGCGGTACACAGCCTGTTCTCCTTCATGGATGGTTTCTCAGGATATAATCAGATCAAGATGGCTAAGGAGGATCAAGAGAAAACAGCATTTATCACACCTTGGGGCACATTCCACTACACAGTCATGCCATTTGGGCTTAAAAACGCTGGGGCAACATACCAGCGGGCCATGACTGCACTATTCCATGACATGATCCATAAGGAGATGGAGGTCTACGTGGACGATATGATTGCCAAATCATGCAAAGAGGAAGACCACTTGATCAATCTGAAGAAAGTGTTTGATCGGCTCAGGAAGTACAGTCTACGGCTTAACCCGGCTAAGTGCGTCTTTGGGGCTACATCAGGGAAGTTACTAGGGTTTATAGTGAGCCGAAGAGGAATCGAAATTGACCCGGCTAAAGCCAAGGCCATAATTGAAATGCCAGCACCCAGAACTGAGAAGGAGGTCAGGGGCTTTCTTGGAAGGATTCAATACATAAGCCGGTTCATAGCACAGCTCACTGCTATCTGTGAACCAATTTTCAAACTTTTGAGGAAAGATAACCCTACGGTCTGGAATGAGGACTGCCAGCACGCGTTTGACACAATAAAGAGGTATTTGCTGAACCCACCTGTGCTAGTGCCACCAACTCCAGGAAGACCACTGATCCTGTACTTGTCAGTGTTGGAAACATCGATGGGATGTGTCTTGGGGCAGCATGATGTGACTGGTAGAAAAGAAAGGGCCATTTACTATCTAAGTAAAAAATTCACAGAATATGAAGCTAAGTATTCATCATTGGAAAAGACTTGCTGTGCTCTAGTGTGGGCCACTCAGAGGCTAAGGCACTATTTCCTTAGTCACTCCACACTATTGATATCCCGGATGGACCCGCTGAAGTATTTATTTGAGAAACCGGCACTGACTGGCAGGACGGCAAAGTGGCAACTGCTACTGTCCGAGTTTGACCTCACATACATCACCCAGAAGGCGATCAAGGGTCAAGCCATAGCTGATCACCTGGCTGCACATCCTTTGCCAGAATATCAACCCTTGAAGACCAACTTCCCAGATGAAGCAATTCTGTACACTGAGGAGGAAGACAGTGAGAGTTCTTGGCAGATGTTCTTTGATGGGGCCGCCAACATGAATGGGAACGGAATAGGGGCAGTCTTGGTTAAACCAGATGGTTCACATATCCCAATTGCAGTAAAACTGAGATTCCAGTGCACCAATAACATAGCAGAATATGAGGCATGCATAATTGGATTGCAAGCAGCCATGGATCATGGAGTAGAGGAACTTGACGTATACGGGGATTCGAGTCTTATCATCTTCCAAACAACTGGTGAGTGGAAAACCAAGGATCACAAATTGATCCCCTATCACCAGTATTTGGAAGAAATAAGCACAAATTTCACTCGAATTTCCTTCAACTATATGCCAAGGGCCAAGAATCAGTTTGCGGATGCTCTAGCAACCTTGGCTTCAATGGTCAGCATATCAGAAGGAGTAGACATCAGACCGCTGGAAATTGAGGTCCGAGATGAACCGGCTTACTGTCTCGTTCTAGAGGGAGCACCAGAAGAAGAAGCACCATGGTTTCAGGATATCAAGAACTTCTTGAACAATCGGAGTCTGCCAGAAAATGCCACTGCTACTGAGAAGAGGACAATACAGAGATTGGCTGGTCAATTTCTGCTAAGTGGTGGACATGTGTACAAGAGGTCACATAACGACATTCTGCTAAGATGTGTTGCCAAGGCTGAATCGGAAAGGCTGATTGAGACTGTACATGGAGGAGTCTGTGGGCCCCATATGAGTGGACACATGCTGGCTAAGAAGATCCTGAGGCTGGGATACTATTGGACGACCATGGAGCACGATTGCTGTGTACATGTCAGGAGGTGCCATCAATGCCAAATATATGCAGATAACAAGCATGCACCCCCAGGCGAGCTGCACAACATGACATCACCCTGGCCCTTCTCTATGTGGGGCATAGATGTCATTGGCATGATCTCCCCTAAGGCATCGAACGGGCACAGATTCATCTTGGTGGCGATTGATTACTTCACTAAGTGGGTGGAAGCAGCTTCATATGCAAATATCACAAGCAACCATGTTATGAAATTTTTGAAGCACAACATTATTTGTCGCTATGGACTGCCAAGTGCCATAGTATCAGACAATGCTTCAAATATTAAGAACAAGGACATGAAGAAAATGTGTGAACAGTTTCAGATCACCCACCACAAGTCAGCTCCGTACAGGCCTAAGATGAATGGGGCAGTGGAAGCAGCAAACAAGAACATAAAGAAAATCATTCAGAAGATGGTAGTGAGCTACAAGGATTGGCATGAAATGCTGCCACTTGCTCTACATGCCTACAGAACCTCGATACGGACTTCAACTGGGGCAACCCCGTACTCCCTAGTCTATGGGATGGAAGCAGTCTTGCCTGTTGTTAGCACCTGATTTTTGCACCCCAAAAAATGAAGAAAATGAAAATTTCAACTAAAAAGTCAAACCCTGAGGGGGCCAAAATTTGACTTTTTGATCCAAAGAGAATTGGCCATCAAACTTCCTTTCATTGAAAAGAGCAGTTCGACACGGTTCTAACACAACTGAGTTTGCTAGAATCGGGGTCCGGATGAGGAAGTTGTGAGCTGGTCAAACTTTTGGGGGAGCGAAAGTTGACTTTTTGCTCAACCCCAATTCAACTGCCCAATTTGATCCCATTGGATAGTGTGTTCCGAGCTGATTCCAACGACACCAAATTTGCTAAAATCGGACATCAGACAGAGAAGTTATGGGCAGTTGAAATTTCAAAGAAAGCTGCCCATATGGCAAAACAGCAGTAAAAAGCAGAATAGATGAATTAAATAAATAAAAATAATCTTTTAATATTATTTTAATAAGAGAATCTCGTTTCATAATAAAATAATCAAAAAATCGGATAAAAATCTTTAAATAAACCAAATTGAATAAAAGTTTGAAATCCAAACATTTTAAAAACGTGCGGGACCGTATTTGAAGTACGGGCGAGGCATGCCCGTACTTCAACTACGGGCAAGCTTCTAGAAGGGGACGCGTGGCGGGACACGCGTCCCGTACGGAAGAATCTGCGATAATTGCAAATATTCGTTTTTCGCCCGTAATTGAATTACGGGCAAGGCACGCCCGTACTTGAAGTACGGGCAAGGCATGCCCGTAGTTCAAATACGGGCACGAAAATTTTGCCTATAAATAGAGAGGCCACCCCCCTCATTTCAGCAAGCTCTCTCCTCTTGGCCTCTCCCCCCTCTGCCTATGCGATTATCACGACCAACCTCTGCCCAAATTTTGTCTCTCCCAAAACCTAAACCTATTTAATACCCAAATTACCCCTACACTCCTAAATTACCCCAAAACCATGCTCAAATCTCCTTCAATTTGGTCTTGAACCCATCCACCTTAACCAAACTCTTCCCAATTCTTCCCCGCAAAATTTGGAGGACGCGGAAGCGCTGCTCAAATCATCGGAGAACCATAACACCAACCAAACAAACAGTTATATTGTAAGTATGTTCTTACTTTAAATTAAATGAATTTTGATTTTATTTTCTCTTCCTCCCTACTTCTTTTCGTTTTTATGTTATTTCTAACATTGTCTTGAGTGTTGCATGTGATGGGGAATTGCATCTAAAAGTAATTGTTCCTATGCAAGAAAAGAAAAGGTGATAACAAAAGGGTTATCAAAAGGTTTCAAAAATGGAAATTTGATCCCATTTAATCATCATTATGAGAAGGAGATTGAAGTTATTTTTGAACATATGATGTCCCCTGTAAATTCCCCCTTTCCCATCCTTGAATTTGGCTGCAAATAATCAAGAGAAAGTCTTGATGCTTCAAGAAAAACAAAAGGAAGAATGAAAAATGGCCTTTTAGGCCAAATGAAGGAAATGAAGGATTCTGAAGGCCCTGGAATCATCACAGAAGTCATTGGAGTTCCCAAGAAGGTCACGGAACAGATCCAGATTGAAATCGGCAGCAAACGAGCAAACTGAGTTGCGCCCGTAAACTCAGGCCGGTCCAGCCTGGACCGTGTTTACTTCACGGGCAGAAGAGACCGTGGTCAATCCACGGTCAGGTGGGACCGTAGAGAAAACACGGGCGAAATGTAAAAATTGTAATTTCTCGGTCCAATCGGACTTGATCCGGTCTAAGCCGGTTTGAACCACTCCCTTCAACCACTCAGGCTGACTTAAGCCCATCTTTGGACTTTGGGCCTAGATAGGCCCATCAAAATTCCCTTGGGCCCACTTGAGGGCCCACATTTAGACCGGCCCATACCAGGCCCGTTTTCAACAAACGGGCCCCAGGCCAATTGACTTAGGCTAACGGGCCCATTCCAAGCCCACAAGCCCAAACTAGAAGTGTAAATAAATAAAATAATAAAATAACCAAATGGGTTACCCAATAACCCAACTGGGCCCAAGGCCCAACCATGGCAGTCCACGGGTCTTCCAACGGGACCCGGGTCCGACCCACCTCACTTAGATAAATAAAAAAAGATAAAATTAAAATAAAAGGGACCCACACCTTCAGAGGGTCCCACCAGACCAAATAAGTGTGCATGCTGGCTTAGGAATTGGGTGAAAACTAAGTTGACTCAGACCAAGGAGACCCACGGGACCTGTCAATCGACGGGGCGGGCTAGGGTGTCTTCGGGCTTCCCTAGACGTAACCGAGAACTTGCTCAGAACTCTAATAAAGCCGCAGACCAGAATAATTAGGCCCGAATAGGTGCCCCCCTTTGTGTCTGCCTGCACCTCTCAGGCAGTGGCGACTCCAAACTCCAAACCAATCCCGAGGCGAGCATCACTTCTACATGCACCTCGTCGTGCGGCCCGAAACCCGAAAAGGGGGTGCGCACAGCTTGGCGACTCTGCTGGGGACCTCTCAGCCCAATTGGACCTTGGTCAGGAAATGAGTCAACATAGGGGGATATGAGCAGATTTAGGAAGTACTTTTTGTCCAACCTTAGTGAGATATGGAACCCTTGCAATTACGTGATATTGGGGGATCCTGTCAAACGGACATGATAATCGCCTAAGGTAAGTGGTTTTTAACAGGGACCAATGTGACCCGCCCACTTACCTGGGGATCCACCCAGACATCGTATTGCATGTTGTTCTGTACTCTCACTATAAAAGTGACATTAAGGAACCCTTTATCAGCTCATCATCCGAGAATCACCCAAATAGACACAGCACTTTGCCCCACTGCACACACAAGCACTTCACTACACCGTGAATGATCTTTTAACTGCATGGGGTGACATGCACGAGGGGGTCTGCATGAATGATCCGCTTTGAATGATTTGATGAAATACTGCTCTTCTTCACCAAAACCTAGATCTCTTTAGCAGCCACCCTTCTCAAACGATGAACTTACTTTTGGGATGGTATTAGCTCTACGCTCCCGTGGCTTGCCGGGGAAAGCAGGGTAAACCCATCTCCCCAGGTTTCTGGATTCCTTAGCGCCACTGGCTTCATGCTGTGGTACGCGAGGGTCTAGTACTTGGCTCAGACCCTTGTAGGCAAATGTCTCGGGCTGGGTACCCTTTCCCCACCTATTGTTTCTGATAAACCACAGCTTTGTGAATACAGCATGGATATGGATGTGGATGTAAATATCAGAAAATAAAATCAATTTAAAATCCAAGAGTCCATCAGGGGCAGTCCCCCGCTCTTTTGCATTAAATTGAGTGAACCCTAGATCTTGGGCTGCCTCAGCCCTAATTTAGGAAACCAACCAAATTTTGATCAGAGGAGCTACCCCAGATCCATGCATTGAGTCCCGTGAACCGTGGACCTTGACCCATTGAGTCTGAAAGGAGCACTCTGAGTCTAGATCGACCTTTTGAGCAGATGAAAGCCGACAAGGTCAGAAGATCCGGCAGAAATAAGCCAGATCAGAACAGGGGCAAAACCCTAGGTCTAGGAATTCAGCCTACCTGCATTGAAGTAAATTTGTACCCTTCTTCTGGGTTCCCAAAAGCCCTTAAGATGAAATTTTGCAGGTTTTGATTATCATGTAATGTCCGCCTTTGCTGGCAGATTATTAATTCTTTTGGTCTGACACCTGAAAGCGAAGGTAGAAGAAAAAACAGATGAAAGGAGGCTGATCTGGACTCAGATGTGCTTCCATACACAAATATGTCTAGAAGTCGTGCCTCGAGGGGCACCAACCTTTTAGGACTATGCACACACTTTTTAATTATGCAGAATGGTAATGTTGGTTTTAATTTTGTGTACGCATCTTCATGCATCAAGTGCACACACTTCAAGATCATCTGCATAAGCATGCTTGATTAACTCATTTCAAAAAACCAAAAAAAAAAAAAAAAACAAAAACAAAAACAAAAAAAACAAAAAAAATTTCAAAAATTTGAAATACCTCTAAGTGTACATTAAATTTGCCTTAGGGCAAAGAATGGTTTCAATCCCCTGTGCTTAAACCAAGTTTCAATTGGCTATGAAACAGCCCAAAATAAGAAAGTGAAAAAAAAAAAAAAAAAAAAGAGTCAGCCAATTGGGAAATCAACTCTTGTAGTTTCCCAGATCTTGATGGAAATCAATACCTTGTGTTCCTACCATCCTAAACCCTTTATCATTCCTTGGAATTCTTCAAACTGAAATCAACGCTCCGCTTTTCCAAAATCAAAATCAGATCCTGTGGTTTTCGATCCCAGAGATTATTTCCTTACCTCCGAAGTGGCGGTCAACCTCCGAAGTGGCGGTTGAGGGAAATCATTCTCAGAAATATTCTTTCCTTACCTCCGAAGTGGCGGTCAACCTCCGAAGTGGCGGTTGAGGGAAATCATTCTCAGAAATCTTCTTTCCTTACCTCCGAAGTGGCGGTCAACCTCCGAAGTGGCGGTTGAGGGAAATCATTCTCAGAAATCCTCTTTCCTTACCTCCGAAGTGGCGGTCAACCTCCGAAGTGGCGGTTGAGGGAAATCCTTTTCAGAAATCTTCTTTCCTTACCTCCGAAGTGGCGGTCAACCTCCGAAGTGGCGGTTGAGGGAAATCATTCTCAGAAATCCTCTTTCCTTACCTCCGAAGTGGCGGTCAACCTCCGAAGTGGCGGTTGAGGGAAATCCTTTTCAGAAATCTTCTTTCCTTACCTCCGAAGTGGCGGTCAACCTCCGAAGTGGCGGTTGAGGGAAATCATTCTCAGAAATCCTCTTTCCTTACCTCCGAAGTGGCGGTCAACCTCCGAAGTGGCGGTTGAGGGAAATCCTTTTCAGAAATCTTCTTTCCTTACCTCCGAAGTGGCGGTCAACCTCCGAAGTGGCGGTTGAGGGAAATCATTCTCAGAAATCCTCTTTCCTTACCTCCGAAGTGGCGGTCAACCTCCGAAGTGGCGGTTGAGGGAAATCATTTTTAGAAATCTTCTTTCCTTACCTCCGAAGTGGCGGTCAACCTCCGAAGTGGTGGTTGAAGGAAATCGTTTTCAGAAATCTTCTTTCCTTACCTCCGAAGTGGCGGTGAAAAGAAGATTATTCTCAGGGACTCTCCCCTTGTCTCCGAATGGCGGCTAAAAAGAGATCAAATCATCCTCCTTGGTTGTTGAATAAAAGTTTCAAAGCAAAGAAAAAATCAATTAAGTAGAAATCAATCAAATCAAAAAATCATTGGCATGCATCAACATGCATTATATTTTGATGAAATATGAATTCTTTATACTAATTTTTGTCTTTTTGTTCAAAAGGTACCAAGATTGCGTATCGCAGCCCGTACCTCCTACGTTCAAGAAGAAAACTCCAAATGGATCCTGCTGAAGGACTTGAACAAGCAATCCCTCCACCTCCTCAGGAGCAAGAAAAGCTGGAAGATCATCCAGTGATCACAGGAATTAACCAGCAAATGGCTCACATGACGGCCATGATGGCAAACATGATGCAGCAAATGGAAAGGCTGCAAATACCACCTCAGTTTGCACAACCGCAGCAACAGTTGCTAATACCTCCGCAACAGCCGGTACCTCCCCAGGAGCCACGAGTACCGCCACCACAACACTTGGCTCCTCAGCCTTTACCAGTCGTGCCAGAGCAGCCACCGCCTGCTATTCCACAGATGAATTTGCAACCACCAGAACAGCCAGTTCCTCAACCACTACCTGTCCAAGCAGAGCAACAGCTGAGAATTCCAGCAGCCCCTGTCATGCCACAGGAAATGGGGCATGAAATAGAAGATTGGTATCGGGCACAAGAATCGATGCAAGCCGATGTGCAGGCCTTAAAAGAACATATACGAAATGCGAGCCGAAGTTCTGTGCCAAAGGAAGCCTCACTGGACAGATTAGGGTTCTTTCCTGATTTGCAACTTCCACCAAAGTTTAAATGTCCAGATCTCGTAAAATTTGATGGAAGTGGTGATCCACTGTTACATCTCAGAGCGTACTATGGAGACATGTGTCAGTATGCGCATGATGAGAGGATCATGATCCAATTCTTCCAACGCTCACTGACGGGATCAGCACAGAAATGGTTCGCCAGTCTAGACAGGAGCCGAATCAGGACATGGGATGACTTGGCAAGTACTTTCCTTGAGCATTTCAAGTTTAATACTGAGGTCTTGCCCACTCGAATGGAGCTGCAAAAAATGGTCAAGAAAAGCACGGAGTCCATCCGTGAGTATGCTAAGAGGTGGCGAGAGATGGCTGCGATGGTTCAGCCACCCATGTTGGAAAAAGAGATGGTAACCCTATTCATCTCAACATTGGGGCAGCCATATTATACACTGCTGCTGGGGCAGTTTGCTGCGAGTTTCGCGGACCTGGTGGTCGTGGCTGATAGGATAGAAGATGGAGTTAAGTCTGGTAGAGTTACAGGATTTCCTGAGCAGAGAAGAGGCCCTGTTAGTGGGAGAGGTCCGGAAAAGAAGAAAGAGGACGAGAATGTTAACTACGTCCAGCAAAACAGACCTTACCACTTTTCAGCACCTAATAACCAGAACCCTGGACAGGATACACAGGCTGCAAGAAGGCCTAGGTTGACCAGAGAGGAACACCAAGCAAGAATGACCAGAGTGTTCACTCCCCTCCCTTACTCAGTTGCAGAATTGCTGCCAACCTTGTTGAAAAAGGGATATTTGCAGAAAAAGGATCCAACCCACCAGCCGACTAATAGTCGCAATTACAATCCTAATGTGCGCTGCGAATATCACATGGGAGCTCCTGGTCATCATACTAACTATTGCTGGGATTTGAGGCATGATATACAAGATTTGATCGACAATAAGCAAATTTCTGTTGATCCCCCAGCAACAACTCCTCCAGTAGGGGTCCAGACTAATCCTCTTCCAGACCATCAGGCATCTTCTAGCGGGACAAAGTGAGAGGTTAGGTAGGGCTGCAAGATGCAACATCCACTATAACCAGGATAAGTTTGAAATTTACCTTTTTGTTAATCTCTCCTGGTAATTAGTAATTCTGTAAATACTTTTTACTTCCATGCAAACTTTTTGAAAAAATATATACATAAAAATGAGAAAAGAAAAAAAATGTAAGTGATTGGTCGATGATGACATTGTTCTGAGACCATACCCTTTGGTAAGACCATGATCATGGAAAAATGCCATGTAGCTCAAAGGTGTTTTCAGCTGGGTGTAGGATACTGTCCCATGAGAACCTTGACTGAGCCAAAGGCAGTCCTTTCCTGATCTATGATTTGATTTTTCTCCCAAACCCGTCCTTGCACTGGGGCAGAATAACCCTGGAGAGGAAAAAAAAAGAGAGAGAGAGAAAATGTCTAAACCAGCTAAGGGCCGAGGCCGACTTGAGCAATTATGTCTTTGAGAAAGGATGAGAGGCCATCCTTCATTCATCCTGAATTTTAAGAATCGCTAGTCAAACATTTTGAGCCTGATCGTATTATTCAAATACCTATGTTGTGTCTAGCCACCCCACACTGGGGAAAAGCTGAAAAAGAAATAAAAAGGATGAATCTGATTCCTGAATGAATTTGCATGATCCAATCAAGTTGTCACCACTTCTGTAAAAGGATGAAAGGCCATCTTTGCTTTGCATCCCAAAATTTCCCCAAATCATATCCTTAGTCAAACCCTTTGAGCCCAACAATTTTCTTTCTTGACCCACTAAGTCAGATACCCAATATGGTGCTTGAAAAAGAAGAAATGAGGCAAGTATGCAAAAGCTAAGAAAGAGAAAGAAAAGAAAAAGCACACTGGGGCAGGCCAAGCAAATCAAAAAGCAAGAATCGGCCCCCAGGCAAAAGAAAAAATAAAGGAAAAAGCAAAAGGCCTCAAAAAGAAAAGGAAAGAAAGTGAAACAGACAGTGTCAAAGTCCAAGCAATCCAGAAAAGGGTAGTACATGACTCAACCCATTTACAAAATAACTTTGAGCCGTATTCCCTTTCTTTCATAAACTAAAACCACGGCCTTTGTTTCGTCCTATTAGAAAGTCCTTTCTGATTACAGAAGAAGTGACGATCAGATTTTGTGCAAATTTATGATGAAGGAATCTAAAAAGGAAGAATGAGCTTCGGCATGACACAAAGTAAAACCTGAGAATGAAAAGATAAAACTTTGAACCTTATCTCCTTTCATTTCTCAAACTTGTAACCAAGCCAACATTTTGTCCTAATTTCAAGACCTCTCTGATCTGAAGGGCATAATATGCAAAAAGTTGTCCAAAGAACCCTCAAGTTGGGATAGTCACTAACCCCGGGTAGAACTCTCAATTGCCAAGTCCAGAAAAAGGAGAAAATGAGAGAAACCAAAACTTGGGAAATGGGGGACATTACTTGAAATACCTCTCAGCTTTTAAACCCTTGCTGGCCTAAGTCAAGAATTTCATGGGAATACGTGTCGAGCACACTGTCCAAAAACACTTCGAGCTAACAAGGCAAATCACCGTGATCGCTGGTCTTGCCTTTTCTTTTAAAGATCACTTGCTTAAAAAAAAAAAAAAAAAAAACTATTCTGCTGCTTATCTTCTTGATTTCAGATGCCTCAATGCTTTGTGAGATCTTGGCAGGTTATCAAGAAACGCCTTGAAGCTAGAGAAACAAACAAGACTGAAAAAGGCCAAGTAGAAAGCCAAGGCAAGGAGCCTTCATCCCCACAGAGTACCCATACTCAGCAGAAGCTCCTAACCAAATGAAAAAAGCAAAAAGAGAAAAGACGATAGAAGTTCCCACCAATCCCCAATGAAGCCATTCCAAACCAGGGAACCTCTACCTTATCACAAGAGAAGCTGATGGAGGAACTCTTCCCCAAGCTGAGAAGGCCATGCCATGAAGAAAGAGCGGTGAAGTTCTTAAGTTCTCAAGAAGAAAGCAGAATGAAGAAATTCTGGGCAAATTGGCCCTTTTGTAATTTTTGATTTACCACTTTTGTAAATAGAATAGGATAGGTGTGCGAGGTTCTCCGGATGACAGACAGCAGCAAGGCAGCCTCCTCCCGACTCCTTCATTCCTGAACCACCATCATCAACCCTCATCTAGCCTCTAGCCTCTAAGCTCTAAAAAAAAAAAAAAAAAAAAAAAAAAAAAATCCTAAATCTGCTTAAAGATAAAAGAAAGCTACAAGTTGGAAATCACCTAAAAGCTTTAAATGGAACAAACAAGAAGAAAAGAACATTGTTGAGCATCTTGCATCGATGCCGAAACAGGTTGGTGAGCTTAAGTCCAATCCCATCCCTTTTAATCTAAACTAAAATCAAGAAATTGCTCCAAGAAACCTGCGAAGTGTGGGTGAGCAAGCTTCGAGATCCAAGTAGAAACCAATCAGGGGTTGCTCCAAGAAGCCCGCGAAGTGTGGGTGAGCAAGCTCCGAAAAACTTAGTGGAAACCGTTTCGTGTTTCCGCTGCTTTGAAAATCAAGAGGACTTGAGCTCGTTGATCATGTCGACAGAAATGCGAGGTGCAAAAATAAGGTTCTTTTTCTTCTTTGCCGTTCATCCCCAAGGTGACTCCGGCAAAGAGGGGCAGCTGTTAGCACCTGATTTTTGCACCCCAAAAAATGAAGAAAATGAAAATTTCAACTAAAAAGTCAAACCCTGAGGGGGCCAAAATTTGACTTTTTGATCCAAAGAGAATTGGCCATCAAACTTCCTTTCATTGAAAAGAGCAGTTCGACACGGTTCTAACACAACTGAGTTTGCTAGAATCGGGGTCCGGATGAGGAAGTTGTGAGCTGGTCAAACTTTTGGGGGAGCGAAAGTTGACTTTTTGCTCAACCCCAATTCAACTGCCCAATTTGATCCCATTGGATAGTGTGTTCCGAGCTGATTCCAACGACACCAAATTTGCTAAAATCGGACATCAGACAGAGAAGTTATGGGCAGTTGAAATTTCAAAGAAAGCTGCCCATATGGCAAAACAGCAGTAAAAAGCAGAATAGATGAATTAAATAAATAAAAATAATCTTTTAATATTATTTTAATAAGAGAATCTCGTTTCATAATAAAATAATCAAAAAATCGGATAAAAATCTTTAAATAAACCAAATTGAATAAAAGTTTGAAATCCAAACATTTTAAAAACGTGCGGGACCGTATTTGAAGTACGGGCGAGGCATGCCCGTACTTCAACTACGGGCAAGCTTCTAGAAGGGGACGCGTGGCGGGACACGCGTCCCGTACGGAAGAATCTGCGATAATTGCAAATATTCGTTTTTCGCCCGTAATTGAATTACGGGCAAGGCACGCCCGTACTTGAAGTACGGGCAAGGCATGCCCGTAGTTCAAATACGGGCACGAAAATTTTGCCTATAAATAGAGAGGCCACCCCCCTCATTTCAGCAAGCTCTCTCCTCTTGGCCTCTCCCCCCTCTGCCTATGCGATTATCACGACCAACCTCTGCCCAAATTTTGTCTCTCCCAAAACCTAAACCTATTTAATACCCAAATTACCCCTACACTCCTAAATTACCCCAAAACCATGCTCAAATCTCCTTCAATTTGGTCTTGAACCCATCCACCTTAACCAAACTCTTCCCAATTCTTCCCCGCAAAATTTGGAGGACGCGGAAGCGCTGCTCAAATCATCGGAGAACCATAACACCAACCAAACAAACAGTTATATTGTAAGTATGTTCTTACTTTAAATTAAATGAATTTTGATTTTATTTTCTCTTCCTCCCTACTTCTTTTCGTTTTTATGTTATTTCTAACATTGTCTTGAGTGTTGCATGTGATGGGGAATTGCATCTAAAAGTAATTGTTCCTATGCAAGAAAAGAAAAGGTGATAACAAAAGGGTTATCAAAAGGTTTCAAAAATGGAAATTTGATCCCATTTAATCATCATTATGAGAAGGAGATTGAAGTTATTTTTGAACATATGATGTCCCCTGTAAATTCCCCCTTTCCCATCCTTGAATTTGGCTGCAAATAATCAAGAGAAAGTCTTGATGCTTCAAGAAAAACAAAAGGAAGAATGAAAAATGGCCTTTTAGGCCAAATGAAGGAAATGAAGGATTCTGAAGGCCCTGGAATCATCACAGAAGTCATTGGAGTTCCCAAGAAGGTCACGGAACAGATCCAGATTGAAATCGGCAGCAAACGAGCAAACTGAGTTGCGCCCGTAAACTCAGGCCGGTCCAGCCTGGACCGTGTTTACTTCACGGGCAGAAGAGACCGTGGTCAATCCACGGTCAGGTGGGACCGTAGAGAAAACACGGGCGAAATGTAAAAATTGTAATTTCTCGGTCCAATCGGACTTGATCCGGTCTAAGCCGGTTTGAACCACTCCCTTCAACCACTCAGGCTGACTTAAGCCCATCTTTGGACTTTGGGCCTAGATAGGCCCATCAAAATTCCCTTGGGCCCACTTGAGGGCCCACATTTAGACCGGCCCATACCAGGCCCGTTTTCAACAAACGGGCCCCAGGCCAATTGACTTAGGCTAACGGGCCCATTCCAAGCCCACAAGCCCAAACTAGAAGTGTAAATAAATAAAATAATAAAATAACCAAATGGGTTACCCAATAACCCAACTGGGCCCAAGGCCCAACCATGGCAGTCCACGGGTCTTCCAACGGGACCCGGGTCCGACCCACCTCACTTAGATAAATAAAAAAAGATAAAATTAAAATAAAAGGGACCCACACCTTCAGAGGGTCCCACCAGACCAAATAAGTGTGCATGCTGGCTTAGGAATTGGGTGAAAACTAAGTTGACTCAGACCAAGGAGACCCACGGGACCTGTCAATCGACGGGGCGGGCTAGGGTGTCTTCGGGCTTCCCTAGACGTAACCGAGAACTTGCTCAGAACTCTAATAAAGCCGCAGACCAGAATAATTAGGCCCGAATAGGTGCCCCCCTTTGTGTCTGCCTGCACCTCTCAGGCAGTGGCGACTCCAAACTCCAAACCAATCCCGAGGCGAGCATCACTTCTACATGCACCTCGTCGTGCGGCCCGAAACCCGAAAAGGGGGTGCGCACACCCGTGGAAGTAGAGATCCCCTCACTCCGAGTGCTCATGGAAGCAGAACTAGAAGAAGCCGAATGGGTCCAATCAAGACATGATCAACTTAACCTGATAGAAGAAAAGCGGTTGAAAGCGCTTTGCCATGGACAGTTGTACCAGAAGAGAATGGCCCGGGCTTACAATAAGAAAGTGAGGCCCAGAACTTTCCAAGAGGGAAACTTAGTGCTAAAGAAAATTCTACCATTTTTGGAAGACCCCCGTGGTAAGTTCAAGCCCAATTGGGAGGGCCCATATGTCGTCAAGAAAGTCCTATCAAGGGGAGCACTCATCTTAACAGAAATGGATGGGTCAGATTTTCCTGAGCCCATTAACTCTGATGCGGTAAAAAGGTATTTCCCTTGAGTGAATATTTCTAGGAAATGATCCGAGGCCATTTTTCTTTATTTCCTTCAAAAATTTTAATCCCTAGTCTAGCCAAGTTGAGCCGGTTCGTTTCTTTGATAAACCCAAACCGGATTTACAGTCTTAAATTGGGGCAAAACAAATTGGGGCAAAGTAAGGAAAGAAAAAGAAAAAGAAAGGAAAAGCAATGAAAATGGCAAATGAAAGCCAAGTGTGAAAAAAGATGCAAAAAATGCAAGTTGGGGAAAAATGGGTAAATTTATCATGACTGTAAATCCGGTTGACCTATCTCCGCACTTGAAAAATTTTGGGCCTTTAATACCCTTTCTTTCATAAACTGAGCCTAGCCTTTGTTTCGTCCTATTTTTAAGCCCTCGGTGATCTTAGCTTGTTCATTCAAATATCAGAGTAAGATGGGTGATGACGGAATTCAAAAGCCGGCCCTAGTGAAAACCGTAACTGGCGCTAGGGGCAATATTGGCAAAAAGGCAAAAAGAAAAAAAAATATAAGAAAAATGAAAGAAAATCAGAGGTTGAGTTGATCATGGGGATCTGAGCCTTAAGCAAAGTTGGCATGAGCAGAATGGGGCAGTTTTGGCAGTTGGGGATGACTCTAAAGGTCCTAAGATGGACGGTTCTGATCCCTCAGTATTTTGTGGACTACCCTTTTCATTATTTAACCTGGTTTTAATTCCTTTGATTATAGGTGATTAAGTGCATGGACCAAATTTCAAAAAAAAAAATATAAAAATATAAAAATAAAAAATTATACTTTGGCCAGTGATGAGAAATCAAATACTTTTCATAAAACCTTTGTTTTTACAAGCATCTGAGCATTCTGAGGCCAATAATATAAAAATTTTATTTTGAATTAAATCCTTTGTATTTCCACTATTGGAGTTCAATTTTGTACAAAGGTATGAAAAATGTGCAGGAAATAAAGCTAATCTCTATCTCCTAGCCGCTCCTCAAGCTCCCGAATCCGAGCTGCCTGAGCTGCAATGACTCCTGAAGCCCCCTCTGCAGCGGGATCACTCAGGAAGGAAATGACCTCATCTGAAAGGGCTTGCTTAATCCGCATACTCCTAAGGCTGGCCAAAGTATCCTGGTACTTCTGCCGGATCATACGGACCTCAAAGCAACGAGCCTGCCTCTGCTCCTCCAGCTTCTCTTCCACGGCAATACGGCGTGAGATCTGCTCCTCAAGCTGCCTCTCCAGATAAGCGCCTTGTATCCTGAGCTCTTGGGCCTCCCGTACCCATATCTGCTGAAGCCGCTTATGAGAAGCCCGCTCAGACTCTAGAATGTCCTCATAGGTGGGAGCCAAGACTACAGGAGGATCTTCGGGTACCGGGGCCTGGGTCTGTATCTGTTCCTGGATCCAGAAGAGATAATCCTTTACATGGGCTTCTGAGAAGACTGGACCATGCATAAAGCGGACATAGGACCACTCCTTCATCAACCAGGCATTCAGCTTCATAGAAAGGGGCCCAAGACGATCCTCATATCCACATGGGATGATAATCCCCTGGGTTGCACGGAACTGACGAAGGACCTGCAGAGGAAGATAAAGCACTGCATGCCTCAGGCCAGCCAGAATCAGAAAGTTGCGGTCTCGGAAGCTAATCACTGTCTCCGCATTAGGCTGATAAGTACCAGGCCATCTCACCTGGTCATCCTGAAGCGAGCCCAAGAAAGTGAACCAGCCCTGTTTACCCCCTGGAATATCGGGGCACCCCCTGTTGCTCATCAAGAGAGGGACTTTTAGACTCGGGAAGAAGTGTCGATTAATCTCTTCAATCTGGCTCAAATGATCAAGTAACCAAAGCTGCAAAGGAGAAGGGATATTTCAGTATATTGTAATAAAAAAAAAAAAAAAAGAGAGAAAAAAAGCAAAAAAAAAAAGAGAGAAAAGAATAGGAAAAAGAAAAAAAAAGAAAAGAAAAAAATAGAAAAAAAAAGAAAAAAGAAAAGAAAAAAAGAGAAGAAGAAGAAAAGGAAAAAAAGAAAAAAGCAAACTTGTGCTATAATTCTTACTATTTTCTCAAAATCCTATTTTTGTCTTGAAATCCACCTCACAGCCACGAGAGCTCTGTGGAATTTAGGAGAACTTTGGGAAATGTGCCTGGTCAAAAGGATGATATCCACTCAATTTTCAACTTGGTTTGATAAAAAATCAGTTTTTCAAAAATCCTATTTTTGGGCTTAAAATCCACTTCACAGCCACAAAGGGCTCAGTGGAATTTAAGAACTCTTGGAGAGATGCCCCCCTTAAAGTGAGGGCTTTTTGGCAAATCTCCACTCAAAAATGGTTTTCTACAGAAATTGAATTAAACCGAGCAAATCATGCTCAAGGAAATGCAATTTGGGCTTGTCTACTCTTTGCAGCTCACTGCTTCGCAGCTCCCACAAAGAGGGGCAGTTGTAGACACCCCAAATTGCACAAACAATCATCAAAAATCATTATCTCCTGGAAAGCCAGCACAGAATTTGAAGAAAATAAATTTTTGCCTGTATCCGGATATAAGTGCTCCTCCTCGTATCCGGATAGTCATACCGGATACGTGTGAGCCTTAGCGTATCCGGTACCATGTACCGGATACCTTAAAGCCCTTTGTTATCCGGTCTGATATACCGGATACCTTAAGTTTGCTCAAAATTAGGGTTTTCCGAGAGCTTTTCACTTTTACCATCATGTCCCTCATTAAATGAGGGGAAATCGCAGAAATAACCTTAGGGTTTAGGTTGGAGGGGTTCTAGACATTAAGTTGTGTCTACCAATGACCTTAGCCCTTGCCTATAAATAGGAGCCTCCTCCTTGAGCAAATGGCACACAACTCTTGTTTTGAATTCTCGCAAAGAAGAACTCCAAGAGAAGAAGAAAACCGCTGTGGAATCGCCTCCAGTACTCAGGTAAGCCTCAACTTTTCTTTTTATTTTCTGTCTTTACATTCCTAGATCTAGATCTCTTCTTCTACCTTTCTGTAGTGTAAAGCCTTGTTTGTATGTGTGGAAATCCTTCCCCGGCTCAAAGTATCTCAAGACTCCCCTAGCCGTAAAACGTGAAGGCGGATCTAGGAGAAACGAGACTGGGGATTGACCCTAGCGCTAGAACCCATGTAGCGTAAGGCTTTTGAATGTTTGAAAACCGTTCCATATTCAAAGTACCCTTGATTATCTTAAAGAGAACAAAGGGAAACGATAATGGAACGGAACCCTAGGCTATGCTAGAACCTATTTTATTGAATCTATATGCATGTGTATGGATCTTGCTAGGTTTTTTTCACTTTTGCACACATATCACTATTTTGGCGGGATAGGCTCATATTTGGGGTTTATTGCATTTATTGTGATAAATCTCAAATAAATGGCCTCAATCAATTCTGGAATGCCTTTCGGATGATTTTGAAGTATTTGTGTTCATCTTACACGAATTTCATTTTTTATCAATTTTCGGATTTGGTTTTTACTCAAAAATGGCTTAGCTTGACAGCACCTGTACCCTTACTTCGGACGTCCGTAACTTCATCATCCGGATGAATTTTGGGGCGATTCTAGAACCATGGGAAAGGTGAGGCTGTCTAGTTTATTTCCACCAAATTTCATGAATTTCTATCTAGCCGATTTTTGACACCTCTCTGTCGAAGTTGAATGACCAGTTCAGGTCCAAGTACAGAACTTGTCACTTCAACAGACCGCCATGTGTTCGTTTTAAGTCCGATTCGAGCGGTTTTTATTTTTGAGTACTCCTTTTTGAGTCTATTTTCAAATCCAGTTGGTTTCATAATTTTTGGATTCCATTTGAATCATTGGTAGCCGATTTACTCAGAACTGCTCATTTGCATTTTTCTGGGTAAATCTGTGATCTTCGGGGCCTGTTCGGGAGATCACCCAAGGCACACCCGAAGGGATTTTTGTATGAGGCTAGTTTCTGTTGAAAGATGGCCATACAGACTTCAATCACACCAAATTTCACGGATTTCTATGTAGTGGATTTTTCTAGACAATCTTCCAAAGTTGCCCACTTACCACTTTTAAAAATCCCCAACAGCAACTTCAAAGGAGCATAACTCCTAGATTTTGCATCGGAATGAAGTGAAATTTTGCATGAGACTCTTGTTTACCCTAATCTTTCAAATGGATTTGGTTTGGGTCAATTTAGAATCGGATTTGAATGATTTCAAGACAAATGGTATACTTTTTACCAAATTTTCCGAATTTGATTTAACTTGGTTTTGAGCAATTTGTGCTTTGATTTCCATCTTTTGAGATATTCCAGAAATGATATTGACATAAGAGAGGATCTAAAATCCATTTAGATCCTCATGTGAAAATATCATACATTAGTCCTTTTTCAAGGTTTTCTATGATTTTAGCAAGCTTTCTATTTTTTTGCATGAACATACACTTGGCAACCACTTCGTGTGGATGAATGGGGGTGCCTAACACCTTCCCCCGTTCATAATCTAATCCCCTTACCCATCTCTGGATTTGATTTTCAAGTAGGGTTATTTTTATCCTAGAATGTTTCTTTTGGCTATTTTTGCCTACTTTTGAACTCTTTGGTGTCCATTCTCACCCCAAAATCATGAATGGTGGCGACTCTCCCAATTTTTGCGTTGAGCCCGTGTGTTGACGGAGGGATGATCACTCCGGTGATTTTTTCCCATGTCTCACACCGACAGATAATGTCGGATACAAAGAGAATTGCTTGTATCCGATCTGAGTTGTCAGATACAAGGTTTTTGCTCAAAATTAGGGTTTTCCGAGATTTTTCACTTTTTACCATCATATCCTTCATTAAAGGAGTGGAAATCTCGGAAATAGTCTTAGGGTTTAGGTTGGTGGACTCTAGACATCATTTTGTGTCTAGCATCATGCAAACCCTAGCCCTAGCCTTTGCCTATAAATAGGAGGCCCTTCTTTAAGCAAATGGCCAAGAAGTTGGAGATTGAAGAGCTCCGAGTGAAGAAGGGAACCGCTGCCGCATTGCTTCCAGAAGCCCAAGTAAGCCTCAAACCTCTCTTTATTTTTCTGTTCTTACATTTTAGGATTAGTTCTTTTCTTCTACCTTTCTGTAGAATAAGGCCTATTCTTTGTGTATGCAAACCCTTCATCTACTCAAAGTACCTCAAGACTCCCTCTAGCCGTAAAACGTGAAGGCGGGATCTCCTTAGTGTTAGAACCCTATTGAAAAGCCTTTTGATTCTATGAAAACCGTTTCATATTCAAAGTATCCCAAGATTATCTCAAAGAACCGTTAAACGGGGAGAGAGAACTAAGGGAAACAAGAATGGAACGGAACCCTGGCTGTTTTAGAACCCCATTTGATTGAGATGAATGCATGCTATATGTTGTTATGGTGTTGAAGGGTGGGTTTTTACACATACACACATAGCACCCGTTTTTGTCGGAATCGGCTTATATTCCGGATCTATTGCATTCATTGTGATAGATCTGAAATAAATAGCCCTAAGCAATTCTGGAATATATTTCAATGATTTTTGAATTGATTTCAATCAAGTTTATCTTGAGTATTGAAGACCTCTTGGTCTAACCTCTCGATTTTGGGCATTTTTGCTCACTTTTGGGGTTCTTGGCATATTCTTTCCGATCGGAGAGAACGGTGAGCCAAGATTGTGCCCTATTTCTTCCTAGAGGTTCTCCAACACTTTTTCAAGTGGTTTTGGTTTACATTGCATGGATCACACACACCTTGTCACTGTTTTGAGTTGATTTTCTTTAAAAAGGCTGAAACTGGACAGCAGCTGTACCCCAACTTCGGACACTTGTAACTTCATCGTCCGGATGAATTTTAGAGTGATTCCAAAGCCAGGGGAAAGGTGAGTTTGTCTAGTTTATGCATGTAAAATTTTATAAATTTTATGAAGTAGATTTTTGACGCCACTCAGTCGAAGTTGATAGGTCAGTTCAGGATAGATTCCGGAACCTGTCACTTCGATTGAGCGCCATGTGTTCGCTTTAAGTCCGATTCAAGTGATTTTTGTTTCTGTGTTTTCCTTTGGAAGTTTAATTTCAAATCCAGTTAGTTTCATAATTGTTTGACTCCATTTGTGTCGTGGGTAATAGATTTACTCAGAACTGCTTAACAGCACTTTTCTGGGTTAATCTGTGATTCTCGCGGCCTGTTCGTGAGGTCACCCAAAGCACACCTGAATGAATTTTTGTATGAGGCTAGTTTCATTTGAAAGATGGCTCTATATAATTAATTCATGCCAAATTTCATGGATTTATATAGAGCCGATTTTTCTAAATGATTTTCCAAACTTGCCCACTTGTCACTTTTAACTATCTCCAGCAGCAGATTTCAAAGGAGAATAACTCCTAGGATTTTAACTGGAATTGATTGAAAATTTGCATGAGTCTTCTATTTATCATAATCTTTCAAATGGATTTAGTTTCATTCAATTTAAATTAGATTTGAATGATTTCAAGACAAATGGCTCTATCTTTTATTGAATTTTCCGGATTTGACTCAACTTGGTTTTGTGCAATTTTTGCTTTGATTTCCATCTATTGGTGATATTCCATAAGTGATATTGACATAAAAGAGGATCTGGAATTCATTTGGATTTCTCATGTGAAGGTATCACACATTTGTTTAATCTTTTTTCAAGGTTTTTGATCATTTTAGTAAGCTTTCTCATTTTTTTGCATGAACAACACTTGGCAACCACCTTGTGTGGGTGAATGGAGGTGCTTAACACCTTCCCCCGTTCATATTCTAATCCCCTTACCCATCTCTAGATTTGATTCTCAAGTAGAGTTATTTTTACTCTAGATTTGTCTTTTTGCTTATTTTAAATCTTTTGGTGTCCATTCACACCCAAAAACTGAATGGTGGCGACTCTCCCATTTTCGTTGAGCCCGTGTGTTGATGGAGGAGAATCATCTAGGTGATTTTTCCATGTCTCACAGAGACGGGAGTTTGGTGTAGTGAGATTCGAGAGAGAAATTAATTTAGGTGGGGGTGGGGACAAATAAAAATTACAGGGGGGGGCAAATAAAAATTTTAGGGGGGGCAAATAAGATATTTGATATAAAAAAAATTTTTTTTTTATTAAAACTCCAAAAATTTGGGGGGGGGGGGGGGGGGGGGGGGAGGGGGCGCGGGGCAATTGCCCCCCTACACCCACGTGGTTCCGCCACTGATGATAACCAAACCTCCCAACATGCTCAAAAACACCTCCTAACACAAGAATCCATCCCAAATCCTCATGAACATGAATCTAACATATAAAATATCATTCAATATACCCATCTCAAACCCTAACCAGAAATATAATCAATAGAGGTTGCAAATCTATGGCAAATCAATAGAAAACTAAACAAGATAGTTAGATAAACCAAACCCTACGAATTTTAGAAGCAGCAAGTGATTTTCCAGTTTATCAAAACCCTAGGAGAGAGAGATACGAAAATCCAATAAATTCATTTTAGTTTAAAGGGTTTGCTACTTACTTGTTTAATGGAGAAGCAAAACTTCTCTTCAAGCTTTCCTCTTCTTCAAGCCTTCAAGTAAGCTCCCACTCTTTTTCTCTTGTTCTATATGTCCAAGACAAAGAAAGGGGTTTTTAAGACACTAGATATTTAGTTAGGGCACCCCTTTTTATATGCCCAATTTTTGTTTATCAAAGTTTCCCTTCAGTAAGCCTTGTATTCTCACTAAACCCTTGGGTGTACCTAAGGGTTATCAAGGGGGTACCTAAGTGTAACAAGGAGGGGTACCTTAGTGTTAAGTGGGGGTACTTTGGTGTTTCAAGGGGTTTGCCCTAGCCATTCTAAGGAGTGAACTTGAGATAAGCTTAGGGGGTGTACCCTAGTCATATTGAGGAGGGGTACTTAGCCATAGAAGGGATATACCTTAGTTAGATGAGGGGGTACCTTTAAGTAATACAAGGAGGGTGTACCGTAGGTAATATAAGGGGTGTACCTTAGTAATATAAGAGGATACTCTAGTTATACAAAGGGGGTACCCTAGCTGTATAAGGGGGGTGTACCTTAGATAAAACAAGAGGTACTTTAAGTAAAACAGTGGGGTACCTTAGGTATTCAAGTAGGGTACGTTAAGCAAAACAAAGGGGTACCTTTAGGTAATACAAGAGTACCTTGGGCAAACACATGGGGTACTTTAGGTAAATCAAGGGGGTACTTTAGGTATTCAAGTGGGGTACCATAGGCAATATGAGTGAGGTACCTTAGGCAATATAAGAGGGTACCTTAGGTATAATTATGGGGTACTTTAGGTATTCAAATGGGGTACCTTAGGCAAAACAATGGGGTACTTTAGGTATTTAAGTGGGATACCTTAGGTAAAATGAAGGGGTACCTTTAGGTAATATAAGGAGTACCTTAAGTAAATCAAAGGGGTACTTTAGGCAAACACAGGGGATACCTTAGGTGTACTTGAGTGGTACTTTGGGTAACACTTGGATGTACTTTGAGTAATATATGGGGGTACTTCGGGTAATACATGGGTGTACCCTAGGCATATTTGGGTGGCACCTTGGGTAATACTTTAGTGTACTCTAGGTATATTTGGGTGGTACCTTGAGTAGTACATAGATGTACTTTGGGTATACAATGGGAGTACCTTGGGTAATACAAGAGGTACTTTAGGGGTATTTGGGAGGATACCTTGAGTAATGTATAGGTGTACTTCTAGTGTTAATCGGGAGGGTATCTGGGGTATACTTTGGGCTACCCTGGATATACTTTGAAGGTACTTTAGGTACACTTCACTCTAATTTTTCAGAATTTGATTTCCAATTCATTAGATCTAATTGGAGGATACCTTAGCTAATTGTAATTAAGACATAGCATTAACTTAGCTTCCCTTAATAACTTCAATAAAGTTCAATTTGATTTCCCTAAATCCTTAACTATAATCAATATTTACCCCATCTTCATAACACAAATACTTTATTAGTCTAATAATCACACTTTAGATAATTAAGCTTAATAATTAAGGTATAATTCGGGACGAGGTTTTACATTACAACTTGTGTGTACTCGGATTATTGAGGAGTTAAGAAACTAATAAGAAAAAACAAAATTGTTTCATTTATTCACAAGAAACAATTTTGGTCAAGAAATTGGAGCTTCAAGCATTAGAGGGTTCGTCCTAAATATCAAGGGCAAGGTGAATCTATACTTTCCAAGTTTTTTTTTTCTTTTAAAAATCTTGTAAATATTTTTATTTTAAATGACTATGTGATGCCTGATTAAAAAAAACCACTATTTGATGCTCCATGTGGAAGCACCAATTTCCGCAATAGGAGCCAATATAGGCCAAAATTACAGACGATTCTATAAATCCCAAATGAACTATTTATTTTTAACTCTACTAGCAATGGTGAATGTGCATTGCACGTTGCAAATGAAAAAAAAAATGTGTAGACTATGGCAAGGATTTTATGAATTTTTTCTTTTAGAAAAGGTATATTTGGACTTAGAATTCCTATTTCTTTAGAATTTTATTAGTAAAAATTTCTAAGCAAAAACCTCTGTAATTAGAATTTTATTAGAATTTTACTACTAAAATAATCCTATACATTATTAAATAATAAATTAAATGAATTTTACTAATTAGATTTTTTTGCTTATTAATTAATAATTTAAATAATATCTATTGATAAATATAGAGTTTCAATAATAAGAACTCCTATTTTCTTAGGATTTTATTACTAAGACATTATGGAAAATAAACAACTCGAGATTCCTATTTTTGTCATCAATTAATAATTTCAATAATCTATTATTAATAAATACGGATATGGATTTTCAATAATTAGAATCCTATATTCTTAGGATTTTGTTAAAACAAATGCTAAGCAAAATAAAAACATCATTATGCTAATTAAATCGCTCATTAATAAAAACAATACCTAATGTAACGGAAATTAAACTTCATAGTTTACTCTTATTAATTCAATATTTTTTCATAATTTTTATTTTAATTAAGATTTTATTTTTATAATAGTTTAATTACGATAATCTTATTTTGAATTTGTTAGATAATCTTGTTTTGATTATTAAATTAGGATATTGATATTAGCCATATATACTCTTCTTTATAAGACATTCAATAATTGTCAAAACTATTTTAGTTTAATATTGGTTTAACTAAATAAACTTATTTTGATTTTATTTTAATATTGTTTTAGTTAAGGTAATCTATTTTTGAGTTTATTAATTAATAATTTAACAATCTCTTGTTAATTAGATTTTTTTTTTGTTATTAACCAATAATTTCAATAATCTCTTATTAATAAATGTGGATTTTCAACTATTATAATTCCAATTCTATTATGATTTTATTAGTGAAAAACTCTAAGCAAAATAAAAACTCTAAATTCCTTTTTTTTCATGTTCTTTTTTATCTTATCAAATTATAGTTAGGATAACTATTGGAGAAGAAGTCTAGACGGCAAAAATATTTTATTTTATAAAATTCATATATCTTTGATTTTAATTATTAGTAAAAAATCATTTTTAAAAAATAAAATTTATAAAGTAGTGTGAGATTGTTTTAGTAGATTACGATTCTTATTAATCAGAAATATGTCTTTAATTAGGATGATAATCATGATTCTTATCAATTAGAAATATATAATTAATTAAGATAATAATCATAAGAGGATCCTTATCAATTAGAGATATATACTAAAATCCTATTGATTCCTATAAATTTGAGATATATCTTTATTCATGATTTAATGGTCCTAATAATCATATTTCGATTCTTATCAATTAGAAATATCTTTAATTAGGAGTATGAAATCCTAATAATCATATCATGATGCTTTCGATTATTAGGATTCTTTTAATTAGATTATTAAATATCTTTAAAGTATATTTATTATTGAATATACTTTAAGGATACTTTAATAATCAATATACCCAGGCCTAATAATGTAATAATCAATATATCATATTTTGATTCTTACTAATTAGAAATATACGTTCATCACGAATCTAAAAACTATAATAATCATGTTAGGATTCTTTTAGTTTGAAATGTATCTAATCACTCTTACCACTTATATTTGTTTTTTCATAACGTTTTTTTTCCAATTAGGCTTGTATTTTGATGTTTGCGTAATTACAATAATCAAAATTTGATTTTTTTAGATAATCTAATTTTGATCATTAAATTAGGATATTTTAATAGTCCAGTAATATCAAAATATTACGTTAATAAATAAGAATAATTATTTATTCCCAGTTTTTTTTTATTTTTTTTAATAATTGTATTTTGATTTTGTTAAAAATCTTTTCATGTAGATAAGTATTAGAGAAGGAAAATATAATTTAGTTTTATATTTTTAGTAAAAAATATAAAACTAAATCTACACGCCTAATTAATAGTGGACAAAAAGTCTACACGCCTAGTTAATTATGTATATACATGAAGACAACTCATATTTTATTCTTAAAAATTAAGTAGATAAGTATTTAAGAAGATAACAATAAATATTGAGGATATTTAATTCGCGTTTTGCTAATTGTTGGAGAAGAGTTGTAATGTAATAGGAAGAGTTGTAATGTAATAGGATTTTAAATATGTCGAATTAAAGATTATAGGAAAGAACATTTTAGGTATATGAAAATTGAAAACACTTAAGGTAGTTCTTGCTTTTTATAGTAGTATAAATATTGCGTTTTAGCATCTGGGTTTTCCTCAAATCGCGCACGAATCTTTTTATTTATTTATTTATTTTTAGTGGGAATGGTGTTCTATATGATATCAGGACTCCGTTCAAAACACGAGGGTTTCGCGAAAAGGGGGTTTTGCAACAGGCGATTAGGGTTTTGTGATCAGGGGCGCGATCGGAAAGATCCGACTTTCGCGAGAGAAGAAGGAGACAAATCCTGCTATATCTTGCTATCAAGTTTTCTGGAGGATTGAGTCAAGTGGCATCTTCACCTGACTGCATTGTTTAGATGGAACTCCCCGCCGAGGCCGACGACGACGAGGATGAGGCAGATGCTGACAATGGAGACGGTCGGCAACGGACTGGTCTTGGATGGACCGGTAGCTTTTGTTGGCCTAAAGTCTGTCCTCTGCCTCTGCGCTTCGTCTCCGTTGATCGCTGCTTTTGGATGTGTGGGGTTTTGTTCATGTTGAATATCTGTTAGATTATCGTGTCTTGTTAATAGGTGTTATCTGGTTTGGCCGTCTCTCGGCTCCACTCAAGGCCGATAGACTTATTTTGTCTGTGTTTGTGATAGTCGAAGATAGGTATCAGGGTGCTTCCATGACAATATGCTGGTATTTGCACCTCTCTTCATTAAGGATCAATATCCTGATCCTTCCCTATTCCGTTGCAACTCTATTCCCTTTGTGGACTCCCAAAATCTGCCAGGTAGTGGGCCCTTGTTCAGGCACTTCTGATGGTTATCCATCAGGTCGTTTGGCTTTCGCCGTATGCCTGAAATTTCCTTTGTTCGGTGCAAATACTATCTCTTTGTCTAATAACTATAAGATACATATATTACGACACAGGATTGCAATATCATTGATATTCCTTTCTAGTTCTCCTCAATTTTGATCTTCTTTTGTTGGTTAACCATATGCAAATCATCAAAGTGTTCCATGTGCCTTTTTGAAGTGCTCACTTGTGTAATAGCAATTCGTACTAGATATGTCTTATAACAAAGCATGAAAATTAAAAGGGCTTTTTGTATTCATGTCCTTACATTATACTATATTTGCATCTATATCCTATTGTTTTTAATATTTGCATTTATACCCCTCCAATTTGTATAATCGTTACAATCGTATCCTTGTTGTTAAAATCCATTAAGTTTTGTTGTTTATTTTTATTAAATGACTAAAATAATCTTCTATAAGATAATAAAAAATATTAAATAAATGGGTCTACATGGAATTCCAAATGAAAAGTTATTAATCGAGTTAATTAATATCAATGAATTAAAGCTTATATGCAATAACTATAATAATATAAGGTCTTACATAAATTTATAAGATAATATAGGAGGGTAAATGCAAAAATATTTTTATTTTATAGAGGGTTAATTTAGTCATTTAATAAAAATAAACAACAAAAGTTAATGAAATTTGACATGAGGGTACATCCATAACAATTATGTTGAATAAAGAGGTATAAATAAAAATACTAAAAATAAGAGGATATAGATGCAAATATAGCATAATATAGGGGTATTAATGCAAAAAGCCCAAATTAAAAAATAAAAAATAATTTCTTAAAGAAAGAGAGGGAGAGCCATACTCGATGTAATGATTTTAAGGATTATTTTCCTCCCAAAATTTTTTTTTACCAAAATTGCAACAAAAAAAAAGCTACATGAAACGGATGCTTCCTAATCATCCAGTTCTCTTAGGTGTTTTTTTTTATTTTTATATATCTAAAATACCATTTTCTAGAATATTTGATTTCAAAAATAACGTATTCTTTTATTATGGCTGTTGGCCCTCGAGTCTAATGAAACCTTAATTATTCTATTGTTATGGAATCACTGCATTAATTTTTCTCATTGACAAGACACTCAATATAAGCATATGTATTAGAAGTCTTGGTTCATATAGAGAAAGAGGTCCATACAGAAGATTTTTTGTGGAAATCCTAAAAAAGAGCTTAATTCTACAAAGGGGGCACCTACAACATGTCAAAAATCTGAAGTGCCAACAAAATGAATAACTAGAGAGCAAAATAATGAATAAGCATGCACAATCAGAAGTCCAGTGACAAGGTTATCCAAATTATCAAATCAATGCAAATTTCTTACTATGGTCAATCATACGGTACCTCTTGCCCAAGTCCCTTGAGTAATCTTGCATGTTATTTCTCAAACCTACTTCTATTCACATTATGCCATCAATTTTATCTTATATTGCGAGTAACAAATCTTACGCCAAAATAATCATTGCCAAATTCATCACAAAAATTTCACCATAGTCCATCAGATTAACATTATGAACCCCCAATATATGCAGTATTGTTCAAAAGAACCAATTCAGCAAAAAGTCTCAACAGTGCATCTAAAAGGTTCAAACTGCAGTTAATTTAGATATCCATGTAAGAAATTCAAAAGCGACTGAAGAGTCAGACATCCTCAGCATCCTCAACCTCACATCTGACAACCGTATTCATTCCATGGAGGAGACGCAATAAATTCATCAAGGAACCAAGGAGACGCAAACTCGATCACTCAACAGTACTGCTCTTTCGATTGAGCCAACTCCATCGAATCCGAACCTACATTTCTTTCCCTTTCCTTGTGAAATTCAACCAAAGCTTTCAAGCAGTGGAGAAAGCAGAAAGCGTCGTGACGTGAAAGCCAACCAAAGGCGTGAAGCTCTAAAACCCGACGGAGCAGTAAAAACGAACTGAAACTTGAAAAATGTCGACTAATTTTTTGTTGATCGCTGACTTCTTCATGAAGTCCATGAAATCGCGTGCTGTAAAGTTCCCCCACTTTGTCCTATGTGATCGAAACGGCAAAAACCCTAAACAATGAAAGCTGAAGAAATCTTCTAGATCTGTGATAATAGAGAGAATTTCAAAAAGAAATGACGAATCAACAGGGTTCAACGTTCAACCGCAGACCCCATGAAGAAGGCGAAGAGAGGGAGACGAGTCACACGACGCAACCGTTGAAGTGTGTTAGGTATATTTAAAGGCAAAATTGGTTTTTAGTGATACTTTCTCAAATATAATTCAGATTTAGTCGGCTAATTCTTGAAAATTGAGAATTTGTGATACTTTATTCATATAATTTTAGTGTAATTTTACTATTTATGAAGAATTTCTTCCAAAATTTCCCTCAAAAAGACTTACAAACCCATTTGTACCTAAATGATTGAAAAGGTTTTCAAAGTTTTTTGAGGGCATTGTTGGAAGAAAGTATTTATGAACAGTAAAATGACATTGAATTTTAATTATTTAAAAAAGTATCACTAATTCTCAATTTTCAAGAATTAGCCGAATGAATCTGAATTATTTTGAAAAAGTAACACTAAAAACCAATTTCCCCATCTTTAAAGGACGGTTTAATGATGGGGAAATTGGTTTTTAGTACAACTTTTTCAAAAGAATTCATATTCAGTCAGTTAATTCTTGAAAATTAAGAGTTAGTGATCCTTTTAAAAATAATTGAGAATCAGTATTATTTTACTATTCATAAAGATTTTCTTCTGACAATGCCCTCAAAAGACTTTGAAAATCTTTTCATTCATTTAGATACAAATGAGGTTTGCAAGTCTTTTGAGGGTATTTTTGGAAGAAATTCTTTATTAATAGTACAATAACACCGACTTGCAATTATTTTTAAAAAATATTACTAATTCACAATTTTCAAAAATTGACTGACTGAATCTGAATTATTTTGGAAAACCGAGTAT
Source organism: Buxus sempervirens (assembly GCA_947561395.2). Taxonomy (NCBI): domain Eukaryota; kingdom Viridiplantae; phylum Streptophyta; class Magnoliopsida; order Buxales; family Buxaceae; genus Buxus; species Buxus sempervirens. The sequence continues at coordinate 27,644,094 of OX387192.1, forward strand.
TTGTGGACTTTGAGAAGAAATGGGGAAATTGGTTTTTAGTGATGCTTTTTCAAAATAATTCAGATTTAGTTTGCTAATTCTTGGTCATTGATTTAGTGATACATTTTTAACATAATTGAGAATCGGTATCATTTTACTATTCATTAATAGTTTCTTCCAAAAATGCCCTCAAAAGAATTTGAAAACATTTTCATTCATTTTGTTATAAGTGAAGTTCGCAAGTCTTTTTGGAGGTATTTTCGGAAGAAACTCTTGATGAACACTTTTTGAGGGCATTTTCGGAAGAAATTCTTGATGAACAGTAAAAAATGACACCAATTCTTAATTATGTTAAAAAAGTATCATTAAAAACTAATTACCAAGAATTAGCCGACTGAATTTGAATTATTTTGAAAAGCATTACTAAAAACCAATTTTCCCAAAAAAGATAATGGTAGGAACTGCGGGGGTTGTGGAGGTAGTTTGAAAGAGGGCATTTGAGGTAATATGAAAATAGAGAAGAATAGAATGGGAAAGTAAAAATGGATACACAATAAAAATCTTCGTGCTTTTTATTACAGTAGTATAAAGATAAAGATAAAACATTACCAAAAAAGTATATATAAAGATAAAAATAAAAGATAAAGATAAAGACGAGGTACTACTGTAGGCGTGCGAGTCTTCACAAAGTTCCAAGAAATCTCCCTTCCCTACCTTCTGCAGCTCTAGCAGAAATCTCCTTTACATACCTTTTGCTACCTCTCTCTTAGTCTTCGGTTGCAACCCCCACCCTCTCTCTCTCTCTCTCTCTCTCTCTCTACACCTCTCTCTCCCTCTATCTTTGGCTGCAACCCCCCACACCCTCATCCTCTGTCTCCTCTCCCGTGAAGGCGGTGAGCCCCACCCCTCATTTCTCTCTCCCGTTTCGCCAACAACCCCACACCATTCCTCCCTCTCTCTCCATTCCTTCCGGCTGTAACCCCTACCCCATTTCACTGCCAGTGGAATGCAATTAGGGATGTGCCGTTTGGTGGGATATCATTCTCTAGTAGGCTTCATTCATATTTTTCTCTTTTCTTTTTAGCGTTTGGGATCATTACATGCGGTTATATTTGAAATTGATCTTACTTCAGATATTGGATTTGTTATTTCATCCGTGAGACCACTTAATCCCAATTTTCTTTGAAGACATTTTGTAGCTTGGAAGATGGAATTTCTTATTCTACTTTTTTCTTTTTCTTTTGCCTTTCGAACCATTTAATTTGATCTTGAACATAAGGTTTTCTTTAGATTTTGTTTTCGTCATGGGAGAGTAGAAAGAAACAGGGTTAGCTTTAAATTGTTGGATCAATGAAATAAATATGATAAAAAAAGAGGGAGATCATGAACTTCCTGTTTGTCAAGATTTGGTTCTGATCTAACTTAAATGGAGGAAACATAATCTGAGTCGTTGTCTTATGTTTATTTCTTTTCGATTTTAACTATCGAAGGAAAAAGAATTGGTTTTGTTTGAGTGGTTTCATATGTTGGAGGATTCGAGGAAACTTTGGGGGAAACTTGAATTGTTAACGTTTTCTCATTCATACAAGTCATTTGATTCCTTTTGTTTGCCATTTTTCTTACCCTTTCTTTCTGAGAACAGAAACACAAATCTTATTTGTTTTTTCTTCACAATTTCAGGTTTGTATTAATTTGCTGGATCATCTCTTATGCCATTGTGAACACCATCTACAAACAACTCTTTTTTTTTTGAAGACCATCTACGAACAACTCCTTCGTCTTCCTAGAGTGAGATGCTTATTTAATTCACTTAAAATATTTATTTTGTTTTCTGATAAATGATTTTTTTGGTGAACCAATACAACCAATCACTCAGCTGATGTAGGAAATGTTGTATCCATTGATTGTAGACAACGTGATGCCCGCATTTATTGGCACCATACTCCTAGAATTGATGGCTTCATTTTCGGTATTGAAGGATTCATACCTCTGAACCTGAAATTGGATTTTGTTTTCTCCACTGGTATCAGCTGACACTTGGGTTATTATCTTGACAATTTGGTTCGATCTGATCAACTATGATTGAATTTAAGTTTTTATAATTTTTTGTTTTTTCCTCTATCATCATTGTTCTGCCAAGTATTTTATTTTCTCTCTCTACAATTTGTGTCTTTTCCTATCATTGTTTACCTTGACAGCTAAAGACAATATGGAGAAATTGGGAAAGTAATATATGATTTCATTAATTTAGAGGACCAATTTTTTATTTCTTTTTTAAAACAATGTTAAACTTTCTTTTTAGTGGGAATAGATGCTTTTGTTGGTGTCTTGGCTTCATTTGTTTGATTTTGCATATTATTTGTGAGACATGGAAAATCATCTAGATGACTTCCTCATCATCACGTGGGGTTTAAAGAGGTTCGGAATCGCCACCATTCAATTTAAGGTGTGAATGGACACCAAAGTAATCATAATAAGATAAAATAGAATTTAAAGCAACTCTAATACATGGTCAAATCCAGAGATCGGGTAAGGGGATTAGGTTATGAGTAGGGGAAGGTGTTAGGCACCCCTACTCATCCGTACAAGACGGTTGCCATATGCTGTTCACACTCAAATAGGTGCTTGCTAATCAAAACAATCAAAATGACTTAAAAAATGACAAACACATATGTGATTTCTCCATATGAGTAGTCCACTAAAATCTGGACTCTCTCTTTGGATCTATCACCTCTAGGACTTCATGATTAAGCAGAAAATCAAAGTAAAAATTGAAGAAAATCAACTTGAAACAAATCTGGAAAAATCCAAAGCAATGAGGCTATGGTAGCTTGAAAACTTTGATCAACCATAAGTCCTTTGATTTAAATTCAAATTCAACCAAACCAAAGCCATTAGAAGGTTGATATGAAGTAGAATACTCAGTGTAAAATTCAAATCAATCCGATTAAAAACGAGAGAGAAATACTCAAGCAAATCTGCTGTTCTAAACCAGAAAAAGTGGCGAGTGCCTCACTTTGAAACTCTATTCGTGGACATCGGCTCCATATAAATTGCTAAAAACTTGTATGAATGAAGTATGTGGTGCCATATTTCAAACGAAATAGGCCTCATATGAAACTTCATCTATCCATGACCTGTATGACCTTTCAAACATGCCTAGAGGATCATAGATTAACTCAGAATTCTGCTATAGAGCAGCTCTAAGTCAATCAAACACACAGGACATAAATCAAAGTGAAAGCTCTTGAAACCTATTGGATTTGAAAATAAATTCACAAAGGAAAATATAAAGATAGAAATCACTCGAATCCGAATTAAAATGAACAAATGGTGCTCGATCTAAGCAGCAAGTTCAGCATTCAGATCTGGACTGACCTGCCGACTTAGATGGGATGGTGTCAAAAAATAGCTCCATAGAAATTGCTGAAAATTTGCAGACAATAACTAGACACAACTACCTATTACATGTCTTTGGAATCACTCAAAAATTCATCCGGATGATGAAGTTATGAGTGTTCTAAGACAGGCCACATGTGCTATCTAGGTTTTGAAAAACTGAGTGAATTGAAGCAAAATCAGTGCATGTGTGCAATGAATTCGACTAAAAATGGTTTGAAATAAATAGGAAGAACTCATGGAGTCCTAAGAATTCATTCTAAGGCCATGGATATCAGATCTTCCATATTGAACATGGAGAATCCTAGATCTAACCTACTCTTGACAAAAAAAAGGTGAAAAGTGTGTTCATGGTGGAAAACAACTTGTAGAAGGAGATTTGGATCCATTGTTATAGAGAGCATAGATCCTTGCACTTCACCCAATCTAGATCCAAATCACATCAAAGCATTCATGAACATAAGATCAATGCATATCATTCAAGCAAGGTTCTATCCTAGAAGATCCATTCCAACATCTGTTTCCCCAAGCTCTCTCTTCACATTTTACGGTTAAAGAGGATTCTCAGGTACTTTAGAATAGGTTTGGGTTTACACACACATTCATGGCCTTATGCTACAGAAAGGTAGAAGATGAGAGTGTTTGTAATGAAGTAAAAATGAAGAAGAAGGAGGTAGAAGCTTACCTTAGTAACTTGAATGACTTGAGCAAACAATCTGGCAGAGTTTCTTCTCTTCTTGTAAAGCTTCCAAGCTTCAAATTATCAGCCATTTGCAAGAGGAGGATCCCTCTATTTATAAGCACAGCCAAGGGTATAAAAGACCCAAGGGTAGGCCAATAAATGCTTCTAGATTATTCCAATTCACATTAAAGGCATGAATTGGAGTAATTCTACAAGTTACGAAGGGCAAACTAGGGAGATCAGGTCTCCTAGAGAGAGGTAAGATGCGTAAATAAGGCTCAGATCTCGAGTCTTTGTGCGAATGACCAAATTGACAAAAACCGCATACACAGTGTGGTTTGACGAACCGCACTCTGTTTGCGGTTGCAGCACAAATCTCCACAAACCGCACATACAGGGCGGTCCAAATTCAGTTACATGCTAATGATGGCTACTAGCGTGGCCTAACAGTCCAACGGCCTGTGTGTGCGGTTGCAACCACATACACAGTGCGGTTGAAACCAAATGGCCAAAAACCGCTTGAAATGTGCGGTTAGCACCTTTTTTGAATATTTTTGAGTTTTTGACACTTGTCAAAGCTCAAACAAATTATTTAAAAATTCATTTTATTGTTCTCTCATGTTATAGTGCAATTTGGGGTGTTTACATTACTATGATGGAAAAAATAAGATGTGTGTTTGAATAAGGGACCTCTTTGTCTTTTTCTATCCTAGCTTTCTTAAATTTCTGAGGTTTTCGGAAATTTTTGAAGTAATTTTTAACTAAAGGATGGGCTGTAGAGAATGAGTAATGAGTTTTAATATTCCATGATAAGTTAAAGAAAGGGTTCGTTAGTTATAGTTGCTTCTGTTCTCACTTAATATCTCTTTGATCGTTTGTTTTCCTGTGCTTGGTGAATACAAGTGATTTTGGGTGGTCATTTTAGAGGGAAATTGTAGTACCTTTTTCTCTTCTCTTTAAATTATCAAAGACTTTGTTGAGATGTGGATGCGCAGCTTTGAATTTTTTTTTTCTCCTGAATGGGTCCGACTGCAGTGGTTGTGTTAGAGTGAATCTACAGAGTAGGTTGATTTCGTAATTGCCATTTGAGATATCGTTTTATGCTCTTTGCATGGCATTTATAGTCATAAAAGCACTTTGATGAATCCATCAATGCCAATGTGTATAGAATTGAAAATACTGATTACAATAACAATTGGAAAGCATGTTGCATATTTTAATTTTGTATTGTAGCTTCAAAAACTTTCATTTATTTTCTTTACACATCTAGTGGTTTATCTCATACCAAAATTGTAGGGTTTATCTTAACTTGGTATAAATTCTGGGTTTTCCTTATGTGGGGATACAGAGATAAATGGAATTTTTTGTGAATGTGTTAGGATTTGCAGTATTGGGTTAATGGTTATTTCCAAAGAATTTTGAATAGTTTCATTTCAATAATTTATTGAACAAGGAAATGACAGTTCTAGCAGTTGGTAGCACTGGGAGCTCTCCATTTTGAAATTAATAAATTTATTGAATGAGGTAGTTTCAGAGAAATTTTGAAAGATCCATTTTGACATTTCACCATTATGAAGTTTTAATTTTCATACAAAATCTGCAATAGACCCATCTAGGTAAAATTAATGGAGAGTAGTCAATGCCATTGATTGCTATTTATGGAAAAAAAATTACTATTACTACAATCTTTGTTTAATTTGAAAACTTTTGAATCTTTCACATATATGGAGATGGTGAACCAACGGATAATGTTGCAAGGTTTCACAAATATTTTTTGATAATTTTTTGCATATTGACCAAAAATAATATAATAATAATAATATGTTTTCATACAAGGTAAAGATGGCCAAGCAGGCTTCAAAACCTTCAATATGATTTTTTCGGGTTCCATCAACAGGCAACATGCACATTTTAACAAAGGTATCATGTAAAAATTTATTTTTGATTTTCTTTCAAAATAGGAGTTTTTATTTTCCTCACTTTTATTTTCAGCTGTTCTAATCTTCAATTTTGTAACCTGGATGGAATATCTTTTGTATACGCATCCATTTTAAGTACTATTTTTTATTTTTTTAAACCTTCGCATGGGTTAATAAAAACTTTTGGGTTACATCAACAGCAACATGTTTATATAAACTGCAGATAGAAGGCTTTGAGCATGGATTCAATTGATTTGATGAAATTTTGCATGCATTCAATTAATTAGGTAATAAGTAAACAAAAATCTCTATTGCTATTTTTTTTCAAATACTACTTATTTCCTTTATGTTTTAAAATTAGTTTGAACAAATATTTAATAACTATAGCACTTCCCCACAATATTTCCTTTGAGCATAATAAATAGCTTCATGCTATATATTTAAGTACATTTTCTAATCAGCTTCAAGCCTGAATTACGGGGCAGATGAGTGGTGGCAACGAGCTGCTCAGCTGCTGTTACTAGGGAGTGCCAAGCAGGTAAAAGCATAGTAGGTGCTAAACATTATCATTTGATTCATTTCATTACACTATCCTTCATATCGTTTGTATCTCCATGCGAGTATTCTTTTGAAATCCTTAATTAGATACACATTTATACATAATCATTGTCTCTTTCTAAATCAAATGCAGGAGTACCAATCCACCAATTGAGAACTTTTTCTCATGTCACCTGGGAATCCACATTCAATGGATTTGCAAGAATATCAACTTTACCTCCATCAAATATAGTCCCAAACTCCAAACAACTTGCTATTAACATGTTATTGTAGTCTACAATGCATCTTTACTATTAGTAACCTTTTCTTTGCTGAATGGTTATTGCCAATTATTTCACCTATAGCATACAATCTACAACATTTTTTTCCAATACTTATAAAATCTTCAATGCTTTTAATGCATATTGAAAATTGAAAACACTTTTCGCTCTCTTTTCTCATTTTAGCGTAGCCACCAATGTACTGCTTATCGTTAGTTCTTAAATTTAAGATAGAACATATGAATAATGCAGCTGAACCCACTTTAATCTCCTTACACTGAATTTTATTCAGTTTTCTTTCCTATCTTCTTCTATTTTGCTTTCAATGTTTACAGACATATGCACACACCACACATCATTTTGCCATCGACCACTACCCACAGCTTTGGAAAAACTAAGTACTAAATTAAGAGATGAAATCACGAGAAAGAAGCTCAAATATCATTTATTCACCTTGAAGACTCAAGATAACCTACTTTCACATTTTCAATAAATAGGAAAAAAAAACAAGCATAAGCTTCTAGTGTGGCTGAAAAATTGAGAAATCACTTATGTAGCATGTATGTTGTTATATACAATGTGGATGTAGACATGCTCAAAGCCACACCTCCACGGCCCTTTCAATTGACAACCTGCTAAGACATTCATAAACAAAAACTTTAGCAGCTAATTTA